>JAUYWH010000024.1:10319607-10385163 GCA_034779795.1 Ctenopoma multispine | reverse complement strand
GAAAACATTGGACTATTCTAAAGTGGCCTTCTATGAGCCCTGACCTCAATCCTATTGAGCATCTTTGGAAGGAGCTGTAACATGCCATCTGGAAAAGGCGCCCTTCAAACCGGAAACAACTGGAGCCGTTTGCTCATGAGGAGTGGGCCAAAATACCTGCTGAGAGGTGCAGAAGTCTCATTGACAGTTACAGGAATCGTTTGATTTGAGTGATTGCCTCAAAAGCTTGTGCAACAAAATATTAAGTTAGGGGTACCAACATTGTGGTCCAGGCCTCTTCCATGAGTTTATTTTTTTAAATAATTCTGTTGAAGCATGGTTGAAAAGAAATGTCTGACTTTCATTAGTTAACATTCATAAAATTTTTACTTATTATTACTTTTGTCAGATTAAAAGTTATTTCTGTGACCATTGTGAGTTTTTCTTTCATTGGCTGAAGGGTACCAATTCTTTTGTCCACATCTGTATGTGTTGAAATCCAATTGTCCACTAAAAAAAATAACCCAATCTGTTATGACAGCACTGGAAACAAAACTGGAAACAAAAACTTTGTCAGACATGTTTCATCCTCATGCCATCAGCAGAATTATCAGCCGGGCCCCTATGGTCTACATATAGCGTTGTGACTGAGGGAGTTAGAGGTTAAAGGTCAAACTATATTCACTGGTTTACAGTGGGTTTTATTAGAGAGTTATTTGATATATTTACCCAACCTCTTCACCTTCTTACCTGCCTCTGTACAGAGCTGAACAGATCTAAACGTTGTACAGTAATCATGCCAACACACACACACACACACACACACACACACACACACACACACACACACACACACACACACACACACACACACACACACACACACACTCATTTCTCAACTGGAACATGTGAAATAATATTGCCCTGCGGCCCCCAAACAGGTCCGGACCCTAATAAAGGCTTTACTCTATGAAACAAACACAGTGAGGCAGCTCCAACACCTCAGAGCCTCCCTCAATGTACACACAGATAGGCACACAGGGGCTGTGTCTGGTCACAGGTCAGGAAAGCCTGTAGCTTTCTGCAGTCCACGGGAGCGAAGCCACTTGAACCTGTAATATGCTCCTCTCTCCCCTGGTGCCACTTGTTGGGGTTTTAGTGCAGGGGAAATTACACCTGCTCTCTAGCCTGAGACCAGCAATGACACACAAAGATGACTGAAACTGGGGATTACAAACACACAGACACATGAACACACAGGTAAAGCTTGGGAGAAATGAAAACGGGCATTCGGACAGCAGCTGTATAAGAAGGAGTACATGTGTGGGTGTGAACGTGTGATGTTGCATTTATGTCCCAGCATCACTGATCAACAAAACATTTTATAGGAGTGCTTCACACACCATTAACACACTGGCATCGTTTTAAAAGAACATGCAGCCCAAATAGAAATAACACAACACCCTGCTCCTCATTCATCAGGCAACCCAGCTCAATGGATGAGAAGAATAAAAAATACCAACCGACTTTATCATCTAAACTCAGTACTACATTGTAAAATATTACGTTGTAAACAAAAGAGAACATCCTATGTACTATAGCTATGTATGATTAGGATACATTACTCTGCTAATACTGTTCTGTAGGCCTGATCATGTGCCAATGTGTAGATTTAATCACTGCTTAGCTAGTGAGGCCGTCTCATCACTGAAATGTTCAACCAAAATGAACACAACATCTAGTCTACTCTGCAAGTCAAATGTGAGCTGAGAGATAATCATTGATATGAGGCAGGAGAGAATGAAACTAATAAAAAGGCAGTGTATCAAAGTATCACAGTCACGTGAGGGCAACTACAACTCTGGTGTTCTCTAAATGAATCCCCCTCGTCCAATGCTTGATTTATGGACCTGTAAAAACACACGTTGTTTTTAATCTACTGCTGCCTGAATCTGCCTCTCTAATGAAATGTGGATCTGTGTGTGTGCGTATGTCTGTGTGTGTGTGTGTGTGTGTGTGTGTGTGTGTGTGTGTGTGTGTGTGTGTGTGTGTGTGTGTATGTGCGTGTCTGATAATGATGTATGGGCTGAGGTCTGATTCTTTGAGCATGAATTTTCTCTCTGATAAATATGCATTCAGTTACACAGACTGATTAAGCTGTAAACCAGTGTTAACTCTGTGTCAAAGCACATACAAACACACATATACATACTTGTGCACAAACACACCCCACACATACACACACACACAAGTAAACGCAACTTCCCAGAGAATAATGATAGCTGTGCCTGGGGCAGGATTTGTTTGGATGCCTGGAGCAGTTCACTGATATCAATTCCATGAGACCTGACTGCTGAGGATATCGCATAAGCAGAAGACACAGCCATATCAGCAAAAGTCAAGAAAGATGATTTGCAGAGTTCTGCGACAAGACACAACATATCAATTTGGGGGAAATACAATTAATTAAAAAAAATTTATAAAATTGTTCATATTTACTTGGTAAATGCATGACAACAATTAAAGACAAGTCAAGTATTAGTGTCATTGCTTTCGTTATCCCCCTTCTGTCACATGGACCGGTAAAAAAAATTTAAGACTTTCTTTTCATGACTGTTGATCAGTGTGACATTGAAATTTGTGACTTACATTGTCTGAATGAGTGGACATGGCAGCTGTTGACTTGTTGTGACACACTTGTCCGCTCATTAGCAGACAATCTCTCTGTCTTTCACAATAAACACAAACTGACAACAAGCTAACTGCACACACAGTCCTCTCCTTCTTCCTTTTTTCTCATATGTGAAACCCAATCAGACATGTAGGGCACCACACAGATGCATATACATACACACAGTATACTCATTAAGTTCTCATCTCATGTCTGAATACACTCTTTGTGGTTTAAGAAAGATGATGAGAGACAGCATCAGAAAATTTAAACATCAAACACAGAATTACATCTAATTAGTCTATTGCATCTCCTACGAACTTTATCATGGGATCTGTGAGCCTGTGCTAATTTCAAACTATGCTAAAGATGCTAAAAGAGCTTGGGGTAATAGCAGATAAATGTTATAGCCAGTTGCCAGATGGTTTTTGCATTCCGCATTACTGTTTTCTTGTTTGGCAGACATTTAAGCCTGAGTCTATTTGGCTGCAGCTTATTACAACTGGCTCATCTCCTGACTTAAAACATTAGAGGGTGCTGGACTTGTCTCACTGTGGTCAGCACTTCTCAGACTTCAATAAAAACATTCTCTGTTGGCAGAGAGGGAAAGAGAGAGAAAGAGTGAAAGAGATCCAAGCAACCTCTCACCTCTCTCATCATAAGAAGCACTCGTCCCAGGGCTATGAGCCCTCCTTCAGAGGAGAGAGTGAAAGAGTAAAGGATGAGAGTCTGTCAGGTTCAAACAACAAAGAGGTGCTACCTTACACATCCTTCCTCAACCTGTCCCCTTCAGTGGCAGTGACATCATTTAAATCATTTAAATCCTCCCCAACATGACCTATGGCAAGTGACCCGTCATTCTAACGCTCACACCTCCATGTGAGACGGCTGCTGAACTGCTTATTTAGCAGAAAATACTACCCGGCTAACAATGTGATTTATTCAAAATTATTCCTCCACAGTGCTCCTTCACATGGAGCATTTGCCCATAGTTCACTGTGGTCCAGGCAATTAGGAGCAAGCCACACCTCTTCAGGAGACAGAGCACCTGGCTACAGCAGACAGACATAAGGAGGAGGAGAGCTGAGTGGCACAAAGCTTTTCACGATGGGATGAAATAACTAAGCAGAGCAGTGAGGGAGAGTGAGAAAGTGAGGAATGCAAGCCAGGCACTTTAGGATTCATTTAGGTTCCCCATCTCCCTGGTCACTTTATTAGCAGTCTGGGAAGAGTGATGCATGTCCCAAAGCTATGCAAAATGCATAATCAAGCATTTAAATACACACCATGTAAATGGGTGTGTGTAATGTGCACGCACATGCACGGACGTGTGCATAGATAATTGTAATACTGTATTTGTGAAGCGTCTTACATAGTGGCACATAGACACACGCATACACACACACAAAATGCTTACTACTGTAAAACCTCAAGGTATTCAACTCTTACACTTTTATACTACATATAGTTACTACACAAAGCCTCCTTTAGTATTCCCACAAGCAGCATTTTAACCATCACCTGTGTAAGGTAAAGAAATCCTCAGTGGTATATTAGAGAAATCCTTTTTGTAGTTCCAAATCTTTGTGTGGTCGCTTGTTGGAAGAATCAGGGTGGATAAATCTGTGGAAAAAGGGGGTTTCCTCATCAAATTTGCATATCGCAATTCCACCCTAATTCCATCCATCCCTTCTGCTCTCTGCAGCGTCAAGCTGATGTAGAGCATAGTTGGGGGCATGGGACCTTCGTATTCCCAGTTTACAGACTCAATGCAGGCAGGAAACAAAGAAATATTTAAGTAAATAAAGAAAGATGAGAAGGTCTCCCTGGAGAGATGGGTACACACTACTAATATAAGAGGAAGCAAACCAATTTGCACAATGCCTTATCCTGAAAATAAGAGACAGCCACCTTTTCCTCAGTGATTCAGTGAACGCACCTGAGATTGGAGTAGAGGATTAATAGAGCAGGGGGCAGTGGAGGCACAGGTATAATATTGGCACAGTCTGGGGACAACCTGAAATAGGGCTCTAGGGCTGTTTAAGTGCAAACTTCGACGTCACCAAAAACAATCTCTGCTGGATTTATCAAAGCTTTGGTGTGTCAGCAAATTCACATGTAAAAAGAATATTATGTTAAAGCTTATTAACGAAAGGACATGTACCATGTGAGACATTCTAAATTAGGATAAATAGGTTTGTTTTAATAAAGCACTTTAGAGATTTCTGTTAGTTACGGCCTCATTTTAGGTCAAAAAGGGATGAAAATATGTGCTTACGTGATGTTATAACATTTAAGGTGGCCATTAAATCACATTAAGAAAAACAAGCTAAAGTTCAAATGCTGCAAGACAGTATAATACCTAAAACTGAAGTATGATCTACTGGTCTCTCTGGCAGCAGAGAGTGTAACGAGAGTGTTACTGACCTGTTCATTGACCTGGGAAATGGGCTGCGATTTCCTTAATCATTTTGGGAGAGAGAAGAAGAGGAAAAAAGTGGCACAGAATGCAAGGGTGAACAGAGGGGGACAGAAGTCTTTTGAGGCCTTTCAGAACGATGAAAAACATTAAGAGCCAGGGAGCGAAGGAAGAGAAGGGAAGAGTGACTAAAAGAGCAGCATCCTGAGGCCCTGGAGGGGGCTGCAACTGACCAGGTCAGCATTTCACATGTGTCACTTCCTGTTGGCCTCAGCTAGAGGAGCGTGCCATGGCATGATGGCCAGCGGGGGCACAGAGCTTGTCAGACTGACACAGGAGGTTATGCACCAGGCAAACGGACAAACACAGGCATACATGCATCGCCACACATGTGCGCACACACACACCCACACCCACACCCACACCCCCACACAAGTGTGACTCAGGTTAAATGCAGAGTGAGGCTGACACAGAAAGGGGCCTGAATGCATGAAACGTATCCTAATGACCACAACCAAGCAAAAAAAGTAGTTTTCGATAAGAAATGCGGGACTTCTCTAGAGGTTTGTTACCTTATAAATCACAGGCTATGAGCAATAAAGGCTCTGTTTCAAGAAGGAATAGGAACACAACATCATGTACTGATATGTTCAAGATGAGACTGCCTTCTATCTGTCTATCTTTCACAACCTCTTCCCCCTCTGCCTTGTAAAAATCCAGTCACTCTGCCTGAAATAGCAGACGCTTGGGTAGGAACATTGTCTGATTCTGGTGTTACTTCATCCTACAGCATGAGAACCAGAGAAGGAGTATCTATATGTCAAGGCAAAGGTTTTTGGCAGAGGGTATGAGTATATCCTTTGTCTGATTTTCCAATCCGTCTGTCTGCTTGTATGAGTGACCACTGCTTATCGGCTCTCAGTCCGCCTGTCTCGCTCTGCTTCTCTGGCCTGTGGTAATGTTGCTGTTTGACATTGCAAACAGCGGGCTTTTTTCTCCCAGCAGCCTCAGTGGACACTAAGCTTTAGCCTAATTGGTTCCAGAGCAGACCCTGACAGAACTCTCCTCTGCGGCACACAGCCATAATAATGCACCCCTGCCACACACACACACACACACACACCAAAAACAAGCACAGCAATCAGTGACTAGCTTGCTAATTAACGCCTTTACAAAGCATCTCATTAGCATGTGTTGTAGAAAGGGGCAGTGGGGGAAATAAGCATTTTGGATTAAAAAAAAAAATTGAAAGAAATTACAAAACAAGACCACGGCACACACGCCTGTGTATGTGTTGTATTCTACTCAGGGGCCAAGGGCCTTGGTTAGCCCACCAAGCATTGGGTTATATCTCAGGGGAGTCCATTACAGCTCTCTGAGGGAGACACTGGAGTCAAAGATAAGCAGAATTTTAAAGGCAATCAGGAAAAATAAATCTCTGTTATGCAGGCAACACTGGTTGTTAACCACCAACTTAACCTGCTTGTACTGTGAGCAGAATAGGTGATAGATAATTTAGGTAAGGGGCTGTGGGAAAATAGCTTGTAGTAAAAGTGTAGGGTAGAGGCCAAGAGTTTTAGAGCTCAAACATCTACACAGTAGAGCTCCCTTAAGGACAACAGTAGGATCCAAATTTACAATAATCAAGTACATTTAATTTGTTATTGTACATGAATAAAGGTTTTTTGAGTCTGCAAATCTAAGTTTTCTTTACAATTTTCTCTTTGTCTATCTGTCTTCTCATCTCATTGTGCTCTCCCTCGATCTCTCTCAGGACCCATCTGCTGCTTAATCCCTACCTGCTTTTACTGTGGCTTGATCATAGCCTGTAAAACAGCCCCCTTTGAACCCTATAAAGGCAACCAGCATCAGGCTTATTGTAAAACACAATCATAAGGTAAATGTTTATCCCCTCTCCGACACTCTAAACTCCCCTAATGAGCCTCCTGGAGGGGTTTCACCTCACAGCTCAAATACAGAAAGAGAAAACAACACATTCTGCACAGATTAGACCTGCAGTGGAGACCCAGCTAAAGTCCCATCATAAAAACAGTACGCAACATAAACACAGCAAGAAACTAATTTCATGATAAAATGTCAGCAGAAACACAAACAGGCTCTGAAATCTCGAAAGGATCGAACAAGCTCTGTAATGTCAAACAATAAATGTGCTAAATATAGAAACAAATATGTTCATATTAGTTAGAGATCAAGTAAAGGAGAGATTTCTTCCAGGAATCTTGTATGAAGTGTATTGTTCTGTTAATTCTGTAGCAGTTCCTGGAAGAGCACAGTGTGATTGGCTGGGAAGGATAAGCCCTTTGACCCTGCTCTTCCTAACAGCCAGTGGCTGTTCTGACCTCCCTATTATCCATCTGTGACTCAACTATTATACCCGCTGTCTGTACACAACACTACACTGAACTGCGCCCTGCGCTGTAGATGAGCCATCACCCTCCTCAAAATGGCAACTCTAGCCCACACAGCCGGAGACATACACACAGAGTTAAAGAAAGAGAGAGTTGTGAGTAATAGTAAGCAGGTAGTTAGAGGTCAGAGGTCCTGTGCAATCGGGACAGCAGTTCCACTCCTGGCAGCCACAACGGAACTTCGAGAGGGACCTGGAAGTAGATACGATGACCTTTTGTACAGAGGACCCCAAAATATACCCTCTTATCAAAATGACCTTAACGTAAGAGCATGGGAAGGCGAGCAGAGCCCATCCATCATCTTAAAGATTAATCCTCCTCTCTATTCTTCTGCTGAATCTATTAATAATGTCGCCAGAGGGAAAAATTTGCAGCAAAGATTTATTCTGATATTGTGACTTTTATTCATTAGCCTATAACAGGGGGATTCCTTGAGAAAGAAATATGAAGTAGGCTTAGGGAATGCTAATTCACTACTTGTGCTCTATTTGAACTATGCACAACTCTATTAACTCTGCCATTAAATTTGCTGACAATCTGCACATGCCACATCCTAGTGTACAACAAATAGAAAATAGCTCTACAGAGGTCAACAATCATTTAATCTTTAAGAGCAATCCTCTGTAGCTCCCATTTAGTAAACATACACAAACATTTAACAATATCTTGGATAATCCTGTGGCAGGTGCGAAGCTTGAAAATCAATTTCACAAAAGAAATCTGGTACTTGGATCAGAGCTTTTCCTCACTCATTTAGACAAAGCACCTACATTAATAGATCTGTACACTGGATTTCACAGTGTGGAGCAGCACTGACAGCCCCAGGGGCATACTTCAATTAGAGACTTGGGTGAGTTTAAACACTGCAGATCTACTCTCGCTCAAAGGCGATTGTCTCTCTCTCCCTCTCTCTCTCTCTCTCACTCTCTCTTTTCCTCCCTCTCAGCTTCTCTCTCCATATCTGTGCTGAGCACTCACTCTCCTTCTTCTTCAAGTCCTGCTCTCTGTAATCAACCCAGTGCTAATGGCTTATTCTTTCTGCTCCAGCACCCACATTTCACTTGTTTATTTTCCCACACTCGTAAATCTGGGGACGCGTCACAAGCGCAGCGATATTAGAGCAATAATCTCAGGTAATTATCAGATGCCCTCTCTCACTTTTCTCCCTCCCTCTCTCTCGTTTCACAGAGACACACATAAAGAGGTTTCTTCACCTTTCCTGGAAAATGTGTAGGCAGTTTGTGCGAACCTAAATATTTTTCTCATTTTGAATGATTTATTTTTAACAAATGAGACCTGACTGTGTTGACCTTAGGGAAATTTGGATCATTTATTAACATCTGTATAATCTGAATAAGTTAAATCTTTCTCATCCGAATTAAGGATCTAAGGACAGCACAACTCAAGCAGGAGTAAATGGTACATTAGTTTGGGACTATTCTCAGAATAATACACAGTTGATATGCTGGTGAGTCCTTATAGCAGCAAAAAAGATTTCAATAGGGATCGATTCAAAATCAAACAGTGCCCATGTTCAGTGTAGTAAAGAAACAGGGCGAGTAATTTGTGTGTTTTTAATAGTTCCAGACAGCAACTAAATTCATCAGTTCAGTGTTTGTTTTGTGCATTTTTTATTTTTGTGGTCGGAAAGGCAAATATATCAGGTAAAAACCCGAAGGGTTCTTGAAGGTTCGACTGACACTTACCCACTCCTGCTGTATGAGTCTGACTGCCTTGTTCGCACGGGACAGGTTTCGACACGCGAGGATCACATGGGCACCATGAAGAGCAAAAGACCTGGCTGTCTCAAGGCCTGCCACACGAGGAGGGAGAAACAGAGACAGACAGACAAAGTCATAAAGAGAAAAAAAATACTAAAAGCGAGCAATGCTTCAAAGATTAGTTTTTTTCTAAAGATAACTTTGATTAAGGGGTTATATCAAATAGGATGGGGTGGTGATGGTGGGGTTTGGGGGTGAAAGTTAAATTCCCTATCAATTTTCCATATAATTTCTTTCACTGGGTAACCCAGTGGTCTAGTAGAGGGAGTTAATCATTTCTCTCTGAAGTGATGAAACTGATTGAATTATTGTGGTTCAAGACTTCTTCCCCTCGTCTGAGATAAAGTTCTGGACATGATCACTAGCTCTGAGGAAGGTATCACTGCTTATACTAGAGGACAGGAGGTCGGTTGCTAATTATGTTGGTAATTATACAGCGATGGCAGTAATTATGAAAACATGGCTCATAATAGAGGGACTCAAATGAACAATCGGACAGACATGACATTCAAGCTGAACCTTGGTGTGATATTTCAGAACATCAAAGAGCTTCTGATAAGGACATTTCTTCCATGAAATGAAGTCCACAGACACGCACAGAATTTATCAGTCCAAGACTACTTCATCCAAATCATACAGTCACGATAAAACTGACAAAAACTGAAGATAGAGGGAGAGAAGTTCATTTCTAAATTACAAGTCTAAATGGGTCATTTCAACCCGTAGGTTGAATTAATTTATGAGATTAATTTTTTTCCCCTTCACCATAGTTTTATTTCCTTTGACATTTACTATCCTTCAAAGTTTTGTGTGAAGACATTCAACAGAACAGAACAGCATCACAATTTTCAGTCCCACCTTGAAATACAAACTACAGTCAGATACAGTGGAACCGTTCACAGTCTGAGTGTCCTGACTGACAAACTGCCAGGCATAATAATTGATTGTGGCAAAGAGGGTCTGAGAGACAGAGCAGCAGGCAGAGTGTATCAGAGGGTGGATTAATATGAACTGTAATTAGATTATATGTCTTAATCTGATTTTCATTAAGAGCAAAACTGGGAGGCCTAATTGTGAGGAGAGTGTTAAGGACTAATATCTATTAAAACTCAAAATTGGAGTAGGATTGGAAGCTCTTTCTGACAAGTGAAGCATGGAATTAAATTATATGACACCTTATTAGGTGTAATGGAGGGGACTGTGGCTGTGAGCAGAGATCATTTCACTCACAGGAAATGGAAATGAAAATAAAAACAACACGACTCTGAGAGTAAATACGCACTTTGAATTTGCAGGTGGTGCGGCTAGCTTTAGGAAGCAAATGTCATAACAGCTTCTCAACATCATACAGAATGGCTGAATTTTCACCATGTTATTGAGCAGCATACTCAAATTCTGCACAAGAGAAAACAAACCTAAATTTGCAACTAATAGAAAAAGGATTCCAAACATGCCATAACTTAAAACCATTTTTTCAACTTTTATAAATTAAACAAGACTGTCGGCTGCTAGCAAACAACAACACCTCACACTTACTTGTTGTGTGTACAAGCCATGAAAGTGAAATTAATCGACACCAGTGCTTTCCATAATGGAGAACAAATTAGAATATGGCAGCAACAAGAGCAGCAGCACCAGAGCCATGTATTTCCAATGACAAATAACAAGGGCTTGACATTAATTGTGAAATAACGAGAGTGGCGTTGCTGTAACAGAGACTCCCCACCCTCTCACCCATGTTCCCGGGGAAGAGGGCCACACTGAAATTAGTTCCTGGTCAGGTGTACAACATAAAGATCCTGTTTCAGCATCGTACATTGATGGCGGAACATGACAAGAGGTCAGAGGGAGGTTTCTTTTGGTCTGGTGCATCGACTGACGCCAGGAGATGTTTTACAACGCACTGAAGGCCCGACTGTTATACTAGGCTGTTAGGATGTTCCAGGTTCTTTAGTCTAATCAGGCAACAACATGGCAGACATGAAGGCGTAAGAAGAAGAGACCGTACATGCTTGTTCAATCTGAACATTCACAGTGTAACAAGGATACAGCAAATAGCTCAGCTATTGTTGAGAATTTGTTTTACTGTAATGTGTAAAATGTATAAAAATTGTGTAAAATGTCCATTAAGCAGTGAATGCTCTTCATGGTACATTAGGATCCTGGCCCTGCTGATATCCCCCAATAATGAGTGTGATTTAGTGATTTCACGCTTTGTTTGTCCTCCCTGGCCCGCCGCCCCTCTCTGGATCCCCCTTGTACACAGGTGTATTGGCTCAATGTAATGAGATCATTACCACCCTCGTCAGTAAACCTGTTTATTTGGCAAACGGCACTGCCTGCTCCTGCTCTCTCTTGATCTGCATCCAAAGAGGCATTTAACTAAAATAAACTCCACAGTACAATTGGGCGAACAGAAGTGAGTTCAGATCATTACAAGACTTGTGGGCAAACATGTCGAGTTCCCACAGTGCTTTTTCAACAGAGCTGACTTTGTGCTCAAAAGAACATAAGATTGTGAGGAGATCACATATCCTTCCACCTCATTGAAATAAATGGCATTTGGAACTGTAACACACAACATAAAAGTGTATCTGCTGCAAACAATCCCCTTGTATTTTATGCTTTTATTTTCAAGTTGACAGCAGAGGTTTCAACTTGATAACAGGAAATTAGGGAGAAAAAAAATTGGCCACAAGGATGAAACAATCCAAAACTTTGTAGATATGAAAGTAAGTACGTTTTGGAGCCTCCCTAACCTGTCACCAACAGTGCCAATAAAGGTGATGAACTGTCTTTTTTTTTTAATAATCTGGCAAATATTTTCTTAATAAACCACTTAACATTTTGTCATGTGAAAGGTAATGTCTTCAGATATCTAAACATATTTTTTCACACTGGAAAAGCAGAAATGATGGAGCACTTGGTAAAAATAATACTATTATTTGCAAGTTAAATTGATACAGATTTATTTTCTGTCAAACTTGTAGATTCATCAGCTGTTTCAGTTCTAGGCAAAAACATCAATTTACAGCTCACTTAAGTGTCTTTTATATAGAAATTAATAAATAAGTGAACAGCGCTATGATTTCAGACACAACTACTGATTGTCCTGGAGATGAGTGCACCTGTTCCTGCAGCTTCCAGAGTGTATTTCTTGTCTCAAAAAGTAAAAAATGGCACAACCCCCCCGCACTTTCTGACTTTTAAGATCCTCTCTAATTCCCGTCCCATTAGTCCATGAGGAGGGAGATGTCACCCCAAAAGTGGGATGTATGGTTAGTAATTACAGCCCAAGGTTGAGCTGTTCCAGGTGAGAGCACTGGAGTGGTTCTATTAACCCCTCCCTGTCCCCTTCTGCCTTTCTGCCTCCTTCCTAACCCTTTCCCCCTCATCCACTGCTTTCTCACCATCCATGTAGCCCTATCTAGTACCCACCCACCCCACTTCTCTACCTCTGACCCTCTGCGCAACCTCCAACTCCCTACACAATCTCTCATCATGGCCTCACACGACACTGGTCACTGCTGCTCCTCCTGCAGCCAGCTTTACCTGAGTACCTCAGACACACACTCACAGGCCTGTAAACCTGATAAACACAAACATTACAGATGTGTGCTGGGGGAAAAAAAAACAAAGATAACACAGGAGCCTCTTCATGCACACATATCTCCTGAGAAATGGGTCTATTTTCATCACTGTCATCAAAATTCCCCCATCATGTAACTTTGATCCCCTCATCATCCGCAGACTGTAAACTCGATAGGTCTATAAACTACTTGACTACACACAATAACCCAGTACCCTTTCATTTTATTTTACCTACAGCCTTTAAGCACATATATGTATTCCATCCTGTCCCTCTAACCACTTCAGTTCTATTATATTAAAGCTGTAATCATTATTGAACCCTTCTGGCCTCCAGCATAATACTCTTTGCATGTTACACCAGTTTGAGTCTGCATAGCAAATTTCATCCAAGGTTAATAAAGTTGAATAATTTGACTAACCAACCATAACTGGTTCTCATTACGTAGCCAATAAACACATTCATCAGAGAGGACATGAAATGCCCGTTGAAAAAAATAAAACTCTCCTTCGATTTCTTTGGTGGCTTAGTTCACAAGCTGACACAGAGGAGACAGGGCAGGACACTGGCTAGCTGCTCCCCCAGCGGACGGACACACACACACAAAACACGATCAGACCTCTGAATATAAACAGAGATGCACTCTGGATGTCATCTAAACCACACACAGCCACACAAAGATGCACAGACACACACACACCAAGACATAGGCACCACATGCCACTCTCACCAGAAACATCTTTTTATCCATCTAATTCCTCCCACTATGAATAATGCATTTCCTTCCTTGCTGAGGCTCGGGTTTAACGCATCGCTGCGTGGGTCTTTAAGGGGGTCCTTATTCATAAACAGCAGTGCAGTAAATACCAGAGCTTTGCACCCAATTTAATGGCAGTTATGCTTAACAAATCTGCCTCAATCTAATGATCAGCCACAAAGCTAGGCTATGGGTTTAATCTGCACACAGAGACTCTCTCAGCTCTGCGACTCACTGAGAATGCTTAGGGATCTCTCCATCCAGAAAGAGGAGAGCACCGGCCTGACACTTAATCCTCCCAACACAACACAACACTGGGATCAACACAAACACAGAACAATGTCATTCTTTCATGAATAAGAATAACATTCAAAGACCTAAAACACTGCAGAGACAATGAATAGTGATACTAAAACATTACGGAGCGCTCCTTTCCAAATCCTCGCTATTCCCCATCTGGACTGCCTGAGTCTTTTCTGCTTCTCATTCCAGCATTGACCCTTCACCTAAACAACAATACAATGTAGAATAAATTCAGTATGTGCACTTACTGAACAGAGAAAAAAAAGGGCCAGAGAAACATACCTACTAGTAGTTATGAAAATATACAATCTTAAAAAACGTAAAAAGTTTTTTACTAATAATATAAAAAATACAACATTTCTTTAAGTATCTGTCTAAAAATAAAGTAAAATCATGCAAAGACATACTACTGGGATTAAAATAGTACATTAAGACTGTTGGATACGCCTGCCTGAATGTGTTATTCCAGCAGGACAGGGTCAATATGTTATTTCTGACCACTATTAAACCTACCTTGTGCTGACAACATGGCACCTGCTGTAACTGACATGGAGACCAATGCTGCTCCCCAGGTAGGGGGACACATATATGTAGTTACATACAGTTCCCAAAAGAGCTGTCACAGGGCAAAGATGGCTGCATGTGCTAAGAGAGCACAATACAAAAATAGTCTTGCAGTAAGAGAAAATATTTTGGGAAAGGGCTTACACTAGATTTAAGATTAGTGTGGAGATTATAATTTTTAAAAGATGTTCTGCACTCTTTTTATAGTGCGTATCTAAACCCAATGGGAGTCAGAGTTATCACGACAATGGTCCTTTAAGGACTACGGTTCCGTGGACCCTGGGCCAGTAAATAACTTGAGAGTTAGTTGATAGGAGGGGAATTAGAGCCAGAGCAGGAGTGTGTAATGGGGATGGATAGGAGGCTGTGGGTCAAAGCCGCTTAGGAATCAATGCAGAGGTACAGGTGTACAACTACAGGTCTCTACAAGTTAGAAAAGAGAGACGGGGGAAAGAGCAAAAGAAGAAGAATTAGGGGGAAAACCAACTGCAATCATTCATTTCCATTATCACAATTAAAAACACCATTCAGGCTGGTACTGGTTTTTAATTTACAAAAGAAAGCAGAGGGAGGAAGACTAATGTTGTGAACTAGGCACAGTGATCACATCAGCAAGACAAACTGCATTGCTGTGTCGCCTCCCAGCACTGCTGCATTGGAGCTTTAAGGCTGGTCATGATATGACATTTCATGCATAAATAAACTCATATATATGAGCTTTTCATGTTCATATGCATTAAGATCTAAATTAAAGAGCAGAAATGTAAATTTGCTAATTAAATAATATTGTAGCATTACTAGTAAAAATGTCACACTTCCTGCAGAGGAAATAAGCACAGAGGAAAATGGAAATAGCCTTGACACTTGGATTAAAACACTATTGATGCCATTAAAATGCTAAGTGGGTCCAACCAATTGGCATAACCACATTTCACTAGAGGAATGTCAAAGGAACACACAAGTAGTAGCAATTACTATTAGAATACGTTTAATTACGGCTGATGCATATTTAATATGTGGTAGAGGAAAACAAAGATTATGCTAATTTGGGTTTATTAAGTATTTGCACACACAAAACAATATCTATGTGTTGTAGCCACTTGATGTGCTCTTGAGAAAAAATCTGCTGTTTTCAAATGAACACATTTTCATTTACTAAATACATCAAAAAATGCTAAATGCGTATTATCTTTTTTATTATATAGTTTTTAAGGCAAAAAGAGGCATGTGTGAATCAGTCATTTTCAGACCATTTTAAAACTACAACACCATGGACGTCCTGTGCCCTCTTGTGGTGAAACCTATTTGCTTTATTTTCTATTCTCCAGTGGCACTTGAAAGTATAACCTTTTATTATATTCTATATTTGTGCATAAATATGTCTAAGATGTGATAAGATTTTTAACACAAACCCTGAAACTAGATAAAGGGATCCTGATAAAACAAATTAGCCAAACTCATGCACCTATTAATTTATTTACTGTATAAAATTAGCCAATTTTAAAAATATGTTTGTGGTAGTATGAGAATCTGTGTCTACGGTAACTGGTGTAACACTTTGTTGCAGTAATATCTTCAACTAAATGTTTCCAGTACCATCAGCTTGGGGGGATTTTAGGCCATTCATCTTTACACAACGGCTTCGACTCAGAGATATTGGTTGGCTTCCTTTTGTGAACTGCCTGCTTCAAATCCGCAAAATTTAAGGTCAGGACTTTAACTCAGCAATTACAAAACTTTACATTTGTTCGACTTTTTGGTAGTATAACATGTGTGTTATGCGTTGTTGCCTTGCTGCATGACCCTCTTTCTGTTGAGCTTCAGTTCAGGATGGATACATTGACATTTTCCTGTACAACTCACTTATACAACTCAGAATTCATTGCTCCGTCAATGATGGCAAGTGATCCTGGTCCAGAGGCAGTAAAGCAGGCACAAATCATGATGCTGCCACACCCATGTTTTTTTTACAGATGGGATAAGGTTCTTATGCTGAAATGCAGTAACTGGCAGTTTCTCATTTAAGCCAGAAAGTTCTACTTTGGTCTCATCCATCTACATAACATAACAAATAGCCTAGGCTGTTGGTCGACCACTTTTGAGGAATGTTCTCTATTTGTACACAATCTATATGACAGACGACCAGTAGAGTTCAAAGATTAAATAATAATAATACGACGAAAATTATTTTGTAACCCTTTTGAATCTAGTGAGCACCAACAACTCTTCTTCTAATGTCTTCAGACATCTCCTTTGTTCATCAGACACTTCTACAGACCTGTGTTGTGAAGATCAGACTTTGATGGTGAAGACCCAGATTTCTCGTCTTTAAATAAAGCAGGCACTCCCACACAAAAAACCTGGCTGTTACTGCCACTGACTGAAACACCTGATTCTAATTTCATCTGTAAGAATGTCAATCTTCGACAATTATATTTTACTATTTAAAATATGTTGCATTAAAAAAAGTGTTTAAGTTATTATTGTCACCATGTATTAGTCTTTGTTTTAACCCTGAGCTTGAGCTTCCTGGCTGCACACAGTCACTCTTTTAGCTTTAAGAATATTCAATAATTGTTGTTAGGATTTGTATCTTTAACCACTGCATAAATTATCTTCTTCGAAGACAATAATGTCAGATGAGTTGAGTTGAGAAGTGATTTATGACCTACAATTCACTTCATCTTTTTTTCGTTTATCAAAACACCTAAATAATTTCCACTGTCTACAAGGACCACATATTTTCTCTTTAACTGTATTGTGTGGTAACAAAAAAAATACAATTCACATATAATTACAAGCTTCATCCTTACATCAAGAATGATGTAATTGAAATTTGTATTGACTTTAAAGACTGTATTTGTGAATTTGTGTATCAGTAAAGACAGTGGAACATCAAGGTCAGGAGGATATTTAAGTTCACAAGCTTCTTTGTTCAGTCAGTGTTCCCATGCTGCAATAGATTTATCTACTATAGTGGTGCTTTGCTGTATCTCATAATATACACACACAGCAATTACACTGCTGCGTGTACTTGGGACAAAGGATTTGAATATAAAGACAATTAACGATTTTATGTTTATTTGATTTCCCTCGTGCTGTCATTATCTATCCCGAACAAAGCAGCAAGTCTGAACAAATGGTCACTATTTGTGCTAATTTAAACTAAAGGAAAGAGGAAATACATTTGTTTTCAAACCATTATATAGTGAGCCATGCATTTGCTGGCTACAAATGGACACCATTCATTACAGTTAACAATGACATCCAATTCAGCCCAGCTAATGAACTTCAATACAATCATGTTTGGTATTAAGGAGTGATTTGTTGAGTCTAAGTGTATCATTCTGGAGGCTAATGTTGATGAATGTCTGGCTGCGGAGGGATGGGGACTAGCAGGGAGCAGAGACGCTCTTGTCAGGGACCCTTCTACTACAGTGCAATACCACATCACCACCTAGTGGTCTCATCATAGAAACACACTTTACTGTATTCTGAAGATTTCCAACACAGCTGTAAGAAAATCTTGTTGAATCTCATATTAATAAAACTCACCTATCCCTGAGTTGCCCCCAGTAATGAGGACAACCCTGTCAGAGAGGTCACGGCCCTGCAGAATCTCCAGAGCAGCCGTGTTTCCATCATAACGTTTTGGTTTCAGCACCACATCCTCTACTGTAAATGCTTGGCGTGGGTCAAAATATGTGGTCCGCTTGTTAATGTGACTTAAAATGACAGAGGAAATAAAATGTTATGATACAGACATATTTCAAGGATTATACAGACTAACATACTATATCTCATGGAGTCCTGTGAAGTTTCTTATTCAGTTAAAAAAGTGAAATTATCAATCTACTTACTCAACATAAATTATCTGTCCTTTTTCATCAGTTTCTTGCTCCCAACCATATGGTAAATCTGTGAGAGGAGATGCATGTTTTCTATTACAGCTGGAATAAATAGGAACAAGTTGTATTTCTCTGCTACAGGTAATGAGTTACATACTATAATTTGTTACTGAAGTTACTGAAGCAATGACAAAGCATTTAAGGTATCATATGTAAACACATGAAGGACAATGAAAAACAAGCAAATAAAGCAAACCTCCAGCACAGCGTTTTTTCTTCCCTGTCTTTGGATGTTCCCACTGCGTCTTCATCTCGTCATGGCTGTAGGCACAAAAGAGACAAAAGAAGATTTTATTTTCCTTAAATTACTTTGCGTAATTTATAAATTTATTAACCTACATGCTGAAGGAAATATTGATTAAAAAACAAACTAAACATTACAAATCACTCTTGAAGATGCAGTATCTCAACCTCCATAGCCAATACTATGACACTAGCTAGCTTTGCCAATAAACGTGTGTTTACTTGTGAACTATGCAAGCATAGAGTAAATACACTCTCTACTGAAAATACATCAAATACAAACCGGGGGATGTACATATATGTAAGACTGTACAGAAAACCAAAGCTCTTTTCAATAAATATTGTGGCTTAATTTGTTGTTGTGAGTCTAACATTTTTGCTGGCATGTGACTTTTCTGTATTACATTTTGTTATAATTCTGTTTTTGACATGTACATTTAGCATTTTTATAGAGAAGTTTTAACTACTTTTTTCTGAGTAGCTTTAGTCAATGAGAAATCATGAGCTTTGAGTAGCTTGTATAAAAAGATATTTATATTAAGTTTGTGGTGACAAACAAGCATGGCTGATAAATCAGTTTTATTTACATACAATGAGAGACTTCAACATTAGAGCAATATATCAAATACTAGGGATCACTGCTGTTTTACTCTTCAGCTCTGTCATTAATTTACACTGTGTATCTCATTTCAAAGCCTCTGAGCTGAAGTAGCCTACTGAAACTCCAATATGCCAGCAGAGTCACAGGATTATCAAGACATTTCATATTCGTCTGTTTAGCACTAATTCTGCTAAAACCTACCCCGATGTAAGCTCTGTAGAGTTTTCGCGCTGCCAACTCAAATGTCAGAGCTTATTTAAAACAGTGCAGCAGGAAAAATCATCATATCTATGATGTTTTAGAACTGAGCAAGGCTAAAGCTAAACTCATACACATATTAATATTGGTAATGTTAATAGAAAGAGCACACTTACTTTGCATAGTAAACCCATCCATCTTTCGTAGATCTCTCTTCCCATCCAGGAGGCAGCTCATCGTCACTGTCTGTATCGTCCATACCTGCGTATTTTAGAGCTGCCATGATAAAGTTTTTCACGTAAACGCAAAACCAGAAAGCAATATCTGTTCTGAAGAATGGCTACAGCCCAGAGAGGAGAGAATTATCAGCACTGCGTTCATCGGCACTTCCGCAACAACATGGTGACGATTGCCGAATTGCCTTATGGGAAATGGAGGATGAAGAAAACTTGTCCCTTCACTAAACCAGAAGAACTGGCCTGGGTATCCTTTTTTTGAAATACTGAAACATTACATACAAGCATATTATGTATTTTTAGATTATATGTTAAATCACTTTATTTGTTATGGGTTTAATCCACTTTTTGTCTTTTGTATTCAATTGTATATAATTTGTTACATTACTATTAATCAGTCTGATAAACCACCAATGAATTCCCTTTTTTTGTTAAGGCCTAGCCAAAGAAATGATAGACATGTTACAATCAGCCCATGGAATAAAAAATGCCTTGGCTTTGCCCATTGGAGTTGTGTGCAGGAGAAAGTGGCACCAGTGAAGGTAACACAAAGAAGCTTTGTCCTTTGCTTTACAGTTTGCTACTTTTCACCTAATAAATTATCAAGCATGGCAGCTTTGTTACATACTCAGAGTGTAGCTTGTCTGCACACTTGGGTACTGTCTTGAGTTCCATACATGGCACCCATGTTACTGTAGTGATTCAACTAGGCTTAGTGCATTAAGTGAGAAGATTAAGTTATTCCCACAACAGACAAGAAGAGTTATCTCTATGAATGTAGTTTCAAGGCTTCCAAGGAAAAATACCAGATACTTTGTGAGTGTCTCTCAATACTGACTGAAGAATTTATTGACACTTGTTCAGCCTGCAAACAAAATGTGCAGCAGTGGTCAAACCACTGATTAATTTAATATAAAAGACTAACTTATTGTGGTAGTCTGAATGGGGATGTGCTTGCACATGTGCAATCAAAAGGGAGCTTCTGTTTATTCTGGTACCTCCTGAAAGTATGTAAATTTGAAGCCTGATCTGGAAGCGTACTTGGTGGATTGGTTGTTCTTTCAGTTTCAGTCTGTCATAGATGTGAACAGTGAACAAAATCCACTTTGTTGCCTAACATTTGTAGCATTTTTTCAATTTTAATAGTGTTTTTTTTTTAGCCTTTTGTTTTACAAGTGAAAAAATTGTGTGTTTGTCATTGAACTTCCAGACAATTTCACCTGGATGAATATTTATAGACATGACGCAATGATGTGTTAAGAGAGCTGGATAAGGTGCCTCCTCTCAGCCACTTGCGGTCCTACAAAATATCCCCTGCAGGCCTAAAATATTGCGACCCTGAGAGCTCAATGCACTACAACTTAACAGATTCATAGTTGAAAGGTTTCACTGCTTTATCAGTCTAAGGAAGGTTCGTTGGTCTCACTTTCTGTATTTGAATGTGTTTTCTTCCTCTTGCAGGACCTTTCTGATTTTGGTTGTGTCTCTCATTTGCAACACGTTTCTGTAGTCTACTTGGTTGTTTTCTCTTTTGCAGCATTGTTTTTTAAATTCTGTATGTGTTATCAAGTTGTTCCTTAAGTAATTAGATTGCAGTTTGTCTATTTGCATGTGTTAGGTTGCAACGGGTTAGTTGTAATTGTTATTATAAAATAGACGTCTATGAAGTGGTTGACGTCGATCAAGGAGTCTACCGCTACATTAAAGGTAGAGTTCTGTCTTATTATTTATCTTATTATTATTATGAATGTTTAATCCATGGGGGATTTATATACGTAAAACCTTCCCACGCCTTAGAATAGTAACTTTTTACTTCATAATGCCACCAATGTAAAGCCTATGGAGCGAGCGGGAATGCGCAGACGGGGCCCGTTCAGAAACATTTGTGCGCATGTGTAGTGGGAAGGACAACGCGGAAGCAAAACCGGAAGCCAGAAAACTTTTTTGGCTTATGCGCAAGCCGAGCAGTTTCCAGTCAAGTGAGCGGCCGCCATGTTTTAGTCTGGTATCCAGTTCTCATAATACATCCATGGTTTGTCTCAACGTAGCATGAAATGTATCTACTCATAGCAAAGACACACTAACGTGGGTCGTGTTAGATAACGGGCTTCTCTGTAATGAAAGTTTGTTTTTGTCGCTTCAAGACTGTTTCGATGTTGTACTCTGTATATTAAAAATTCCGCTTGTAAATCGCAATATTTATTGGCCAAGAGAGCCGACTTCGTTTCTACTGAAGAGTGTCCGCTTCCCCTCCCCTCGATGAAGCGTTGCGATGCCCTCTGATTTTATATCCCTCTTTAGTTCGGATCTCGACCTAAATTCCCCCAAATCACTATACTCAAAAGGTAAGATTTTAAGATTAAGATTCAAAATAAAAGTTACTGTGATGACACTAACCTGTATAGTTCTGTTTTAATTGTAAGTAATATTGTAAGTCGTTATGGCTCACGTTAAGCTGCTAGCTAGCAGTAGTTAGCTTATTTTCTGCTATTAGCCTACCTAGCTGGCTGAGTTAGCTGCATTTGCATTGGTGACTACCTGACTGGTTAGCTGTCGATGTCGTGTGTGGAGATCATTCTGATGTGATTGTATTTGTTTTATTTTATTGTTGTATTTAGTGGACTGCTTGTAGCATTATGTTGAGTACATAATCTTAGCCATAGCTACGTGAGGTTGTTCTACAGTCTCCACATTAACTGGTTTAACGTCCTTAAGTCTTGATCGTATTCTGCAAAGGTGTGTGTTTGTGTGCATTCACATGCATGCGTATATTGCGAGAGAATGTCGGAAGTAGTACACGCGTGTCCTTGTGTAGTTTTGTTGGAAGTGAGCCAGATTTGTCCTCCTTAAATTCTTTAGTTTCATACAAAGAGTGCGGTTATTGTCGTTTCTCTGTTAGTATGCCACCTGGTCAGGAGCACTAGTGCCCAAACGTATTGTGTCAGTGATAGACTTCAGACACGTGTCCGCCAACTGTTATGTTATTATTAGAAGGGTGTTGCTTCATCAACTAGGAATTAGAGCGTTCATTGTTGTGGTCAGCTGGGTTAATTGGTTTGTACTGGCTTTCAACAGCACTTTGTCTGCAGGTTTAGATCTTCTCTGTTAACAAATGTATCAACTTTATGTGCAAAGTCTCTCAGTCTGCCACTCTACAGTGTGACCTGTCATTTCGTATGCCTTACTAAGTGCTGTGTGTGTGTTATATGATGTGCACTGCTCATAAATTGTAACTGTACCCTGAGAAGCATAGTTTTATGCATTTTGCATCTGGTAGGACACTGGTGGATGGCATGGCTCCATTTAAAACTAGTTTTACCCCATTGTGTTAGTTTTAGTTTACGTTTTTAAATTGCTGGTGGATAACAAATACTGAAGCAGTGATACCAAATACAACCTTAACCTGCTTATTGTCTGACTTTCTGCACATCTGTCAGGGTGCTATGTATCTTATGAGCCAGCAGAAAGCGTTGCTCTGTGACCCTGAAATTCTCAGCTGAGCCTGCCATATGGCCTGACTGTATCACACAGTTGTATAGTTTATTTATATCTTAATAAATGTGTATTCTTGTTTGTTTCAAGGTAGCAGACCACCTCATTAGAGCCCTAGTCTAAGAACCTTGTGTATCAGTGTGAGAGGGGACAAACAACTGTTTTTTGCCATAAAATGAGGCATGATGATGAAGTTAATGAATCATGATGTTTCTGAGGCAGAAAATAAATAAATATCTGTGCCAGTTAGTTCTTTTAGCAAATGCATGATACCTAATTTGCTCATTCTGGTTCTAGGAAGCACCAGAAAGCACACAAATATATATTATAAAACATATAAAGATTTCCACCAACAAATCATTTTACAACAGGATTTTATAAACACTTGTAAAAGCTTTTTGCATCTCAGTTTTTGATTTTAAAACTTTCCCTTCTATATCACCATATTCATAGAAGTGACATTGACATCATCATAGGAAATCTTTTATTATTTTCATAATTATTAATCAAATGACTTTTTACTGAAAGTTTTACTGAAAAATATCCCAATATTACACGTTCAAAGTTTCCCTCAATGACCTTTACAAACGTATTTAACAGAAAAACATAGAAGAAACAAGGAAAGTGCATGTTAGACAATAAGCTTATCTTTCAGTATGTCAAAAGAGCCACTTTTCCAAGTGCGATTCCAGATTCCAAGTGAAAAAAAATGCATGTGATTTGATTGCAGATTTTTTTTTGCTTGCATGATTCAACTTGTGTATTATCAAGCCTTGATATTTTATGTTTTCATTTACATGGATTTCAGAATGACAGCTTAGCCTCAGTCAGTAGACAAAGTTACATGAACTTATCAGTGTGTTTTGCACTGCAAAAATAATTTGAGTAAGGGACATTTTAAAACAACCCAAAACTAGTGTATTGAATTCAATGTATTTATACTGGCAGATGCTTCCATTAGATATATGAGAAGAAATGAAAGTCCCCCTGGGAAAAAAAACCTTTAAAAGCATTCTACTTCATAACTTTTGTGGACCCCCCCCTCCCCATCCCCAGAATGAAGTTCCGAATATTTGATTACTATTATAATGGAAGCACCGTAGCCTGGAAAATTAGTTGATTACTATATTCTGCCACTGGAGGCGGTGCTTCATATTTAAGGTTCAGCCTTTTGGGCTCTTAATGTTTTTTTAACACAGATGGCCTATAGTCTATACTGTCCCTGAACACACCAAACACAGTGATGAGAGACTACTAATGCTAACATGGCTAGTACTGGTTCTAACCTGTAATGCGCTCCGGTTATTTATCTACAAAAGCTTCCTCACACCAACAACGCAATGTTAGTGGGAGTTGACGTGGGTTCGTTTATAATAGTAATATCTTTATTTAATTAGGATTCTTCAAACAATGTACATAGTGCTTATAGGCCTATATGCACATAAAACACTAATTACAATTGCAAGTGCACTACATAGCAGTGTTTCCACACAAGCTGTTAAAATCTATTCTAGGGAATAGTCATAAAAGTCTCAGAAATTTCGCTGTAAAAATACTGACACTGCTGTCTTGTCATTTTTAGGATGCTTGGTTGTGAAATGCTTGTGCATAGCAGTTATGCTGTGGTAATATTAGGCCATTCCATTGTATTTTTATAAAGAACAACCACTTGATTATTAGATCTCTGTTCAAAGAATCATAGATGATGAGTTTTGATGATACTGCAGAGGCATTTTGAGATAAAGATGCATTTTCAGCATGCCAGGGAGTGGGAACTGCCTTATTTTGGATAAATGTAAACGTTGTGATTCACTGACGCATTCTTCACCAATCAACATAATCGTATTATTTTGCATATATTCAGCCCTACATACTCTACCTCTATCTTTTGGGATAGATGCAAAAGAGATCTACATTCTGATCATCAGAAGCAGACCCCTAAAGACACTGTCCAGACATTCCTTGTAATTATATTTCACTTTCAAGGTAAACTGAAATGCTATAAATGGCTTCCTTTGCTGCTCGAGTGCTTTTGTCTGTACTCTGGCTTCAGCAAATAAGTGTATGTGTTTAAGAGTGTAATTAAAGCAGCTATTGTTGGGCACTGAGATGGACTCATAGTCTGCATATTTTATAATTTGCTACAAAAACATAGTCCTTGAGAATTTTTTTGTTCATCTGTTATCCCTCATCTTAGCCCTAAGCCAGCTGCAAAGAATAAAAATGGACTGATGGCACAGCCATTTGACAAAACCTTTATTGCATGTGTAATGTGAGAAGTGCATAACTATGACATGAGGTAATTTAATTCTTCTGTGTAGATTAAATCAGTCCACCCTTGGCTAGTTAGTGTGTTGCTGCCTACTTTTTTGGGCATATTCCAACAGGGATGTAGAGCTGGGCACATACACCTCTACAGATGTCATCTGACTTCTATTAAAGCTAAATGAGACAAACCAAAGTCCAGTCCAGGAACGGTCTGTGTCCTGTATTAATGCGGGTACAGTGGGGATTTAAACTATTGTTTTCAACTAAGATTTATCGGGAAATTAATTCTTTCTGAAGCTTCCTTCTGTGAAGCAAGCAGTTTGGAGAATTGTCTGATTAAAATGTTTTTTATGCCCCTTTCTCCTTTAAGTAAAAATGTACTTGGTTTTGTGCTGGAAGGGTGTGTGGTAACCAAGAGGAAATCAGTTATTCAGATGAACTCAGAAGAAGAATCAGGTTCAGACATTGTCTGTAGTTGCCCTTTCACACACGTAGCACACATCAGTAGATTGTTTACAACGGACACATTCTCTTTCTTCTCATCTACTGTAAATTGCTTAGTTTGGGTGAGGGCCTGGGTAGAGCGTGCAGGAGACTGGATAAGATGCTAAAAGTATGTTGCAGAAATTGCAGTGTTTGTTGTTTACAGCACATCTGAGCATCAACAATCAGAAACGTTGTTAAGATGGCCACTCGCTGTGAATTCTTCTGCCATTGACTTGCTCTGTCACACACAGGCTTAATTGGACATTACACAGACTTTGTACTAGGGAGTTGACTGAGTGAAGGCTGTTTAATGTCCTGTCCAACTGCTTGGACATTTGTGTTTTCAAGCCTTGCTCCTCCAGGTAATATCTTGATAAGTTCAGGGTTGCAGTGTGTGTCTAAATATCTGTCAGCAAAAAAAGAGAAGCAAAGCGAAGGAACTTTAATGACAATGTTGTTGAATTGAGCCTTGTATCAAAGCTAACAGGTTTTGAAATGTATTATGAATGGAATGTGAAAAACCACGAAGGACTAAATATGAGCTCCAAACACTTTGTCTTGTTAGTTTTATGTACAGCTGCTTGACCAAAAAAAATACCTTGCATTTAGGATGTTTGACTTCTCATTTTACTGAAAAGGTTTTTGTAGAAAAATATGTTCAAATATCATGTATTGTCTTGTTTTTTTTAAGGTTATTGCAAGCTTTTGTTATTATTTCAGGATCAAAACATATGGTAAGCAAGTACTCACCACCACTACAAGAAAGGTCAGAGTTGTCTGTAGAAACATTGTTTTGCATACTGATCCCTCCGTGGGTAGTCTGCTGCATAGATCATCTTAAAAACACTGAATTAATGAATCCTCACTATGCATTTGTATACTCAAACTGAGTTAAATGACTGAGTATCAGTCTTGACAATTTGTGCTTGCAGGGATGATCAGTCTTATGTGTTTCAGACAATTAAACTAAAAATTATTTGTGGCAATACTAGTGATATTAGTGCACATGTAGGTGGCTGTAGCTGGTTGGTATGGCAGTCATTCATGCTTCAGCTTCTTCTGGCTACATACTGGCCAGGATTTTAGGAGCTCTAGCACTATTTAAGTGCACCACTTAAATCAACATGCAATAACACATTCATATTTTCCCATCCTAACTGTATTACTGATAAATGCGTTGGTAATAAAGCAGTTTCTGATAGGCTGTACTGAATGTTTTGGTAATTTCAGGCTCATCAGACTGATTACTAAATATCATCGATACGTTATCTAATTTACTTCACATTTTAGGTCATATTTATGAAGGCATTCTAAAAGGTTCCCAAACTTCCAAAGATCCACAGTATGTAATAGCCTCTTATTGCAGACATAGTATTAGTCTGTGAACAATGACAATATTTATTCAAATGCATACACCAGGCAAGTTGAGCACACATTTAGTCTGGTCACATCATAGACGCATCTCCTGTATGAAAGGCAGTCAAGACTGAGGTCATGTCGGGTTGCCAGTCAATCTGCAATCTATCAATGCACAAAGACGCACTCTTTACACCATGAACAAAGCACAGCAGACACAGAGGGGGAGTTATCGTGAGGATTGTGCACATTCTACTGTTTGCTTCAAGACTGTAGTAAAGTGTATCACATGGGGCATTCTGCAAGACTGCTATGTTTATAGAGATATATTGTTTGCCGTTCTGTATTAAACTTTATTCAGTGACATTGTTCTGGTTTTATATAAAGGGACTTACAATGACATGGTTGTTGACAACAGACTAGAGCTCTCGCTGTGAACGGTTACACTGAGAGCTGCTTTTCACATTTCTACATGCATAGGACAGTGTTTGCAACAAGATCTGAATAATCACAACTTTTTCTGTATTTGGAACGAAGTGTTTCTGATGAGTTCTTCAGATGTCATTTTTTGATGCTTGAAGTACTACAAACCTAATGAAGTTCAGCACTGTTTTGTCAGGATTTACTGTAGGCTCTATGTCTAAGCTCTTTAAGATGGATCAGCCAAAGAACACAGAGTAAACTGCTTTTTTTGTGTGTGTGTGAACTGTGGTGACTCTTTGTTGTCACTCCCTCAACATCTTTACTGTCACAGAAGTGTAAGATCAGGTGTCTTGTCAGTTTCACCATTTTGCTAGTGCCAAGTCATAGCTGTGTATCAGATGACTACTACACGTGCTGGGCGCTGCCAATGCACAGCTGAAATATCCATGTCAGGGTGTTGATAGGTCCCTGTTTCTTAGCAACCAGACTACCTAATCATGTGTTTATCTGCCATCTAATGCACTTTATGCCAGTGTAGCTGCAGTGGTTGGTTATAGTCTCCCAGGAATCATCATCAGATGTCAAAGAATATTTCTGTGGGTTTCATTACACTAAGCCCCGTGGTAGGCTAATTTTGTTTATCGTAAGATACCCTGCGTGTTAGTGTTGACTGCAGAAAGTTTTGTAAATGATAGATGGATTGCCTTCACTCATTTTTGCAGAGGGGACAAGAAGTCAACACCCACGTGAGTGAGATGAGGAGTGATTCAGTGAAAATTAAATTAACTGTTGACCCAGTTACATTATTCAAAGAAATGTATGGACTGTATTTCAAGTGATGTGTCTGTTTGAAATTAGTTAAGTGTATTTTTTGGCTTCTTAAGGTAGGTCTGCATTAACTTCAGTTTGTAGCTCAGATAATGCTGCCTGGCTTGGAACTCTTAAGATTCTATGGTTGTTGTGGAAAAGTAAGATACAAAACCTGTGAGAATACCGATTTGGGTTGACTTAGTCTAACATCTGTGGTTTTGTTCTCTACTTAAAAGCTCAAAGCAATTTTTCCATAGCGGTTGCTAATTTAAGTAGGCTCTGTCATTTGAGCTGGTTTAAGGCAGAACTGCTGATTTCAAAGTTATCAGAAACACGGGTCTACCATTTTCTAGTTACTTAGTCCTGTAATAAACAATCTGGTTTGTTTTTCGGAATATAATTTATCTCCTTCTACTGATCCTGTATGGCAGAGTCGGTATATGACCTCCTCCCCAAAGAGCTCCAGCTTCAGCCGTTGTCCGCCGAGACCAACCCACCCACCATGAGCCAGAAGAGTGGGGGAGAGGCAGGACCTCCGCCCTCCGCAGCTTTGGCCTCAGGTGAGCTAACTACCGAGCCTATGAAAAACCATGATCTGGGATCAGTTTCCACTTGACAAACTATTCCCCAAGTCAGTAGGGGTGAAAAAACTAACATGACCATGTTTTGGGTGTCTAGGGGCAACTTCATCCTTTGACCTGTTTCTAAGACAACATTTGTATGAGGTTATATGAGCTTGTATAGTATTTATATTTCAGCAAAGGTATTTTAATGCTGCTGGTATGACAGCGCGCAGTCATTAGGTTTCACGTGGGTATAATGGGGATTTCCCTGGTTCCACATGACTGGGGGTAGGCAGCTGTGGTCCTAGAGAGTCCTGCTTGTTTTCCAACTATCTCTGCCTTTCCCACTGCTGATTACCTGGATCAGCTGTGTTCAGGCAGTCAGAAGCTTTATGTGCAGCGATGATTGGAAAATAGGCAGGGCCATGACTCTTTAGGATCAAGGTTGCTTACCCATACACATGACTATAGTGGTAGCAGTGTAATTTGTTACAGTTGCACTCAAGTTGTATTTAAATATATATCGGGATTTTCAGTGTTCCCACTATTGTGCAGTATTAAAGAAACAACCAGTTATTTAAAATATGTTTGATTAGTGATGACAGTCAGTTTGCTTGTCTTAAAGGCAGCATGGGAAGATGCACTACTCATCTTGAGGTGGTGGCAATAATTTCCAACAACTATGGACTAAAATAGTTTTCTTTAATGAACTGGATAATTAATAAAGAATTAAAATATTTTAACTCACATCAGGAGATTGTCCATTCCGGACACACGGCTAAACTCGGGTAATACAGTATGTAACTAACTTTAGGCAGTAGAAAAATATATTTTAGTGGTTGTCTAGATAAGCAGCTCAACCCCAAGCTGCATAACCCAGTGATCTTGATCCACATACTGTTTTTTGTCTTAAGTAGACATCATTTAATGACATATTGTGTGTTTTAGCACTTTTGAATTTGTGCATCTCACTGAAGGTGTTAGTTCAGTTGCATTTTTAAATGTATTAACAAGTCCACAAGTCAGAAACGGCCTTTGCACATTTGTCTTCGCACATGCACACACATTATAGACACTCATACAACAGAAGGTCATCTGATAATTTATTGAGGTTTCAAACTGAGTGTTGCTGCTAAATGTTTAATCTAGTCACAGGTTTGAAAGCAGCTGACATTTTCGATAATGACACAGGTTCTGTCTCTTAGGAAACATTGAAGTTGCCCCTAGCAGTCATTGGACTATCTTTTAAATGTATTTTAGAAACCAAAGAAATATTGTCTGATCTTGGATCATGGTTCAGGGCAGTCAACAACAGCTATAATTGTATTAATTATAGTCATCAGTTTAATTTAAACTAACTGGTCAACAGTTATGTTGAAGAGAGCGCTTTTGTTAATGCTACCTTTTCAGTATCCTGTCTGATGCAGCTGGCCCTAAGCAGTGCTGATCAAAAGCATGACTATTGTATTGTCCTTCAGATCATCATTAACCAAATAGACGTGCTTCAAAATGTCAATAAATCATCAAATTATCAACAAGTTACTCCTTCCTTCAGTATATTTACTCATCCAATTTACTGATTGACAGAAGTTGAGTCTTGAATGATCAGCTCTCTTGTTGCTCATTGGCTGTCTCGTTTTTATTGCAGGAAGTTCCCTCTGAGGCAGGGAGTGTCTGCATATAAAATGGTCTGCAGTTCACTGCTCCATAGGTCAGAGGCTTGTTTATTCTGTCTCCATGGCTACGTTCAGTCCCAACCAAATCTTCCAATTGGCATGCGCAAACAACTGTTTACTACTGAATGCACATTGCACAAACTGTACTGTAACACTGACAACCTTGGCAAATTGAATTTGGTACCACATTTCCAGCTTGCACAAATTTGGCTGTACAAGAAAATTTGACCAGATTTTGTTATGTTTCTTTCTGGCAATGTGTATGTAACAATTTGTAGCTTGCTTTTGTTTTTGTAAACAAAGCATGTCAGTTTTATCACATTGATTTTAATTGAGAAAGGTTTTGTAGGAATCAAAATGTTGTGGGACCTATAGTATCCTTCTCAACTTTAACTTCAGAATATTTGATAAGTGCTTGACAGCTCTCGCATGCACAGTGAGAGCATATAACCCACAGCAGTCTGTTGAAATTAGAGTTGGGAAGAGGGGAAATCAATACAAATCATGCACAAATTCAGCTGCTTGAATGGGACTGCTAGCCTGCTCTGTGCTGAACATCTGTATTAACTTCTTTATCTGTATATAATACTACAGATGCCACCTCTTCCACCTCCAGCCCCTCTGCCTCTTCTTCACTGGCCATGGGAGTCCCATCTACTGGCCCCTCTACTTCATCTTCTGACCATCTCAAGGTTCCCCAGCATCTCCACTCCACTGGAGGGGATGGAGTTGGAACTTCAGAGGTGCAAGGTATGGAGGGTGCTGTATCTGCCCCCAGCAGAGGCAACAACGGGGCAAACAGTGGAGATGTAGGGTCGGGAGTGTTGTCAGGGCTAGGAGTCCAGCAGCCTCAGACCACCCCATCAAAACGGAGGCCTGTTTTGAGCATATCCCCACCACCTGAGGACCTATTTGATGACAGCCAAATGTCTTGCCAAGAGGAGCCCACCGTATCTGGTCCACAAGGTCCAGACTCAGAGCACAGCAGCAGCATGTGGGCTGATGACTCAGTCTCCAACTTCAGCTTGATCAGCTCCATCTCTTACAACGACAACACAGAGGTTCCACGCAAGTCTAGAAAACGGACCCCTTGCCAGAGGCCTGGTCCTAAGCCTGCTCCTCCGGAGGACAGCATGGATGTGTTTGATGCTGACAGTGCAAAGGCCCCTCACTTTGTCCTTTCCCAACTGGGCACAGACAAGACCAGTGCCATGGCCAGGTGGGGTGACCCTTAACTCAGAGTAACTCTGTCCCTCTGTAGGAATATAGGTCGTTTAATTTAGGTTTGCCTGGGATAATTGCATTTCTGGAAGTCATGTTAACTCCATCATGTGATTTTTTGTTACCCTGCAGCTCTCTTGAGTCAGGGACTGCAGTGAAGGGTGGGTCACTGTCTGCTCAGTTCCCCCAGAGGAGTGATGGGAAGGAGCTAAAGATCCTGGTGCAGCCAGAGACCCAGCACAGAGCTCGCTATCTAACCGAGGGCAGCAGAGGCTCTGTCAAAGACCGCACACAACAGGGATTCCCCACTGTCAAGGTTTGACAAAGAAGGCCACTGGCTGTATCTTGACACAGGAAAAATATTACCACCTAAGTTGGAACTGACTGAATAAGGCTAAAAATACATGGAGGACGCGGAGAGTGGAGTACTGTGCACCACAAGAGAATGCCAGTACAGATGCTTCTCGAGCATTAATTCAGAACACTAATCATGACCATGTTTGTTTTCAGATATTTTAAAAGCTTTGTTTTATAAACGATAACTTACGATATTCTGTGTGGCGCACACACACACATCTGAATCTGTGCAGGGAAGTGAAGGAAAAGCACTTAACCCTTAGGCTTGAAATTCATAAGTGAAGTTCATGACTCCACATGTGCATGATAACAGCAGTAAACATATTAGACAGGGTATGTTTTAACTAATCCAGTTTCTGTTTTTCTGATAAAATGGAACCTTCACCTGTAGTTTCTGCTTGTATTTATTTGTGAGGATCATGCAGTAATCCTATACATATATTTTGTGTACATTACCCATTGCTTAATGTGGATGCTTTAGTAGGCAAGCATTACTCTGTGTATTTTGTGATCACCCCCTTATACTTCTCAATAATATCTATTGAAAATGAAGGTCAGTTCAGGTTATTAACACAGTTTTCTTTTTTTGTCCCCAGTTGGAGGGTGTGAGTGAGACAGTTATGCTGCAGGTGTTTGTAGCAAATGATGCGGGCCGAGTGAAGCCTCACGGTTTCTACCAGGCATGCAGAGTAACAGGGCGCAACACCACTGCCTGCAAGGAGGTGGACATTGAAGGAACCACTGTTATTGAGATCCCTCTGGAGCCCAGCAATGACATGACACTGGCGTAAGGGGTTATTTTTTATAGATAATTCTGTATTAGTTAAAATTTACACACAGACACAGAAGTATATTGTGTGTTGCTTTATACTCCCAAATCTCACTGCTTCTACAGTGTGGACTGTGTCGGAATTTTAAAGCTGAGAAATGCAGATGTGGAGGCCCGTATTGGTGTAGCAGGATCCAAAAAGAAGAGCACTCGTGCCAGACTGGCCTTCAGAGTCAACATCCCTCAACCTGATGGATCTGTCCTCATTCTTCAGGTCCCCTCATCACCTATCCTCTGCAGTGAGTAGTTCAGACACAATACAAACACTAATGTACTAAAAAAAAATCTAAAACTACAAAGGTCTAGTGGGATGTGGTAATTTCCTATTGTCATATATAACACTTTTGTGATGCCCACAGAGCTCAGTTTTGGTCTCATCAGACCACAGAACCTTTTTTCTTTTTCTGTCTTCTACATGCCCTCTAGCGAACTTTAACACAGGTGTCAGGCAAATTTTCAATTGACAGTTCTGTCATTCTCCAGCCCAGCCTGCAGGAGTGCCAGAGATCCTGAAGAAGAGTCTTCACAGCTGCTCAGTGAGAGGAGGAGAGGAAGTTTTTATCATTGGAAAGAACTTCCTGAAAGGAACCAAAGTTATTTTTCAGGAGAATATTGCAGGTGCTGTAGCAAACATTGTGTTGTTAGTGTTAGGATACAGGTTTCTACATGTAAACATCTGCTGGATGGAATAATTTAAAAAAATGTTTTGTTTGTAGATGATAGTTCCTGGAAAGCTGAGGCAAAGATTGACATGGATCTTTTCCATCAGGTAAAAGCAACTGGAAGATATGCATACTCTCTATTTCTCCTGAAATAAAATTGGTTGATGTATTAGACTTTTGTTCACCATACTAATATGAGATTTCATTAAAATGTGACTGCCCTTTTGGATCTCTCTTTTCCAGAACCATTTGATAGTGACCGTCCCTCCTTTCCACGACCAGTCAATCACTTCTGCTGTTTCTGTGGGAATTTTTGTGATGACCAATGCTGGTAGATCACATGAGGCCCAGCCCTTCACCTACACTCCAGACTCAGGTGCGGCCATTGGCTTGAGCACAGAATTTACCTAGTTACCTAGTTTTATATGGATAATCTTAAATCAAAATATACGACTATACGTAGATGCACAGTTTTCTGACAGATGAAAAGCTATTCCCTTTAACCCTCAGGTGATAACTCAAACGTCCGGACAGTAAAAATAGAGGGGCCCTCCCTGGTTGAGCCGTGTATATTCGATGGTCCAATAAAATCTATGTCCGCTGAGCAAACTGATTGCTCTGGTCAGCCTTCAAAACGGCAAGAGGACACACCCATGGAAGTGTCTAGCAATCCACCACCCTCAGATGTATTTAAGGTAACATTCATTTTCAAAATGAAACGGGCATTAAAATATCTACTTTAGAAATACAGTGATAACATTTTTGTTTATCTCCTTTCTTAGCCGTCCCCTGACCCTCTTGTCTCAGTGCAGCAGACCCTGGAGCTCAGCTCTAGTTGTCATACAAGTGGTGATTCCTTTCAGAACCCAATGCCCCTACAGCCTGAAGATGTGGGGCTTTCTCAAGCGCCACCTGTCTTCCCTAGTCTAGAGTCTCTCAGTGCTATTCAGAAGCAAGAAATTGCCTCTACACCTTCATTCTCAGTGTCAGGGGACACCACAATCCCTCCTGTGACACCAGAAGTCCCTCACCAGTTCCTCAGAGACCCCCAGGAGAGCCTGCCATCTGAGAGTTCCAGCAGTAGCAGTGGAGTTGTGGTTGTGGCCATACCTCAGATAGCAACTCCCTCTCAGCCGCAGCCACAACCTTCACAGGTTTCCCTGTTCCCCCAGGAAGGAGTGGCCCAGCTGGAAAGGGCAGTAAGGGAGCTCCAGGCTGGAGGTAACACCACACTCCAACAGGTGTTGGAGGCGGCTGTAGCCCAGCAGCAACTAAACTCAGTGCTTTACAGCCCTGCGCCCTCTGCAGACTTGCTTCAGCAGCATGTCCAAGAGAACATGAACAGCCTAAGATTGGGAACCACAGACAATTCACTTTCTCCACAGCAGCAGATACAGATACAACAGCAAATGCAACAGCAGCAAATGCAACAACAGCAACAACAACAAATACAGCAACATTTTCAACAACATCAACAACAGCAAATCCTTGGTAACCTGCAACAACAACAGCAGCAGCAGGTCCTTAGCAACATGCAGATGCAGCAGCAACTAATACTACAGCCACAAGACCAACAGCAACTGCAGCAGCAGCAGCAGCAACTCATGGATAATATCCAACAGCAACAAAATCAGCAACAGCAAGTCCTTAACAACATTCAGGATCCACAACAACAAAATCAAATTCTTACCAATTTACAACAACATCAACTACAACAGCAACAACAACAGCAGCAAAATCAAACTTTGACCAACTTACAACAGCAACAGCAACTGCAAGAGCAGCAGGTATTGGAGAATTTGCAGCAGCAGCTTCAGGCTGAGTTGCTCCAACCCCAGATCCACTCCTCACCCCAGGTACAGCAGTCAGTGTCCCTTCTTCAGCAGGCTGGAGAGCTGCTCACCATTCAGACCAGCTTTCCAACACAGCCTCCATCCCACACATCCCCCCCACAGCAGCTCTTTCAGTCACCCAGACCCTTGGCTGAGACCCAGAGCTCCCAACAACAGGTCCAGGCTGCTCTGCTCCAGAACACACTGACTGTTCTGACTGGTGGTCTCAACTCAGAGCAGCAATCCACTGGGTCAGCCCTTTACCTATCCTCAAATCCTCAGCCACAGCAACAGCAACAGCCGCAGCAGCTGGCTTTCATCTCTTCCATGGATACCTCTACCAGCCAGCCCCAGACTGTGGCAATTTTTCAGAACCAACCCCAAGCTCAGCTTTCCCAAATGCAGCAACAAAGCACCCCTATGGACCAGCAGCAGTCGTCTCAACAGAATCAACCACAGCCACCACAGCTGCAAATAGGTCAGCAGGGCTCCTTGTTTCAAAGTATCCCAAGCCACTCAGAGGTTAACCCTGTCCCTCAGAACCAACTCTCCCAACCCCAGCAGACAGGTCTTCTGCTTTGCACCACAGATCTTAACCCACAAGCTATTCCACCAACTATTCTTTTCAGCACCCAGACCCAAGGGACTTCCCCTATGGGTAGCATTAGCGTTGGAATCCCCCAGCAAGACCCAGCAGAACCTATGTCCTTCCAAGACCAGAGCTCATCAGGCAGCAACTCTACTTCCACAGAAAACCAACAGCAGAGTCTATTCCAGGAACAACAGCCAATGCAAGTTGGCCCAAGCTCTGGCAGTGTTTCAAGCAGTCAACCTGTGGAGCTGTTCCTGCCACAGCCATCTCTATCTGGCCTGCAGAGCACTATTGGCTCACAGGAGCTGAGCAAGCAGACCCCAGCCACTGGCACAACCATCTTTGTGGTGCAGGGTAGTGTGGGTGTGGTAGCCAGCCCTGGCCAGCAGCCCCCACAGCAACTTTTCCAGACAGCTGTTGGTGGAAATGTGACTCCACAAGGACAGGCCAACTTGTTTGTGTTTGGCATTCAGAATGGTAAGATGATTTTAGACTCTTCTCTTTACTGAAATACAATAAATCAGAGTTAAGTAGCTGTGTTGAATTCTTGTATTTTTTTCCTTGTACTGTCTTGCTCAATCCATTCAGTTGAACATGTACAGATACGTCATACCTTGCTCCACTTCCACAGACATAACCTTTACGTTTTGCTTGTTTATAGTGATTATCACCATTTTCTGTTCCTTACAGACTCATCCCAGCTGCTCAATTCTTCTGGACCCACCCTACCAGCTCAGAGCCAGCCCCAAAACTCCAGTCACATTCAGCCTCTGTTAGACCAGCCCATGGCCCAAGCTGCCTCCTCGATGCCGTCCACCATGCACAGTAGTTTGCAAAACACCCTCCAGGCGCAGATCCAGTCCAGCTTGGAGAATGCCATGCAAAGCAGCCTGCAAAATGCAATACAGACAAACACGCAAACAGATCTACAGCAGTCCAGTTTACAGGCAACCATAGAAACAAGCCTGCCAACTCCAATGCAGACCAATCTGCAAACACAGATACAGAGCAGCTTACAGAATCAATTGCAAGCATCAATATCTGCATCGTCCAACATGGATAAAATTGAGGACCTACTGGAAAGTCTACATAAGCAGTGATAAATATTTGGACCATGTGGTTACTAAGGAGAGCAAGTGATATGTAGCTGAGTAATACATGCCAACATCAACAAACACAATGGTGGTGCATGGTTTTCTGTGCCAATGCCACAAAATATTTAAAATATTTGAGAATTAAATTCCCCTTTTTCCTAAAACCCTAAATTATGAGCTATTATCAATAATAGCAGTTGTGCATCCATTGTCTTTGAATTGATGGATTTGCTTTTGTTATTACCCCTCTTGCAGGATCAGAGAGTCTTGTAAAAGCTGCTTTATCCATTAGTCTGAATAATGCAGTGTTTTGTTATCAGAGTATTTTAATAATGTGAGCATAAGAAGAGAAGATGATGATTAAAAACCTGCCAGGTTTGATGGAAAAACTGGAAAGGTATAAAGAATGTCAGATATAGGGAAACAGGGGAATAGTAATGTGATTGAGGCTGTAAGAGCAGGCAGAGTAGATAAAACAGCCGGACATGCATATCAGATTGCACATAAGTATCAGATATACATGTAGGCAGAATCTCATTTTGTGAGTGTGTAAACTTTATGCTTTCACTTCCCTCAAAGAGGTGTGAGGCAAAGCGGTTTTGTCTGTCTGGCATGTGGAGCAAAAGTGGCTTTAAACAATGATAAAATCATATCACAGCCACTCTATTTAAACTTCTTATGCCCTGAAGAACAGAAGCTCTTTTGATAATCAAACCTAGTGTCGACTTATGCCAAAAATATTACTAAATTATGCTCTAAGAGTAAAGACGATCAAATTATGTTTATGTGTAGAATGTTTTGCCTCCATCATATTTCTACAACTCTACAACAGAGCAGACTATTGGAGGAAGGACAATTAAATGTTTCTCAACTCCACAAAAAACAGAATTAACTCAGAATTGGTGTTGCAGGGGAGACCTCCACATGCAGAAGGAGTCTGGACTATTAAACACTCACTAATGAGATTCAACCTGGTGAATAATGTGACTTGGCCTTTCAGTTGGCACCTACCAGTGTTTTCAAGTTTAGGCTTCATCACTGGGATGGTGGAAGCTTTCTCAGTGAAATTTTAAGAAGCATTCAACTATGTAGTGTATATATTTTTGTTTTGAAGAACTTGGTAACCTTTACCAATTCAGTGTGGATAGAAAGAAACTTTCCACTAGTGAAAATGGAGTGTTGTGTGGTTTTATAAACATTTTATCTCAAGCACTTTATAACCTCTTTTGTGTAACCAGCTACTCCTTATATCCGTCCACAGCTCTCTACTGACCCAGCTGAATTTGTACTCGGATACATCCAGTTAAAAAAAAAACAAGAAAAAACAGACAACAGTTGTCTTTGTTAAAGGTAAATACATCTTAACCAAGCATTTTTACATTTTCTCATGTCAGAATATTTTTGAGGTCTAGGACAACTTTGTATAGAATGTCTGCTTACTGTTGAATCCCTCTTTGTATTCAGTCTCAGTGGTCCAGTCAAGTCTGTCATAAAACAGCCATTCCCACAAAAGCATTGTCATTTTTCAGTGTTGGAGTGGTAAGTAGGCCTTTGTGTTTTACACATTGACAGAACACCTAAAATATTGAGTCATTGTTTGTGCATTAAAATGAAGTCGTTACGTTATTAATCGTTACGCTATTTGTAATATTTACTGTTCAAATCTTGTCACTTTTACCTTGTTTCACCTTGTGTTAGATATTTAAGTTTGTCTCAGTGTTGGTACCATGTGCAGGCTGTCACCGTGTGAAGTTGGCACCCAGTACCCGTCCCTTGTGTTCTGAACAGGGACTCACTGGTAAATGAATTCTCTGTTACATAGAGGCCGCCATTTTGATTCTATCTATGGTGCTATGTACAGGAGGGATGTGCGCTTTTGATGGGATGTTAGTACTGAAGAGTTTATACTTGTATCGATAGCACTGACATTGTTATTTTGAAGCAAAGTTGAGTTTAGAGAGCTGGCTGTTGTGGGGTCAGACTGGAGTGCACCCAGGCATACCAAAGCTCCTGTTGTGAATCACCGTCAACTTGTCCTTTGAAAGGCCCTCATAATGTTTACTCATTTTTACTTACTCATTTAAATTATGCAGCTTTTACAGGGATAGAAATTCACCATGTTTTTTAGTTTTAAAGTACAAGTTGTAGAAGAAGTTACGAAAAGGTACTTTTTTTCTTTTATTTTTATTATGGATCAGTTCACTAATATTTCCACCAATTTGATACTTTTCTTTACTTTACTACATTTCTCATGACATTACTCTATTTTATGATGCAAAACAATACTGCTGTACTTTCCGTATCTAAACAGTAGCCAATTTGGCGTTATCAACAATTTTTGAGAATAATTTAAAATGTTATAATAGCATGACTCACACATGCATTTTTACATCGTTTACATTTTCATAGTGATACTATTTTGTCCTGCAGCTGTTAGTGATCCATTTTAAAGTAACTTATCTTTTTTAGAATTTTGTATCCATCTATCAAATGTATTTTTGTAAAACTAAACTTTTTTCTTTTTTTTTTTTGGTTTATGCTCATAGCACAGAATATCATTGGTGGTATGTTTTCCTGAAATGAAGCGCCGGTTTATTGTGAAGTATATGAATGAAATTAGAAATATAAGTAAGTGGACACCGAGAAGATACATTAAAATTTAATTATACTGTTTTAACATTATCATCCAACCTGTTAATGTAATACATGGGCTATGTTTCTTTGTTTTTTTTTGTCATCCATCTCAAATGGCACTTTGACTCATCCATTAACTGTAGATCAGGTTAGAGTGCAGTGTTGATTTTCCAAGCATTCCATCCCTCTTGGGTAGGGGAGTTTTAAGAGCACGCAATGTTGCCAAGGAGTTGCAGTAATGCTCTTAAAGCCATACCAACACAGAAAGCCTACCTGTGATTTCAGTGTCATGAATGTAAATTTTACCTCATGGTGTGGACATAGAGGTTGCTCTAGATCTAACATCGGACCAATTACAGTTCTAGAAGACGCATTTTTGTGGCAGAGGGGATGGGTGGGGTGACACCAACTGTCATTTGTGTCACTGTACATTTGTCGGTTTGTCTAGTCTTGGATAGTGGTGTAAATTCATGTTTTTCACATCCAGCCATTTTCATTTTGAGCAATCCATGATGCTCAGTCTGATTCTTAGCCACTTCCACCTGAAAAAACTTTGTGAAACATTGATTCAGTGGTGGTGAAGATAGCACACAAATCTCTACACAATATTGGTTTTGTCCTTCATGTAAATTAATATCCATGTATATTTAAATGTGAAATATACTGCAGGGGTATCTTGAATTTCAATTGTGATGCTTTCAACAGAACTTTGTGTGCCTTGATAACTTAACCGTTACTCTGCTGTGTTTACTGGTGTCCCTTTTGTGTCATTAAGGCTCCTTGTCCTTTTTATTCTCCAGGACTGTTTCACATCAAAAGAATTTTAGTAAATGTATTTTTATTTCCACAACACAAGCATAACCATAGTCCATACAATATATTTTAGTACTAATGTTTCTCTGAAAACCCATTGAACAATATCGGTGATCACTCTCAACATAATATTGTGCAGCTTAACCAGTGAATTTTCACCTTGGTTATTTTCTGTTAAATGTTTCTTATTTTTATTTTCATGCCTCATGAGATCTGTAAGTGTGAGGTAAAAGGGACAAGACAGTGGCGATTGTTTTATGGAGAGCTTTGTTGTGTTGATGTGCTTTTCAACATTACTATTGTTGCTGTGAAATGCTTGATCAAAAGGAGCAACCATGATAAATTAACTGTTAATTGCCAATAGTGTGAGCTGTATCTTGTGTGTAATCTGTTTGCTCACTTTTCCTAGTTCGCTTTCTATTTCACATTCTCCAACAGTTCTGTTGTATTTGTTCTGTGTAGCTTGAGCTTTAGTATCTAGCCTTAAGACCCTGCAGTAGGGATAAAGGTCAACCCCAGTGTGTTATCATACATCTTAACTATTATTAACATGTACTTTGCCTTGGTCTGAACATTTGTATACTCTTCTGTTTATATCTGTAATCTTGCTGCTACATTAAATGAATTAATAAAAATCTAAACATCTTGAGTTGGTCCTTTTGTGTCTCCCTACTATTTGTTAGAAAGAGATTTTAAAGCAAACATTTGTATAAGGTTATTAAATATTTCCACGCATATGTGTGTGAGAAAAGTTTCACATTGCACGTGTAATGTATCCCTACAATTGGTCCAGTAAAAGTAATTATTAACAAATCTAAATTATTGTGTACTGGCACAAATGATTTTGTCCAACAGAGAAGTCAAAGTTTACTAAGTCTTCTGTGTAGAATCTGCTGGAAGAAGGATGATGGATCCTCAGCAGCAAAACCAACATCAAAGTCAGGTCTTTTTCTCAGAGCAAGGACAGCCACCAGTATGGCCAACATAGCAGTCAGGCCCCATATGTGATACTGAGTTCCCGAATCAGGTTCCATAAAATAAAATGAGTGCAATGGCCCCACCATCCCAGCAACACCATGGGTTGCACAGTGGTTCTTGTCGCTGGTAAAGAAGTCCAGAGGGACTGTGAATACGGCACTGACTTCAGCTGGATTTGGACAGGGACAAAATGACTCCTCTATGAAGCCGACCACCGGGGTCACCAACAGACCACTCTGTTAAAAGAGATGAAGGTTTAAGGGTGTAATGTGAAAAGGAAACCACAGAGAATAATAACTTTATTCTCCTACCTTATTAATGATAGGGAACAGTGTGCACACCACCTGCACACCATCGTGTGGCAGACCTATCTCCTCCTCTGCTTCTCTCAGAGCTGTGTACACATCATCTTTGTCACTGGGGTCTCTCTTCCCACCAGGGAAACACACCTCACCAGCACTGGTCCTCAGCTACAGACAGACGAACAAATATTTAAAAACTGAGACATTACACCTTTCACCCAGCTGGTTTTCATTAAGTTACCTCTTTTGAGCGCAAGGTCATCAGTGTGTACAACTCTCCATTCTTCACAAACAGTGGGATCAGCACTGACGCTTTGCGCAGACCCGGTAGGTAAGGAAACTTGTCTCCAGTGTCAAACTGCTTTAAAATGGCTATCATCTCCTCTTTAGTGTGCATGGTTTAACGTACTCAGTCAAAACAGAACGTAGAGCACAGATAGAAAAACTTGCGAGCATTTATTATGACGTTACTCCAAAGCAATAACAGAGTATGACCGGTACGGTTAGAAAATAACAAATCACTCGTTTTACAGGCCGAAAGGGTGGATTTTCAGATAATTAAAGTAGTAACTATTTTCTATCACAACGCGGAAACAATGATTTGTAACATAGTGTAATTTGCCCATGGGTGTCTTAGAACAGGTTTCGCTAAAGTTACATAATACTGTTAGAGCTGGAGCTGTCCTACGTATTTTACGTCACAGGGTGAAACGATCAGCTAGCTAACACAAAGCTAACCCCACCGGTAATATAAGGACTCGGGTACCCGATGACACATAAATGTAGCCATCAATTTTGTGTCGGTCAGGCCAAAATTTGCCAGGTATTCTACTTATGCTTAACTGCAGTAATGTCCGGTAGTACAAAATTAAAAGTAGGTTTAAAAATTTTTTTCCAGCGGCTAGGCTAACTTTACGTGCAACCAAATATCGAAAAGTACGTATGACGTCAAATAGGCGACGTGTGTCCACGTTAATTAGCCGATTAGCTATTAGTTTCAAGTTTGATAACAATTATACACTTGTTTGTCAAAAATAACATAAATGTCTTGATGATGATCGCTTCTTGCTTTTGTGGAAATTAAGTTTAAAATATATTTTTACTTAAATATGAACATAGGATATTTATAGCTACCCCTTGTTCCGGGTATACTAAAAAAGTGCAACACAAAAAAAGACTCAAGGTGTCAACGACATTTGTATTGCTGTTAACAGGTCCTCGATGCAAACATCAGATATGAAATAAAACATACAGTACATTCCAAGTTAGTCATTTTATGGCATAATGTGTGGACATATGAGTTTTATAAGTGAAACAAAAACGTAAAAATCTACTAACATCTGACAGCTCAAAGAACATAAAGCCTGAGACCTGTTATTTTATGAGCCATTTAAATTAATGATATGTCCATCTCCAAGATAAAACAATTTACATGTAAAGTCTATACACATACGTGAATAAATAAATTAAAAATTAACTAACCAAAATATTCATATTATACATCATTGATCCCATTCAGTTTGGGGCAAAAGAAATGTGCTTCTTGAAATTATTTACAACCCTTAAGTCACATTTTGTGGATTCTTATAGAAAAATAATTCAAAACACAGCAAAGCTAAGGAGGGTCACAGTGGTCTTTAGTCTTCACTGATTCAGTCATAACCCCTGGAGCTCAACATGTGCTCACACTTTGTACTTCTCCTTGGCTTGATCATTCAATATGCAGATGTGCTGAAATCAGAGGACAACAAATTCCTGTTAATTTCTATCGTCCAAGAATGACATATTCTGTTTACAGCTGACATTGCAGCTTGTCCATATGAGAACCATGACATGTTGGTACAAGTGTACCTGGTGGGTTTTAAAATACAAGCCTTTTTATTTCACTGAGTCTATTCATATTAGACTTTTTGCAAAACAAAACGTATTTCAATTATTTTCTTTTTTTGACTTTAGTGTTTCTCCACAACAATAGGCACTCAGTCATGTTGACTAATCATATTAGGAAAAGCACATTACTAATAACATTAAACAATGTTCTGTTCTCACATCCCAGTGATCAGCAGTGAGCCAGCACATACAGTACAATACAGGACCCAAAACGTGAAGTAGCCAAAAGGAATCTGAGTGCGCAGTTGATGTGTACCATTTTACTACAATGCTAAAACAAATCAGTGAGCAGAACAAAAGTAGTAAATGTTTTAAATCTATTTTGTCTTCTCTTATAGTACCCGCAGTATAGTATGTTGAGCATTTTCTGCATCATTTCCTGCTACTACAAATCAGTGAAGTACTTTTATATTTTGCATGACAACTGCAAAACCAGTATACAGTAAGAATCTGTGCCAAGTACATACTATGTACTGTATTAAGAACTGAATGGGAACATATATTGTTTTATAATGATCTGCATTGTAAACTTACACTGAGATCTCTGAAGTACTCGTTGTAGTCCAAAGCATAACCCACCAGAAAGGCATCCGGTACCTCAAATCCAATGTCTGAAATAAATGAGATCCAGAAAAGGGTAAATGGTCTGCACTATGCAAAGTGAAGTAAGTGAAGAAATAACATAGCTTCTCTATCTCAAGAGTCTTTATTATTTCTTGCCTGTACCCAAAGCACTTGTTGCTTCTCATTCATTCATTCACACACACAAAAACCAATAATGGTTGAACTGCCACACAAGACACTGTCCTGACCCACCAGTAGAAATTTGGGGTTCAGTCTGCTGCACCTTCACATGGCCAGGAGGAACCAGGGATCAAACAACCAACACTGCTACTGTTGAAGAATTGTTCTACCTTACTGCAACCGGACACTGTGTAAACTTACAGGCGTTGCTCTTTTGCTGTCTGTGTGAGGTTGTACTTAGCGGTCAGTGCTCCATAGTGGAAACTTAAAACGCTTACATTAACAGCTGTCCTTGAGGGAGAATCTTAAAGGGATTATCCAACTCAAACTTGAAAGCATTACATAATCAGAGACAGCATGAGCCGGGAGTTATCAGGCATGCATGAGAGAATAAGCGCCCAGCTCGGCTACATTTGGAGTAGATTTTCCTGAAATTAATGTTAATCCTGCATTAAAAACAGACCATTTGAAAATAACACTTCACCAGCCTTTCGAAGAACCACATACACACATGTGGCAGGCATTAAATGACCTTCATAAGTCACTAACTGAAATAAACAACATATCTTATTGTAAAACAAGTATAGAGGTACTCACAGTCTGGCCTGTATCCAGAACTCCTCGGGGTCCTCTTCACCAGAAGGCTGGAAAGACAAATGAGGAAAAATAAGTGTGTGTGTGTGTGTGTGTGTGTGTGTGTGTACACACAGGATAAACTGTCCATCAACAATCGTTATTCCCAGTAGACTAGCAAGAAACATGACAATGACATCAAATATATAAAATGACCCCACTTGTATACATGAGACCAAATGGCCAAATCTTTTCATGTAATCATTTAGAAATGGCCACCATCTCTACAGTGCAGTTAACAGTACAGCAGATTAACTCTTAAGCTGCTCCCTCCTGTCACGTTACGTCTCTAGAGTCCTAAAGGAGAGTGTCATTTAGCTAAGAGCACTCTATCTGAAGACTGTTACAGGGGAGGTCTATAAATCATTTCATAACTCCTAGACTGTGAACGTATGTGATGGTGTCTACCTCACAACTTTAACCATCTTGGGATTACATTCACTCAACAGGGAAAGTAGCGTCTGCATTGTCCGTCCTGTCTCCACAATGTCCTTTTAAGGATGCAGTGAGCACAAAGTGGAGGGAAAAACAGAAGAAGCATTGCTTAAAAATCTTATTTTTATGCAACTCTTGTGAAATAGTATTTGTCTAATTGTAAAACAGATGAACTAATGAAATTTTCTTAATATCAATGTGATAAATACATAGATATTGAAATATAAAACTTAAACATCGTATAAATATCACCCACTTATTATACACAATAAAAAAATTAATGTCTTACCTCAACAATCAACACATTCTGCAAAAAAATATGAACAGTTAACTATACAAGATTGTGTAGTTGAAGTATTTCTACCTGACAAACATTACAATGCTAACCTTGCCTGTGAGGTTGGACAGCTCATCCCCTCCTATGACTTTGACATTGTTTGTTGACTTGTCATTCTAAGGGACACAGAGAGACAAAAGGACATTATCCATCTCAGGACTAACATCATCTACAGTTATGTTTCTAAATGGAAAACTGGAAAAAAAGGTTCTCATTTGTAGTTTGTCAAGTCCATATCAGTCGCCTCACGTCAAGTGGTTCCTGAAAAGGAAACGAGAAAAGGCAGCTTACACAGTAACTCTTCACCCTAATGAAATCCACTGTCAGAGGGACTGATTCATCACTGTTCTGGTTCAGTGCTTTAATGTAGTCCAGGAGGTCTGCGAAGAACTTGTAGCCACCTTTTAGCACGCACAGAGCTACAATGTGGTGTCCCCCCATGTCCCGGATTATGTCGCGAGCCAGTCGCTCTGTCCTGGACCAGAGAGAGAAGACACACAGGAAAAAGATGAATCATAAATTGTAGTGCAATGGTGAATACAATCACAAGTCCTATGGACAGGGATGAGATCCTCGACATGGCTTCACTACACTGCACTGAGTGTTTACCCCCCTCCCTTCCATGTCTACATGCAAATGAGCTTCAGTATATCAGCAATGATCTGTAAACAGAGTATAGTTGATTACTATAATCTCAATGTCGGTTTCAGACACAGTGAAACAGAGTGAGTGTCAGATGACTTGACAGTGATTTCCAGTGTTTGATGATAGTGTTGATGCTGCTGCTGGCTGGTTCACCTGTCCATGATGAGTCCATGAGGTATAATCACTTTGTCCAAATCGTTTTCGTAATGTCTGGGGACACAGAAAAGATTCAGGTCATGGCCTCTCTCGTCATCAGCGATCTGGAATAAGAGAAAAGAAGGAGAGACCATCTCTCAAAGTTGACACTGACAAACAAAGTGAAGCCACCTGTTTATTCCCGTTCCCACATGTGTGTGATCTGGCATTAAAATGCCGATGTGGCCGAGCACGACGGAAACAATGAAACGCTGTGTAGAAAGCTCGTAGCACCTGCTGTCTGTGAGAGCAGGCCTGACAGTGCGCGGCGCACAACCACACCCTGAGCAAGTTGTCAGAAAAAGCAAACAGACTCACCTGCAGATACGAAGCCATGACGCCAGCGCTCGTCCGTTCCGTTCAGTCGCGGTGAAATATGTGAGGAGTCATGCTAAGCTCCTGAGAAGAGAGAGGAGGGGGGGGTTTATTTACCGGAGGTTGCAGAAGCTGCTCTCTTCTCCTCTCTGCTGCTGCTGAGCCGAGCAGCACATGCGATGCTCCTCTGCCGCGGGTTTAAACCCTTTACGTCAGAATCCAGTTTACCTCCCCGATAATCTGATTTGCCAGACACAACCTTAGCTTAAAATGTGATAAAATGGTTACTATACCGCTGCTGTATGTTTCGGTCACTGTGGCAACATTGTGTTGCGAGCGTTTTGGAGAAGCTGCAGATGACGCAGTTTTAAAAATATAACAGAGGACAGTAGCGCTGTTCTACCGCCTCTCATCACTACCCCGCTCCCTGTGTGAGCCTATACTGCATTGGATCACTTCTCACTATTAAACTGAATCATTAAACTACATCTCCTCATATATACTTTATTTTCTTTATTGACGTATTTTGTTGTAACTGCACACCTAAAGCACACTCACCTCTAAGTCTATTTACAGAAGCTTTCTGTTATATTATCTTCATCAGAAGATGGGCTAGAAAGCTAGATATGCTTATTTCCATTTTTTCAGACTAGTTGAACTTCTTAGGGGCAGCCCATCCATGTAGGCTTAAATGACAGCTTTGTAAATACTGTACTTACTCATAGTCATACCAATATTTGACCTGCTTCCTACCTCTCAAAGTGGCAAGACTGTGGATGGATGGATTAACTTTTCACCTTTGCAGTTAAGAAAATATCTAGTTGTGTGAATATTCACCAGATGAAAGAAAGCTGCTTTGGTTCCTTAACATGAACCTTAATTCATAGTCTAAGGTAACACTTTAATTTGAGGAAATATTACATATTTTCTTGTTTTATTGCATCTCTTTTGGTCTTGGGACCAAGCAATAGATCAGTTTAGTTTTCTTAAAGATGAGAATCTGAAAGTGAGAAAAGACCAAAACCGCTTTCCTGTGCATCCTTGACCCCAGTGAATCCTGACATTGCCATCTATATGACCATGCCATCAGGGAGGAAAAAAATCCACTGCTATAAAAACCTTCAGTACTTTAAGGTACTCTGCTGAACTCATTGAGATCCAGCTGTAACATATAAATCACTGCATACTTAACATATAAAACGTGATTTCAAGTTAACAGTACAAAATGTAATATCTAATAAGTTAGCAACTGTTTTAAATTTAGAAAGGTAAGATGGAAACAGTGAAGTGCAAATTTACCGTCTTTTAATATGATCCCAATTTAATGAGTGATACAGAAACAAAACATTTTTCTCCATCTTACAAAAAAAGCATCACGAAGTGTTGTAAAACACCAGGAGTACGGACACTATGAAAACAGAATATGTTCTCATAGTTTAGAACACCAAAGAAGCAAACATCATCACATCTGTCTGATAATAAGTCTTTATGAGGGCCACTTGTGACCATGAGGCCAAATCTCAAATTACACCATTCCCCATATAGAATCCTACTTTTAGCCTGAGACCCACATACAGAAACGTGACTGTAGGCAGAAAGTAGAACACCATCCAGATGAAGATGGCACAATTTGAGAGAAGACCACGAAGAAAGATTGCTCATTTTTTCTTCTTTTCATCTTTCTTGGCTCCATCCGCTTTCTCTTTCTCTTTGTCGTCTTTTTTCTCCTTATCATCTTTCTTCTCTTTCTTGCCTTCCTCCTTTTCCTGCCCTTCTTTCTTTTCTGCGTCTCGGTTTGATATTTTGTTGTTGATCAAGTTGTGCAGAGCCACCACTGAGCGTATGAGTGAAGCCAGGTACACCACCAGCATCTGGTCATTGGTCTTCAGATAGAAGGCTTTTGTGAACTCCTGCATATAAAAAACACATAGTATTTGAAATTAACTTATCGAGCAGACATTATAAAAGGCTAAATTACTCATGTGGTGTTTAATGCATATAATTTTTTACATAAGCATAGGTTACAACAAAACGGTTTTAATTTCTCAGCTGTGAAAAGTAAATTTATTGGTATGAAAGGAATTAATAATCAAAATGTGCAGAAATCAACTTATTGGTCATCGACCATATTATCAATTGCTCTAAATGACTATTAAAATGTAATTATATATTTAACTTCATTATTAATTTTGATCTGACAAAATAATTACAGCAAATTGTGGAATAATTCTAAATAATAGTGTACTTATTTTAGTTTCTTTGATTTTAACCACACTAGTGCAGGTCAGCCGGTCAAAATTTGAGCACAAATGCAAATTCATTATATTTATTTCACTAAGCCAGAGTCAGTTTGCCCTCCAGTGGATAAAATGAGAATGTGCTGCTCAGGAACAGATAATGAAAAATTTATAATAATAGTACACCCACAGGCCACTATACATCTGTATAATCTAACAGAATCCAATACAGCAGCTCTGCCATGAATTCTACTTTCACAAGGTTTTTAATTCAAATTTTATTTTGAAACTGTCAGAAATGTGATAATTCTACTATAATCTATATATAGCATTGTTTAAAATGTGCTATCTGATTCACAAACGCAACAACTTACCAGTAGATTTACATCTGGTAGGAGATTGAAGACATCCTGCAGCTGGTAGATGATCTGGTGGTTAATGGGAAGTTTGCCTGCTGCTACTCTCTCCAGGTACGAGCGGATGTCTAACAGCTTTGAGTTGAGTCCCTTTAGACCATGAACCTGGTTTGTGATGCGTTGCGACAGAGTGCCCACTGTGGTATCTTTGATATCTCTGCCATGAAAATACATTAGTTGTAAATGAAATGACATAAGTGTGTACATATTTACATTTTTCATTACTCAAGTAATATTTTGTTGATTTTTTCTGCCTGTTTGTGTATGGGTGATTACAGCAAAGCATAACTTGAGATGCGTCATTTATGCTCTGCAATTACAACTGTTTATTAAAATATATTTTATGCTATGATTTGCAGTGCAGCTATAATGTGTCTGAATCAGTGGTTCGTCTAGTACCTAAGCAGATGCTCGACTCCCACTTCTTCTGCTTCCTCAGCTCCAATTTCACTTGTGACATGTTCAAATGTCTTGGATGTTGGAGTTCCATCCTAGAAATAACAAACAACCCATATAAACAGAAGTATAAATTCTTACTAATGCTACTTCCCAGAAGAAAATTAAAAGATGTATAAAGATGACAACTACAACAATGAGCATATCTTTAATGGGAAGATTCTCAAAAAAATTGAGATGAAAAATAATAATCTAATTGTTACATCCAGGAAACCCTTCTTCGTATGGTCACCAATCTCAGAATAAAATTACTGAAGTCAATGCTCAAGAATACAGTTGATTCACTTACATCATGTATTTCCTCCACAGAAATGTATGCTTCTGTGGGTAAACCAAGATCTTTGGGCTTCACATCTATAATAACTAACACCTGAAAGGGCAAAACAGACACATGAGTCACTCAACATAAACATGAGTATAAGTAGAACAAGATGTTGTCAAGACACAACCAGGTCAATCATTAAGAAAAAAGGAAAGCAGTTGCATACCGAGTTAGTGCAGTACTGCTTGATGAGCTCATTGATGGCAATGTCGTTCTTATGCAATTTTGGTCCTGTGTGGTACCATCCAACTATTCTTTCTCTGGCTAAAAATCAGAAAAGATCATTATTAACAGGTACAATATTAGGCCAATATATTTTTAAAATAAAAATATACATTTAGACAATGCCTTACCATTAACTTTCTTGAACATGCCATACATATTCTCCAAGTAATCATGGTCCAGGAACCACACTGAATCATCCCTGTCATCCTCATCAAATGGCACTGGAAAGGAACATTGATGATGACTTAAAAACCTGACAGAATATGTCTGTGGAAAACTTGCTACACTTTACTGACATTTTTTATTATTCGTGTAAGATTGCCGTAGCAGTAGTTTCAGCATAATTTACATGTGCTCCCTTGTGTAAATCTACTGGTAAGTCGTTTGTGTTGCAGATTTATCTAGTGTGCTTTTTACATTGATTATTTAAACACATAAAGCTGTAGATATCACAGTAAGAAACTAGGTAATTGATTTTATACATAATTAGTGTAGTGTCTGTAAAAATAGTTGGATTGTGTTTTCTGTGCCTATCAAGGGAGCTTTTAGCTGGTAGGGGAAGGTAAACTAAAATATAATACCGAGTTGCCATATGAGAAACCAAAGGCCAAGCTTTCTCTAAGCTTGTTCCAAAATAATAAAAACTCAGCACTGCAGCCTTTCATGCTTTTATTTTACCGACTCTTTAAACATTGAGCACCCCAGTTGATCATAACACTCACCTGCAAAACTATTTGACACGTCAAGAACTTTTTTCTGCCATGATCCCAAAAGGACACCAACCACTCGTTTCTGATTTCCAACCTTTCCTATCCTATAGAATGAACAACACGTTATTTTATTATAATTTTGTCATAAATGGAGGTAGTGACTCATACACATAACCGAGTCCTTAGCTGCGTAAAGGATGCTACTGTGCCCTGAGCTAACGTACACATCTTTACATGAATGAATGGGAAATCGCTTAATATATACTCCTATGTTACTGCTTCATTTAACAGTTTAACACATTATGTTCGGTTAAACTGTCTAGGAAACGAACTAACTTATAAACTAACGACAAGCTGTTTTCACTTAGCTAGCTAACTAGCCTGGTCATGTCTGCATTCACTATTAACGGGACTCTGACTCAGCATGTCTAACATTAGCTTAGCTTAGGAGTTGCTTCGCACTTCTGGACATTTAAAAGGCCAACATTAGTAAAAACCGATCACAAATATGGAATTTACTAACCTGTTAAAATGATCAACCACGCTGAGTAACACAAGGGGATGAACAACCACATTTTCCACCGCTAACTCTGGCATCTTTGCAGTGAAGCTAAACAGCGAAAAACCCACCTCTAACACAATGACGGCTACGCTTCACTTCCGCTTGCGTCTGACGTCTCTTCCGTTTCTCCTGGCAACAGAGGGACGCACAGCGGAGGCAGACAGCGGCCGCAAACAGACAAAATGGTATGAACTGAGCTGCTTTTTTATTGTATCATGTTTCAGGAAGGTTTTCATGAGTTGATATTCAATCTTGTCACTCAACGACACACTTTAATAATATTTGTAGTAACGTTAGATAAAGGAAACACTGAAAATGCATCAGTTATTTTATCTCTAACATGTAACGTTAGTTATATAACCTAACGCTAGTATTTGCTAAACTAACTATTAACTTGACCGATATCGAATCAAAAATGTATGTATATTATTTCAGTTGTATTAACAGACTCTGTCAAAGAGGAATTTTAAATTTCTCATGCCCTTCAGGCTGAAGTTGAGGACACACTGAAGAGGATCGAAGCCCATAAAGGTGTAATCGGAACAATTGTCGTTAATGCAGAAGGTAAGCTAAGCTAAAAAGTCCCCAACAGTACCTCATACAACATGTAGTCTGTGTTGTTCAGGGTAACTGTGTTATTTTTTCAGGTATTCCCATCAGAACAACCTTAGATAACTCCACCACAGTTCAGTATGCAGGACTTCTTCGCCACCTCACCATGAAGGCCAGGAGCACTGTCAGGGACATTGACCCTCAGAATGATCTCACCTTCCTCCGCATCCGCTCCAAGAAACATGAGATCATGGTTGCACCAGGTGAGTGTGTAGTGGTTACACAGGTGTTGCTGACTTGTTGACAGCTGAAACAAACAGCTGCAACTTAGAGGACATCACACTTTTGGCTCTGCTGTTCTCACTGCATGTGTATCTCCTCTCTTCTCTTATGTCTGTGCAGAGAACGACTTTCTGTTGATAGTCATCCAGAACCCATGCGAATAGCTGCTGGACATTTTCATGAACATCAGCTTTTGTTCTGTCACATGTTGGTGTTTTTTCCAGGCAATAAGTGTTATGTTACTCCATGTATTGCATAATTCCCATTTTTGTTAGGGAATTAAAATCTGTAATTGGAACACAAGTAAAATATATGATGCATTGTTTGCTTTACCTTACATACTTTTTGTTTTATTTGTGTTTATGTTGATGTTGAATAAAGCTGTTAGTCACTGTACAGTACTTAGTAGTGTCTATTTGTTTATTACATTACTATATAGCCAGATGGCAATTCAGTAAATATTAAGGAACAGGCTCACATTTTTTGTCAGGTCATCATATGACCATATGAAAAAGTCTTACTTTCTGTAGTCATTTCTTCTGTTTATTCTGGCCATCAAGATTTCGTCATGAGGCCCTTTCAGTGGCAGTGTGGGGGCCAAATCCACAGTTGTTGTTCTGTGCGTGTGTTGTCACATATGTACTAGATAAATTGATTTGTTATCAGTGATGATAAGTACAGTACAAACAACATTTTTATGCTGCAACTATATATTTTTTTATTAGTCTATTGATTTTAAATGTCTTCTGAATAGTATTTCAATAAATCTACTGTAATTTCTTTGATTAGGTAATTATTTATTTTGTTAACTTACCCATAAATAATAACTTCTGTCAGAAAAGCTAATGCATTTAAAAAAAAGTATAATATGAAATATATGCATGAAGGAACCATTTCAAAGCTGAACTTTCACTATAAGATACTGTTTGTAACAAAAGGTAGGATTTACAGTAAGGCCTAAATAGGAAATGTGTTGTTCACTATATCCTTTATTAAAGGTGCAATCCTTTGGCCTCTAAACTAAGTGAAAATGACCTAAACACCTTAACTATCACCATCATCATCACATTGCATATTAACTGTCTCGTTCATATATAATGAACAAAAAAAAAACTGTGGCTGTATAATGCAGTAAAATATACAACAGGCCTACATGCTGAATAAAGTAATATGTCTCTCTTTTTGTGAAGTAAAGAAATGATTACAGGTAATGGGATGGGGACAATGGCACCATTCTCCAAGCTACTTTGAAGTAGAGATTGCACAGTTTGATATCTACAGTACAGGCTGTGTGCACCTTTACTGTAGTCACAAAACACACGTCCTCTGGAGATTCACCATATATACTGTGTCCAGCTATTGTAATTAATAACAACATAATGTGTAGCTTGAAAAACTTTTATGGATGGATGATTTGACATTGAGAGGACTTTTTTAATTTTTCATTTGACAAGCAAGAAAATGATAATTATTCAAAAGAAAATACAGGACAAAACTCAGGGAATTTACTGAAAACGGCAATTTCTGAGTAAGTGCAAAGACCAGTGTTAAATATTTATCATATGGGAACTCCCTCTCTCTCCAGAAATGTGACAATCACAAATAAGACATTTTACAAATATTTTAATCTAAAGTTCCATCAGAATTTACAGCAATATGTTAATAAATAATTAATTGCAATTTTACAGCCCAAATAATACATTACAGAACAAATGATTGAAGAACAACTGAGGAGACTGAGCAGGTGATGCAGGGAGGTCATGTGATTTGGGGAGCTTGCTACTGTAGTTTGTACTTCTGTGATTTTAATATTCAGAGATGAAGAGACAGAAATTATGAATTCGTGACACTGTTTTAGCTGCATTGAACAAATATTAATCTTATCCACACAGCAGAGGGTTTAGTTTGTTATCCACAGAGGGATAGTGTTCTTTTGGTGTTTATGTTAACAACAATTGGAGATTTGTTTTATATACTCAAAGAGTATGCAGTGAAAAGATCCTATTAGTTTTGACAATCCTGAAATAAAACTGAAAAAAAATTCAGTTTTCACATATTTTTTTTCATAAAAGGCATTTAAACATTTCAAAAATAATGCCATAAGAAATCACCTTCAGGTAGGTGCAGAACAATTGTATGGTTCTTAAGTTGGACAACAGGCCTCAGTCAATGCCAATTATCTAACAAAACATATAGATTTTTGCAAAAAGCCCCCTCAAAAATCACTTAGTTTATTCTCTTCAAGTTTAGTCAACATTTACAGGCATGTGAAGGACTTAGAACACACACTCTGGGATAAACCATCTAAACAATGGTCATACAACATAATCAGAAGTTGTCAGACAATAACTGACTTTTTACTTCCATCCTTATTTCATCTTTATCTAACCCCAAACATTTTTGTCATATACAACTTTCATAGCATCCTTCATTTTCTAAACATTTTTTATTCTGACCAGCAGCAATTCAGACAAAACATATGGCTTCCCAGAAGAAATGGTTAAAACAATAAAACATAGAAAAGTCTTTGTTTATCACAAGTGACATTACCAATGGAAAAGTCATTAAACCTCTAAACACTTCATTTACCATTTTATAGATTTTATCTTGTAGACGTTTCCTATCCTCTGTAGAACCTTTGCCAGCACACAAATGGCTTAATCTGTCAGCAGACACTACAATGTTACCGCACAGAGGACAGGCAAGTATTTCTTTCAATTTCATTTCAAGTGCATCCTATCAAGTTTAAGGCCTGAGGTGTGCTTTGATTCCTTGACTCAATTTTCATTCTCTGAGTTTTAACCAAGTGACCACTGCATACTTAGTCTCTTGTCATTGCTGTCCAGAGAGGCTACAGATTTGTGCCAAGTGATACGTCACATTAGCATGGATCAATAAAGTTTGTGCAGAAATCGATATGATATGAACTAAATAGTAGAAAGTCCTTAAAGCCAACTTGGGGACTAGTGGGAGTGGGTAGCGTCACAAAGATGGCGTTTCATCAGCACAGTGTTGTGGATTACTGTTATTTTGACAAACATGGCAGGTAATCAGCAATCAATATTCCAGTGGTTCCAGTTCGTCTTGTTCTTGTTACTGTTCCTACGCTGTATCAGAGACAGATCCATCAGAGAGTCTGCGTAAGAGGTCACCTGGGTGTGTGCCCGTTGACTTGCCCCCTGCCCCAGAGAGTGTTAGGTAGTGTCAAACACCTCCTGAAGTGCTCAAGCTGGGCCTGCAAGTGCTCTCTATCTTCTCTCACTTTCTGCCTCTGACTCACCAGCTCCTGACAAGTGAAGGACAAATGCGACTCTCATTACAGAACCAAGACTTTCTGCACTAAGCTGTATGACTGACACACAGCAGTATAAACAGAAATCTTATTACATAAAGTACATAATTGTGCAAGAAAGATAGTGGTAGACGTGCAGATACTTACCCCCATAGTGAGAGAGAGCTGCTCTGCCGTTCTGGTCAGATTATAATTCTGTGCTTCAAGTCTTTTGCACTGGCTGTGAAGAACCTGCCTCTCTACACTCCAATCTGTGCAGACAAAATACACAGAAACTATAAATAATGGAATAATATATGCATTTTACCATCATTTTAACATGACACACAAATGATTTGAAACCTCTAAGCACCTTCAAATGTAATTTAGAGTTGTATACATAAACCTGGCTGACTTACCATCCGCATACTCGTGGTAGGCCTGAAAAATTGCTTCAATACCCTGCCACTTCCTTGGAGCTTCTTCAGTCTCCTCTTCATCCTCCTCCTGACCAGATTCCTCCTCGTCCTCATCAGACAGGTTTTCCTGAAGTGCTGCAGGGTCCTGACTGGCTACAGGAGAAAATAAGTGATGGCCGTTTATGTGTGCGCGTTGAGGGACATGGTTGAGGCTTGAGCTTTTCAGTTGAGAGATGTTGTGAGGCAGCAAGTGGTCGGTCTTCATCCTGGCCTCAGGGACACAATTTGAGACCCCTTAGAGGGAAAAAAATTAAGCAATGCAATTTCAGTCTTTGTTTTCAAATTTAGCACCTCACATATAGTTGACACACTGAATGTGTATCATTAAACCTAAATAATAAACACCACTAGATGGCAGAACATTGCCATTTTACAATTCACAATCAAGTGGTAATGGTCATGCACCTATGGGAGAGGGCGGCTAACCTTTGTTCTGCAGTGTGCTGTTAGTGAAGTGCTGAGCAAGGGGCTCAAGTGTGAACCTCTCCCAGGGCCGATTCCGTCCATTCTGCGCTAGACCGGGCTCCTTTTCCTGAGGAGAAGCAACACCATTCTGGGGCTTCTTGTTTGACTGAGACTTTATGAATTCAGTCTTTTCATGATGAGGAGCCAAGGGTGGAGGGATGCGGGGCACCTGGGAGGCCATGGAGGTCTTGAATGTGTCCCTATTCAGGTGCTTAGGTTTATGTAAGAAGGGAGGTGAAGGGCTGGGAGAGTCTGGGTACAGATGTCCGTTTGACTGACACAGTAGAGAGGTTGAGGAGGAGTCACCTAAAAACAAATGTGAACAAATCATTAGAACGTGTTTTTTTTCCATGCACGCATGTTTTAAAATACATACACTATAAATGTGTTTGTGTGTCTCACCAGTTGAGGGAGCAGAAGGACTGATACACAGAGGTAAAGTATTATATCTGAGAGTATCTAATGTCACAGTCTTCCTCTGAATGGCCCTCAGCAGCTCATCTGTCCTTTCCTTGTCTACAGAGAAAAAGACAGGATGAGAACACCTGCCAGTCATTTTGAAAAAAAGAGAAGAATTTAAAGAATTGATGGGAGCTGCTAGAAAAAGGTCAGCAAATGGATGATCTGAGGTAATGTCAACACTGCAACAGTATTCGCTTATCAGAAAATGCTTCATGTAATAGAAAATAAAGAGAAAATGAAGAGGAATGAGCTGCTGGTTACATGCTGGTGTTTAAGCAAGTAATACACATTTAACCAGGTAAAATAAAATAAACACAATTTGTGTGAATTTGTTTTACATTATTAACTATTAATTTACAGAACTGACATGCCTATAAAAGTAAAAAATCATAAAAAATATATTTATGTTTATCTATATATGTACATTAAAACATGTTTTAATTTTATCTTATTCTATATTTCCACCCTACTGGAGATTGGAGAAGATCCTGCTCTAAACTCTACTCTCCAGATTCTATTAACTTTATTTCTTTATTTACTTCTCACTCCACCTACATTGTGGATAAATAACAAAGCTGAGAGAAGCTGAAAGTTGTATTTTTCCATGGGGAATCACCACAACAACTGTGAAGAGAGAGGAGCAGTATGTAGGATGTGTGTGGATACTAAACAGGAATTACCTCTCCTCTGCTGTGGGTTGACATGGGAGAGGTGGAACATATGGAGGAAGTCTTTTTTCTCCTCCAGCTCGGGGGTGCTGTCCATCTGCTCAGCAGAGTACGGGGTACTTAGGGGAGTTGTAGGTGTTGAAGGTGAAGAGGCCTTTCGTTTGCCCCGCACAGCCGGCGGAGAGAGACTGCGCTCTCTCATCATCCTCCTCCTCTTCCTCCTCTTCTGCTCCAGAAGCTTATCGCGATGGACCAGCGTGGTTAGACCACACAGTCGCAGGAAATCCACTTTCTTTGGAGAGAGAAATTCAGGAAGGTGAATACGACTCAAACAAAGCGTTTAATTGTGATGAAGCATTTGTGAATAAATCTATGTATTTACTTCTGAAGATGTGACCAGTTTAAGTGGGGGTTGTTCTGTTACTCTCCTCAAGTGGGCTTTGACCTCCTCCTCGTCACTCTCATCGTATGACTCGTCCAGGTCATAATAATAACCTGGTAAGAGCAGAGCAAATCATTTATTATAACAAACTGCAGACCTATGGGTATGTACTCATCTAACATCCTCCCTTTATATCTCAGTATCTCTTTATCCATCATCTTGCTCACCTCCCTCTCTGGCTTCCCTCCTCCTCTTCTCCTCTAGGTCAAGCTTGCTGAGCAGCCGGCGGTGCTGCTGAAGAACTTCGTCATACACCAGCATGCTGTCGGATACTTGGTTCAGTCGCTCCCTCACTGGAGATGGAGAGGATGCCTGGCGACGTCCCCCCAAGTCAGTGCAGGTACTGGATATAGACAGAGGTATGCAGGATTTCTGCTGGAGGTTACTGTTGTGATGTCCGTGGTGGAGGCTCTGGATGGCTCTGTCGTGCTCTGGCTTGTTCCAGGACTCTGGTAAATTAGCTCCCCTCACTGAAGGGTACCTCTCTAGGCCTTCTGTCCTCCTCCTGCCTCCCTCTTCCAGCTTCTCCCCCCAGCTGTGCGGGGGTCTGTCAGCTCGGGTCAGTCCAGGAGGGGGTCGACTCGGAGGTGTAGGTGGATTGAATTTACGACGAGAATCTACAGGTGGGTCAACAAGGGAAACTGGGTTCCATAGTGTAGTCGGAGGGGCAGGATGATGATGGGGACCTTTTGGAGAGATAAGGGGAGGTGGAGCGCCAAGGGAGGTAGGTACATCCCTGCTGCTTGGGTTGTGATGAACCAAATTGATTCTGCAGGTAAAATATAATTACATTAAGATTCAAAGTCAACCTGTGGTACAAAACACTTTCTAAAGCTCATTTATTTGATGGTCTCACCTGTGGCTGTCTCTCCTTGGCTCCATCCCTTTCCCAGGTGACCTGAGGCCCAGTTCCTGTGCAACCTCTTTCTCTTGCCCTTGGTCACGTTGCCCTGTTAACCACGCCTCCTCATTGGTCCTTTGAGCCATCATGGTGGCTGCCAGAGCTTCATGCATGCTACCAGCAGAGGCAGCAGCATGATGCTTCCCCAGGTGAGAAGGCACCAGGCTTGGCACTGGGTGTGGGACAGAGCCCCTGGAAGAGTGAAGACCGGGCTGCAGGGGCAGTGGTTTAGGTGGCTGAAAACCAGAAAGCTCTGAATCCTTGTGTTTATCTGGAGAAACGAAAAGAAATGTATTAATCAATGCGTTGTGTACAAACTAAATTTTTAAAATGATGTTTTAGAGAAGAGAACCAGTAGGAACTGTCCATTAGGAACTATAAATATCCATACCACATTTAATATGATCAGTACATGTAAAAATATTTGACTCTAGACACATCTTCTCACCAGAACTGCCATCGTTTTCAAACTAAATTTGTCTCTCCTCCCTTAATTTCAATGGGTAACAATATGTTTACCAGACTTATTTCTGTCTTTGTTTCTATTTTAAATACACCAGGCTGTATGTGTCTGCATGTGTGCACACATTTATGTGTGTGCATGCGTTTGTGTGTGTGTTCGTGATTAGGTACCCAGTCTGTTTGGGGTCAGCCTCTCCCCTGGCCTCGCTCTGTCCTCCGGTGGTGCCCTCCGAGCCTGCAGCTCAGCCAGGTAGTGGCTCTCCACTGCTCTCACCATCTGCTGCTGTCTCTCCCTCTGCCTTTCCTTCTGTCTGTCCAGCTCTCTCTCCCTCTCCGCCTCCCTCCCCCTCTCTCTCTCCCTCTCCCGCTCTCGTTCCAGCCCAGCCTCGCGCTCCCTTTCGCGCTCCCTTTCTTTCTCTCGCTCTTGCTCTCTCTCTCGCTGGCGGAGCTCGTTCTCCATCTGTAGCCTGTGGGGGAGGTTGTCAAGAATGCACACATACGCGCGCGCACACACACACACACACACACAGGAGGAGAAGGTGAGAGATGCAACACCCAACATGAAGCAGATATTAACCACACACTGGTGAACCTCACACAAACATTTCTGCTAAAACATACACACATGAATAGAAACACACAAATATGAACACACATACTCCACTTAACCATGAGGAAAATAATCCATACACAGCATGACTGAGCAGGAGCAGATGAACACTTAATAGGTATCCACAGGAAAAGGACAAACACACACACACACACACACACACACACACAAAACACATTCACCAGCAATCAATAGCACACAAACAAACCTATAAGATATGCAGGAGCCATTACAGAACCAGATGATAAATACCATCCATTTCCAACACAAACATTTCCCCTGTGTAGGGAAACAATGTGAATTGTTAAACTGAGAAAGGAGCATGAGAACTGAAAGAAAATAGAGAGACAGAGAGACTGGGTATGTGTAAGGGTTTTAATGTAAATACTGGCTTGCATACGCATGTGTATTGTGCAGAGTGTGTGTGAAGGGCAGTGTGTGTAATGAGTGTATAGGAGGCACTGTGTGGTGTGTGCTAAAAATATCACACACTCAGCAACCTGTGCCTACCCTGCAGAGAGTGATTACACAGCCCTGCAGACAGAGAGAGGAGCATGAGGAAAGAAAGAAAGAAAGAAAGAAAGAAAGAAAGAAAGAAAGAAAGAAAGAAAGAAAGAAAGAAAGAAAGAAAGAAAGAACGAGTTACCTCTCAGCCAGAGCTGTGTGGTTTAGTTCTCCAGGGTAGCGGCCTCCAGGCAGGTGCAAGTGGAGGGCAGAAGGGGGGAAAGGGGGGAAGGCGCCCCCTGCAGGCACAGAGTAGAACTGCGAGCGCAGCGCAGAAAGACACAGGGACTCCTCCATCCTATCACAGACAAAGGTTTTTAGAAGCACTGACCATTTTGCGTTGCCTTGTGCTGGATTATAACTATAACGTCGAGATGATCATAAGAAAACGTGAAGAGTTAAAGGCGGTTGTTACCTCGGTAAAGACAGTGGGTGATGCAGGTAGGCTGGATGATAATAAGCAGCAGCAGCAGCAACATGGGCAGCAGCAGGGTCAAGGCTTAGGGGTAGAGAGGTCAATCGGAGGTCATCTGATGTGGCGAAGGGTCGGAGTGCTCTCAAATATTCCTCTGGGATGGCACCTGAGGGAACCACAGGATGCATCTGTCCAGGCAAACTGTGAAAACACGACACAGAAACAATGTCATTTTGATTAATATATTATACATTTAAACTAAAACAGCTCAGTGTGGCTTAAAAATGTTCTCTCCGATTTTACTACTATGAGTATGTGTCATACTTACTTAAGGCTCTGTATTCTGGGGTCTTGCATTACGGTGCTGGGGGTGAGTCCAAACGGGCGAGCCAGCGGGTGAGATGAAGGTATGGGGGGAGTCCTCTTGTCCAGCTGCGGCTGGGTGTTCTCAGCACCCACCCTCTCCCTGAGTCCCTGAACACCCGGCTCAACCTAACAGGGAGCCAGACAGTGTGAGTGGGGTTTGAGTGTGTGCTGCACTGAAAGTGAGCTGAACAAAGTTTAGGTAAAGACACACACACACACACACACACACACGCACACACACACACGGGCTTAGCAGAGTGGAAAAGTGGGTCTGATACGTCATAACAGGTCAAGATCAAAGTGGAAAGACGATACTAATATCTGGCCAACTGCTCTCTCCTTCACCGCTCACTCTCTCTGTCAAAGAGCTTCAGAGCTTCCTACTCGCAGAATTTGGTCATTGCGAAACTGCATTTAATTTAATATTAAACCTGCAAATCACCACCACGACAAAAATAGCGATGGGTGTTCAAACTTTCTCTTTTTATGAAGGTGTTTGATCATAAACCAAAGTCGATGAATGAAAAATGTTAAGATAATGACAGCAGTAGAGTGAAGGTTCAACCAATCAACTGACCAACATATGACACTACAAGAAGAAGACAATACAGCCACACTGCTCTTCTAAAACTTTAACATTGTCTTTCATCACTGGACAACACAATAGAGAAAATCATTGTGGACATGGACGTATCTGGTAAAAAGAAGGAACATCTTCCAGACAACTTTTGACGACAGCATGTTAATGTGAAGAAAACACATTTCCACTAATGTGTCAAATGTTGTTGCTACAGCAACAGATAATAGTACAGGTCTGACAGACCACGGACATCCCACAAACAAATGACCTCACCGAGCAACACCTGATCTGCTACCTTAGTTTTGACTTGCAGTGAAATATCAGTGCTTTGAATATGTTTGAATAGTTTTGAATGTGCCACTCATGGAAAGCAGGTTCAAACCAGTAATGAGCCGTCTCTATCATTCAGCAATCTACACTGATTCAAATGAGGGGGAGAGGCAACATACAGAAGGTCTGGAGAGCAGCCATCTCATTCCTTGACCTTTGACCTCACAGCCAGCTAACAGCCCTCACAGATGGAGCAATAAACCCACACAAACAGTCTGTTTCTTTTGCTTAAGTTGTCCTGTGGTCTGTCTTTCTCTGTTCTAGGACAAACTCCGTACAGAAAGGACAAATACTAAATTTACGTAAAGCTTTAGTGCCCACACTCCTGTCTGTTGCTCTCCTCCTCAATCTTACTTTGCCTCCCCTCCTTTCATAACATCCTATTCTCTATTTTCCTGGCTCCCTCCCTCCTTCTTTCTCTCTGAATGTCTGAATGGGAGCCCCAGGCAGGCAGAGCCACAGAGTGGTCTTTGTCAAGGGGGAGAAAGGCAGCTCTGATCCAGGGGGAAGTGGCTACTGTGGGGGCTAACCCCTGCATTGTGTGAGGGGCCTGGTTCCTCGCCCCAGCTTAAATTCACTCACACATCCACAGACGCACACACACATACACAGGTCTACCTTTACATCCCAAGCCTTTTTGGTGAAGGGTCAAGTACACACACACACACATACATGCACACACTGCAGGAAACTGAACACAATAAGTGCCAGTCTCTGCAGCGTTTCTTTACAAACCCCCTCATGTGTTGCTGAAAAAGACATGGAGTGATTAGCGAGAGGAAGAGAGAGCGAGACAGAGGAGTGAAAGCATGAAAATGAACGAATGAGACAAGACAGAGAAAGAGAAGACGGGGGAAGGAAAGAAACAGGGGGATGGCTGGTTGTGACAGTTTGATGTTGACAAGCACTGGGACTATTTCTTTAATGGAAGGAGCAAAAGCAGGACAGCTAAAGGAGACAGAAAGAGACAGACGACTCATCTGTGCTGAGAGAAATGACTAAAAAGGGTTAAGAGAAATGAGAAAAGGAGAAACCAGCACAGTGGGATTAGAAAGTACAGAACAGAGAAAGAACAGCAGATGTGTCTGGGACATCAGTAGACCTGATAAATGACATCTCTTACCTGTCGGCCGTCGGCTCTCCACAGGCCGTTGCTCGTCTTGGTGGGGGCAATGGTGACTACTGGAGGGGTGCTAGGCACACCGTGGCCCCTCGACTGGCTTAAAAGGGACCCTAATGAGCCCCGTTTAGGGGTGGTGACTGGCGAGCTGTGGCTGGTTGCTGGGGAGGAGACTGGAGACGACTCACCGCTGAGGGCAGAACCTGAGGAGGGGGAGAGCAACGATAGCAGAAGAGTCAGGAATAAAATATACGTATCTATCAGACACCTGATCCCACTAAAAAGATTTCAGGATCAAACAATTCCCCTGTCACAGAAAACATCTGGTACACAAACAAACACACACTTTTTTTAAGTGAAGAAGAGGTGAGAGGTAAACAGCGCTGCAATCTTTTTGATGAAAAACATTCTGGTGAAATGTGACAGAAATTAAAAGAAAGTGTAAAAAGAAACGGGATGTAGAAGAAGTAGAATGAAAAGGGTAACGTGTGTGCGTGTGTGTGTATATAGGAAGAACAAAACAAGGATGGATGTCATAAATGAAGGTGTTAAAAAAAGCCAAGAGTGTGACACGGTGCAGGGGGAGGTGTTAAACGTGATAAAGAGAGAGAATGTGTCTGTTTTCTTCAACATTCGCTCCACCACTGCAATATTACTACAACATTCACTAATCAGTATGTACACACACACACACACACACACACACACAGAAGCACAAACATATTCAGAGACAGTAAGAAGGAGGAACTAATTAGATGGAGAGAAGGTGGCAACAAATGAGCTTACTCATGGAGAGCCTTAAGGTAGAGAAAAAGCTACAGGGAGAGAGCAAGAGAGTGGTGCGCGAGAGAGAGAGAGAGAGAGAGCTTGTTATAATTGGCTGTAATTACATTCTCATTATTAGGAGATGAATGGAAATGGATGAAGGAAGAGACAGAGAAGGAGAGGTCAGAATAGGTCAGCTCTTATCCAACACCTTCATTAGGACACCAATGAGCTGAGTGAGGACTCGCACACATACACACACAACCAAAGAGCACTGTTATTCGGACTGTGTTACAATACCACTCTTGTGTCTGTATAGTAAAAATGAAGCTACCTCCAGCAGTAGTGGAGCACATAGGCTGAAAAAAGGGGGGAAAAACTCACCTCATCCATTATGCAAAAACAACAACATGTGGTTTTACAGACGCATGAGCTTATTGCTTTTCTCCACATGAAAATGAAATAATTCTAAAATGGTGAATTCTTCCTTTAATTTTGTTTTCACAGCACCGTTTCCTGGTTGAGTAGTGAGAGCATCAATGAAAAAGAGCAGGTATATTAAAGGTTGCTCTATAAACCTGACAGCAGGAGTGAAGTGATGGTTTTTTGGGTGCGACGAACAAAGAAGATTCAGCTGTATGTGTCTGAGTGTGTGTGTGTGTGGGGGGGGGGGGGGGGGGGGTCCCCAGGGCCG
>JAUYWH010000024.1:10265817-10299983 GCA_034779795.1 Ctenopoma multispine | reverse complement strand
ACTGACAAAATTAAAATAAATAAAATACACAACTAAGGGTATTCAATATATCTTTGGGTAAATGTCCTTGTCTTGACTAAAAAAATAAAAACTGAAGACATATTAGCAATAACAGCAGTCTTTTTGTTATCAAACATTGTGAATTTTATAACAAAAACATTATTCAACCAAACACAATATCCATGACTGCTACAGAAGCACAGGTCCTGTCTTTCCTTTCTTAGCAAAAGACAGTAAATCAATGTGACATCACTCAAGCTATTAATTATGCCTTCAAAGAAAGATTGAATGAAAGGGAAATTCACTCTATGCAGCCCTCAGTTTGACAGAATAAAGAATAGCAGCACAGAGCTGCCCACAGAAAACATAACATACTGAATAAAAAGATCTTACCTGGAAGGTAGAAGTGTGGTGTCTTTAATCCAAACATGGTCCTGGATCACTTCTTCACTGACTCAGAGAAGGAGGATCTGGGTGACAGGAGGCAGGGAGGGGATGGTCAGGGGGAATGGGCTGTGGTGGGCCAGGTTAAGGAGATTGTTGTTGGTGTAAGTCATCAGATGGCTCCAAGTTGCGACTCTCTCTGTGGGCCCTGCGGGTGCAAGGACAGGAGGAGCGGATAGGTCAGCGCCTGTTTACCTCCCTGTCCTCCTCTTCACCCTCTAGACCGAGTAGAGTTAGTAGGAACAGAGGAAACAGAGAAGAAGAAGAAGAAGAAGAAGAAGAAGGAAGAGAAAAAGAGTGACAGAGAGAAGGAAAAATACTCCACAAGCTGAGGATGGGTGACAGTGTGCTCATGCCATCTTTTACTGAGGAGATCGCCTGGGAGGGAGAGAGTTAGGAGGGTGACAAGAAGGATAGAGAGAAGGAGTGAGAGAAAGAGAGAGTCTTCAGCCGGCGTCTTCTCCCTTTTTTAGTCCTGCGCTGTGTAATCCCTTCCTTGTTATTCATTCAGCGGCCTCTTGCTCGTTTTCCTGTATAATGATCTGTTTTTCTCTGCCTCTGTTCTCTTTTCTGTCTCTATTCTTGCTTCATCCTCCCTCCTTTGCCTCAGTCCCACCACTGACTGCTTTGCTCAGCGAGCACAGAGGAGGAGGGAGCAGGGAAGAGGGAGGGAAGCGGGGAGAGAAGAGAGGGAGGGACGAAGAGAGAAAGGAAGAAAAAAAAAGAGCAGAGGAGAATCATAAGACGGATGAGTGAGGGAGAGATAAGTGAGTTTATGTGAGTGAGGTGTACACATGTGTGCGTGCATGTGTGTGTGTGTGTGTGTGTGTGTGTAAAGAAGATTGAGAGAAAGAGAAAGAGGGAGGAAGAGAGGGTGTTGATGCAGTTCTCATTATCAGTAGATTGGACTGGTGCCTGAGTGACAGCTTATTCATCATGGGAGAGATAGAAAGGGAGAGTGAAGGGGAGGAGTAAGTGTGCGTGTGTAGAGAGAGGGGGGGGTTAAAACCTGCCCTTAAGCATCTGCTTCATTCAGATCTCCTCTTCGTCTTCTCCTCTCTTTCTTCCTTTCTTCTTTTTCAGCCTTCACTCCTGAAAAGCAACAGTCTGCTGCTTTGGCTCACAGACACGTTGGTGCATACCATGATGTGACCAGCATAACTGTATCATATCTACACACATACACAAACATAGCCCCCAAACCTAGTCACAAGCTCCCATTGATTAGACAGGCCTCATATGTCTGACACATCACGTTAGTTGGGCTTTCCATTAATTACTGTCCACTCTTGGCGAGCTAACATCCCATCTACTGTCACTGAGACCCAATTCTTTCACAACCACACGATAGCTAGAAACCACTGCCCCCACACACACACGGCATCAAACCAAGCTGCATCACAGGGGAATCATATGACATTATCAGCAATTATTTGAGGTGGTTCTGTGGCAGTCCTGCTCTTTGGTGGAATAATGTCAACAGTGCAGTTTTGGGGCGGGTTGTTGCCACGTGTGGTTTCAGGCTGTGTGTCTGCAGCAGCTTGGAGGAACCTGGCCATTCTATCACTGTCTTCATCAGCACAGAGTAAACTTCATTTCTCTCTGTCACTTCCTCTCTCACACATATGGTGCATGCAGCCATATAGTCACACGATGTTTGCGTCACACCATGTAAATGTATGAGAATGTAAATGGACACAAGCATGTTACCCAAATTTAACAGTTTATTTTCCTGTCTCAGCTACTTCAGTCCTTTCTTCCCGATTCCTCTCCATTTTTACTTTCCTTGATTTTTTTTTTTTTCATTTTTATCTCCCTCCTGTATCTGTGCTAGTGAGTTGTGTGGATGAGGCGTGCTGGTGATAAGATTGATCGTGAGGGTCTCAAAGAGCTATCTATACCCCTCTCTGTCACTGCCGAATCAATGAAGAGAGACCACTGTAAGACACACTGTATACAGTACACAGACACACAGATATAAACACTTAACATTCACAAATCACACGTGTAAATGCGGACAGGGATGGGCATTAGGCTTGCAAAACCTTGCGTGTGCACACACACATGCACATAGACTGATCAGCAGCTGTGAGAACAGTTGTGAAACATCAGCCAACCACAAACTGACAGTGGGGGCAGACTGGGGAGAAGAGATAAAGAACACTAAGGAAACAGCAAAGAGGATGGAGAGGTAGTTGTGGGAGGAGGGGGAAGTAAAAGCAGGGGAAGAGCGTGATGTGACAGAAGTGTTGTCAGAAAAAAAATGTCAGTTTCTTGCAATTGGTTTTGAGTACTATTTTCTGTATGATCTCCCCAAGCTGCAACACACATACACACAAACACACCCGCCAACACTTTGTAAACACCCCTGACCTCTGGGTCAATACAGTCAAGACCCTTTGGCTCCCAGGGGTCACGCTCTGCTGCACAGATCAGGGTCAGTGAGGTCAAGAGAGGCGGAGGAGGAGGAGGATGAGGAGGAGGAGTGCCAAAAAACACACAGCATGATCTGTGATGATTACAGACAACAGCCAATAACGAGCGTCCACCTCTGACCTTATCGCTGTGGAAACACAAGGGAATGCCTGTCATCGAGGGAGCTGTATAACTCAATCTATCACTGAACAGTGACAGAGTGGGGAGGGGGGGGGGGGGCAAAAAAGGGATGTGAAGAAGATAAGGAAAGAGTTTAGAGATGTGGTCAATAAAACACCAGCCTCATCCATCCCACAGCACCTCCTTTTTCCTTATTGAAGCTGATGTTCTGTCTTCAAAACAGACAACATCAAAGACACAAGAAGCAGCCAACCCCTCCTTGTCTTTTCTCCTCTCTTCTCCTCCCCGGCTCTTTCTCTATCATTTGCCTGTCAGATGCATCCTGTGGGAGAATAAGAGCTGACACCCCAGTCCCAGCAGCAACCAGGGGCTGCCATCAGCACTTAAACATTTTCTGTCTCTGCTCCTTTCCTCTACTCTCCCCTGTGTCCACGCAGCACTCTAACTGCTGACAAGGAGCTCAGAGAAGATGACAAATAAAGGCAGAGGAATGATGGAAAACAAGAGAAAGCCGTTTTCTATCGTTGCTATTATTCCTGCTTTCCCTTCCCCTTTTGTTTTCTTGGCACCCTCCCTTCCCAGTGAGGTCACTGACCCAAAGTGAGTGAGCCTCATTACCCAGTCACTCTGTATCCACTCACATATCAAAGAGGAGGTTGGGTGTCTGCATGTGCATGCGTGTACATGAGGGAAAGTAAATATATTTGTCATTCCTGAAGTCAGTCAGCCAGTTTCAGTGAAGAGGTTTAAACAGACAACGGAAGACAGACATCGTTGCAGAGAGGAACAACAAGATTAAAAGGACAGTGAATCAGGAATGGGTAGAATGGAGGATAAAGGGATTGTAAAGGGATGGTGGGAAGTGGAGGGGGTGGGCTTGCGTTGGATCAAACATAATTGTAAGCGGTAGTCATTATGTCCATATAGAAATCTGAGGATGTTTGTTTGAACTGATCCTTCTCATCATTTCTCCTCTCCTCATCAGCCTCTCCATGTCTTCAATACCATAAGGGATTTAATTGGACACTGATGGGTTCGCTGTAAGCTCAAGTGAGAGAAAAAAGTAAGTTTGTAGGAATTGTTGGGACACGAAACTGAATCCACACCATCATCAGCATTAGTTGGTTATAGAAACACTCAAAAGACAGACAAGTCTGTCTCTTTCCAAACTTTGTGGCACAGCTTCAGACATTCAGTAATAACACCCTAAACTACACACTTTGGGTTTGGGAGATTTAGATCGGTTTGGTCTGTGTGCCTTTGCCTGTGTGGTGTATGCTGGCATACATGCAAAGGTGTCAGTCTATATGTGAGCAGGCAAAAAGGATGAAATGGGAGGCATATATGCTGTGTTTCTCCCCACAAAAAAAACATAATTTCGGCCCCCAAGCTAAACTCTGGACTCAGGCTGTCTGGTGCCTGTCTGGCCACGAAACTATTCTCAACACACCATTCATGCGTGCTCACATAGACATGTATTATCAGAGTGTGGCCTGCTGAAGCCCTGACTCAGCACACACACACACACACACACACACACAGACTAGGCTGACATTGTCCCACCACAGCATGCATAGCAGCATAAATCAAGACTTAAATGTTAAATGGGTCTGAGCCACCAGACTTCAGTGTACTTCTCCACCTCCAAAGTCTCTCTCTTTTCCTCTGTCACTCTCTTCCCTGTCCATCTGTCCTGTATGAGTGGAAGACAGTGACACACGTACTGAATGGGAAGTGTGTATCTTCTCCTCCTCCATCCTGCAGTCCTACTGAATCACTCAGGTCCCATCCTTGTAAGGCACAATCCACTGTGCCACGCTGATTACACTCCCCCTGCGAAACACATGCATACACACCCCACAACTGGGATCACATCAGCAGAACTTCCCTCAGCACATTTCCCTGCCCTGGCTTGACCCTTGAGGTAACCTCTGACGTTTGACCTGGCTCTGTCACCTCTAAACCTGTGTCTGTCCCTTCTGATGCGTTCTGACCTCAAATCATCATAAATCACTAACTCACACAAACATTAACATGTCTCATTGTGCTCAAATTGTTTTCTTTTTAAAGTTAGTTTCACAGCGCATCAAATGTTCTAACTAGCAAACCAGACCATAGGAAAGGCTCTAATTCATCCACATATCTCTGATTTACTACCCATGTCAGACAGATGTGTTATGTGTGCATAACGGTAGTTACACTTATCATAATTGTCTGGAAATCACAGCTCTGTTTTCTGGGATGTCTGGCATGTTGCTGTGTACCATCAGTCACTTGTCAGTCAGCTGTCAATTAACATCATACATTGCTCAATTAAAACACTGAGGAGAGACTCAGAGAGAGATTTTCTCTTGACGGGAGGCAGTTTTTTAAACATTTTATCAAGATAACAGATATTCTAATGTTTCATATTGCATGACTCTTGAGGGAAAACCTGGCAGTCTGCACTAAATAACCAGATCAAGGATTATTGTAGCTCTGCTGCCAGCACACACATACACACACACACACCTTTGCGCACATGTCCACAGACACACACACCACACATGCACATTACCTGGGGGGTCTGAGCTCCCCCTCCATAGGCCTTCACCCCACATGCTCATCTCAATTAATCACCCAACAAAACAGATGTCAGGAACAAAGGAACGATCTCCAGGCCTGTGGGGTAAAGGCAGGAGAAGGAGGGAGGTGTTAGCAGGAGGAGGGAGGAAGGAGGAGGAAAAGCAGAGAGATGAAGGACAGCAGGAGCAATAGGAAGCAGGTAAAGGAAGTAGTGTATTTAGAGCTGGGTGGTTTGTGTGAGGCAGGTGACTGGAGGTTGGAGGGGCAGTTAGAGTGGGATGTGTTTGCTGCTTATGTGCTTTGAGCCTTGCTTTACTGTTACTGTACAATACAAGATGAAACTGTATAAGAGAAGGAAAAAAAAAGAGAAGAAGTCACGATGTAAGAGGGGGAGAGAGCGAGAGACAGCGAGAGAGTGAGAAAACAACAAAGCCCTGGAGATGAAAGACGGTCTACAAAACAATGGATACAAAATAATGCTCTGCAGTGTGCAGAAATAGAGCAAAGATTGAAAACCTGCCAAGATAAAGACAAACCCCCGCTTTTGAACTGTCACTTCACCGCGATACTGTCAGAAAACAAATGGCAATCTTGACAGGTTTCAGCTGCTTTGAAAGAGACAGAATCATATTTTATTCACAAACGCATATTTTATGGCTTTTATAGCAAAGATCGTAACCTGTTGTTAAGCACTGAATTCTTGTGCTAAATTATTGACATCTACATAATGTACAGATGGGGTGAATGGGGAATAGGTGACAGCAGAGGAAATAGGAAGCAAACAGCAAAGGGAGTAGAAGAAAAAGAGAGGGTAGAGCTGCAGGGCAGAGGGAATGATAAGAGGACTCAATTCTTTAGATTTTTATTAGTTTCTACATGAATCAATGAAAAATGCTACATAGTCTGAAGTCTGAACATTACAGAGAAAGCATCAATCTGCAGGCATTATCACTACTTTCTTTTCATCCATCCATCCTTCTGAGGTGGCTGTCCTCTGTCTCTCTTCGCATCTGCCTGTGGAGTGTGGACAGTGAGAGTTACAGCTCGCATCAATAACGGGAAGATAACAGCCCAGTCTTCAGTCTTCAAGCACAGCCTTAAATCACATCAGCCCTGGAGGCAAGCAAATGGAGGGAGAGGAGGAGAAGGGGAAAAGCTTAGCACGTATAAAGCACATTACTGCAACAACAACAGCAACAGTGCAGTGTTGGCAAAATACACACATGCTGAACAGAGATTGGGAGAAAAATTACAAGGAGACGTCAATTTATGCAGCATAAAAACAAGGCTTGTTGTTGTAAGGCAAGAGAGAAAAGGAGACATGGTGAGAGTGTGTGTTTTCGTGTATTTGCATATGTGTCACTGCATGTCTTCAAATCCATTTTTCTGGATCTCTGTATGAGAGGAGAACATTGCTGAGCTGCAGCACTCGACATGAAAAAGCCCCTAATGAAGCACTCCACCCAGCTGGTGTACGTTGATCCAGAGCACACTGAGAAACAGCGACTACACACACACACACACACACACACACACACACACACACACACAAACATACATGCGAACTAATGTTTTAAAGGATAGTTCTGGTTTATTCAACTTGGATCTTATTTTGCTAGTTTTGGCCAGCGTTCCTATTATATAACACCGAGCTTGGGGGCTTGATTGGGAGAGAAATTAAAAAACAAACTGTAGATGTATGACTCGGTGCATCTGTAAATGTCTGCTGATTTTTGATTTCATGGGAGCAACAGAAATAATTTCTGATCTCGACATTGATATTGATGCACACTACCAGTCAAAAGTTTGGACACACATAGAAATGAAATAAAAGCATATTTTATGTCAAATTTATCAGATACACAGTGTAGACATTGTTAATATTGTCAATGACTATTGTACAGCTGGAATAACTGTTTTTAATAATATTATAATAATATTAATAAATGACCTATGCTATCATCAGCCAACATTAGTACTGTCTTCTAGCACGTTATGTTTACTGAGAAGTGATCATTAGAAACCCTCTTGCAATGATAACACAGCTGATGACCTGAATGTTTTTTATGAAAACGTGGTATTTCCTGTGTGTGTCCAAACTTTTGACTGGTAGTGTATATATACAGTAACATGATCATCTCTTAAAGTTGACAGTTAATTTAGCAAACAGTTGTTTGTTTACTCATCCAGATTTGGAGCAGCATTATCCTTCATTTGGAGCCATTTTTCAGTCCACTTGATGAATCTAAGTCCATCTATTTTAGATCTGAGGAACATATCTGGCTCCTTAGCTGCTAAGTGCTGCCACCAACTAATCTGTCTTCCGTTTGGTGCTTATCAGGTAGGGAACAGTGGATATTTAGATGTTGTTTTTTTTGCTGAAAACAGCTGCCTGCTGCAGATGAAAACGACAAAATGAGAGCAGTGACATTGCAACAGAATAGTAAAGTTTGGGACTGAACAGCTCCCTTTTCCATTGTCACATTGTTTTATTATAAGACATAAAAAACCCAAATTCCTCATTTACAGTTCAGGACATTACTGATCGCTGTCTCCTTTTTTGTCACTCCTGTGCATTAATTAATCCCCCCTCTATCCTCCCATCCTTTGTGCTTCCTTTTCATCTTTCCTCTCTTTTCTTCCTGTCACTCAAACACGCGCATCAACGCCTCTACACCTCAGCCCACATCTCGCTCATCGCACCTCGTTCATCTCTTCCCAACTATCTCCCTTTTCTCTCTCTCTTTAGCTTCCCCTTTCTTGAAATGATTTGTGAGACTTGACTTTCACTTCAGTGTCATGCCAAGATGAGGACTAAGCTGGAGCGATTGTGCAGAGTAATAGGTGGTCTACTATAATGCACACTACAGCAAACACTGTGTGCAACATCCTCTGACCAAAAGTCAGAGGTTAGTCGGTGTTACGATTCTCTCTGTGTCCTCTGTACTGACAGAGTCACACATCCTTCACAAGCAGCTGCTGTCCATACTGCCCCCATGCTCTGAAGTATGGATCAGGACAGCTAAAGAGATTTAAAAGGATTACTCCACTCTGCTCAAATGCACACACACACACGCAGCAGCACATAAAGTGTGTACATGCACGCTTCAAATAGATAGAAAGGCTTATTTGACTGCATTATCAGAGTGTTTATTTTGTCCTCGGTGTTCGATAATGCCATTGAAGAAGCTGACCTTCTGACCTTTGCCCTGTGCTCAGCACCTGCCAACCCCATTTACAGAAGAGGTCAGAGATCACCAGAGACCTCCCAGTCACGATCGCAGATGTAGCAGGAAGAACACCTGTTAAACATATGCACCAAAAGACTGTGAAGCATCACTGTGTTATAGGAGACATATTCTCTTCACTGTGTTGAAGTGACTATCATACATGTCCTGTGAGTGACAATCACACCGACACACGGCTTTGTAGAGCCACAACACACACTACGCTCTGTTTGACATGTCATGTGAGTTCAGTCACTCAGCGAATGTGCAGTGTATGAATGATGACTGGTCACACTTCACTAACTCTGAACACAGTGACAGGAGGTCACAGTCACACAGTAGTAACTGTCTGTGAGTGTGTGTTTCTATTGTTTGATGGAGTTGTCTTACAAAGATTTACCAATGTGAAAATTGATATTTGGATCAAGACTTAATAAAAAAAAAAACAATACTAATATCACAAGTGTGTTTAGATGTTTGGTTTTAAATATATAATATACCATATGTTAAATAAGTGATGACACAGTTATTTCTTTCTTATGCAGTACTTTCTGAGACAAACAAATGGCTGTAGGGTTTTCAGATTACTTCTGATGTGCCTTTTGTGTGTGTGTGTGTGTGTGTGTGTGTGTGTGTGTGTGTGTGGTGAGCTGTCAGTGGAGATCTGGTGAGAGTGGGCTAATTGGAGTTAATTCACCATCTGTCTGCGTGAGCCAGCAGACAGGGTCATTAGCAGAGACAAGTCCAGCCACAGGGGAGGCCGAGAGGGGAATCACCATCCCTCACTTTTTTATCATCTGTTTTACTCTTCCTCTCCCCCCTTTCTACCAAATCCATCTCTTGTCTGCATCTTTCTGTCTTCACTCCTTTGGATTGTCAGAGCTTGTTGTCTAAGTGTCTTCCAGTTTCTTTCCAAAGCACAGTCCTCATAATATATTTAATTCTTTGTTTGATATTGAGATTCTGTAGCATGAAAAAAATAAGTGTTTGAAGTGGTGATCAGCTCTTTTAATTTGGAGTTTATCCATTGTTTTATCAGACCAGCACTGCCCTCTCCTGGCCAGAGGTGGACCTGACATGACAGCTGAGCACAGATAACTCGTACATAAACAAATCAATAGCTGTTTTCCTGCCCTCAAAAATCTGATAAATCTTCTTCAGATTAACCTACTTTGTGAGCAAAAAGTCACTGCTTTTCTCCCAACTTAGCATTTTGCTTATGTTTGGAAAGAGACACTTTGCAGGCAGTAAATCAGCCTTATTGTTGGCAAGCTTTCTAGTCAGGTGCAGATGGTTGAATGTGTAATAAATTAAGAGATTTACGTAAAAGACAAAATGAAAAAAGATGTGCCAGCCAGAATTAACAACACAAAGCTTATGAAAATTATGGATCTACAGTTTAAGAACTCAACTTTACACCTGTTAACATTGTTACATATTATAAGTAAGTGGAAACCAGTATTTTCTAATATTAAACTGAATTGTGGGTTTAGGTCCTTTTCTGCATACACATTTTTTCATTTCCCCATATTCCCTTTAGTTCTTCAGTATTGTCTGTCTAATGAAGCAAATTGTAGTAAAAAAAAACATTAACTGCATGAACTCAACACTCATCTGTGTGTTACAGATCCGATAATCTTCTCTAGTCTACTTCACATATATTGATACATATATTTCACTCTTATTATTTTTAAATGTTTCCATCACTGTCAACTTCAAAGTCAAAGTTGGTGCAGAAGTTATGCTCACTATTGGAAATCAAAAACTAAATCATATTTAGTTGCAGTTTACTACCACTGTCTTTAACTCGGTAAACTTACTGTTTGGGGGTTTTAATGTTTTGTTCTTTTGGATTTGTCCCAGAAATAAATTAAATTATGCCTGTCACAAGTTTGTTAAACATACAAACACTATTCTGACTAAAGAATGGCAACATTAAATGCTTAGATGTTTTTCACATACATGGTTGGCAAAAGATATATATTCCTAAATAACAGCAATTCTTCAGCTAATAGTCTATTCCTTTATTTTAAGATTGTTTGTATGTTATTCCTGCATAGCATTAATAGATGATCAGAAGTTTTACAATACGCAGAGACCTATGAGCTAAAAGATTTCTGTTTAGGTTTTCCAAATGAGGGAACTGCTGAGTGATTCAGGGTACCAGAGCAAGACCGGAACCCCGACATGCTGGGAATGGTAGAAATTTGTTTTCTTAAGGCCAGAGTGTGCTGTTGTGAACGGAGCCGGGATTTCTAACAGTGCCCCTGAGTCTGATAGAAATGTTCAGTAGATACATTTTTATTGATAGCACTGAAAGAAAGACCCATTGAACCCTGGCACATTCAAATACACAGCACAAAGAAAATAAAAGACTGTAAACCTTACAGGCTATTCATTGCAGAGTAGCAGTCTTTTTTTTTACACATGACATTTTGACTTGTCATAGAAAATGTGTTACTAAAGACATGATGATTTTGATCATTTTTAAGTGTGAGTAAGCCATGACAGTGTGACAGGAAGTCACCAGCACAATAACTAGGCCCCTGAAAATAAAGCAGCTCAGTGTAATTCAGCCATCACTGATCTTATTATCCTCAACCTTTGCTTTTCCTGTTGTGACATGTTTAAAAGATCGGCTGCGCTAGTTGCATTGTATTCTGCACAAGTGTTTCATTAGCCGTGTTCACCTTTTGTTTATCTCTGTTACTGTGTAAATGCTTTGTTTGGACATTCAGGACTCAGTGCTACTTTCTGACACATCCTGCCTCTCTTGTCTCATTGACACTGAACCACTAACAATCATTGTAAAGCACGTGCTGTGTGTCCTCTCAGCAGCCAGAGGTCACCAGGTCAGTGAATGTCTCACTGTAGTAACTCTGGGCTTCCTGCCAGGTCAAAAACACTTACACCAAAAGAGACCTCTGATCAAAGGCATCCCCTTCTGGGTCAGTGCCGAATGTGTGAGTACAGTATACTGATAGTGCAGTGGTTTCCAAACTCAGTCCTGGAGCCCCCACCTGTACAAATTGTTATCCAGCTATCCCTGTCCGTACCCACTGCTGAATTACCTGAATCAGATGTGTTCAGTCAAACAGAAGATGGAAAATACATCTGATCCAGGTGATGAGCAGTGGGGTAGAGCAGGGATAGCTGGAGGACAAGCAGAACAGGGGAGGACCCTGGGAACCGCTGTGATAGTGTAAGGATTCACTCTTACTATTATTATTATTATTACACTGTATTTTAATCCAGCCACATACTGTTATTGCCGTGTTTATTACAACCGTGTGAAGGACCCGGTAGTAGCCTGATAGTAACGATATTTCTCGCTCCCTCCACTAGGAGCCGCTGGTCGGTGTGTGAACTGGCTCCGAGCTGCTCAGAGTTGGTTTGCTGTTCTGTTCAGAGGAGATCCGAGATGCTCCGGAGCTGCTGGAGATGAAGGAAAACAGTTACCAGTGTAGGAGAAAACAGCTTTGTAGGTGAAAGTTTTTACAATAAGGAACAACTTGGATAATCTGTGCGATGAGTTGGAGTAAAGGATAAGTTGTTTTTATCGGCTTGGACTAGGAGATTGTTCGACTTTTTTTGCTCTCAAGTTTACAGAGCTAATGCTAACGCTACCCGACGTTTGCTAACGTCCGCTAGCTTACTAGATGAATTGTTACGGCTGCTTTTCAAGTGTTTCCTGTATCTGCCGTTGCTGATATAGAAACTGTACTGTTAGCTGTTATTTTTTTCCATAATTTTATAGAGGTTAATTGTATTCTTCGCTCATACGACATGCGTGGACTTTTGTTACGTTACAGACGAAGCTAACTGGCTGCAGTTAGCATGCTAATGTTGCCGGGCCAGCCAGTAACTTGGGCAGGAGAGTTTCAGCGAGCTAACCACGATAGTATTGTCTCTCACAGGTAACCTCTGCTTTTGGAAGGAGTCAACCTTTAGTCATGTTTGAAACTGAGACAAATATATCGTGCCTTTTCCCGGAGATCTTGGCCATTATTTTCAGTTACCTGGACGTTAAAGACAAAGGAAGAGTAGCTCAAGTGTGCGCGGCCTGGAGAGACGCATCCTACCACAAGTCAGTGTGGAGGGGGGTGGAAGCCAAGCTCCATCTGCGCCGAGCTAACCCTTCTCTGTTCCCCAGCCTGCAGACCAGGGGAATCAAAAAAGTTCAGATTCTCAGCCTGAGACGAAGCCTGAGCTACGTGATTCAAGGGATGCCGCACATCGAAAGCCTTAACCTGTGTGGGTGTTTCAACCTCACAGACAACGGACTTGGGCATGCCTTTGTGCAGGACATCCCATCTCTGCGGGTACTGAACCTCAGCCTTTGTAAACAGATCACTGACTCCAGCCTGGGCAGGATTGCCCAGTACCTCAAAAACCTGGAGGTCCTTGAACTTGGGGGGTGCAGTAATATCACAAACACCGGCCTGTTGCTCATTGCTTGGGGCTTGCATAGACTCAAGAGCCTTAACCTGCGCAGCTGCAGGCATGTGTCTGATGTGGGCATTGGTCACTTGTCTGGCATGACCCGCAGTGCTGCAGAGGGTTGTCTGTCTTTGGAGAAGTTAACCTTACAGGACTGCCAGAAGCTGACAGACCTGTCTCTCAAACATGTTTCAAAGGGCCTAAACAAGCTGAAAGTGCTCAACCTCAGCTTCTGTGGAGGAATATCTGATGCAGGGATGATCCACCTGTCGCACATGACCCACCTGACCAGCCTGAACCTGCGGTCATGTGATAACATCAGTGACACGGGGATAATGCATCTGGCCATGGGTTCCCTATGCCTGTCTGGACTTGACGTCTCCTTCTGTGATAAGATCGGGGACCAGAGCCTGGCTTACATCGCCCAGGGACTGTATCAGCTGAAGTCCCTCTCTCTCTGTTCGTGCCATATCAGTGATGATGGCATTAACAGGATGGTACGCCAGATGCATGAACTCAAGACTCTCAACATTGGACAGTGTGTGAGAATCACAGACAAAGGGTTGGAGTTGATAGCTGACCACCTGAGCCAGCTGACAGGGATTGATCTGTACGGTTGTACCAGGATTACTAAGAGGGGTCTGGAGAGGATAACGCAACTCCCGTGCCTTAAAGTGTTAAACTTGGGACTGTGGCAGATGACTGAAAGTGAGAGAGTGAGGTGAAACCTCTCTTATTTTGTATATATGTGTTTCATTGTGTATAGTGCTCAGTTGAACACTGAGTGAAACTGCCTGTATCCATTCTTAAGTTTACCTTCTTTACTGTGACTTAAAAAAGGAGATTTACCCAGCATCGATCACTGGATTATTGTTCACCTCTGCTGCAATACTCCACCCTTACTTTCAGTTTTGTACTTGCTTTTAATGTGCATTGTTTAGTTTCAGCCTGTGTACAATTTTTACTGTCTAGCTACCTCACCTATCAAACACAGGAGTGCCTACTATCGCTAAATACTAGATTACACTACATATTTTTGTGACTCGTATACCAAGGAGATTTTGATATTTCAAAATCTCATTGCGTACTAACTGGTAGGCATTTTAACTCTTTAACAGAAAGGCTGGAGTACCTTGGATTGAAGTTTGATTTTTTTTTTTTTGGCTGATGTATTTTTTTACTTGTATAACCAATATTTTTTGTATGGAATGGCTGTTGTTGACAAAGTTGTACTTCAAATTGAAGTGGGTGGATCACTCCTGTCTGTCTTTGTTTATCTATGTATAGTTGACTTCATATTCCTGAGGAAGTTCATATGTGTCAGATGTTCCAGTATGCTACTCTGTCAAAGGTTCGTCAACACAACCACAGTAAAGCATAGTATTTAACAGCTGCCAAGGCTTTATGCAATATCTTAAACTGTTCATCAGTGCTTTTTCTCCAGAGGATCTTCCAATGATAGTGTCAGAGTATTTTTTAAAAACACTAATTTAAGATTGTTTTATATTCATACAGTAGCAATATTTATGAATAAAGATGGCAAATATGTTTCACCTCATGCCTATAAGAGTACTGAAGTTGCATCATTTGAAATGTTTTAAATTTAATGGTGGAATTTTTTTAAGTGTGTTATGCACAAGATAATCAGAATATCTCTTGGCTTTAGTGTTTTAGTGAAAATCAAAGTCAGTTATTTAGTTCAGATGGATATTACATCATAAATTATATCAATACACCAGATTTCACCAGGTTGTGTAGTTGAAGGAAACTCACACCTCATGCACACTAAAGAAACATCAGATAATGTTTCTTAAGTGTGTTCTTAATGTTTTTGAAAAATGTATTCATACTCATATGGTTCAGTTATAATATTGAATTCTACTGGAACTACTTAAAACTTGTCCTTAAGCCATCATACACCCTGCATAGCTGTCTCTTACTCTGTATGCTCACATTACGTTTTTGTTGACTTTGCTCTAACTGTAATAATTGTGAGTGATATAAGTCTTGTGCCACATACAGCACATAACAGGCCTCATATGTAAACTTTGAGTAAACACATCTGGGTTAATAGTACTGAAATGTTTGTGATGATACATCAAGAAACTGGCAAGACACAAACAATATACCAATTTCCAACAAAGTTTTGATCCTGAGATTAGAAGTTGTCTGTCTTGACCTCAGAAATAAATATCAAAACGGTTCACTTAGCTTTTAAGGAGCTTTACATTGGTGTTAAAAATCTATAAATTCATGTTGTGAGATCATAGTCAAAGTTTTTATCCAACTTGATCCAACGATTCCTCCCATTAACTAAACTACTTAATAGGTTCACTTCACTTGACATCACTTTAAAGCCATAGAAACGCTGTAGCATAAAGTATTTAGAGCTCTTACACTCAACTCATTTACATTTAACGTACAGATGAAATCCACATCTACCTGTTTTATATTTATGCGAACACAAACTCAGCTCCAAGGGCATAGCTGGCACTGAGCAGTAAATTGACATGGCAAGTAAGAAGGTCTGTGGCCAGTGAAAGGAGGTAGAATTTCAATTACACAATTAATAATACACTCAGTGTTCACTTCATTAGATGCATCTGTACAATCAAATACATCATCTCTGCAGTGTTTGTTGAAACTGTCAGAATGGTGATAATTCTATTATTCTATTGTTTATTAATGGAAGTCATAGTGAGTGGTGAACGTGTGTCTAATGTTTGCTGCACTGTACAGTGAGCCCTCCCTGATAACTGATTCAAATCATCAAGCTAATTTTAATATTACAAAAAAGATGTAAATACAAAATGCAGTTTTTAAATGACGATGATTCCCTGCTGTTCATTAGATGTTGTATCTTGCTTGAAGAGCAGAAGACACATGGGTTAGAAAACTGTATTTTGACACAAACACTAAATGTCAAATTAGACTATTAGGTTTCCAACATGCTGCAGCCTAACACTACAATATATAAATTTTTTTTCTTTTACCTTTAAATCAAATTCATGGAGCTCTACAGTAGGTGAATGGTGTCAGTGCATGCCACAGCATCTGACTGGGGACCTTTGCTGCATGTCATACCCCCCTCCTGTATTCCCTTGTTTCCTCTCAGCCTTTGAACTATCAATAAATGCAAAAAAAACTAAAGAAATTCATAAATAGTACTTGTCTTCAAACTGATTATAGAATAGGTCGAGCATTCACATATTTGGATGGAGCCTACATTAAATGTGTCGTTTCTTTCTGTGGTTTGTTTGGAGAAAAAAAGCTTAAAAGACCCAAGGTTTATAATTTATTTATTTACATACATACAAAATCCAAATAACTCACAAACATGTCTGTTTTGCTTTCTTTTTACACAGTTTGATTCTTATCATGAACAGACAGAAGGCAGTACATTTCCCATACAAATGCAAAAGAAAAATACCATAACCTTTAAAAGAAGCCCCTTAATCAGCTCTGTGCTCCTCAATAAGGAGTCCAGAAAAGGAGGTGACGAGACATTAAGGCAAGGGCAGGGACACACAAGGTAAAGAAAGAGAAATTAAGTACTTGGGGGATTTTTAAAAAATGGAAAGAAATTGATCTCTACAAGAGGTTTGACAGACAAATATAAAAACAAGCATCCAATGTCCTCCTGTTTTCAGTGTGACACACCTTTAAAAATCCCCCTGCCTAAATATATCTGTAAGTTTACCACACGTAGGAAGTGTGTTAGAAAACAATCTATTATTAGACACATACTGCTGCATTTCTTTTGTAGCTTTATGTTCTTCATACAACAGCAGGAGGGCTGTGATGTTTGGAGACTTATCAGGCTCAGTCTGCCTTCGACATCAACCAACAAAATCACAGAAGAAAAGACAACACCACTGGAATCTCTGGATAATACATTTACATCACCATCTGGTGAAAATATATAAAAAAATTACAATTAGAAAGAAATGCAAGAAAAGTACTCTCCCATCACACAATCACATTTTAAAAACATTTGAAGTTTACACTTTTATTTTGACACAAAAGGTTTTTTTTGACACTTCTTTCCTCAGTTTCTGCTGAGGACACTAACTTAATGTCATTTTGTTCAGAGCAGCTCGCTCTTCAAGACTCTGTGCAAACATTCAATGCATATCCGTACAGTAAACATTTTATATATGTATTATATTTATTTATTTATATATATATATATATATATATATAGCTATAGAACGTGACTTTCCGCAAGTTATGGCAGTACTGTCACACACCCACACCCACACACATTTTGTCCTGAAGACAAAATTAGACACAAAAGACAACTGCACTGCTTTTAACTTTTCAGATTTTTTTTAAAGAACGCACAACACCTTCCACTTATTACCTTTATTCAGTCACTGTATGTGTTAAATATCACGTTATTTACAAACTCATCTAAAAAGTCAAAATCTGCAGAAAAGTGACTTTCATTTCCTGTAAATGTAGATGCATTTAGTAATTAAAAACATCAGCCCTGAAGTTAAAAAAACAAAACAAAGGAGGAATCACCTGCATTTTAAAGTGATCTGAAAATAATAAAAAATACAAGATAAAGGGGCATCGCTTGTACTTTCAATGATTCAGTTGACAAACTAAAGATCAGGTGGGCTTTAGGTAACATCTAAAGAAACTTTGGATGACACTGAATGATCAGTGGATCAGATTGAAAATTCTTACATCTTGCCTTAGCACCAATATTACAGAGGAATAAATATTCCTGCATTAGGTCCAGTACTGATCTCTGTGCATGCTCCAAGGCCACTGGAACGTTCTCAAAAGAAACATTGCATACCTTAAATATGTGGACGTTGTGTGCAAAACCATTAAAAAATTAACACGTAAAAGTTTTTTTTTTCTTTTCTCCCTCTCTCATTCAGTGAGAACTTGGTGTGACTGAAATCTGATGTTAGATCAGTGTCAAAGGTCACGCCTTGATCCCCCTCTCACCCAGTGACACAGCTACAGTAAAACGTACCTACTAACTAATCCTGGCTACATGGACTGATCCACAGCTACAAGCTGGGAGGGAAAACATTTTGAGAACATGTTGCATTTATTTGGTTAAAAAGCAGCTTTTCCTAAGTGTTCAGATGGTCACACGTAGCTGTATTTCTAGTGACTGTTACGGCTTCAATACAAAACAAGCATCTACATGGCTCCACGAGTTACCTGCTGAACTCCAATCCTCTCTGGTCCCCTACAGATGTAGCAGCTCCCCAGCGCTTCAAGACACAAAGTGCTTTCCTGCCTCATGTGACATTTACCCCTTTTATTGTGAAAGATTTGTGAGAGGAATCTAAGGGGTAAAACACTGAGATAGAAGTGTGTGAGGTAACTGTGCTTAATCTAAGCTGTCTAGGAAGAGGAAAGCTGGCAGTATACTCCAGGACTTTGTAGAGGTTTGCTTCTTCCATCTCTCCCATTGCACCTGTCCCAAACTTACAGGTGCGCAATGATATTTAAGTATACTTAGAGATTGAATTTGGTGTGTTCACAAATTAAATGGTCAACTGCTCACATCGTCTTTCTCACTAAGCTCCTTTGTTACTTTCCCTCCCTTCCATCTACCATTGCTTCATTCATTAATGAACAGATCTCCATTTGCAGTAATCTGATATTTGTTCCAAGTGCCATGTTTGAAAGCACTTTGACAAATTCTGTGAACATCCCTAATTCAATTTTTGCAAGTCTGACATTAGAGAAGCACATGAAACAGGAAAGCACTCTGATCATGAAAGCTTGTTCCAGGGTGGATGAGGGGAACAAAAAAGATAAGCTCGGCAGTGTGAAGTTATACCCATGCCTTCTCCCTTTCTTCCAGGGTCCCCACTCAGCTCAGCTACAGGTTATATGAAGGCCAGGGGTGAGCCAGGTTGTGTATGAGGTCAGAGTTGTCAGGATGACTCTTCCAGGGCATTGACAACCTGCTCCAGGATATCGGGGCAGTAGTCTGCGATCTGCTGAAGAACAGAGTTGGCGTATTCCTGCAGCTCTCCGCTCTCCTTCTCACACACCTCCAGCTCCTGCTCCAACTGCAGAGAAGAAAGCAAAAAGTTTATTTTTTAACACAGTTTCGCATTAAACCATCAAACCAGAATTCATTTGTCTTAAATTGACCTTTTGATTTCAAATTCTGTCTTTATATCACAAAGCTATACCAAAATTAGATGGAAAAAAAAAAAGAGCGACAAAAGGTGCCTCCACTACCTGTTGGACTGTCATCTTCTGGAGCTCGTCCTCCCAGTCTTCAGGGTCGCTGTGGTGGTAGTGAGAGGGCGGCGTGAGCTGGCTGAGGATACTGGGGTCCCGGTCATGGCAGAGGTCTGTCAGGTGGGCGATGTAGAGCTTGAGCTTGCTGCGATTCTGGGACAGGGCTAGAAGAGGGGGTATCATCTGCAGGGTGAAAAGGGGGGCAAGGAAGAGAAGTAAGATGAGAAACATTGGAGAAGTAAATGATACAGATGTGAAGTGGAAGAAAAAAAACACCTTTCTTCAGTCCAAACAATACAAGTATATAAATTGTCCCTTTTTAACACAATGAAAAACAACACACAAAAAAAGCTTTATTTTTGTTCCTTAAGAAAAAAACAAAGCAGCAGTATCTTCTGCATGCATGCTTATAAATCCATCACCAGCTCACACAGCCAACCATCTAGAGTACAAAACAGTGTATTGTATATGAGCGTTGCCATTTACTGTAGATACATGTGGCTCAACACAGTGACTTGCTCGACCACTGATCCAGTCAAGGTTAAAACAAAACATATTTGTGTAGGTCAATATGTGAGGACATCCTCACATTTTCGATCAGGGTCATCAGTGAGGATGCTTTATTTTAAGACAATGAGACAGAGCCAGATTCATCAGATTAATCTCATGCTCATATAGCCTGTGCATGCAACATAATTAAACACATGCCACCATCCCTATCCCATAAGCCATTCAAAACCAACGAATCAGGGTTAAAACACAGGATGAGTTGGTGAGAACTGCTTCATAGAAGGACCAAGCAATGATGACATTGAATTGCATAGGACAAAAAGAAAACTACAAATGAATGGAGGAAAAGAAAACATGCGGACAGAGCAACAATGAAGAAAGATGCGACAGGTCTGTATTTTCACACAAGCTCACCCTTCTGAACAAAAAGGCTGAGAGGGAGAGGGAGAGGGCAAAAGGCTGGCTACGCCCAAATACCCTCCTCATCATCCTGTTAGCATGGGTAAGCCCATCGCAGCATTAGAGAGGAACATTTGGTTAGTGTGTATACAGGCAACACAAGTTAAGACAGAGGGAAACTGTAGCTCCCTGAAACAGTTGGCATCAGTTCAACATTGTTGATCAATCAGCTGCAGAAAATTTAAACAAGCTGTTGAGGAAATAACAGAGGTATCAGATTAGATTAACTGATTAACTGGTAGTTTGAGGTTATGTGAAGTACCTGATCTGGAGAGGGTTTGTGGTTTGTCTGGTCAGGAGCAGTCTTCAGGTGATCATCTTCATAGTTGTCTGCCATCAGCTTCATCCTGTTCTGAGTCTGTAAAAACAAATATGGTTAGTAATAAAATAAACTGACATGAACAGAAAAAGTAAAACATTAATAATAATAAATTCTGGGTTAGAAATATATTTCTTCTTATAAATGTATATTTTGAATATGGCTTATTTTAGCACTTTTGACCATCATTCTGATTACATGCTAACATTTTTTTTAGATCTAGAGAGATGGGGAAGTCACTCATATGGATCTCCAGATGTCAACAACTAACATTATTACAGTGTAAAATGTTATAAAGTATTATAAAAGATTGATGAAACTACAAATAAATGACTCGAGCTGATAAAAGATTTATTAAATAAATAGCTAAAAATCATTTATCATTCTAATTATGTTATAGACAATTATTTCTTTAATTATGTAATTTATGTGCAGATTCAGGTACTGCATAATTCAAAGTTCCAATATTGATATTAACTAGACTCTTACATAATAAATCCAATTTAAAACCTTTGCGTGCAGCCAGCTTACAGAGAGCCTGTCAGAAGCCTGTTTGATATAGAGCCATTGTTTTACTTTTATTCGACTGGCTCATGGTTAGAGTGTAAAGTGGCCTGATACCTGCCAGTGTGACAGATGTGTGACAGTCAGTGGCTTTGTGCTAAAGTTATTTTACTGAAATATGCAGTGTAATTTTGAAATGTGATAAACTATTGTTAGTGAAAAGTTACAATTGCAGCTAGAGTCTCTCTCAGCTACAAACTCTGTGCCGATTCTAATTCTTTAACTTCTTTAATGTCTCCCCCCTTTCCTCACTTGCTGTTTGAGCTGTTGCACCAGTCTGTCCTTCTCCCGCTTCAGTAGAGCCACCTCATCCTGGGTCTTCTTCTTCTTGGAGGAGGACAACTCCAGAAGGGCAATGTTAGCATCCTTCTCGCTGATAGCAGCTAAAAGCGCCTCCTGCCTGTTGGGTGACGATGAAACATGCTGGCATTTAACCACACAAGTAAATACGTAGCTCAATTATCATTTATTATTCATTGTACCAAATCATCCTGACATCTGGGTGACATTTTACAAGGTGAAGGTGGCAATAAATAATCCAGAGTCCCCTGTGTGTGTGTGTGTGTGTGTGTGTGTGTGTGTGTGTGTGTGTGTGTGTGTTCTGAGGACGATTCTACATTGCAAAGACATTTTGCTGCTCTTCACCACTTCAAAGGTTGTTTAAGGGTTACAGTTTAGTTGAGGGTTGAGTTGTAATGACTATGTAATGTTAGAAAGAGGATAGAGGTTATTGTGTCAGTGATTGCCCCCTCTGCAACAGATCAGAGCGAGTGAGTGTCTTACTTCATCTCCAGCACCTCCTCCAAGTGTTTCCTGCGCTCAGCTCGCAGGGTTGTGAGGTGGGCCTCTTTCTCACACAGAGACTGCTGGGTGGAGGACAGCTTGGCCCTCATGGACTCCAGCTCCTGCTTCACCTTCTCCATGGCCCCCAGCAGCTCCTCCATCTGGTAACACACAAACAATTCAATCATGAACAGAGTAAGAGATTATCTGAAATTATCAGTGAGGTTTTTTAAGAAGGGTTTTTCATACCCTTCCAGGATAAATTGCTCTAATAAGAGGCAGGGGCAGGAGAATTCATGTGGGCTTTTGGAAAGGACTAGGGTTTAACTATATCACAGGTACATTTTAACACTACACTTCATTTACCTGTTATTTACTTCGAAAGGCACAACACTGCCTTTGTTTCATATCAGAATATACTTTAATCACAAATGACTGTATGAAAGATTCATTCATACGTTCTCAGTTTTACTGGCTTTTTTATGAATGAGCCAACCAATTAATATGCACTGTTTCTATAAACAACAGGTAAATAAAATAACATGAAAATTACTTGAGCTGGAAACCATAACAACACTTTGCAAACATGCAGTCCAACAACTATCAACAACTCACAGCTCCCCAAAATTACCAAACCTCACTGAAATAACTATTTCATACCTATCAAGTTGTTGTATGAGGCTGCATGAATTGTTAGTGTTGTTAATGTGTCCGCTCCCTGTGTGTGTTGTTGTTCACGGATGGAAGTCACGTATACTGGACTCATACCTTAGACCACTTAAAGTGGGCGAGGTTGGACTCATGCATTGGTTTGAGTGAGTGCTTCTGAGAGGCGATGTGTAGCAGAGAGAAAACAACAAGATAAAAGAACTGAGAAAGAGGAGGAGGCCAGAGGAGGGAGGCGAAGAAAGGATGAGAAACACCACAATGGCAGCAAAAAAGGTGAAGGGCTAAAAATCGCAATATATGAAGGCATTTGTTATATCTGTATATAGATGCATTTAGTATGCATGCACTATATGTGATCCTCCGGAAGAATTAATATTGCTCTGTCATGATTGTGAGAGTTTATTGGGGGTTTGTGTACCTGCTTCTCCTGCAGTGACCTGGCAGCCTCTTCCTGTGCAAGCACCATCTCTCGCTCAGCAGTGATCTGGACACTCTCTCTTAGTGCCTCCTCTAGCTCCTCTATGCGCTCTGTCTTCTGACGCAAAGAGTCCTTCAGAGCAGGAAAAAGGAAGAGGTAGAGTTTGGGTTTCCTAAATGCAGATCTGTCAAGGCAGTGGTAGAAAATAAATAATTTGTGCAGAATTCATACAGCTCACACAAAAGCCTCACCTTCACCTGCTGTGAGGTCTCCGACATGTTGTCCTCCCTCTTTCTGGCTTCCTCCATGAGTCGAGCATTCCTGCTCTTCTCCACCTGCTCCTTGTGCTTCAGAGATGCCACCTTCTTCGTCTGGTCCTTCATTTGCCTACAGGATAACCATATGAAACATGATTAAGTTAAATGTTATGTACATTTACCGGAAAGTTTATGGCTCCACTTGAAAGAAAAAAAACCCTCCTCCTTTTTAATTGAAAACTTAAAAATAAGGGAAAAATGAAAATACACGCTGTGTATGATTGTAGACAACAGATAATTGCATGTGAAATAATTACAATGTAAGAGAGAGAGCAGATAAAGCATTTTTACAACATATGCAGACATTAATAGATGTGATCCCATGAAAACCTACCCAACACACTCTATCTACACATGTGTGATGTGTGTAATGATTCTGGCACCATAGCTTTACAGATTTGCATTGGAAAGATTTTCTACACCCCTGCAAATAGTTCATCTCAGATTTCTGACTCGGGGTGAAAGACAGAACGATCAGGCAAAAGAGGGTAACTGAGCATGAACAGGAGTGAGACAAAAGATAAAGAGTTCAATATTGTCAGGCAAGGTCTTGCAGGACACATACTATAGCGAAGCAAGAAGTGAAAGAAAAGGAGAGAAATGTGAGAAGATGACATTATAAGGATTTCGCAGAGAGAGAAAAAAGAGCAATTACTAACCTGGAGGCCAAACTGGTGGAGTGAAAGATTCCCAGTGTAAAGTACGGGAAAGCAGTAAAGAGAAAAACAGACTCAGACCAGGAAGATGAGGAAATATGATGAGAAAAAGAGAAGAAGAAGAAGAAGAAGGGACACCTCTATTGGCAACAATCTCACAAATACTATACAAAAAGACAATTTTCCTATTGCAATTACTGCAGTTGTACATACCATCATTAAAACAGGACTAGAGTTACTAAAGGAACCACTAAAATGCAGCATTTTAAAGTTATGGGGGCAAAAGTCATTCTCCACAGTGACACGATGTCACTGAAGGAAAGTTTGTGTTGGTTAAGGGGAACAGTGATCATAGGTCCAAGCTAGAACGGACCAAAACAGATAACAGAAAACCCAGTTGCTGATCAATACAAAAAAACAAGTCAATATTTCTGACACACACAAAATTAAGACAATTACAGACAGCTCCCAAAGTCAGTGCACACAAAACTGAAACATTCATTAAAGCTACAACGTGCACTTTAAGTTACCCCTAGCATTAGACTCAAAATCAGTCTCCTCTAGTGTGCTCTGCTATACTCTGCCCACCACTTCAGGTAGCTGTTATGAAATTACAATAAATAAGCAGCTCCAAAAATAATCAAGCAGAAATAAGTGAAAATGTGTGAGTGGCTAGAAGGGTGAGCCTCTTTCAAAAACACCTTTCAAATTAACTTCATGCATGTTTCCACCCACCTCTCCAGCTCATTAATCTTTTTGTCTTTGTCATTCTTCTCATTCTCCATTTCTCGAAGAATCTCCAACAGGCGGTCTACCTCAGCCTGCGCCTTCGCAGAATCCTCTTTGTACCGGGCCACTTCCTGCTCGAGGGTCTTAATGCGTTCGACTAGCTCAGTGTTGGCCTGAGCTTCCAGGGCTGCATTTTGAGCCTGGCAGATGACGAAATCAACATTTTCAAGGTCAATGGGCAGAGATCAGGAAAATACTAAACACAAAGTAGAAACATGCTGCATGATACTTTATATGCGTTATCTCACTCTCTTAAGCTGGTTTTCCAACTTGAGGCACTCCTCCCTTTTCTGCTCCAAGGTGATTTCCAGACTCTTCAGCTTAGAGTCCTTCTTCAGCCCTGAGGAGGCCAGGGATGATGCATGCTCCTTCAGGTCCAACAGTGAGGTCTACACACACACACACACACACACACACACACTCCTGCTTATCAAGCTAACAGTATGGGCGTGCCAAGAAAGAAACTGCATTAGATCTAATACTGGCATTCATGACTCACCACAAAGTGACACTAACAGAAAAAAACTCACGGTCATTTCTAACAGAAACACTTCACTGTATTAATAGAATCACAGTAAACAAGAGTTTTTCCTGTCTTTGTGTGAGCTTCTGTTCCTGGATCTGTTTCTCACCTCTCTGTCTGACAGGTCTCCCTGCAATAAGCTCAGTCTCTCCTTCAACTCTTTCAATTCCTTCTTGGTGCACTCAAGCTCTTCTGTCTTCTCCCGGTCGTCTCTATCTCGCTGCTCTTTTAGACGCTCAATGATGCGCTCCTAGGAAAAAAAGGAGGAAATAATCACATATTCTGCCTTCACAAACATAATGTATATCACTATATGACAAAAGTACAAATTCCAGCTTGCTAATGCGCCAGTCACTGATAGTTCACCTTTTCTGAAAGAGACTCCTCCAGTGTTGTGAGAGCAGTGTCAGTGTTGGATGTGTCTGCCTGCAAAGACTTTACTCTCTCCTTCAGGCTGCTCATCTGCTTCTCCTTGTCCCTCAGCTGTTCCTGCAGGTTCTCAATCTGAAGAGGAAATTCAAGCAACCATGAGTCAAAATGCAAAGTAGCTACATGCGTTTTAACATAACGGATACATTTCTCTACTCAACACAAAATGCCTCTTAGTCACCTTTTTCTGCAGCACGTTAACTTTGCGCTCTTTAACCTCCAACATGTCTTTGAGGTCATGAATTTCTCCATTGAGTGTTCCCTTCTCTTCTGACATTTCTTGTATCTGCTTGCTCTTCTTATTCAGAGTTGCCTCCTTTTCTTCCAAGCGCAGGCGCAAGGCATCAACCTGGCCAGGAAAAGGTTCAACAAATAACAGCCACTGATTATAATTTTAAATCAACATGGTCAAAAGCAAATAAATCAAAAGCTTTAACTTAGTAGTAACTTATGTGGCTTTGTTTGTGATACTGATCTGTCTAAGGTGGTCTCCTCCAAAAAACATATAAACCCTCCAAGTGCACCAGCTGTACATCGACCTAAAGTCCACTGGGCAAGACTGTATAGATATTTAGTTGCTGTACCTCTGTCTGTAAGATGGCAGCTCGCTGCTCCTTGGCAGTGAGGGACTCTTTGAGGACTTCAATATGCTGCTTGCTGTCTGAGAACTGGTTGGTCAGTGTTTCCAACTTGGTCTGCAAACCAAGTAGCTCAGTGTCCTTCCGGGAGAGATCCTGCTTCACCTGCTCCATCTAAAAAAAGATGAGGCCAATTGAAGAGAAACAAGGGGAGAGACTGAGATACAGATCTATGTACAGTACAGTGTTTCCCCTACCATTATACAAAGGGGGCGCCCCGCCCCACCCCGGCATCACTAAACAGCCTCATAATATTTATCGTTTTTATATGACAGCGTCATTTCTGTCTCTTTGTATTGTGCGCAGCGGAGTTCTGCTGCAATGCAGGCAATATGGCTTTTACAGCATAAAGGCTTCTCCTTGTTATGTTCTTGTTTTGTTTCTAGCGTTGGATAACGAATTAAACTGAATTATTTCCTGTGCGTTTGGTAACATCGCATAAAAGCTTCAGTATGAACATTTCCACAGTGAGAACATCTGTACGCATTTCTACAGATATCCACAGCGCTAACTTTATTAATTATTCATGATTATTAATTGTCCTCTACAAAGATTCTGGATCGGTCAGAGTGTGACAGCGAATTATTTTGTGTGTATGTCACTTTTTCACACGCTGTCCTTGTGTGCTGCTTCAGGAACGTCTGCATATTTAAAATACACAATAACCACTGCAAAACTACAAAAACAGAACCATATCCACGAGGAGTAGTGAAAGTATGGTGGCCGAGACACTTCAATACAGAAGGTGAAGGTTTGACGCGAGTCAGTGCTGGAGAAACCCCCCTGGAGAAACCCCCGCCCCAATGCTGTAAGGGGGAAACACTGCAGTATATACATATATTTGCATATTTTTATACAGCTCAACACAGGACTGCAGAAGTTCAGTCAAACTAAACTGTCACATCTCTGACCTTGTTCTTCATGAACTTTGTATGGCTGCGGTAAACCTCCATCTGTTTCATCTCTTCTTGACGCTCCTCACAACTCAGAAGTCCATTGGACTTCAGCATTAGCATCTCTTCCTCCATGTCCCTCAGACTCCGCTCCATTGAGTTGATTTTTGCATCCTGGGGTTGATGAAGAGGAGTTAATAAACAGATCACACACATCTGAAACACGACATACCTTTAACCTACCAGTTCTCCATTTAGATCCTCACCTTCATGTCAATAACAGTCTGCAGGGCCTTAGTTTTGGTGGACTCTGGGGTTCCCTCGTATCGGCGGTGTAGCTCCTGTTTAAAAACATGTTGCCACATGGACAATAAATGGTAGTAAATCTGATCGGACCATAGAATTTTAATCTTATGGTGTGTTTAAACAGGACATTACCTCTCGCAGTGCAGTAATCTCTCTGTCTCTCTGGTCCAGTAAACTCTCAAGGTGATGCCTGTGCATCTCTGCATCAGCCAGTCTCCTGGTCCGTTCCTGGTCCTCCTCTGATGCCTTGGCAGATGGCCCTGACACAGCAAAAATAACAACTTAGTTACCATAATATAGGCTGAAAGACATTTATGTAGTCAAAAGGTTTAGTCCTTTTAACAGTCAAGCTGAACTACGTGATTAATGCACGAGCTGAGATTAGATTCATGTTTCAGACAAAAGCTCATCATTTAGGGTATGGGAAACAGATGGCCGAGACCCAACATGAAATAAAACCAAATAACCACATTTCTAAAACACACTGCATTTAATTCATAAATGTTTATTTAAATGTTTTAATTTCCTGGTGTTTTGACTGGGTTCTTCTCAGTCAAGTATAACGTTATGTCATATCCCCCTCAAAAAGCACAAATGTTCTGAGAAACTTATGGAAATATTTCTGGATGTTTCTGAGAAAGTCTGTAGCCTCAGAAGTTTTTATTTGGTTGGTAAAGCATGCACTGAGGCCAGTTTATGCAGCAAAGAAACACACATTTGACCAGCTGGGGAAGATGGGGAATAAGTAAGGTGTTTACCACTTGGTGTTTTGCTACTCTGCCAATAATCAAATGTACCTTTGCTCTGCAACATCTCCAGAAGTTTCTTGATAGATTCATCTCTGGCTGCCAAGGTTTGCTTCTGTGTGTCAATCCTCAGCTCCATCTCCTCCAGGGTCTTTCTAAGGAGGAAGAGCTCTTTGGCCTGTCTCTCATGCTCGGCCTGTAGCCGTCGGTAGTTCTCCTCTGTAGGTTCAGATGTCAGAGCTAGGTCCCGGCTTTGGCTGGCAGGGTCCTGCTGGAGCAGCTGGTTGAGGTCCCTCTGGATTCTCAGTTCATCCTGAAGAGCCTGAACAGTCATCTGTAGATGCTAGAGACAAATAGGAGTGTTTTCACTAACTGTTCATCCTCTGTTCTTTACATAATATTTACATTATAATTTACATAAAAGTGCTTTACACAGAGGTGGATAAGGTGAAGATATTATATCTTTATTTTGTGGCAATAGATCCTGGCAGAATGTTTTGTTACACTGTTAAAAATAAGCCTCTAATCATGACTGAAAATGTAGCAGTACCCTGACAGATGCACATCCAATAGCCAGGCTTTGCAGACAGTGTTACATTTCATGCCTGGAGAAATACAAGTGGTGAAACACAATCAGCCTAGTATAGTATAGCATTGTTTGTGGCATCTGACGCCACGGACACTTGGCAGGGCTGCTATGAGACAGTAACACAACACAAGGCTGTGTTACACTGGTCTGAACCAGCTGTGAACGTTTTCAGACGACAGATCAAGACAGAAGTCAGTGTCTGCCATTGTAGTTCTCTGTCCTCCTCCAGTCCCCTCCTTTGTCATTCTCTCCGACTCCCCCCACACCATTGTAGTCCTCACATACTATTCATCTATTTTACCTCCTCTTTCCCCATCTCTTCCTTTAAACACTTTCACCTCTCCTCTCACTAACCCCTATTTCCGTCACTCTCTCCACCCTGACTATGGCTGACTCACTGCTGTGACTGCACCCTTTCAGCCCCCACCATACACATAGGCAGATGCATGCATGCATGCATGGACAAGCACAAGCACATCTTCTCCCTCCCTTGTCCTTCATATTCTCACCCTCTCTGCCTGTGTACTGATCATCACTAAGTAAACTTTAAGTCTCATCTCTTAATGACACAGCACACGCACAACCAAGCCCAGCAACACATCATCCACAGCACTCGACACTTTATAAGTTAAAACTTTTAAATGCTCAATATGTGATACAGATTTCTCCCCTTTCGTATCATTAAAAATATTTGTATGTCTATTACTGTGTATAACCTGATAAACTACAACTAGCATATAGTACATACAAATATGATGTTTTATCCGAGAAGCAAAAAATATTTTAGCAGGAAATAACAGCTAATTAATATTTTGAGTATGTGAACTTTTATTTTTTACTAGAACAGGAAGGTGACAACCATTTCACACCAATTAACAGCATTTTCTTATCAAGCTCAAAAAATGATACACAAAGGTAAACATACAATTGTGGACATATGCCCATTCAGTTGGACCTACATTTAATGAGGGCCATAATTAGCCAGCTGCCTTTGAGTATGTGTGCCAGTGTGGGAGGTGGAGGCTGACATATGAAAGCAGACATCTTTAAATTACAGCACCCACTGATTAGCCCTGCACTAGTCGGGCATTACTGGGAATTAGTCCACAGCGTGATTCTGTGACTCAGCAGGAGTGAAAACAGCAAATTATCCAGGTCTGCCCATCCATTAAGAATAACAGTAAAACAAAGACCTTTCTCTTCATTAATGGAACTTAATTTGCACAATTGGAATTGTGCAAATTAATTTACATCCTGCAGGTTTTAAAAATGGGCCCTTTGACTCATTTACTAGATACACATTTGTTAAACATGCTTGTACAGTTTTATTTTTTATAAAGTCTTGCACACTGTGTAAAATGCATTGTTTCAGTCAACATATTTGACTGAGGAAGACTGATGACTCCATTCAAATGGAGAAAAATGAGCTGATGAGACCAGAAACAGGAATTCTTAATCAGAGACATCTAGTCAAACTGCTCAGATTAATTTAATACTCACCTGCGCTTCATCTTGAATCACACGGTATTGTTCTTTCCAGACAGCAATCTTCGAAACCTCATCTTTCCTAAGAGCTCTCTCCTTTTTTAACTCTGGGCTCCAGAAGGTCTTGATAGAATTCATGGAGGAACTAAGCTTGCTCTCCTTAACTTCCACTTCTCGCCGCAGCATCTCATTCTCACGCAGAACCTGAGAAAGCAGCATACAGAAGTAGCACATAAATACTGTGTGCCAGTTTGTGGCCTGCCAAAACTAACAAAGTCAGCCTCTTCATCAAAACCTGCAATTGTTTGATACATAAAAACCAGGAAATCAGGTGAAAAAAAAAACACCTACCTCTTTGAGTTGGGCCTGTAGATCAAGTATGGTGTTGTCTCTGGCCTGCCTCAGAGAATGGGGAACAGTGGAGGCCATGTGGTGGTCCCCAAAAGCTAGAGCATCACCTGCCATCATGCCTGCAGGCAAAACAGCATTGGCAGGCACTGAGGTGGAGATGTTGGGAGTGCTAGCAGCCACAACTCCACTGCTGCTGCCTCTTGACCCATAAGTGACTCTCTGTCTCCCCATGGTCGTCACTGTCCCACCACTTTTTAGAAGAGGGGGATCGCCTGCCATGGCAACTTCGTTATCACTCAGGTACATTGGTCCCGACGTGGCATATGCAGCGTTGAGGGACTGGATATTCTCCATGGAAAGCGTCTTGCCACCTGCTCCTCCAGGACCCCCTCCACTGCCACCAGTGCTGTTGGTGCGACGGTGCCCCATGCGAGGAGAGCGGGGAAGGCGAGGGGAACGACCAGACCCCTGATTACCAGTGCCACCTCCATCTCTTCCACCACTATGGTTGGTATCCCCTCTGCCAACAGAGCGAGCACTACCATACATCTTTTGCTAAATAGGAGAGGGGAGCGGACTGTAAAATTTAACTTAAACCTTAAGTTTCTGTGTATATTCTTGTTGAATTTGTGGTTGACTTTCAGCAAAGTTGTGACTGTGTAGTGGTGGTCTTGCTTCAGCTGGAGACAAGAGGCAGAAAGTTCATGATAAAACAGAGCTTTGTAGAGTTCTCCACTCTCTGCGACAGACTTTCCTGTCCCAACAAGAACTATCTGGTTAAATATGATGATTCCAATCTGCAAAGAAAACATAGTTACCCATAAATAGAAAAACACACAAAGCATGTGTTATTAATTAGTAAGATGAGTGAATAAAAGCTAATCTGACAAAGTAGCAATAAAATCTCAACACACATGGGAAACTGAAGAAATCAAACAAGCTGAAGGTTTTTATCATACAGTCCACTGGAGATGACAGAATGGATCTTTATCCATCTCCAGTTAAATGTGAAACAGTACGTGTAGTTTTAGTTTACTTTAGCTTTCAGTACAAAGAAAACGAGTAGGTCAGTATTTTGTGATTTTACTTTTTTTTTTTTTTATTTGCTCCTTTAATTTGACTTCCTGCTGTACCGCAGACAGTTATGTAACCGTCATGTCTAAGATCATTATATTCTCAGATGTAAAAAGTGTTTTCTAATTGTCCAGTTACACTTCCACTTGAGGACATAGATGTGCTAAAGTCTAGGGACCGATGATTTTAGGTCTGTCCTCATGAAAGGTGAAGTTGAACGCTGTAATGTTACTTCTTGATCAGTTAAAAGCCTTGTGCGCTATTTCAGCTTAAATTTTAATATGTAACGTTACAATAGTTTGGTCTTTGTGTCCGGACATGCATCTGACTAATCTCGTTTGTGCTGTTTCACATTTAGTTTTTTAAGTGAATTCCCACCGCAGCCGTTTAGTTATGCAGTCTGCGTGGCCTTGCTAGCAGCTAACGTAAAGTTAACACACCGGCTAACAGTAACGGCTGACATTTCTATCTTTATCTACGTTGACATCGCGAAGTTGTTGTCGTTTTCTTCACCTGTGTGTAAATGTATTCGTATTACATGTCTTTGGACTGGATCTTTGATCTCTGAATCGTTTTCCAGTGTGCTGACGCTATGGATTAAAACTAGCAACGGAGGGAAAAGGGGATAGTCCATGGTGGACGTTGTAAGGAAAAAAACATTTCCAAGCTTGTAAAATCTAACACACATATAAATAATAGTCTGTCAGATAGTTAAGTAGATACCTGGCGTGGAAGGTTTATAAAATGTGGTATGTAATTGTGACACACCGTAGCAGAATTAAGGCATTTTGCATAATCCAAACGACACCGTACAGGGTCTTGCTCTGGAGACACCCATATCAGACCATACCCATTTTCCTCCTACTCTGCTGAACGGATTTTCATTTTAAGATCCGTTTTTTTCACCCGCAGTCTCAAATATCTAGCTGCGAGTACGAGCACAGAGCTAAAATATGAAAAAGACGTACGTTTAGCATTAGCTCGCCGTGACATATGGAGGCTAGCCCATTTAATTTTATGTGGTCAAGCCGAACCTACATTTTTTTCCTCACTAACACAATAGCCAGTGGTGAAAACCTCTTCAAACAAACTACCTTTTCTTCTTGCGTGGCGGAGCTCACATCGGTGCCAGTACTGGACCTTCTGTCAGATGGAAATCAACTAGAAGAACCGTCATTTTTATGTTAATTACACGATAGATGTCTATCAGATTTTCCCATCTTTTCGCCAGCAGTACCAGCGGCTCAGGAGAGCCAGGGCGCCTCAGTGACGTCAAGCCTCCTGTGCGCGTTCACGACGGTCCTCCTCGCCACGCTCGAATTTCAAACGCGCGCTCACGACCCTGTTGCGAGAAGGCGCAGACAGACATTTTCAGTAAAAATGAAAAGTATACGGCGTGGCCAAACAGTACAGTGTTTTAAAATTTAATTCAGTAAGCAGGCACGAATGAAGATGTAGTTTACTTCTATTCAACTTACAATTGCATATATATCCTATATTAATTATTCAATTAAAATATTAAGTAGGCATTGTAAATATCCTACCTTCGGCCTAAAACACTTCATTTTGTGTTAAATAATAAAAAAAAAAACTATGACATGTATACTCTAAAAATACCAGTAGAGGGCAGTGCTTAGCTATAAAAAACGGAATTTCCAAAATGGTAAAAACATTTAGCTTATAAAAGGATACCAGCTGATTTGTTTTTCTAATTTTTTTTTATAAAGTTTTATAGAGTCAAATGTGTGTTCATGCCGAGACACTCATCATGGCGAATAAAAAGTGTTACATTTTTTTCCCAGTAACTTGTAGTCTGGTAGAAACTTGAACTTGAACAGAAGCAGAATCATCGTCAAAAATAATTTTACCCTGCATTTTAATAACAGGACCGTATTTTATAATTTGTTTACAAGACTTTAGCAAATAATGATATAATCAAAGACATTTTTTGTCAAAATCTGTATTAATAAAACTGTGCTTCCATTTTCAATGTGTCATAACAGGCAGGGTTAACAGTAAAAAGGTTCCATAAAATGCTGTAATACTGTTTGTATTTCTAAAATATAATGTCTGACTAAAAGCAGATATATCTGTTTTTAAGATACGATAATATTTAACTTTAGAAACTGTAAGGTATATATGTATATAAATATATATATATATATAAAACCACAGGACTAGCAAATAC
>JAUYWH010000024.1:10174686-10265717 GCA_034779795.1 Ctenopoma multispine | reverse complement strand
GAAAAAATATATCTATATATATATATATATATATATATATATATATATATAAAAATATATATATATATGTATATATATATATATATATATATATATATATATAGATATATATATATATATATATATATATATATATATATATATAAAGTATTGAAAAAAGATAAACCTTTATAAGATAAACCTTTATTAGTAAACATATTCAGAAAAAATATATCTGTGAATGGAAAAACATCCCATACCAGACCTAAAACCGAAAATTCAGGTGCACTTCTGCAAAAAGTAACTGACATCAACATTAGTGAAGCATGAAACTAAAACACAAGAGGGCTACATGTGATGCAAATGTATGTTATTTAGGTGTTTCGGTATACAGAATTCATATTTTATTCATATTATGATCTTACATTAACCAGTGGTGGAAATAACTATGTACATTCACTCAAGGACTGTACTTTAAGGTACTTGTACTTTACTTGAGTATTTCAATGTAATGGCAATTTTAGTTATACTTTCCAACAATTTGCAGGAGAAAATTATATTTCTTCCCTACTAGCTACATTATTTGACTTTTTTTATTTGCAGATGCAGTTTCCTAATGTAAAATATAATAGTCTAAAATGATGATGTATAATTATGCATTAAGCTGACTATATAGATACTGATTCAAATTAGCTTTGACAGTAGTTTAATGTGTCAATAATTATAATGTAATAACATGTACTATATAGTCATTCTACATAAGATACATCTGTAACTTGCCCAGAAAAATCTATTTCTAAGTGTAGTAGCCTAATTATTAATTTATAAACTTCAACAGTCGTACTTAGTAGAGACCCTATACTTCAGTGTTGAGTTTGTGCGTGTTACTTGTGCCACTCCTGACATTCACATTTCCCAAAAAAATTCGCTCTTAAATTTCTAATATGCATAACACTATATTACAATCAGTAATATGTATAACCTCCTATAAATAGTTTGTGGTTTGAAGTGAACTTTGAGTCTAAATATACATGCTTATACATAACAAAGAAGCGTGTGTATTATGGCTGTGAGGTCACCAAGAAGAAGAAGAAGAAATATGGTTGTGAGGTCATGCTCCACAGCGCAGGCGCTATTGGAAAAACCCGTTTCTCTGTCAATATGTAGCAACTGCGCTGCTTGTGTGAAAGCGAGCTCAAAAATCGTACGTCTGACACTAACTAACCTGGTGACGTCTCTGCCTGACACTTTGGATAATGTACACGGGTTATTTTTTATACACGAAGGTGGATTCGCACTGTGGACAATTTCAACGCCACTGACCGTGAATTGTGTTGTGGACACGAAATATTGAGGTAGGTCGGTATCTGCCACCCAGTGCCTCTCTGTGTTAGCTAGCCACATCTCGAAGGGCTAACATTGCTAACTGTTAACAAATCCAGATTCACCAGCGGATGGCAGCTAACTTGCGTAGCGTTATAAAACAGATACGTATATCCTGTGGTGTGGAAGGGGTATTAGGAGGCTTTAAGGGGACTACCAGCGTGTGAAAATATGTTTGTATACTAACAACCTCAAACGAAACGCTTATGTTATTAACGTTAATTTGAATGGGGGCAGCCAGGAGGTGGATCTAGTATTTCAGGTCATCGGTAAGACCCGCCTAGCTAACGTTAGCTAGCTGCTCGGCAGTGGCGCTGTTTGTCACTGCCCGTTAGCTTTCCTGCCGGTGCCGTACCGGGCCAACGTATCCGCTCTGTTAGCACGGCTAGTGGTGTTACTCAGTGATGGAAACTGGACTTGGATACGGTAAAGTTGTTATTTTAGAATGAACTCTGATGTTGATTACTAACGGTTACAGAAATGTCGAAGTGACAACATTTGCTAGCGTTAACTGCTAGCTATGGGTAATAGCTTAACGTTAACTGTAAGCTGAAGCCGACGGGGCGTAATATTTAAAAAGACGTGACGTGGAAATTATTCGTTGCTGATTAGCCTTGCTGGTTAGGGATTAGCTAACTAGCTATGTGCTAGCAGGCTAACAAAGAGCCGTTGCTCCTCCTTGCTTTGTATGGTCGATGTTGTCTTCTCTAATGGCTGTGGTGTCACTCGTAAATTAAATAATTTAATTAATAAGCGCTGCCATTATTTAATTATCCGGATGTTATCGCGACTAGCATTAAACTATATTATTGGTTTTTGCCTTGTGGTTGCCTAACGTTATTTGGTAATGCCTGAAACCGTAACAGGGTATAGATGTAAGTAATAAGGCTGTTCATTGCGCTTGCGTATTTAAACCGTCGTAATAGATGCGATGCTAAACTGTTCACAATTACAATATAATAGTCATAATACATTAGCATCGGTCTGTCTCAGTTATAGTTTAAATGTTGTTACGTTTATAGTTTTGTATACTAGCAGTTCAAAAAATTAATTTAATTTGAGTAATTTGAAGGATGCTTACTAAACTTCATAAAGTCGCAGTATTTATAATGTATTGCTAAAGACTGAGACATAATAAACTGTAAACTGTGCTCTATTAGTTACTTAAAGTTTTTCAACAAATGAGAGGCATTGAGAAGTTAAAGTGTCATGATTGTCAAATGCATTTGGAGTGTCTTACACTCTACAAACTACTAACCAACAAGTCAGCTGAGTGGTTTATTTATTAGGCACATCTGAATAATACAGTGAAATTTCTCATTAACACTTGCACTGAGGTTGCTGTGGAGAAAAACATGCCCTTCTGTACATAATTGTCCTGCAAGATGGCAAGTCTTATCAGAGAGGGGGACACTTTGTCCTTCATTAATCAAAAGTGTAACAATATTCTTGTGGTTCAGTGCAGTGCACACAGTCACCTAAGGGGTAATGTCTGAAGCATGTTGTGTCTGCTGTGTTTCATAGTAAAGTAATAAAGAAGATTATTCAATTTAATCTATACCTTCTGTATTAATTGTAAACACATTCAACATTAAATTATGTCAACATATGTTTTCTTTTTTTATTGTAGTGAAACTGGACTGGAGCATATTAGGAGTCTCTGGCTTTCCTGCCTTGGTCTACAGTAGGACGTGGTTGTTTGTTCCTCACCAGTGATTCCTTATGCTTGATAAAACCTGCACCCTGTTTCCAGGATGGGTAATGTGGACTTGAAAAGACTTGTGTATCATCTTCAGCACTCTGTGTTTTGCTGCAGTCTTCAGCCTTCTTACATTGACAGAGAACACTTCCCATCTTACACCTCCAGTCTCTGCACTATACACATACAGACCGTCCTCAAGCAATAAAAAAGACAGTGGTAGAAGACTAAAGACGGTCTTATATTTCTTCTTTTTAAAGCACAGATAGATACTGCTCATAAAAGCCTATATGGCGGACCAGGAAGTATTGTCATTTTAAATTTTCAGTTATTGTACCCCCTAACTCTTAGTGTGGGTGGTGGAATGTCAGAAAAGCCAGACGACAAAATGGTGAAGTTCCTTGCTCCCCCTCAGAAGAGTGGAAATGGCCCAAGTTCTGGTTCAGATTCAATGGTGGGTGAGTGCCGGCCAGCTGAAGTGAGACGCCGGCATCATACAATGGAGCGTGATCGATGTAACCCTGAACATCGTTTTTTCCGTCGCAGTGTTATCAGTGATTCCAATGCTACAGCATTGGCCCTTCCCTTGCCCAGCAAGATTCCTATCCCTGCACCTCAACGGGTTCAGCAACGGGAAGCCATCACCCAGCGGCAACAGGCTACTACTGCTAATCCTCCACGGGCTGAACCAAGTTTAGCTCAAAATGTGGAGGCTGCAGATAGTGGAGGTGGTGGAGGAAAAGATATAGAAATAGCCCGTGTGGATATAGTGCCTTCAGAGCAGGACCCTGTTAATCTACATGATATCTGTGATGGAGAGGCGGTGGTAGCAGCCCACTCTGCACCAAGCTTAGGAAGAGATTTGCCATGTCAAACAGAACCTGAAAGCATTACTGAGGTGAAGGTATATCATGAAGAAGAGGGGGAAGAAGACGAAAAGGCCAAGGCTAGAGCAGAGGCAGAACAGAGAGAAGCGGAGAAAAAAGTGCAGGATGACATTGAAGAAGCGGAGACCAAAGCAGTTGGAACATCACCAGATGGGCGTTTCCTAAAATTTGACATAGAAATTGGACGTGGCTCCTTCAAGACTGTCTACAAGGGATTAGACACCGAGACCACTGTGGAGGTGGCTTGGTGTGAGCTTCAGGTATGTAATTAGGATAACTATTGTTCTCAATACTCCCCTCACTGCTGCTGCTGTCATTTCAGTAGAATTAGCACATTAGCATTTAACTGGGTATAAGTTGTTAATGCCCGTTAATTGGGTCAGCCTTATCATGTTGCACCCTTTTGCAAGTGTCATCATTTCCTTTTGTTTTGACTATTTGCTTTTACCAGGCCTAAGCATGGTGGAGTAGAGCCAAAGCAATTTCCTGTTACACTGTAAACTGAGCTACAGCCTCTATCATTTTCCTTTAAGAGACACGGTTAGCATTTCCCTTTTGATCGTTTTACGTAGCATTTGTCAGCAAAGCATTGCAAAATACTCCCAATTTTTGGCTACTTAGGACTGAATGTCTAAAAAGTATGTATTTAACTACAAGACACTGGTAAATTAGACACTGTCAATATCAAGGCTTGTATAATAAATGTTTATAGCACTATGAGCAAAGAATATCGAACACTGTAGTCACAGGAAATGGCTTAAGACTTTTTTTCTTTGCACTAGAGCTGATGTATCTGTGATAATGATTTCCTATATTTTTCACACTAGCAGAGCATAACTGTCTTCCAGACATGCAGCATTGGCATAAAAATACATAAATAGTTAGAACAAATTTGTCTTGCTAAAACGAGAGAATATTTAAATTTTTATTATTATTATATTATTTTATTAAATATTTGAAATACCTTAAAAGTCAGTAAAGCTGTAAAATGTAGAGTAATGTAGAACTTTCCATTTCCAAGGTAGCAACAATAGTTAAACTTAACGTCTTTAAAAATATTATGAGGGATCTTTATCACAAACCTGATTTTTTTTTTTTATTCTATTCTTGCCTTTTAAAAGATTTCCTTAGCCCTAAATACTCGGGCGAATTAGTGACAATTTCATTGTCATTTTATCTAAATATGGTGTTTCGATTTTAAATAATTGATCATTTGCTTTGAATCTGCGTCAGACAAATAGTTTGTCATATTCATAAAAAATGCTTACGAAAACAAGATTTTGCTCTGCTGTCTGTCCATTTAAATCAGTTACATGGCCCTTAGCAAAGTTTGACCTCATTCACCACATGAATGTTGGCTTTTACTGTCACGCTTTCACTCTGTCATGAGAGACATAGGCCTCTCACGGCAGCACATACAGCCACAGCTACACATGCACACTGGTTTCAGAACAATGTGAAGAGACACGTGCCCCTCCCCCCCGACACAGTGAATCACACGCATGCTCAGTGCATTTCTGCTCTGAATGCCTGTGTGAATGTAAAATGGGTCACATTCCTGACAGAGGAATCTCCTGTGTGAAGCACAGCAGGCTGGCCTGCCATAGCCTGCTTCTTAACCATCAGTGCACCTCCCAAGCTTTTATCTTCTTCACATTTTGCCACATTTATCTAAACTAAAAAAAAATTAAGCTTACTAAATGTAATTGTTTTCCAACCTGTATTAGTGAATACACTGCCTGACCAAAAAAGAAAGTTGAAAACTCGTAAAAAATATTTCTTAGATGGCGCTTTGCATTTGATCACAGCGTGCATTTTCTGTGGCATCGTTACAATAAGCTCAGTAATGTCAGCACATTTATTTCTGTGCACAGTTGTGATTACATAAAAGTTGCATAATTTAAGAAGGGAGTAGGAGCGTGTCCCATTCATTTACTTGTCATTTTGTGTCTTTTTGATGCTACAATCAGTGATGCAGAAGGTAATCAGCCTTGTTAGTTCACTGGTGTGAGCTGGAAACAGAACCTGTACCTGAATGTTAATAAAACCGGTCTGACGGGTTTTCCCCGATAAAAGATCATTTAATCTTCCTTAAACATGGTAAAAATTCCAGACTTGCACTGCTAGTCCTGTGAGGCTGTAATGCTGATCACACACCAGAGGACCAACATTTGGGTCCCAGTGTTGGGACAAAAATATTTGAAATGTTCCAACAAAAGTCTATTTCTTGGACTTTTAAATTATTACTTTTATTTTTCAGGAACCAAGTACAAACTGTGCTGCAACCTTAACTTAATTGCATTAAGTTGAAATAAAATGGCTTTGGCTTATTCAGTCTGAAAGGCCATCTGTCCATAGATGTCTAAGAATTCCTAGGCATACACCCTTTTCACCCCACCCATGAACCCACACATTTGTTTCACATCTCAGATTGCAGGCATGTCTGGACAATAAGTAGGTCACCACAGAGGGGAAGTCATTGAAAAAAGAGGAATAAATTTAAGAGGCTCCCCATTCTTACTCACTCATCCATCTTCCACCATTTCATCTTCCACTCCCTGCCTCCCAAGCTCCTTCCTTTCCAGTATGACTGAAAGTTTAGGAACAGACCATGACTCTCTTTCAAAGCTACGGGAGTTGGCTAAATGCATCCACTGACAGTGACACAGTGTATCCAAGTATTATAATATAGTGACTCGTCTATGACTGTTCTTCATGACTGTCTTTTATTTACATTACCTTAAGATTTTAGAATAGTTTTATTTTACAACAAAAAAGCCATGTTGAGTAAAGTGGTATTTCTAAATGCATTGTCAGCATTCTTAAGTGAAACCATGAGGTAGACAGGTTTTTTTAAATGATTGAGATGAGTATTGGTTACTTATGAGAGTGTTCAGTGCAGTGACCACTGACACAGTGAACACTTTCAGTTTCCACATTATCAAGCCTGAGATTACGCTAAATTTCAGTGTACATTTTTTGACCAATAATGGATACTACAGGTTGATGTGACAGCCATAGTTATCTTTGACCTCTTTCGTATGTGTCACAGATTTCTTTCTATAGACAAAAACATCATGTAATAAAAAAAGTAGGCAGCTGTTTAATTTGGCTTCTTGGCCTTCAGACCCATCAGCTCATATGTTAACCAATATTACCCCTACAGTTTCATCAAACCCTCAATGTCAACCTCAGAGCTAGGACCTGATACAGCCAATGCTTGGCATGAACTCACTCTATTTTTTGTGTTTTTGCGTTATTTATGATGGCCTTTGCCTAGAGGCAGTATTTTCTGTTCTGATTTGGTGATAGTGTAGTAAACTGCACAATCACTGTTATAAGGGAAGCATGTTTGTTGAATGTGCCTTTTTCAAGTTCCGATAGTAAAAGTAATTATGGCTGACACCACTGAATGCAACATCATAAGTCATAATAAAATTGATTTTCAGTGCAATGAGCTATGTTTTACTTTTTCTTTTTCTTTTTTTATGTTCTACTGTTAGGCTTAGCCTAACCCTTTAGAGAAATCATTTTTAGGTCATATTTATCATGATTTCATTGAAATTTAATAAAGGATTACAAGCAGTCACTTTCACAAATTACACAAGGGTAGTATTTTATAGCTGGGTTTTATGATATTTCAAAGATTTCGCAAAGGTAGTGGTGGCAAAACTGCTCTTTAGTTAGCTGACTCATGCCCACTCAGATAGAGCTGTTATGATTTGTGCTTGGAGGGCAGCTCCCTTTGCCCTCCAGGTACATGCCAGATTAGATTTCCTAATTCAGACAATAAAAAAGCTTTGCAGATGGCACAGATTATGCAGAGAAATTGGGGAAATAATCTTTGAAAGTACCTAAAAGCTTTTGAAGTCCATGCTGACATCATTTGAAGAGGTAGCCCTAGTAGTAATGATAGAAAATATTTGCTTCCTTCTATTGTTCAGTAAATGTGGATATTTGGCCTCTGCTCAGAATTTGTGGATATACCAGAGACCAGGCACAGATCCCAGTAAGAGCAGGACATGGCAAAGGCCAAAGAACTCTTTGAAGTGACAGTCAAAGGGAGTGTCATGTGTGTCTTATGATGGCAAGAGTGTAAATTCCTAGAGGGTTTTTACAGACTTTGGGTCCTGCATACTTTTTAAGTGTTAAGAGCTACATGTCATGCTGAATAATATGTGGAAAAATGTTCGAAGGGTTTCTTTTTCAACTTTAATGCATTTCTGTTATGTTCTAAGCAGAAAAAAATCTGCAGCTGTCCATTAAGTATATTTTCCACAAATGTGCTTAAATTAACACCCCCAGTTGCTTATGTGTTTTCTTTGCAAAAGTTGGCAAAGATTTCAGTTAAGCATGCTATGTTTGTATGGGTTGGCGTGCTGTACAACTCTACTGGTTTTACATGGATTTTTTCACAAGATGAAGGAAAGGGAGCCACTGCCCCACCAGTTAAATACTCTAGAAAGTAGGTCAGTTGGTCCAAGTGCACTGAGCAGCCTACATTGCCAACCATCCTCCCTCACCTTCTGTTTCCTGACACTGCCCCCTGATTCTGTGTTCCTAATTGTTGTTTTTGTTTAAACTTCTAATTTTCTCTGCCCCACGTTTCCCCCAGATATTGCAAATATTTAACCTCAAGCCTCAGCTACATCCTCATGTGATGTCAGTCACTGCAAAGTTCTATCTGTTACTGACCAACACAGACCAAGTCAGATACTCACTCTGCACATGGACTGAATTTCCTGGACAGCCTGGCATATGGCCAAGTATTTGGGGGGTTTCAAGGGAGGCCTTTGGCTGCAGAGTTTTAGTTGGCTTGTCTAACCATTATGGAGTAGCTGCAGTGTAGTCATGTCTTTTGTAAATTTAGGTCATGCCAGGAATTACTTATGAAACTGGGGAAGCATGGTTGTACACATTGCAGATTTTTTTAAATAATACGCAGACCGTACAACAGGGACCTCTGGCAGTCCTTACTTATGTCAGTCACTTTATGGAATGTAAAATCTCATTGGGTAAACTGTGTCCTGTCAGGTTTACATTTCAGTCACCACCAGCTGGAAGACATTTGTCAACTCTTATCATCCATAGTTTGGTGTTCACAGTGTCAGCCTCAAAGTAGATACAGTTGGTATTTAAAGGCTTAGGCATGTATTTGGTGTGCTTGGAATCCAGTGCAAAGCCAGACATGTTGTTTTGGTTCACAGTCCTCCGGGCTCCAGAACAGGGCCACATCCCTGTTCCACCAACTGTGCATGTACTTGTGCCAGAGCATATGAGCAGTTTTGGTTGTAGAGAATGAACTGTGTTGTAATTTTGGTCATAGGCATTTTTCTCCTAGTTACCAAGTCTGAATCAGTAAGACTATGGATTCAGAAATTGTTAATATTGATAATCTTCATCATGCCAGATATTGACACATTACAGTTTTTAATTATGCACCATTACACATTTTTATTATCCTTTCAATACTCCTAAATAATCTGTAAATAGTTCTGCTCTCTGTGTTGTGTGAAATGTTTAAGTATTTCCTGTGTGTCCCGTACAGGATCGTAAGCTGTCAAAGGCGGAGCGGCAGCGTTTTAAGGAGGAAGCCGGGATGTTGAAGGGACTACAGCATCCAAACATTGTCCGATTTTACGACTCCTGGGAGGGACCCTCCAAAGGCAGGAAGTGCATTGTACTGGTCACTGAACTAATGACATCTGGTACACTCAAAACGTGAGTCTTAAACACAAATGCATCAGATCATTACTGTACGTACCATACCTATAGTATACACTAAGAGTGTCTGCCAAGTAAAGTAAAGTAAGACTGCACCATTTGGTCAAAGCATAATACTGATTAGTAGTTGTAAATATTTTTCCCCATTGTTGTGTTAGGTTTCAGAAAACGTGTATACAGTATGTTGCAACATGTTGAATTTGTATTAAAATATCTTTAAATATATATTTAAATACAGTGTTAATGTAATGTAAAAGTGTATTTTTACATTTTGTTGTGGTTGTGTGTTGATATATGAAAACTATGATCTGTTTTCTCTTAGATATCTGAAGCGTTTCAAGGTGATGAAAATTAAAGTGCTGCGGAGCTGGTGTCGACAAATTCTCAAGGGGCTGCATTTCCTTCATACTCGGGCTCCCCCTATCATCCACAGAGACCTTAAATGCGACAACATTTTCATCACAGGCCCGACAGGATCAGTCAAGATTGGAGACTTGGGACTTGCCACACTAAAGCGAGCATCTTTTGCCAAGAGTGTTATAGGTACGACGTCGATCACATTTCTACCTCCTGGTGCCTGTCTGACCTTTAAAGTCATGATATTACAGTTGTATCAAAATGATGTTGTTTAAAGAAGGTATTTTCCTTTTGGCTTGTTTTTCTGACAATGTGGTTCAAAAACAGACCACAGAGTTTCAGCTGTCTCTCAAACCACAGCTCAAATGGAGGCCAAATACTGTGATAATCTTAGGCAGATAACCACAAGGATTTCTGTCTTTGCACTCACACAGTATCTCTATTAAGTTTGGTCATTGTACAGAATATTTCTGTTCCATGTTTCTCAAAAAAAGAGGGTTTTTTTTCCAGGCACCTACTGAATGTAAGTAGCGCCTAATCTCCTGCTGTTACTGTAAATATTAATCATTATTATAATAGTTGTCATGCCTTCTCGCAGGCTAACCTGGCCATGGCTAAAGGTATGGCCTTTGCTTCTGTTTTAGACTGGTCTTTGTTCTGTGGTTTGGAAATATGTGGTCTGTTTGCCAGTTGCACTTAAAATATTTAACTCATCTCTTTCTATGGATTTGCTTCAACAGGTTTTTTCCCTAGTGTTTGTCTCTTACTGTCTTTTAAAATACTGCAGGATCGCTGAATCTTTTTGCTCCATCTTTGTGTTCAGGGATCTCTCCCTACTTTCTCTGTCAGCCTCTTGCATTTGATTTTTGTTTGTTGTTAATTTTTTTTTTTTTTTTTTTTTTTTACTTTCATTCTTGGGTATGTTTTTAACATGTAGGCTCTAGCCTCAGCTGTGCCCCATTCTGCTGTTTGGAATGAATAGGGTACTGCTGGTCATGGAGTAAGTATGAACTTTTATGGGCCTGGTAAGTCCAACAGTGTGCTGTAACACACAACAATATCAAAAACAAATACATTCAAATAACCAAATGAGTTTTTCTGTGTAAGACCTGAGATTGAATGTAAAGGTAAATTAATACAATGAGGCTGATGTGCAGAGACACACTGTTGAGCACAGTAACTAGCTATGGGATCTGCTTCTCTCAGCCTTGACCATAACATTTTCCTCCTGCAGATCAAGAAGAGATGGTAAGTCAGACTTCAAAAGGTGAGTTTATTATGAAAGGCAATGTTAATGTGGTTGCAAGGTAAGGTCTTGACAAAAGTTATTTCCATAGCTAGTGTAATTTCTCCTATAGAGATTATTGGCATATATTTGAACAAATTATACTGTATTCTGTTTTGGATATTCTCAAGTGCCAACTTTCAAAGCAATTTTTAATACTGTAAATACTATTCATTTTGACTAATGTGTGTTCTGCACATTGGCTACCTCAGTTACATTCTTGTATCCTGATATGTTAAGGTCTTACACAGACAAACACGTGCCTCCTTCTCTGCAGTCTAATTGAGACCAGCTTCTCCCTCCTTTTTTGTTTTCTGTCTCTTTTTTGCTTTCCTTCCCCTTTTCTTTCTCTTTCTTCAAACTTTCACCTCACAGGTTGTCCTCCAGGAGATGTCAACAGGCTGGTCACTCTTCTCATCCTTCTCTTCCTCAACCCCTCACGGGTTAGAGGACCAGAGGGGCAATGGGTTCTGAGAAGCCCACTCAATCAGTAAGGGAGTTCCAGAGTTCTGAATAGTTGTTTTGATTTAAGGTACCCCTGAGTTCATGGCGCCTGAGATGTATGAGGAGAAGTACGACGAGTCAGTGGATGTGTATGCCTTTGGAATGTGCATGCTGGAGATGGCCACCTCAGAGTACCCTTACTCAGAGTGCCAGAATGCTGCACAGATCTACCGCAGAGTTACCAGCGTAAGTCTTCTCTTCAACCCTCCATGTCACCCCACTGCCAAGCCTTCACTTCTTCCTATGTGCTAAGAAGGCCCGTGTCCCATACTGGATTAGTTTTATATTCCTGCTGACATATCTTTATCAAGCTTAAATTAGATATTTATCTTCTACTATTGTTTGACCGCTCAAACCGCGTGTTCCTGTATCTTCCAGATGATTTTCTATTGCCCTGAACCTACAAATGTAGAAAACCACCATGAGGACTTATGTTGTTTACACCAACATACCCCTTTGCTTTACCTCATACTGTTTTTGTCTTTCTTTCCTTCTTAATTATGCTAAATAGTGGTTAAGAATGTCCACCTAAGGCATGGATAATTCATAAGAGCCTGAGCAAGCACAGTCCTGTTAACTGTCAGAGGAAAACATATTTTTAGTCTTATTCATACAGTTCAAACTAGTTTCCTTTTGAAATGCATAGTGACTCATATACTCATACACATGATTCATGCAGTTACAGTCTCACAGATAAAGGTTGAAGCTGTTCCTAGGCTGTTATATACAAAAATCTGCCTTGAAATCTGTGCTAACACTCTTGTTTATTATTAACTGCAAAGTACAAATACTGAAGTCTTTGCCACGTGAGTCAACTGAGGATTTATTTTTGTTATCACCCCAATGCTAAATAGTACTGCAGCGCTCAAAACACACACCAAAGTGTTACTGTATAGGTAAGATTCTAGTTTTATAGTAGTATTCCTTGGGACCTGGGCAGTTGTGCTTCCTATTTTGGTATTTCAGCTCAGCTGTTTTCATCCAATCCTTCATTTCCTGTAACATGAGGCAGTTTCCTGTTGCTGTTGACCGAATTTACACCTCATAAGCCATCTTTCACCGACTCATGTTCTGCTTTTGCAGTCACTTGTAATTCCGCAATCTTTAAATGCCAGCATGCAGAACACATACTGACCTTTCCAGATTATTTGACTGGTTTAGTGGAGAGATTACCTTTTTTAGAAGTCATTTCATATTGTGACTTTTGTCAATCGTTTCAAAACAAAATTGAAACAGGAAGTGCAGTTAGTTGGAATTGTGTTACACATTTTCGGGTACTAATATTGAGTCAGTGAGCTGACAAAAACTATAAGCTATGGGTTAGTATTCAAAATAACAAAAGGTCAAATGTCAAGGAGGAACCATTGTCATTTTGGGTTCTGTGTTTCCTGTAGGGGGTGAAGCCGGGCAGCTTCGACAAGGTGGCCATTCCTGAGGTGAAAGAGATCATCGAGGGGTGTATCCGCCAGAACAAGGATGAGAGGTCAGAAATAAAAAACAAAACACACTGGACAAGTTTATAGGTTGATTAAAATATTTTTGCTCACCACCTATCTCTCTCTGTTTAGGTATTCAATCAAGGACCTGCTGAACCATGCCTTTTTTCAGGAGGATACAGGGGTGCGTGTGGAGTTAGCAGAAGAAGATGATGGAGAGATGGAAGCTATTAAGCTGTGGCTGAGAATTGAGGATATAAAGAAGCTCAAGGGGAAGTACAAAGACAATGAAGCTATTGAGTTTTCTTTTGACCTCAACAAAGACGTCCCAGAGGATGTGGCTCAGGAAATGGTGAATTGAACTTTGTATCAGTCTGTTTCCGAAAAAAAAAATCCAATAACTCATTACTGCTATTAAAGACTACACAATAAATCAAAATGGGGAATTTAATGTGTATATATAACTGCCTTTCAATTTTCCATTGGTTAATTCTACATCTTTGTTCTGTAGGTTGACTCTGGATATGTGTATGAAGGTGATCACAAAACCATTGCGAAGGCCATAAAGGACAGGGTGTCTCTAATCAGTCGTAAAAGAGCACAGCGTCAGCAGGTGAGTTTATGCACGCTACAGAGCAGCTAATCTTATGTTTACTGTTTTCTTAAGAGTCTTGAGTTTTATATCTGTTATAGGACTATGGAATTGTGTGATGATGTTAACATGTCACCCACATTTACTCCTAACTGTCTTAAAGGTCAGAGAAGATCAGGAGAAGAAAAGGTTAGAAGAAGAACTGCAGAATCAGTCACTACCAGCACAACAACCAGTCCAACAATCTAGCACAGAGGTGCCTCAGTCCCAGCCAGTACCACAGCCTGCTTCTTATGTCCCTCCACAACCAAACCAACCCAACTCACAGCTGCCTGTTCAACCTACATCTCAGCAGAGCCTCCAGAGCTCAAACTATAACACTCTTCAATCAACCCTAATGACTAGTATGGTACAGGGGTTGCCCTATGTCCCCCAGTCAACTGGGCAAGTCCCAGTGCAGGGCCATGGTCAGAGTGTGGTCACTCTCCATGCAGAGTTAGAGGAGGCTGAGACTGACCAACAGCTACAACAAACTGGAGGCAGTATGTATCAAAGATGATTTATAATCAAATACAAGTTTAATTTGTTGTATGATATTAAAATGGTTTGGTTTTGAAGGTGAGTTCAGTTGGATTGTTTCATAAATGAACCTTTATATGTGTTTCTTATAGTCATGCACATGGGAGACAGACCCCCTGGTTCCTCCATTCCTCCAGATGCCCAGCCTCCTCAACCTGGAATATCATACAGCATCCCTCCCAGTCAGCACCTTCAGCCCCAAGTGTCGTGCCCACAGACACAGAATAACCAAATGCAACAGCAGGAGTTGTCAGTGGTGAGTCGCATTTAGAACCGGTCATAAGTTGTGTGTGTTCATGGTGCAGATTGTAATCCATTAGGTATAAGTATACAGATTATATCGCTCTGCATACTAATATACAGCTGAAATGTTACTGTTAAGTAATGCAGCAAAGTCCCCAGCAGGACTTTTAACGGGAAAGTTGCAGTTACATGGCATGCACACACAAAGCATTAGGCTACCACCTGTATGTGAGCCTAATGTGTTTGCTCCAAGTGTTTAATCTTATCATTTCACTTTTTTCTTTTCTTCATTTTCACCATGTTTGTTTTGTTTTTTTCCTGTGGTGCATAAGGTTCAAACCCAGTTACAAAGTGTTCAGTCTGAAGTTGTCGCTGTTGCACCCACCGGCCAGTCTGTTCCAGTGGCACCTGCACAGGTACAGTGCATGTCTTACTGTCTTTTAAAGAACAATGCAACACCAATTAAAACTGGAAACTGGCATTGTTTTACTGATCTTTGGTTATAAAAAGTTTAAAATCTAACATTACGGCTAGTATGGACTTCAGTATACTAAACTATATCACAACAACCACTTAAACCTTTTGCTGAACGTTAACCACTCAAGTTCAGCAAAAACATGAATTTCAGAGGACATTAAGTTAACCTTTGAGGCCTGTATTCTTTCCAGGTAGCTGCGTTGAAAACAGCTGAGTGTTCAAAATCCCTGAGTTTTACAGTCTCTGTCGTTATATCTTCCCTAGCTTGTTTTCTTTTTTTACTTAAGTTTCCTACTCTTACCCTGTGTTATATTTTGTTTCTTATAGTACGGAGTTTTCTACCAACCATCGCTTCCCCCTCAGGTAGATAAAATGTCCCATTTTCCTGTTCCCACTTTTAAATACACCCACAACCTTTTAGACAAGATGTTCTGGGAAACAAAATTAACCCATTGTCTTTACTGGTGTGTATGTGTGTGGCTGACTTGGCATTTAAAATGGAATTTATGGTATCCAGACAAAAAAATTATCGCTGCTAGTTTTTAAAACCTTAGAACTGCAGTGTGGATTGACATGAAATGTACATGTCTATAAAGATGAAATGTTGACTAATCAATCCCTTGACAGCCCATGGTATATAAAAACTGTCTGATAATTGCAGCAAGTTGTCCTTTAGGTAAGTGCACGGTGGTTTGAAAGAGTGCTAAAGTAAATCTCTGAAAACAACTTTTTAGAAGATGTAGCCCTAATGCTACTTGAAAGTGTCAATATTAATCAACCACTTACCACTTTGATTTTGTTGTTTCTGCCACTAAATTCTTATTTATTCTATTCTTTTAGATTCCCACTCAGCAAGTGATGATATCCCCATCCCCTCAGTCATCCCTCTCCCAACAGCAGCAACAGCCAGAGAGCGGTACTGCTCTGCAGAGCTCCGCTATACCTCAGGTGCAGACCGGAGCTCAGCAGCTACAAGTGACACACACCTCCCCCACTTATATCATACATGCTCATTTCCTTTAAGCTTGCTTTAAGATATATGCTGACATATATAGGTGCTTAACTCATTAATTCTACTCTTTTGCTTGACCATACTACATTATGAATTCCATTCTGTTCATTTGACTCAACTTGTATTACCACGGCTGTCCCCTTTTTTCATTCTTCCCCTCTGCATGCCTCATATGTCTGCATGACTCATAGTCTTGGGCCAGTGAGCCAAGTCCTCCTATCTTGTCTCCTCCACTCAACGCAGAGCACCTATACTTCCTCTATCAGGCCTCATGCCTCTCTGTTCTGCAGGTACTCTGATCTGAAGCACTTTGTTCACATCTCTTACATTGTTTCTTTGTTCACATCTCTTACATTGTTTCTTGGTTCACATCTCTTACATTGTTTCTTTTTATTAAGTATGTGTATGCAATACTACATATTACACATTTTAAACATTTCTATAATTTATTTAAATTGCATGTACATGAAACAAATAAAATAAATGTAATAGCTTTTTCCTATCCTTTTCCTAAGATCCTAGAACACTGGTAACCTATATAAACAATATAAGCACAGCAGAGAAAATGGCCACATTCTGAAGGAAACAAAATGAAAACTATTACACAGTGATATTTACACTCTGCCTGAGAAATGAATGGCTTCTCTTGCAGGATATAGTAAATTTCCCCACAATTAATAGCTCCATCTAGTGGATAGTCGGGTTTAAATTATATTATCTGTAAAAAGGCGATTAACACAAATTAACAAAGTAAAATTGGATTAATGAATCCATCTTCTGTGCAAATGCATATTATTTAAAAATCACAATGGCATTTTGAGGAATTGTTTTGTGTGTGAAGTGAAGTGTTTGATTTATGAATGGGTTCTGTGTTTTAGGCCCCTTTGAGTGTTTCTCAGTCAACACTGGTGGATCAGCAAGCTGGATCTTCTGCTGCGGTGCCTCAGTCTGTAGAAAGGTGGGAAAGGAGTTGTTTTGGGGTCTGTTTGTTTTTTTGCATTATTTTAAGGCAGAACTGCACAACAGCCAGTCTTTTCCATCTCATGGATTTGTGTCTATTTCAGCTGCCTGTCAGATACAGCTTCAGGTCTTAGTGACGGTAATGAGGGAGGTTCTACATCAGGAGGTCGCCATGAAGGCCGCTCACTGAAGCGTTACCAGCGGCGATCTGTGCGCAGCCGCTCTCGCCATGAGAAGACTGCAAAGGCCAAACTAAATGTTCTCAACGTATGTATTTCAGCTGATGAGTTAATTCATATTATTTCTCAAGCTGTTTGTCATTGAACAGTTTTAACATGAATGATTGTTCTGTAGATTTCTAATGTAGGAGACAGAGTGGCAGAGTGCCAGCTGGAAACACACAACAGGAAGATGGTGACCTTCAGGTTTGACCTAGATGGTGATAACCCAGAGGAGATTGCACAGATCATGGTAGTACCATGCTCTTTAAGTTGCTGAAATTCAACATTTCGAAAAACTGGTTAATGTTCATTTGTTAAAATAAAGAGTGTATAGTCTCACCGGGTTACTTTCATATACTTCCACTGAATCAGAAACTGATTCTCAAACTGACTAATTTTCTGTTTCAGGTTGAGAGTGAGTTCATTTTAGAGAGTGAGCGAGAATCCTTCATCGAGCAAGTCCGTGAAGTCATAGAAATGGCTGATGAGAAGGGAGAGGGCATGAAGGAAGGCTTTCCCCAGGTATTTCTTTAAACATATATGCTATATAAAAACTTGATCCTCATCTTTTAAACTTTAAGTCATAACCACCCATACGTCATCTCTTTGCAGATGTGTGATCTTCAACAACAGCCTGAGCTCTCTGTTCCCATGATGCAAGGTTAATAATTATTAGTGACAAACACTGTGCTTAATATTTAATTATTAATTATTTTCCAACTTTTGTCTCACATCTGACCTTTTCTTTTTACCTCTCTCTCAGGGATTTGCCCTAGTACAACGACCCAGGTGGTACATTCAGCAGGACGCAGGTTCATAGTCAGCCCAGTGCCAGAGTCTCGTCTTAGAGAACAGTTTTTTGGAGCTTCTTCTTCTAATACCTCATTTGCAGATGATCATGCCCCAGGTGAGAGAAAAATCAAAGAAACAAGTTGTTGCATTAGTAGTGGTAGTGTAGTCAGTGTCTTACAGATTTGATTTAGGATTGGTTTGAGAAACAAAGCACAAAACATGTTTCTGGCCATGCAGTATTAGAGACCTGTTGTACACACATCTTACACTTTATTATTTATGGAATTTTCATCAATATACTTTTTTTTCCTAGCTCCCTCTATGACATTGGGCCTTTCTCTGTCAGCTCCATCTGGGACTCTCAAGCAGGCTTTCAGTGAAATGAAGCAGCCTCGTGTAGAAAGGTGCAGCACCCTTGATCTACCTGGTTCCGAGCAAGAACCAGGCACGTTCCCATGCGCTGAAGCTGGACTTGGCTCAAACTCTAACAATATCCTCGCTCCTCCAGAGACCGTAGCTTCTACCACTAGTACGACTTTTTCTGTTGTGTCTCCCACATCTACTGCAACAACTCTTCCAACTTCCTCAACTGGGAGGGTTTCCCCTCCACCTATACCTACTCACTCCCAAACTCCAGCTCCTGTCACCAGTGATCCCAGTCCACCCCCTCAGTCTTCCCATGAAACAACCCCGTCACAGCTTCTACCAGCTGCCAGCATTCCTCCTTTGTCCTCCACCAATTCTTCTCCATTCACACAGACCCCTGTGCCTGCAGTACATCAACCTCAGCTGAGCAGCACTTCAGTCTCTTCTGTTGCTGGTGTTACACCCGGCAGTACTGGCACTGTTCCTGCTTCAGAGCAGCAGCCTTTTAATAGTGCAGTGTCTCAGCCTGTAAGTTCATCCATTCATCCACCACAGCACACAATCTCTCTTGTTCAGCCTGTTCCCATTTCTACTCAGTCCCCACCTCCAGGATCAGTACCCAGTCAAAGCCAGGTCCAACCGCATCCTGTAGAGTCAGAGGGTGCTGAACTCCAGACTAAGGCCGCTGGCGGGGATGACATTCAAACTCTAGATAAGAAGCTACGGTCCCTCTTTAAAGATCCAAGCTCTTCCTCCTCAGCGTCAGTGGATCCCAGTCAGACCACAGGGACCTCCTCTCCTCCTACCGGGACTTCTTCACCCCCACCTGGAGTTGCCCTGGTGCCCCCATCTAACCTTCCACTCACCTCTGGGGTGCAAGGTGTTCTAGGCCCCACAACCACACCAGGACAGATAGTTACTCCGGCAGGACATGCACAGACGCCGCCATCTAAGCCCAGGGCACAGGTTAGTGAAAAATACTGTATCCAAGAATTAATCCACAATCCTCCTTAATCCTCCTTAATTGCTGTAAATAATATTTTGACTCCTCTAATTGTTAAATTTTTTTAGACTTTACCTTCTGGATTCGACCAAGCTGCTACACCACACTCTGATAATGTGCCCCCTTTCCCTGGACCAAATCAGGTGAGGTCTACATTCTCCCTGTGTTACTAGCTAGCCAGCTATACTATGGATTCTGAGAGAACAGGTTTCTGAGTGCACTTGTGTACTACTTAGATTGTTTCTTATATCTCCACAGTCACAGCAGCCTCTGGGTAATTTGGACGCTCAGTTGAGAAGAGCTCTGAGCCCTGAGACTGTTCAGGGAGTCCAGCCACCAGCAGTAGAATTCACTCTGGGACGTTTCCAAGTACGTTTTAGTCACAGCAAAAAATGATCATGGCAAAAGTGTAAAACTGTTAAACCTTTATTAATATAAACTGTCATTCCTGTTTCTCAGGTGTCTGTTGCTACTGAAGATGTGTCCAGCACCATTCCAGAGCCCTCCTGCCTTGTTTCCTCCTCTTCCCTCACTTCGTCTTCTACCTCCTCTTCCTCTTCTTCCTCCTCCCCCTCAAGTCCTGAAAATACCCTCCACCGCTCAACATCTCTGTCCAAAGGAGACTGTGAATCTGACGCGGTAAATGGAGCTTCATCTCACTCTGCTGGGCCTGCAAGTCAGCCCACCACTATTGGTCGCTTCAAAGTCTCCGCGAGCAGCAATGACACATCTGGGCAAACCACTGGCTCTAAAGTGGGACGGTTTTCAGTCACAGGTCTGTACCAGGTTGACAAAAGCTTAGTAACTGGGCACTAACAGAGTACTGCACAGGACCAAACAGAACATGTGATTGTTTTACCAGTTATTACACAGCTATCACGGTCGATGTACTGACAAAATAAGCCGCATTAAATGGATTACCATTTCTTTGTCTCTCACTAGAAGCCATTGGCTAAGTAGGATAATGCACTCTGAGGTGTCTTTATAGAAAGTGATGGGCTCTGTTTATTTTTCGTCAGTGACTCAGTCTCCAGCAGCAGGCTCCAGTTCATCACATGGCTCCATTGTGCAGAATGGACCCTCATCTTCGACTTCTGACCAGCATAATGCACATACCCATTACAGTAGTGACAATGATGAAGACTCCGGGACTGATGACGAAGCTTTGCAGAAAGAAATTAGCCGTCTGAGAGAAAAGTATGTCACATTTTTACAATCCAATTTTACATTATCTTTATTTAGCCTACAGATGTTACTTTCCTGCTCAGCTTAAGAGGTATTTTAATATTATTGTTTTCTGCTTTCTTCTCCTGCTCATAGACATATGAATGAGATTCAGGTCTTACAAACTCGTCAGAAAGAGGAGATAGAGGCCCTGTTCACAAAGATGGGCAAACATCCTTCTCCTTCTGTCTTCTCACCTGCTGTGGCCATGCCTGGAGGTCGACGTCGGCTCAAGAGCAAAAGCCACAAATCTGCTCGCAGTAGTGTACAGCCCAGCCCGATACACGCAGGTGAGAACACTGAACTGGCTTTCCAGGCTTTTGGCTCCTAAGACAACCATATTTCCAGTCTGTAGATGGAATGCTAATGGATTTTTTTGAATGCAAATCTAATTCTGTGCTGTGGTGATGTTTAGGATCTTCAGCCTCAGCGCAGATCCACCATGATTCAGAGTCTCCTCCAAAGCCAAGTTCACACTCACAGCTCACATCCTCTCCATCTATGCCCAGCCTTAGTATTTGCTCCTCAGGTATGTACAATCACTTTATCTCATGTACAATGAGCTCTTTGACTTGATTCCCTAAATTCATTCATTCACTTCACTCCTCTCTTCTCTCTGTCCAGCATCAAGTGGGACCATCTCCGCAAATAGTTCAGGCCAGTGCCAGAACCACTCTACTTCCCTGACCCAGGCAACTGGACCTTCTCCTCCTGCCTCCCACACCCAGAAGGGCAAGGGCACCTTCACTGATGACTTTCACCAGCTAGTAGATAACTGGGCCAGAGACGCCATCAGCCTCTCCCAGTGCAAGAGAGGTCCTAAAACAGGAGCACAGGCAGCACTGGGACATGATGTAAGCATTCAGTACTTTCTCTAAATAAAAATGTTTTGTCATTGGAGCGTTTCATGACTTTGTGGTCATAAATGGCTTCATTTTGTTAATCCCTTGCTAATCCTGATTATTCAGTAGTAAACCTCTTTCTTTTTTTTTTTTCCTCAGTCACAGGTTATTCCTCCAGCCAACATTGGTCGTAAGTTCTCAGCTCCAGGCTACCTCTGCCCAACACTTCCTACACCGTCCAACCCCACGTCCACTACCAACACTCACCTCCCCAACCCAGTCAATCCCTCTGTCCCTCTGGGACCTCGTAAAGGCTCCCTGGGCCCAGTTGCTCAGAGCTTTGGATATGCCTCGGCCCCATACAGTGCTTCGCAGTGGGCAGGACCCACAGGCACGTGCCAGGTCAGCTTACTTAACCCTGCACAGGCCCTAGCACAGTACCAGCCGACTACAACAGTCTCGGCGTCCCTGCACCAAGGCTACCACATGGCAACCACGCCAGCCCCCCAGAAATCGGTCAGCCCCGGAGGGTCCAACCTAAGGCCTACGTAGCCCAGTCCAATCCCTGCTCCAGGCTGAGCGGGCTGGGTATTGTGTTTTTTTATTTTTATTTCAACCTTTATCATTATGTGTTATGAGTTGACCTGTGTGGGTCAGGTCCTCTTAGCAGAACAAAATCTGCTAGGCAATTAGAGGGAGAGTGCAATACACATCCACAGCACACACATCTCACATTTAGCCTGCCATTAACTGTGGAACTGAGCTGTGACGAGTCAGTTGGTTGTGTCTGATCTAATGACCCGAACACATACAACCAACAGCTGCCAAAGATGTCTTTTAAGAGCAGAAGTTGCAATGTCACCATTCCATAGAAGAAGATAAGGAAAGTGGTGATCCTGACTGAACTGGGAGTAAAAAACTAATGTATGACATTAGACACACGCATGCACACACGTGACTAAACATTAACCTGGTTAAGTGGTTTGAGATGGTAGGTCAGTTTGTCTCAGAGACAGAATGTGAGTGTTCAGAAAGTGGGAGGTAAGAGTGGGACATTTAGTTTGTCCCTGATGGAGCAGTAAAATGTGGCCTGTGGAGTTAGGAGAAGAAAGATATAGTAAGTTAGGTAGGAGTGTTATCGACAGGGTTGGAATATGAATATGTCCCAGTGGCTACTTTTCATGTAAAATGCAATAATGACAAAGAGTAGATAAACTGTCCCCTGTAACTGTGGCCTTAATCCCCCCACATTTAAAGTTTGACTTTGTACATAGAGATTTCTTTACTGAGTACTGATCCATATTTAGCATATTTATGTCCCTGTGAGATGTCATTGTGATTTGCGTTGTCTGTCTCATACAGATTTATTATACTGATTTATTCGTCACGTCTGCCATTTAAGCCAGTGGATCTGCCACATAAAAAAATAATTCAGTCTTAAACTGAAGAGGTGATGCTGCTGTAGATCACAATCTGGTTAAAGGATGAAGGGTGTTAGATTATTTTTTTTGTTTTTGAATGAAATCTGGTTAAGAATCCCAAGTTGACGCATGAAACCACTTAAAGCTATAAGATGCTCAAAATCTTCTTATATCATACACAATTAGACAGTTTTGGTTTATTAACATAGTGTTTGTGAAAGGTTTTGCATGCAACCTCCCCACGTCTCCAGTTGTTTACACACATGATTCACAGTACACAGGAGAACAGGTTGTTAGTGAAACAATAAATGTCTCTGCTCTGTAACATTTAGCCGTCACTTCGCAAATCTCAAGTGTCTCGGGTTCTCTCCTTCTGTGGTCTGTTTTTTGTATGCGTATATTTAATAAAAACAAACAAATGTTCTTTATGGACCTGTATTCAGCCATCAGATTTTGATGTTGTTTCACTGTAATTATTATTAAAGGTTGTTAAACAACATGTAGTTAAAGGAATATAAAAAGTGCAATTGCAGGGTTGTTGTTATTGATGTCCTATCACCACAGAGGAGAAATCCTGTGGTTTATTACACTCGTCTGTCTATGACTGCCCTGCCCGCCCTTTTCTATTTTATTGTAAATATATTATTGTGAGGTAAACGCTTTCACTTAATGCTCAGTCACTAGAATATGCTTGTGGTGACCCACTCTACACGCACACGCACTCTAACCTGTAAACACAAGGAACACTTTAGTGCCTTGCATCCTCACTAATGACAAGTTCCAGATTCATCTAGTCCTGTAGCTGTCACTGTACTGCAGAAAACCAGTTAACTAATCCTGTGCACGACATAAACACAACCTGATTTTGACATCTCAGAGGATATGACGGTCTGAAACGTTAGCCCAGTCCCCACACACAAGACTGCAGAACAAAGAGCACACTGAGTAATGTGGATACAGTTTCTTTTCTCTCTACAGTTACATTTGTGTTGGTTGTGTAATCAGCTGTGTATTTATATTTGGCTTATGCGTACATGTTTTTGGCTGACATTTGTTTTTGTGGATTTATCATTGAACAGTTTCAGAAAAGCACTTGTTCAGGCAGCGAGTGAGCTTTTCAAAGGTTTAAAATGTGTCACGCTCTTGCGCTGACTCAGCTTTTGTCTCACCACCTCACACGAGTGCCATGTGTCATTGTGACTTTCGCCTGCTTGTAGATTGTTGAATAGTTAAACTTCTCTAGAGAAAAAAATAAGTTACTGCAATGCAGAATATGCAATGTTTAAAGTTTTATAGGGACTGAGGGTAATGGAAACGTGCATTCTGATGAGGGTTGTTACTGACTTCAATGTTTTTGATATCAGAACATTAGAGAATCTTTTCTTTTCTTATTTTTGCCTTCCTGAAAGTCATCACAAAGTGTTCACCTGTTTAACTGCCATAATATGCCACCTATATCACTTCAATATCACACTGCATCAGCATCTGGTTCCTGCATGCTGACTAAATGACAACCAACTCACAACTGGCCACTGTACAGCACAAACTCACAGCAAAGCTTAAGATCCATGTGCTACTATACTATTATCAGTAATTATCACAGACCTCTACACGGCTTTAGGCTACTGATGCTGTAATCTGTTGAACTCTGAATTTCTGATCCCTCCGTACTGACTTCCTGTGATTCAGTGTCTTTTGTGTATTTTTCACATTGTACAAAATGTAAAAAAATAAAAAATATCAAAAGCACTGGTCATGCTTTTTGGTGTGATTTTTAAATAAATATGATCAGTCTGTTATTTTGAAGCTACAGTGGTATTAAACTCAAAATCAGTCCACTCTCCACCCTTCAGGTATATACTCATGAAATTTTAAATCTTCTTGTATACTCATTTCATGAGTATACAAGAAGATTTAAAGTTTACCAGTGAAGCAGAAATAATTCAGATTCTCTGTTTAGAGGGCGTAGCCTCACTCAAAAACATTTTAATGGCAATATCTGCACTGCTGATAGACTGCCTGAAGCCTCTGCACATTACGTTTTGCGACATATTTCTCTGAAACATTCAGAAAAAATGTTTTAAGATGAGCTGGAAGGTTTTGTTTCTACCAAACCTCTTTTAAGTAGCACAATGAATTAGTTTATTACCACTTGCTTGTTTCTTTGACGTTGATCACTGCTACACTTTAAATTTAAGAAAACTACATTTAGAGATTGATTTCTGTGAGTATGTTTTTATTTTTTACAAACCAGGTTAACATTTCTCTAAATGTCGGACATAGCAGCAATTCCTCGCAAGATAAGCTTAACAAATGTATACAATGAAATACTGAAATAAATATAAAACAAAATTAAAACAATGTGGTTGGATTCTAGAAAGAGTTCAGGAAGCAACATAAAATCTCAAGTGTCCAGTCGGCGTTTCTTCATGTACTGTCCTTGTCTGTGTGGACTGAAGGCTTCACCTGTAAGATTCAAAGAGTAGAAATAACATTCACATTGCAGCTCATTCACATATTAGTGTCTCTGCTCATGAAACTTCACCTGGTCTCGCCTGATACTGGTTCTGGTGTTGAGGTCTGCACTGAGTCCTGTCCTGTCCTCTGCTGTGCGACGGGGCCTCATATGGAGGTCTGCCAGGACCTCTCTGTGGTGTTTTACTGCGTGTGAGCATCTGGTGATTCCCAGGTGTGCTGGGTCTGATCCCTGTGCAGGGTGGGGCACCTGTGGGGACATCCAGCTCCTCAATCCCATCCAAACTAAATTCCCAGAGTTTAGGATCATCTACAGAGGAAGATGAAAAACAGAACTGAGTGAGACTGAAGATGGCAGGTTAACTGACCATACTGTCAAAGCATGTTGAGCTTTTAGCACCTGCTAAATACTCATCCCTGCTGCTGGCCTTCATGTGTCCAATAGCTACACTGTCGCACCCAGGTACACAGTCATGATCTGCAGAACAGACACAGCTTCAGAAAAAAACCTGACACCAGACAAAAACTCTCGTACACATAAAAGTTAAGAATGAAGTGCCTTGATCTACTGGAACCAAAGTCAAATTTTCTACTCCAAGACAATAACATAAGGTCCCCCGCATTTGTAATTCAGTGTTACTGGTATTCAATTTATTTCCTATTTCACTTTTTTAGACTTTCATTTTAGAGTAATCATTTAATTCAGAAGCAAAGCAGCAAACTCTGAGCTTAAGAAGACATTTAGGTAAATAATCTGAACAAACAACCTCAAACTTCTACTGTGGGCAAGATGGAGAAAGTAATAGTTGGAAAACAGTAGTTCTGTAAGTCCAATCACGCATTAAACAAAAATCTGTCCAGTGCTTGAGGCTGCTGCTGTGAGCTGAATTAATTATGTTGCACACAAAACTTTCACCTGCACTGGATCCTTGTCTAATGGTGACCTCTGTGTCCTCAGATTTGGTTTGGCCCTGTTTCGGCTGCAGCTTCTTGGCCTCCATCTCTCTCCTGAACTTCTGTTGAAGCTGCTGCTGCCTCAGCTTTCTCAACTGTTTGGGGTCTGTGTGCGTTTCAAACCCGACAACGTCCACTGAGTCCACGGCAGGTCTGAGAAGAGAAACGTGCGTCATGCGACTTGAGATGAAGAGGTCAGCAGCATTAAGGACAAACTAGAGCCAGTGCTGTTTACCTGCCACTAACATTCTCACTCTTTAAGTCGAGGGCAGGGCCAGCATTAGGAGTATGAACTTCTGAACAGTTCTGGTTCTGGTCAAGTTCCCGGGGCTGCAGTGGTGTCCTGGCTGGAACAACTGCAGACTCAAGCCTTCCCTCTGGAACTAGACTAGAGAACCGAGCCTTCTCCACACACGGCTGACCCTCAGAGCGTTTAGTCTGGGCTGGGTCAAGAGGAGGAGGAGGCTTTGTGACGAGGAGAAGTGACAAGATTCAGCATCCACATAATCCAAATAAAATAAAAACACAAAGTTTTTATGTATATACAGACAGTATCTGACCTGTTTGGGAATCTTGTTAATGGCAAGGAGGTATTCCTTATTCAGGATGCAGTTTCCAAGGGCGTTGCCAAAGCATCTTAGCAGAAAATAACACTGATCAGACATTTTTATTATCGTACTAAGATATTTTAGAAAAAAAATGTTTCTCTGTAATTTTTCTTCTTCATATGATAAAGTATAACAAAATGCTAATTCTAGTACTTCAGTGCTCTCTTCATGCCATCTGTGACAGCTTCCTTTCTCGCCTTTTCCAGCGACAGAGCTTTAGACTTCAGCCCCTCACTGACTCCGTAGCCTACATCCTCATGAAATGACCCATCCTGGAAGAAAAACGTTACACACAAGTTCACGCTGAAAACTGTCACAGGACAGAAACTCATCATGAGAAAATATTGATCTGGCTGTTTATCTGACCTTCAGCTGCACTTTGACAAAGGCACTGACTCCAACATAAAACTTCCCGTTGATGAGATCTACAAAGTCTGTCAAATACAAAGCGTTTTGTTAGTCTGTGTAACACGGGATCGACTTTAACAGAAACGTATGGCAACACTAAGCTCTGCGAGTCGTACCGACGTTCTGCTGCGAGATGGAGTGAGACCATCCGTTGTACCCAAACATCTCATTAGCAAGACTGATGACACGATGGCCTTCAACATAGCACACCTGTTGAAATCAGCGACAGTCACATCCAAGTGATCTTAAGCTACATCTGGTTGTGAAACTAATAAATTCAAGTCAAAGTTTCCTCCATGCTCCTGCTCAAATGATGTTTACACACTTTGAATGTTTTAACATTTCTATTAATCCAGTAAATGTTTACATTTGCTTCACAGATAGAGAGAGACCAGAAGAGAGAGAAACGAAAAACTTGCCTTCTGTCCTCCTCCAGCCATTCGGGTACTGATGTACTCCGGTCCCAGCTTCTGTTTCAAAGCGTTCTGCACCGCCTGGTACTCCTCAGCTGTGTAGGTACACTGTCAACAGAGTACCAGTTATAAATTACTATTGAAAAATGGTTATAAATAATTATGAAACATTACAACATTTAATGTATGATTATTCCTTTACATCCTTTTTATCCAGTGAAGCTGGGTGCAGACTTTTAAGATCATAAGGAAGAGAGATGGCTGAGTGACCCCCTCCATAACCAGTTCTAATGTACACATCATGATAACATGCGTGATGACCTCTATCCCTGCGTAACACGTGTGCACGCAAACCTCGACTGTGACAGAAACTACTGCACTTTTCTAAATGCTAAAACTCAGACTTTCCTCGTTTCTGTGTGAGACCTGAGCATCTACGCTTCACTTGAATGATCACAGCGCTGAGGTAAGTCCGTACACCTGGTTCCTACCTGTCCGAAGCACCTGGGTGCAGAGACACTCCTCTCCTCAGTGTTAGTGGACATGGCTGCTCTGCTGAAATAAACACACATGAGAGTTAAATGTCAGCTCCTCTAACTCGCCCAGACCCTGTTTAATCAGTCATAGGGTAACTTTAGCTTATCAGAAGCTACAATGAACAGAAGACGAACTTAAAGCTAGCTTCAGTTAGCTTTAAAACATGACATTAGCGCTGACTGAATGTCGCCGTAAGTTGCCACAAACGTATTAATACTAACTCACCTGTTACAGTTTCTCAAACGTAACGACTTAAACGTAAAAGTTAAAGTTGCATAAACTGGCAGAAGTGCCAGAATATGAGCTACATTTTATCCGATCGACTCGATCATCTGAACTTCCCGCTCGGAGAAAACCGGAGCAGGAAGATGTTCTGCTGTGCTGCCTTCACGTCCCGTAGGAAAACAAAGACGTGTACGAAACAGCCGACTGTAAAGCTGTGGCCTACGTCCTAAACCTGATATACGAGATATGAGGCTGTATTCATTTTTAATTGTTTTATTGGGATTCTCTTTAAATGTAATATAATGTCCACTGTTAATATAGTTGTTACTGTCATAGTTTAGAACTTGTTTTGTGTATTGTTACAATTGTACAACTATAATCTCTGAGCTGATGTAAATGCTTTTTCGAAACAAAACAATGTGGGTTGTTTTCTTTGTTGTTATTATTGACTTTTATTGCTGCTGATTATTGTAACTTTTGTATTATGATGAAATATCTACTTGTGGAGATCTCAGGATAAGTTGTTACTATATAGGTGTTTGCTAACAGGGATTCAAATGCTATTTACCGAACAGTAAAAAATCTCATAATTTGAGGAATCAAGAGGAACTTTATGCGTAATCGCTCTATTTTTTAAATAAAATTGCTCACAAGACTCAGTCTGTTTACATTACTACCATGTGAAACAGGGGATTAGGCCCTCTCTGCATTGACAGATGGCAAGACACCCACCGAGTTAAACTGCATAGATTGGGGTCAGTGCTGGACACCATGCGTTTACCGCCTCCTACTCTGTTTATTTAGACACGTTGGAGAAAACAGTGTGGGACATGCAGATTTATTTTCACCACCAACAGCTGCACACCTAAGCCTACTATCGCACAGGGCGCAGAAACAGTAGGCCTATCTTGTTTTGAATAAATGAAAAAAATGAAAATGGCCCACGCATCTCCAGGGCACTACAAAACTAATACATGAACATACAATTTATTTTCTTCTCTCTTGTTGCTAACCCCTGTAATAATTCCCCTCTTTTGCGTATCTACAACAACGGTGCGCATCCACGTAGCTGCTGCTCGCGGCCGCGTCCAGGTTCGCTTTGCATCTCGTCAAAACAAAGCGGGGGCGAGCCAGAGAAGGAGCGAGCGAGCGAGCGAGCGAGCGAGGGGTGTGTGTGTGTGTGTGTGTGTGTGTGCTTCATGAATGAGTCCCTCGCCACCGCACCGCAGGTCGGACCCTTCATCCGCCCGCACCCCGAAGGCCGTGTGGGTGCGCAGACAGGCAGGGATCCGTGAAGGAGCCTGCCGCTGATGAACCCAGACAACAAACACTACATGACCGTTTCATCCCACCGGGAACCACACGACAGGATCAGCAACGGTGAGTGCTGGCTACAGTGGGCGGGCTGAAGCGCACGATACACGGGAACTTTGTAGCCATTATGATACAGTTTTTACCTATATGTGGACTTAATTATACATCTGCGCCAGTCTGGGTGTGTTCGTAGGACATCCACGTTGTTTACTGTGACACTTTGCCTCATTCTCTCGTCCACACAGGTATAAAAAATGGAAAAAACCTCCACGTACGCACGACTGGCTGTGCATTCCTCCCTGTAGGATAAACGTGGATTGCTGATTGCATGTCTAGCCGATTGATTGGTAACCTATGTCGAATAAACAAGTCAGAGGCAGCGCAATAGGCTATGAATGGGCCAGAAAAGCAATATAGACTAATAGGAATGAAAAGTGGCATCGATCAGACTGTAGTCGCCCTAAAAGACAAGGAGGAGGGGTGAACAAAAACAGAAATGCCCAGACTGGCGTGGCATAGCATGACGGGCAGACAGAGTGTAGTCTGACTGAGATGTTACTCTAATGAAACTACAGGCCAGCGCTTCAGAAAAAAACACTGATCATACATTTTACCACTTGCATAAATAATGGCAGTAAAGGCGGCTTGTGTTGTGTCTTTGTCTGTCACAGCCCAGACTGTTGTTCTCCCCTCTGACCAGGGGATGGTGCTTTTCTATGTCCACTATGTTTCTATGGGGAGACACCCAAACAGTCTATAATATCATCATCATGTCCTGTTCCAAGAGAAACCAATATGGCTACGTGACTCTTACAGGAATAATCCGCACACACGCGCACACACACACATACACACAAACACTCTCATATTCAACATGTTCACACATGCATTTCCCTTTTTTTTTCCTCTGATGTAATGAGTGTGATTGTGGTAAGACTGGAGCGTAGGTAGGTTGGGCACTTTCATAGTGTTGAAATAACAGACACCGACAGAATGAGGAAACAAAAAAAAAACACCCAGCTGACCTCTAGGAAGCTCACAGATGTGTAACTTAACTGTTGTGTTCCTCACTTCTTTCACTGTATCAAAGACCGTGTCAGACATTCCTCTTCAATGCCTCACACAGCTGCATGATCCGCCATGTGATCAGTCCTCTAGGCTGTCGACACCTTCACCCAAACCTTAACAACTATTATCCCATTATTTCCTTTCTTGTGTTCAGATGCTTGATGGACTCCGGCGGAGGCATGCCTCCAGGCAGTCACCCCGACCCCTGTCCCTTAACTTCAGCACCTTCTCTGCCCCTCCCCCGAGCCCAGACATGGACAGCAGCAGCGAGCATCCAATCAGGAGGCAAGTCAGTTCCTGGGATTAACATTTCACGACTGCCTGGGAAATGCATGAAATATTCATTAAGATTCATAAAAGCCCCACCATCACTGGTCCCAGAAGATTTCATTAACCCACAGAGCTTTGCCTGAAACACACGTTGTCCTAATTATAATAATCTCCTGCTGGGATGTTTGATTGACTTATGTGTGCACATCTCATCAGTTTGTACACATGTTTTCTACGTTCCTGTGTTTGTGGGTCCGTGAGTGTAGAAGGGGATCTGTTGTTTACTGTGCCGTGCTGTCAGCAGAGTGATGACAGCAGTGGTGAAAAGTACTTAAGTAAATTTACTGTACATGACTGTAGGTAAAAGCACTTTACATTAAAGTGATGTGCACTTAATGTATCCAGTAATATAAGATGCATTATTCTAAAAATGAATAGTTATGCATGAGTACTTTCAGTTTTGGTACTTTTTTTTGCTGATAATTCATTTGTGCTTTTACTTAAGTAACTCTAATATGCACTTATATAAAAACATACTGGTTTATTTATTGGTATACAGTATATGATGGCTATCAATAATGAGAAATGTCTCTGCAGAAATACTAAACAGTGTCCCTTATGCAGTATCTGTACCAGTTTATATTAACATTGCAAACTGACAGACACTGTCTTTTAAAGATTAATTTAAGTAATCAGAAGTGTGCATATTCTAATATAATAATGTTTTATTAGCAGATTTTCTTTTCTTGTTTGTTTAGCACAAACAGAATTTAATGTAAAAACAAAATGTCTTAGTTTTATTAGGGCTAGTTCTGTAGGGGTTAAACAAACAAGGCTGTCACACCTTGTGTAACATGTTGATTAGTGAACTTTAGAGGTGCTGGCAGGTGGATTGTGTAACTTTAGACAGAACCAGACCCAGTTAAGCTAACTTACTCCTGGTTGTAGCTTCATATTTACTGGACAGACAGGAGAATGGTATCAGTCCTCATCTAACTCAGAATCAAAGTGAATAAACTTGTTTCCCAAACTGAGGAGAAACTGGATTTTAGAGGATTCTACAGCATATACGTCACCATCGTTGTCAAAAGTCCAGCATTGATCTGGCTCTAGTCTACTACTGTATATTATACTACTTTTTTACTTTTGTTCTCCTACACCAGCTGTGCTGAAAATGGAAGAGCAGGAAAAACTTCTTTATTGTCCTGTATTGTGTCAGTGCTTCCTATGCCTGTTTTTGTTGTTAATAATAAGCTGGACAACGTCCTCTTCCACCTCCTCTCTGTACAGTGACAAGCACAACAAAGTCCCAAAAGTTTCAGCAAATGCTTTCTTACCCTGCAGTCCCTCTGGCCTCTGTGCATAAATATTTGTTTGCATCAATGGTTGTATTGTACTGACAAAGACGGAGGAAGAGTATGCCCCCATCATTGCATGTGCTATTGTTTCCTCCTCTTCGGAGACTTCGGGCAGTGTAGTGTCCCACCTCTCAGCTTGGCTCCACCCATCCTGCTTTTAATGTGCTGCCCTCTCTCACCATGCATCATCCTGTCCTACTTCTCTCCTCCTCTGTCACCGGCTGCTCTTTGTATTGTCATTGTGCTTTTTTCCCTCTGCGTGCTCTATGTCTTTTTCCTGACTCTCGTTACTTATATTCTCCACTTCCTTCCAGCTATCTCCTTGTGTTTCTTCTCTGTGTGTCAGCTGACCGTCCTTCTCTCCTGTTAAATACTTAGTATATATTCTTGTTTTTCTTCACTCCTTCATGAGGACTCTGCACCGGCTGAAGTTGATGAGCTCCCCCAGTCTCAGTGAGCTGGGCAAGAGCGAGAAAAGTTCTCCAGAGGAAAGAGGGGACAAACAGAAGAGGGCAGGAGCCAACGCCACCTGGAACAGGTATGCCAATGACTGTAACAACAGTGTGACTAATGTGATGCATAACTGTGTTTGGAGCAGTAGTAAAAACCAGTCCATGTGTGTTTGGTGTTGCAGCATCCACAATGCTGTCATAGCAGTCTTCCAGAAGAAGGGTTTGGCAGACAATGAACTCTATGTCCTCAATGAAGGTGTCCGGTGAGTTCACACAGATACAAGCAAACACACTTTGGAGAAAACATCCTTACTGTAGACCCTTGATGTTATTTTGTGCTATAATTAGTATAATTACGGTCTGTTCTGTGTTTGCCAAATGTTTTCTTGTGAATGAGTTTGTTTGTCTGTAGTGTGCTGTATATGGGCCTAGGGAGTCATGTGGTCGTGCCAGATATCTTATTATCTTTCCAAACCAGACCCATCTCTTCTATCACATCAGCCCCGTTATAGCTCAGTAAACACATTTACATGTGCAGAAAACCAATGAGGAGGCCGAGACATTTTTTTTCTACTACACCGGAAACTTTGGAATAAAATACACGACAACAGGGTGTTTTGGTGATTGGTTTTCATCCTGTGGTTCTATTATGTGTAATTGCATAGTACCATGTATTTAAATGTAACTGAGAAGTAAATTGCAGGATATAACACACACACACACACATTCAGTCCCAGATAATAGTTGAATACTGTTCTTCACATATTTACTTATGTTAATTATAACTTTTGTAATGAAGCAAATGTCACATATTTGTTTTCGTAGACATTTGTTGAAGACTGAGCTGGGGTCCTTCTTCACAGAATACCTTCAGGTAACACACCTCTTATATTAAAGGAAATGCGATACAGAGTGGCTGCAGAAAACTTTATTCAGATACATGAAACCAGCTGTAATGTGAGACAGGAATATTTTTTTGTGGAACTTCCAAGGTGCAGAATTTTCCAGTAGATGATATTCAGCTCTGCAATGACAGTACCTCACACATCCATAATTACTGTTTTCTTCTCACAGAACCAGTTGCTGACGAAAGGCATGGTTATCCTGCGGGACAAAATAAGGTTCTACGAAGGTATAGCTGATAAAATACCCAGTCTAGAAATATGCTGGGAATGTCTGTGCCAGAGAATTAGTCTTTAATCACCGTATTTTTGGTTTGTTGTTCTGATGCAGGTCAGAAGTTACTCGACTCTCTGGCAGAGACATGGGACTTCTTCTTCTGCGATGTTCTCCCAATGCTGCAGGCCATCTTTCATCCGGTTCAGGTAGACAACCATCTGAAGACACTGTGGTTTTTTGTGTTTATTGTTCAAAGGCTCAATCTCAATTTTTGTTCTCCTTTTTTCTGTGTCCTGTGTGCAGGGTAAGGAGCCCTCTGTGCGACAGCTTGCTCTGCTTCATTTCAGGAACACCATAGTCTTGAGTGTTAAGTTAGAGGACGCCCTGTCTAGACCGCGGGCCCGTGTGCTCCCCTCTGTTACACAGATGTTGCTTATTCTACAGGTAGGCCTGCAGGCACCAAACCTTGCTTGTTGACTTAGTCACTAATTTTTATTCTTTTGGAAAATAGCATTCTGTTTTGTCATTCTCATTTGTGACTGCTTTCAAATACATAAGGGTAAATCACTAGTGCAGTCTGACACTAGTCCTGCCCTAATGTAGCATCTTACATCTGGTCATAAATATATACGCATTACACTGAATGGTATCAAAGCACTAATATTAATAAACAGATGAACTTTTAATTAAGTGTAGTGTACACCAGACCTACATCTACTGTCTTGTAATAAATAAATAACATATCAATGGAAAACAGAGATTTGCATCTCAAATTACGACAGATTACCTCATTGCTGCCCACAATGCCTACATTGACATTTTATTATTGTTTATTCCCATTCCTATTAATGTTTTATTTTATTTCATTGTTGTTTGCTATTGCTCAATGTCCGATCTGCAGCCATTATTTGATATGATATCGGGGTGACATAATGGCTGATGTCTCTGATATGAGATAGAAAAATGTGCCACATTTTCACATTTAAGAAACTGCAATAATAAAAATGTTTGCAACTTTAACTTTATGTATTTATATTTTATTTATACTTACTATTTATATTACTTATTTTAATTATTAAACTTGTTATTGGTATTTTTTATCCCAAACTTAAATTCATGGTTAAATGTTTGTTTGTAGGGGGTCCATGAGCCACATGGTGTGAATGAGGACTACCTGAGGCTGGAATCTTTGGTTCAGAAGGTGGTCTCACCGTATCTGGGCACCCATGGGCTTTACTCTGGAGATGGTACTGAGGGCCATTGCTGTGTTCTGGGTAAGACTATGTGTACATCACCCCATGAGCAGTGAGTATAAACAGTGTTTGTCTGAATCTTGACATTTCTTAATGAGCAGCTCTCCTTTTTTTCTCATCTTTCAGAGAAGCGTTTGCAGTGGGGCTGGCCCAAGTCTGCTGATCAACCGTCTAAAAACCCTGTGGTACGATCAAAAAGCTACAATATCCCTCTGCTGCTGACCCCAGTGGCTGAGTATGACCCAGATGCCAGCTCTGTAGGCAGTGGAGGAATTCGGCGCCACTCAGCCTGTGAGATTATATCATGCCTGGAGGAACAAGGACTAGCCTTCACTGACCTGGCCCCTGGGTCTGAACTGTCTGACTCCTCCTCTAACAGGCTGTGTGTGGGCTCTCAGTTCAATGGTATGACCCAGATTAAGATTAAAATCAGATTAGTTATTTTAAAAAATGATTATTTAATAATCCTTAATAACCCCTGTTATTCACAGGTATCGGACAAGCAGGAGCCAGCGTCATGGACTCCATCATTCCCCTTCATTCCTCAGGAGCTCTGCATGGCACGGAGGCCACAATGACAATGACTGATCTCAGTAAGGGTGCATCGTCCACACCGCCCAGTGAATCATCCAGCCCTGAAACCATAATCGGACAAGTGCTAGAGTCTGCAGACTCAGACTCAGATGGGATATTTATTGATTTCCCCCCTCACTCCTCAGAGGCCATGGGGTACAGCCGCGAGAGCAGGCAGAGCACTGTGTAGCTGTGGTTGCCTTAGGAATGCACACCACCAACGTGTACGGTAAAATTATGGGATACACATTAAAGAAATTTTAGAACAACATTTCATTCATCGGGTACCATCTTCCTTCTTCACTGTAGTACGATGAGTTTCTATGACAACACCATTTTAAGTGGTTTCAGTGGTGAGTGAAAACCTTGTACCTCTAAAAATGTCAAGTTTTTAAGAATCACAGAGTCCTGCTGCTATAAAAACATGTGTATTAATAATATTTCTGAGCAAATGCAGTTTAGTCTTGTTTGAGTAATATTTGTTCAAAACTGCAGTGTCCTGTGGTAAAATATTTGTGACCCATTTTTAAAAATGCACATCTTCCATAGAAACCAATTGGCTTAGAAACCATAGACTGGATAAGTATTGATGCATGGACTAAAGGTTAGATTTGTTGAATTGCAAAAATATAGATTATCATCAGTCTCACAAGTTCTTCAGCTGAAGATAAAATCATAAAAACCAAAGTTGGAGTCATGAGGTTTTCACAACAGCAGCACAAAATGGAAAGTTGCAGAAACTGTAGAAAGTTCTTTATGGTTTAAATCAGTTTTAATATATCTGTTTATACTCTGTTGTCTGCCGTTTGGCAGTTATACGGTAATGAGGCTTTCTGCTTTTGTTTTTCTATAACACTTTATGAAAATGTGGGCTGTTTATTTTTATTTTCATAGAGGTCTAATGCAAAATTCTCTTCTTAGAGGAAACATCTGTGTGACAGCATTTGTGTTTCTGTATTAGCTTTGTACAACAGGAGTTTGAGGAATACACCAATGTTTATTGTTTACATTTGACAAAGACATGAATATTTTGACTGAATGTTGTCTTACACACTGTATTTTGCACCACCACTACCTTGTAAATAAAAGTGTATTGTTGGTTTTTAGGACAGCTAGATATTGTAGAGTGAGCTTTTACCTTGAAATGAATCGAGATTTTAATAAGGGCTTTTTAACTGAATCTTTTTTAAATGATGTTTTACCTCAAGCGTTTTGTACTTTACTTTTTTTGACAATCTATGATGTCTATGGGGTTGTACTTTGTATTAATTTGTTATACTAGCCCAGTAAAAAAAAATAAATTTCAGTAATATTTAAAAACATTGTTACTGTATTTCACTCTATTTTGAACAGTCAAATTACTAAAAATAGAAAATTTGCCTTGCTTAAAATTGCCATGTGTTTGGAGGACATTTTGACTAAACACAAAGATTGTGGATAAAGTTTTAATTGAAAAGATCTCTAGTAGTAATAGATATGAGAAATAGTATAACCCTATGTATGAAATTTTATATCCCTAACCCTTTCTTGTTAAACCACCAACTTTCTAAAATTTGTCAACATTTGACATCAGTTGGTTAGAAACATGAAGACAGGAAGCTGTTCAGACATTGAATCTAAGTAAAATTAATCGTAATTAAAAAACAGCTTTTCTTAAAACCACGGAATAGAATACAATTGAACACCTTTACTGTTATTAAATATTTCTAAATGTGCTGACCAAAAGCCTTGAAGTTATTAAGTCTAGCTACCAAAATGAAATACATCGCACGATTAAAACACGCTTTTGTTTTGAAGCTAATGACCGGAAGTTTAACCGTTGCTAGAAAGTAGACGAGACAGTAGCGAGAGCTAGCTTAAATGCCAATTAATCAGTACTCGTCGCTGTAAAAATTAAATTCCTGTTTAAATGTCTTGACATTTTACTCCCCGGTGAAGAGTAGGTCTTTCAAACTCCGGTTGTGAAAAACCAGGTTGATGCAATTGTTGAGCCTGGTAAGATATCTTTGAACTGTTTTGCTTCTTGGGTTTCACAACTTAGCTAACAAGCTAATGCTAATCGAGCTAATGCACAGTAAGTTACAGAGCTTCTGCAGAGAGATGTCTGAAAGCCTGGACACTTTGTGACGATATAGTTTTGTTGTATGGCCGGAGTTAGTTCTTGTTTTATGTCTTGTGGTCCTTCGTGGAGCATGACATCGTTCAGAGTATGAACCTGCTGTGTTTTTTTTCCGGTGTATTTTTCTTAGATCACTGTGTCTCACTTTGGCTGTGGTCTTCTGTCCTCAGTATCTGGGTGTGGATGATACTGGCTCTGTGCCAGTCCTTTATAGATGAAGATGTCCCTGGCCCAGCGAGTGCTCCTCTCCTGGATCTTTGCCCTAATCTTTCTCATCATGCTGGTCCTCAAGCTGGATTCCAAGATCCATTGGAACTGGTTCCTCATCTTCCTCCCTGTCTGGACCTTTGACACCATCCTCATTCTCATGCTGATCGTGAAGATGGCAGGCCGCTGCAAGCCGGACTTTGATCCCAGGGACGGTGAGCAAAGCCTAAAAAGGCGGTTGTGGTACCTGACAGCTCTACTCCTGAAGGTGGCTTTCTGTGTGACACTGTGCTCTCGCCTGGAGAGGCTCACTGACACGTGGGTCAGTGTGGTGTGTGTCCCTCTGTGGGTGCTGCTAGGTGGGGCGCTGGTGGAGCTGGGATACAGCGTTTTCCACTACAGGAGGGACTGAAACAGAGGAGTCTGCAAAACATGGTTCTGAACTGTAATTCAGGGGACACAAACTATTTACACCCTATTTATACTGTTTATTTGTCAGTAACATCATACAATGCACAGTTTCTGCTAAATGTTGCACAAGTTACAGAAGGTTGCAGGCTCAGCAGGCCCCAGTGGGTTTTTACTGGTGCAGCATACAGGTTAAAATGGGGAAAGAAAGAACACTTTGTTTGTTTTGGCATTCACATTATTGGCTTCTGGGTTGTACAGCAGCAGAGAAAGAAAAGGTGAACAGGGCTAGAGGGAAAGTAGATCTTATCTTATGAGTTTAATTTATACTGTCGGTTAAGACTGGGTTTAAAACTTAAACAAATACGATCGACCATTGTTATACAAAATGTCACTTCTTCGCTACACTAACTGATTGTCTACCTGTCCACTTCTTTCAGAAAGAACAGCATACGTACACACAAATGCAGTATTGACAGTGTGACGTCCCCTTATCTGCACTGTGTGCCACTGACTCACAAGATACACGCTTATGAAAACACTGTCGCAAAGTTTATGGCTTTTTGAGGATTTCTGTAAAGTAGTTAGAAATCTAACAATTTCAATATTTGATTGTACACACAATACAATACAACTGTTGGTCAGTATACTTCCCAGGATGTCCCTCTGACAGTGAAACCACTTAAACTCAGACGTTTCTCTCACTGTGTGGATTAAAAATGTCCTTTTGCACAGTGCAAATTTGTATTCCTGTAGAAAGTGGTGTTTACATCTACTACATATTATTACTAGATGAAAGGTAATTGTTTCCTAAATTAACAAGTTCTATCTTCTTTCTTGTGGCAATTTTAGGACATTTCAGGCTCACCTTTACATACAGTTTAGTGCTGTTTGACTAAATTTCCATCAGTTTGTCGTGCATGGATCAACATCTGCCTGCTTGAGTTGCATTTCTTCCTTGGTCATATTACATTAGTAAGACAATAAGTGACAGTTTATGCTGTGGTTTGAGTGTTAAGCCTTTTTTTACAAGTTTGACATGCCACAGTAGAAAAACCACAGGTGAAATTATAAAACAAATGATGGCTAAACTTCATTAAGCTGCATTATCATTAATGAATGTAAGAAATAAATGTGCATTTACATGACAAGAATTCAAAATGTCTGATGTGAAAATCACCTGTTCCAACACAGCATGAGCATTTTAAGTTGTGTTGGGCAAATTAACATAACGACATTTAACCTGCCACAAACTGATGTCAAGAAGAAAACATTTTGAGTTGGCACAGAATTTCATGGCATTTTTAGTGTTGAACCAACATAATCTTCTCTAGACCCAAGCTGCTAAGGTAGCTAAGAAGACAAATGTTGACGCCCGAATAATATGAAATGCAAGTGAGACATTAACAGTGACTAAATCAATGTTTTGAACCATTTATTGAGAGGTTCTGATCAGAGTATAAATCACACTACCAAGTCTTATCTTAGGAAATAAAATGTATTTACAACAAAATTTTCGCATACATTGGTTTCAAATAAAAAGAGACAGTAAATGATATAAATAAGTTCTATGGAAAATAAAACTTGTCTTACAAAAAATATATGCAATTTCTGTATACATTTTCTCACATTGGTGCTAATAACATCTATACTGTACAGTTTTGGTACATACAGTATCATTTACAGCCCCGTGTGAGTAAAAGAAAGTCCAGTCTGAAAACAACTGCTTGCTCGGAGTGTTATAAGCAACAAACCCCATCGACTAAAGAAACAAGAGGATTTCAGCAGCAGTCCTGCAGCCCACCGACATTTTCTAAACACTGAACGTAGGTGATTCCTATAGCAGGGAGGTTGTTTTCAGATTGGATAGTCCAGTACCTAAAATAGGTGCTTTAGGAGCGAAGCTAAGTAGTGCACAGGCACTGATACACAAGTCACATAACATTTTATATAGAGCCTACATACATTCGCTAACAAACGTGAAGTGAGCTACTTAGCTTACATTCTTTGGCGCCGTTAAAATACTTGGAGACTGCATCCTCTTTTCACTACGTTGCTGGAGTAATGCGACAAAGTAATGGAATGCATCCACTCATCTTTTTTTAAAATTAGACAGATCAGTTCCTGTCTGAAGTAAGGATGCATTCTCAAATATTTTAACAGAGCCTCCGCGTAAGTTGTACAGTTAAAAAAAGAAGACCACATCTAGACATTCATATTAAGAAGTCTTTCTGTGTTTGCGGTGTGTGTGTTTTTAGGGGCTGTTTTAGCGAGTGCTGAGTGTCCTGTAGGGGCGCGGCAGGTTTGCCCTGCACTGAGTCTTTTATTTTTGGTCCTTTAGAGGACACAACTGTCCGACTGTCAGATCCAAGCTTTGAGGAAGAGCTTCGAGAGTCACTGTGATGGTGGGTTTTAGGTCTACTGTCTGTGAAGGAAAGGGGCAGAGTTTGGTGAACCTCCATCGGCTTAAAGAGGTCAAAGGTGATGAGCGTCCGTGGGGGTTTATGATCTGGTTTATGTTCAGGACCAGATACAGGCTTCTTCCTTTCCTCTTTACTGTTGCTGTCTTTATCCTTTTTTCCTTCTTTCTTAACCTGAATGTTTGGAGGTTTGGAAGTGCCTGTCTTCCCATCTTCTCTCCCTGACTTCGCCTGAACACCCTGCGTACTTGATGCATTGCTCTCCTTGCCCTCCCTGTGCCCACTCTTCTCCTTCTTCCCGTGTGAAGACTTGTGTTTGTGTGAAAAGGTGTCTCGAGCGTCCTCTTTGTCCAGCTGTAAGTGAGATGCTGTCTGTGTGCCTCCCCTGTCTTTATCGTGCTCCCTCTCTCGCCTGATGTGTGGCTGCGTCTTTGAGTCCCACTCCTTGGCCCACTTCTCGTCCCTCTGAGCAGGTAGGGAGGTTTGAGAGGCTTTAATACCCTCTCTTGTCCGCTCATCGTCCTCTTTTTTCCTCTGAGCCAACGGCTGTGTCAATGTACTGTCCTCTCTTGTTCCCTCAGCCTTAACTTTCTCCTGCTCTCTCATCCTGTCCCTGTCTTTCCCCCTGTCCTTTTCTTTACTCCTGTCCTTGTCCTTCTCTTTAGGCCTTTCTTTTTCTTCTTTTTCTCTTTTTGCTCTGTCCTTTTCCTTTTTGATTGGTGTTGTGTTGTAAGTGCTTGTTATACTATCTTTAGTTTTCTCTTTTAGACCTTGACCTGACAGACTTGTCTTTTGATGCCTCTCTTCCTCCACATCAATCTCCTTCCTAATTTGCTGTAGTGACAATGCACTGTCCACTCCGCCCTCCCCATGGCCCTTCTGCAATGTCTGGCACATGTCTCCACCTCCATCTGCCTTATCCTCCTCTTTCTCATCTTCCTTGGCTTTAGGCTCCATTAGTGTATGAATTAGTGCATCTTCCCGTCTGTCCTTCTTGACAAAAGGTAGAGACTGTGTCATTGACGACTCCTTTATCTCGTTCTCTTGCTCTTCCTCCTTGAAAATCTGGGTCGGAGTTTGTGAAGGCAACCCCTCCCTTCCCTCACCGTCCCCATCCTCGTGCTTTGTCACTGTCAGTACAGCAGGGTCATGCTCCTTCCCCTCTACTTCCTCATCTTCTTTGATATGAACAGTGACTTCTCCTGATGCACACTTCTCTTCTTCCTTCTCTTTCTCCTTCTCCTCCTCCTCCTCTTGGGGGTGATACTGTTTGAGTCTGATATGCCAGGCCAAACTGCAGACAGCAGACACAGTTTTGAACTGGTGGACAACTCCTCTGGGGATGAAGTAGATGTCATTGTGGTACAGCTGGATACGGGCATATCTGATCCCCTCCCTCCGTAGCTGGTTCAGCTTGGCATCATCGATCCACTGTACACACTGTGGAGGTAGTGACAGAACACAGCAGATTCAGTAAATATTCACAATTATCTATTAACTGTGGTAGAAATAAAACAACAACTAGTAGAAATATTCTCTGAGATTTATCTACATTCAATTCACACAGTCAAAGAAATGCTCTGGGAGTTCTTACTTTTTTTTTGCAACTTGGAAACAAAGCAACAAGCAGTTGCCTCAACAGTTGCCTCTTCATGTGAAACAGCATATGTTTTTGTTCACACGGGCAATGTGAGGCAGTGAGCTCATCAGAACTTTGCGCAAACTAGGTTGATAAAAGTTATGTGGAAGAAAACCAGAACTATGAGCTCCAGGCACTTATAAAAGCATTGTAAAGCCCAACAACCGTTTTTAACACATAATAATTTAATTATTTGTTTATATAAAAAGTAATTTCTCCAGCTTTAAGCTTTGAACTGACACACAGAAAAAAATATATATCTGTGTGTGTCTGGCAGGCATCATTAGGAACTCTGACCCACCTGAGATAATGGAGGTTCATGGAGATCCAGCTGCAGCCTCATGACCACATCTGGGAAATCTCCAGCGTGGAAACACACTACATCTTTGGTGATCCGGGCAGGAGCATTGCTGCTGTAAGAAAATAACGTCCAGTTTACTGGTCCGAGCACAAAACAAGCATCTTTTCTGTAAGTCTGTGGGTACTGTTAAGTAGCATCACTGTGTACTCACTCCTCTCCGCAGCGCACAGCTTTCAGCACACCTACAGCAGCAGTAGTTTGTCTCTCAAACCCCTGACCAATGTGGTCAGCATGGGCTCTAGTCCGGTCCTCAAACAGCATTTCCCGGGGCTCGCTGGCTCTGGGTAAATACTGCAGGTTCTTTATCTCATTGGTGGACCTAAAACACATTAGTGGAGCAGTCAGAAAATATGTCTGTTAAAGGACCTGCACATAACATATGCAGGTAGAGATAAGCAGAAACTTGTTCACTTGTTGTGTCAGCTCTACTTGAATTTTCCTGCTTTCACAAGTCACAATGCTGGGGAGACGATAAGCTGCACTGCTGTACAGATTTGCAGACTCTATATTTACACATACCTTTTCCGTTTAAAGGGTGATTTTGGCATGTCTGCCATAGGGATCATCTGTTCCCCAGGTCTGACCCACATGATGGGGCCGTCGTCGCTCTCAGTGTGGCTCTGTAGCCGCAGGCTGGAAAATGTCCCCCAGGGCAGTGTTCGCTGCACAAACATAAGGTGAGAAACCTGATGTTACATAATGACTCACTAAAAAACAGATACAAAGGCAGATGCTCACATGTTCACTGGCTATAGAGGTTCATACATAAACAGACACAACAAACGCACTAACCTCCAGGAAGGGGGACTCCTCTAACATGCTGATGAACTCTGGGAAGTAGTCCCCGACCTCCTCGTCCACAGCTCCAACCAGACTGACCTGCCGCATGGCCCCAGCACGGTACGTTCCCTGGGAATATGTCCTCTTCACCTGCAACCATACACACCTTTTATAGACAACTATTCAGGCTACAACTGTCAAAATGGTTGTTAACATAATATAGTGTGACCTTTCCAGTGCATCTGCCTTTATTAAAGCACTCAATAAGAGCCACATCTGCTTGCCAGTTAACAGAGCTTTAAACACAAATATTTAAGTCTTTGCCCAGTACACTGAACAGTCATCTGGGTAGGAAAATGTCAACACGCAACAGAAAAAAGGGCAAGCTATTGTCACACTGAGGAATGAAACACTCTCTGAGGCAAGTTTGTTGAAAACACTGGATTACACGACTCGATGTAGAAGGCCAAAAGACCTCTAATCATAAAGGCCTGACAGACCTCAGACTGACATCATCCGATTAAGTTCATGTGGGTACCTTTCCTGTGTATCAGGAGGCCAACTGCAGCAAGACTCAGCTGAATGAATGTCAACTATAAAGAATCGACATCGACAATGTGAAGAAGGAATGATAACACAGAACAACTCATAAACCCTTATGAGTGAGAATCAGGTGATTCAACTCAACATTTAGCTTGTTGTGTTATCATCCTGCATTTTAAAGCTACTTTCAGACACGCACTGGAATCCTGAACAACCCGGTTGAGCTGCCTGTGAGTACATAAATGTTCGAGTCAGATGGACTAGCAGAAAGTCCAGGTGATGTCGGAGTGGGATCTCTGCCGGGTCACATCATTCCTAACGCGCGCTCTACACGTTCCCCCGGCATGTGCTGAAATCAAGCAGTTTCTCCAAATGTGATAACAAATCTGACCCAGACAGTCTCCTGGCGTGTGCTACATGTGTGAAAAAACAACTCCACAACTCAGATACTGCAAGATAGTGTCCACCACCTCTATACTACATTATAAGATATACCGTAACTTTATTGATACAAATAGAAAGTGTAGTGCAAAATGTATAAATAAAGCAAAAGGAGGGATTATATCTCCCGGCTGGCTTGGGAACGCCTTGGGGTCCCCCCAGAGGAGCTGGAGGAGGTGGCCGGGGAGAGGGATGTCTGGGCTTCCCTGCTTAGGCTGCTGCCCCCGCGACCCGACCTCGGATAAGCGGTTGATAATGGATGGATGGATGGATACAGCAAAAGGATAATGTCTTAAATTTATATTTACTGTATTTTCATTATGCATGCACTCTCTCCAAATATAGTAGTAGTGTTTACTATGTGAACACCCCAATAAAACTTTACAGTAGCTGCAAGATACTGTAGGATCATAAGACCTATGCAATAAATTACATGTAGCACAGTATCCATTAATCATGTAGTAGATTCTGTTACATGTCATGTCCATCTGACCACAGTCATGGATCAATCCCTAACTTAACTTGAGGAGCACCGAACAGTCTGGACAGTCACCATCTGGACTGTTAGTACGTAAAAATATAAAAGCACAGTCCATATCATCAATGTCAGGCAAAACTAAGAAAACATACTGACATTTGTATCAATTTGGCTTCATTGAGAACACTAACAGTACGAAGTGCATAATCTGAAGTCATGCCAGGCAAGCTGAAGCAATACGTGATTACAAAGCATATAGAACATCAAGACAATCAACAGAGAGACTCTGGGAAAATTACCTTCCCTATAGGAGGTCTCAGAGTAATTCTAGATTTGTTTGATCTGACTGGACTATCAATTTCTAAAAACACGTTTGAATGACGTTAAAATGTAAACTTAGATTGAGGTGTGGACACAATTTCTGACTGGTAGTGGCTCTTAACATCCTTTCTTTAAAAGCAGAAATCTAATTTAACCATCAACTGTCACAGGTGGATTCGTTTTCTTAATTGCACCCAGCAAGATGCTGTCACTGCGGGATGCAGCAGAAAATACAAACAGATATCTAGTAATTATTGATATATAATTATAGGTATTCTTCAGGTATTTGGGTCTCATTATAAAATTTGGTGTTAATGCGCAGGTAGAAAAACACTGTCACATTAAAAAATTATGAACCAAATGTTTTCTGATAAAATCTATTTATTTTTTGCCTTTTTGGTTCTTTTTTTATTAAAGGTCCTTTCGAAAAAGAACAAAAAGAGACATTATTTTATTAAAACATCAACCTCGGACTGTGCAGTCTGTATAATTCAAGATCTCATCAATAAATGACAAAATCTTTGAAACTACTTAACTTAGATAATAGGATTAAGGGCTAGAAATCAGAACTACATTGACTGAAATAAAGAAGAAATTGTTTCAAGTGTATTCAGTATGAAAGAAAGTCATAAAAAGAAATTCCCTCCCAAAAACAAAACAATAATTAAAAATCTATTGAAAGCAATCTTTTGAACTGTAACCAACTAGTGAAGAAATGAAGAGATAACACAGCTGCACTGTTTAAGATGAAACAAATAGAAGTGGACTTCTGCTCAGTTCGTAAGTTTAATGTCCAAGCGGCTGATTTAGGTCAGCTGCAAAACAACATTATTAATAGACAAAGAAAAAAGCCTGGACAACAAAACCAACTTCTGCAGGTACGGGACCAAGGGCTAAAAACAAACAAAGGTTCTACACGCTGCTCTGTAAGCTCCCAGCTATTTTATTTATAAAGCATAAATATTTCAATCTAACACAGATCGTCACCCAACACATTTTCAAACAGACACCATGAAGAACCACCAAAGTACCCGATAGTTTTCTCTATTTCTGTATAAATAAGACATAAAACGTGGTCAGATTTTCATTCAAGCCCTGCATAAATGGAAAGGAACAAACAAGACAAATAAATACACTAATTTACTAAAGAGAATGATCCAATCTTACATATGTGTGTGGGGCAAAGTAAAGAAGACCTCTTAGGATTATCAGCCCTGATGTATTTAAAGAAGAGAAATCTGGGTCTTCACTATCAGTCTGTTATCCTCCCAACAAAGATCACACCAAGAGCAAAGAGTTTGATAGTCCAGAGGCTCACAGGGAAACCCAAAGTAATGTCTGGAAAACTAACGGTCTCTCTTTCAGTAGCTAATATTGATGATTATGAATCCAACATCAAGAGAACACTGAACAATAATGTTGTAAATACAGAGTTGCAAAGAGGAACTCGCTATTCTCCAAAGAGAAGATTACTGTCCATCTACCTGGTTCTCAGTGGACATGTGGATTAGCCACAGGATGACTGGACTTTTTGGTCTGAATGAGAAACGTTATGCTTGGATACGATCAAACAGCATAGAAACCTTTTCCCATCTGTGAAACATGGTCATTTAAGCCTGGGTTAGCTGCTTCTGGAACAGATCGTTTCATTATTGATGGAGATATGAATTCTGAGTTGTGCGATAAAAATGTCACGGTATCCATCTGTAAACTGAAACTCAACAGACAGTGGGTCACGCAGCATGACGGCAACCATAAACACACAAGTTGTTCTACTGAAGAAACTAGAGTTCAAGTCAAAGAAATCATTGTTTTGTAATAGCTGCATCAAAGTTCTGACCACAATCTTATAGAAATACTGTAGAAGCACTTGAAGCAGGCGGTTCCCGCTGAGTGGAAGCTGTTCTGTGAGAAGGAATGAGCTAAAATCCCTCTGAGCCGAGTTCTGATGTTCAGACTGCCACACAAGATAATCCACCACCATAAATAAATGAATATGTGCAATTTGTGTCACATTCGTTTAATTGTGTTCCCTTTAGGACTGAAATCTGATCGTGTTTTAGATCATATTTACACGGAAAGAGAAAACTGTAAAGGATTCACAAACTTTAAGCACGTCTCTAGGTACAGACAGATACATCATACATGAGATTCTAGTCCGACTGATCAGAAAAAGTTCTAAATGAACACAGTCATATTAAACACAGCCTATTCTTCAGAGGCGTTATAATTTATAATCAAGAGTTTTCAAGAACAGTGGAGGACACACAATGTTTACAGCTCCCCATCACAACCTGAACGCCGCATGAACAGACTGACGCACACAACTTGTTGTGTTTTGTTTCAGCTGGGGGCAAGTTTAATCTGTGCGGCTTCCACCTCCAACTACGAGCTGATACTTCTCAGTATCAAAGTGGACCATTTAGCACATTATTACAGCTTATTACAACAGAGAGGACAAATTAAACTTACCTGAGAGTGGAAGTTGGCCATGGTTGTTGTCTCTATGTCCTTCTTCCCGAGCACCTCCATCTTTACTGGTGCATTGGGGAACTTGGACGAGAAGTAGTCCAGAAAGTCTGGGAGGTAGGATGCCGCTCCGTGGATGATTCCCATCACAAAACATGCAGCCTGGGCCTTGTCCTCGCTAAACGACAGGGTCACAAACTCTTCAGCGAAGCGATGCATCTCGGCCGGAGACAGAGCGGAGAGCTGCTCGCTGTAGGCGTGCACCACAGACGCTCCTCCGTTGGCCTGCTGTTCAATGTGGATCAGACAACCAAACTCCAGACCCGGCAGGCCTGGTTCTGGGGTGCAGTGGAGCGGGGAGCTGTAGCCAAGCCTGTCCCTGACCATGGAGGAGATGGAGGTGTCAGTGACAGATGGATCCTGGTGGTGTTGTGGTGTTGTGTGGAGCAGGCCGCTGCTGTTAATGCTGCTGTTCCCATTAATCTGACTGAGGAACTCGGGCAAAGCCAGAGATACACCTGAACAGACCGTCTGACACGAGCGGTGATACATTTTGGGTCGACCGTGCTTCTCCTTCACTCTCTCTCCATCTTTGTGCTTCTTTTTCTTCTTCTTCTTGAGTTTCTTCAGCAGGTCTTCCTCTGAACCAGCCTTGTGCTTCACCTCTGACTCTGATAGAGAATAAACATTTTTTTACAGATTATCTACAATGCTGTGCATCCCTTGATGTTTCTAACAGTTATATCTATGCCCAAGATTGCCTCTCAAACTTTGACAACTCAGAGACAGTAAGTGCACATTTCCACTGGGCTGACTGCATGATTGGCATTTCTAATTAGCATCACCTTCCTTCTGAAATTTAAAAGTTGAATTCAAAATTTTCCGTATTACTTTAAATTAGATAAGTCACAGCAGATTAATTATACTGTTCTCATCTGTACTGATTAGACTTGTTTTCTACCATTAGTCATGAGAACAGACTTGGGGAGAGTTGTCTCAATCATACCGCTGATGTACTATGTAGGAAAAACATATTTAAGACACTAATTTAATTCAAAGTAATTCCAAAATAATGATTTAAAAAAAACAACTTTTCCTTGACAAGTGGTCAGTCTCATGCCTACCTTTCAGTGGGGAAATCACATCTCCATTTTCTCTTGCAATGTCATGTACAGGTGGCAGTTTGTGATTTTTCCACTCTTTGCTCTTCTCCTTCTTCTTCTCTCGGTCTTTCTCTTTCACACGATGATCTGAGTAGAGTAGCGCAGAGCACAGTGAGGTGAAACGCTGCCACATTCATGCTCAGAGACATAACTGACGAACAAACATTTCCACGTGTAAATATCACCATCTGGGCCTAATAAATACGGGGGCCCTGTGGTACAGTAAAATGTGTAATAATTTAATAAATCCTGTCATTACAGTGGTGCTGCACACAGAGGTTTTAATTTGACGGTGAACTGGTTAAACAGAGCCGTGCATGGAGCGGGCTGCTGTGCTCTCCTACCTCTCTGTAGCATTTTCACGTCGCCGTTCTCGGTCTTTGTATGGCAGCTAGCTGGGCTCACTTTCTGCACACCAGCGGAGCTCCGCTGCGCTTCACCGCTTTTCTCCTTCTCCTTGTGTCGTTTCTCTTTTGCCTTCTTCACTTTGTCAGGCGAGGCGAGGAAGTTGCTGATTTTGAAGATTTTCCGTGCGGGAGCCGCTGGCACCGCGGCGGCGGTGGAGTGGCTCGCCTTGGCCGGGCCGAAACTCCATTTCGCTGGGCTCCCACAACTCTGCTTCCCGTTGTGTTTTTCCCCTGCGCACAACTCCCCGTTCAGTTTCCTGTGCTTCAGGCCCTTCTCCTCCACTCGGACTTTCTTGGGGGGCGGTGGGTAAATATCGCTGGATGACTGCGGTCGGCTCTCTGGTGGCCGTTTTGCTATCAGTGGTTTAGGGGAATTTGTTTTGCTATTTGCTGCGAAATGCATGGAGTCCACGGACTCGGCCATCTTGGAAGTTTCTATTTTTTACGGTCAGACGTAACTGGTGCGTGAGTGTGATGGCGGGGCGGGGCTTGTGGGCTACGTCAGACGCACGACACGGAGGGAGAGAGCAGGCGTGTTTACTTCTGGGTGATAACGCAGAAAGTTTGTTGTATCCAACATAAATATGTATTAGTTTAAAGAGCTGTGTTTTAAAATAACATACATCGTTCTTACAGTGCCAAATAAATATAGGTTAGATTTAGATTAAATTACTTGTATTTATGTACTTTTATGGTTTATATAAATTATGTAAAGAATAAAATGTTCACTCGTTTTTTACACCAGATATACAAACTTTTATCATAAGGAAAATTAAAACTGATGTATAATTTGATGTATTTGATCTATTGAATGTTATATTTGAACAGTGAAATGCTGATGAACGTTTCCTACACAATTCAGTTGCTGATCATTGAAGGTCAATTTAACATTAACCTTAATCAAAGATGGGAAAAACCAAAAGGCTATGAAGACCTTCAATATCTTGAGTGAATATAACGTAATTTACTATAGATAATCTGGAAAAAACTAAACCTAATGAATTTTAAACCTATAAATAATCCTAATTAAAACTTAAATGGACTTTGGACACCCATGTTCTGTGTTTGTATGAACACTGCTACATTGACACAATACCTCTTTCTTCTAAATAAAGATTTTGTTCTTGTAAATAAAGAAGAGACAGGCATGTTTAGAGCCTACAGAACAAGAAGTGTACTGTAACGTAGCTGTGTGTTGTGCAGGGACAGTCACTGCAGTACTACAGTAACTATAACAGAGGAGGCCTTTATGGTCTCAGTGTCTTAGCGAGTCTTCCTTTGCTTGGCTGGACTGTCACTGTCAGTCCTAAATTCTGTACAAAAAACTGGAAATTATTTGTAATACCCTAATTTTGGGTTGAGTACATTTACTTAAGTACTGGACTTACATACAATTTTAAAGCACTTTACTTTTTGCACTATTTGCATTTTGTTACTCTTATTCTACTAAATAATAGTGAAAACTTTTTTTACTCCACCAAATTTAGTTAGTTTTGAACGCTGATTCACAATACATAATATAATTGAACTAAAATTTCAAAGGTGAAAATTATGGTAAAAATTATTGTAATTTTATTAAAAGTAACATAAGAAAAACAAAAAAATAACATAAATTAAAATTAATTATTATTTATTATATTACTCATTATTGTATTTATGTAAATTCTACCTACCACCTGTGTTGATAAATTATTATCCCAGGTTAACCACTAGGGATTACACAAATTAGAAGCTCCACCTTCACAGCTGCACACATTAGCTTTTAGCACGTTTTTAAAATCACATATTTTAATTACATCTAATTTGATCTTCAGTCTTATACCAGTACTATTTGGTATATTGTAAATGTTTTTAAGTCTTATGATGCACTATTAAAAATGGTTGAAGATGGAACATCCTCGTACATATAGATAATGAATTAAATAACACACCTAACTCTTTTTATCTATTATTAAAGTTTTGCAGGCTTTTTGTGAGAGTAAGTTGAATATGTTTCATATATGAGAATAAATCCTATATCAGGATTGCATCTGTATATTCTGAGACATTTCTTTAAAATGTCTCTAGGTGGCAGTATGGTGACGGAAATATATAATGTTTTTTTCTGAAAATCATAATGTTCAATGAACCTTGTGTCTGTTTAATCAGTGATCTTGCAAAGAAAAAGTGACAAATGTATTTTCAGGAGTCAATGGTTTTATCACAGGTCTGTTATTGGTTGAATGTCTTTATGTGGGTAAAATGTCAATACAAAACATAAAAGCTTTTGGTTATGATAGAAACACATTTTGAAAAGATGTTGTTAATAAATAACCTTTCTCCTAACTAATGGACCTTTCTCTCAGTCCACATCTATTTATATATTCTGCTCTCCTCCATATCTGCAGCTACTAAAGTAGAAGTCTCGATCTGCAAGGGAGATTGGAAAGGTGCTGTACACAGTGCTGACATTAGCTTACTCTAAAATGAGATTTGTTTATTTCTTTTGACCCAAATTGTTCATTGAGTGAATGTTACACTAAGCACTGATGCTTAAACAGCTGTCACAAGGAAGACAACGCAGTTTGCAGGATAATAAAGTAAAGTAAAGGTTATTTTTGGTTCACATAACACGGGGCTGTACAAACCAATTTAGTTCCTTCAGCAGAGGTACCACGTTCATTTACTCAAGTATTAACAATATTTTTAGGGCTTTTACTTGTACTAGAGTATTTATCCAAAGTGTTTTACTTTTATTTAAATAAAGTATCTGATATCCTCATGATTCTGAATAAAAAAAGTTGTTCTTCATTGTAATAACTTCACCAACATAATATATTCTACACATATCACATGAAATGGTAAAGAAAAGAAGAAAGATCATCAAACTGGGCTCTTGAGATGCACTCAAGTCACATGTCTGTGTGTGTCCACATTTAGTGGACACACACAATTCTAGAATTCTAGAATTTTGCCTGGTTTCTATTAATCACAGCTCTGTTCAGCATGAACACCGAGACAAGATATGACTGAACAGCTTCAATTTAGTTCCTTTACGGTCTTTATTGAGTATTTACTAAAAACATAGTTACCATATTTAATTAACAAACAAAAGTGTCCACTTTCACCTCAAAGTTCACTCCCACTGTGCAGAACGTGACAGCAGCAGATAACCTGTTCCCACAGTACGTCTGCTTTTCATATCCTTTAATTTCATAAGTTTCAAACATCTCTTAATGAAGTCCAGGCTTTTGGAAAAGAAACAAATTGACTTGACGTTATCTGGTGTTGGCGAGCTGTAGGAAATCCAGCACAGATGTGACGGCTTCATTTTTAAAAATCCCTATCAGTCAATTGACCGAAAGCATTCTCACACATGGCAAAGGAATGTATCAGTTCCTGCAGAATAAAAAACTGGAAAAAGACAGTTGGTGTATAAATATATGTGTGTGACACGGAGTGACAATTTCAAACTGACACACAGTCATCCACGGGATGAAGGCAGGTGTTAATTGGATATGCTTATTTGTTCTCAGCATGCAAACAGTGAGTCGGTAGAACAATATTGTTCAGGTTTATACCTTTCGTCAGGCAGACTGAGTGTGGTAAGAGGCTGGCGCTGCACTGTGACGGTCGTTGGGTTCACTCCAGTTCATTTGGAAATGGGACAGTTATGCACATAACAGACATGATGACACTGGCTCCTCTGCCCAAAGTGGAGGGGGATGAAGTAGTCTGCCAGGAAGCAGGCAGCAAAGCTGGACTGATGGTCAGATGTTTGTTCTAGTCTGTGTGGAAAAAAACCATGGTGTTTACACGATCCAGAACAGAGAGCGGGCCAAGCTAGCTCAGTGTGGGAATTCAAGAGGGCACCCTGAGGAGAAAAAAAAAAACGCTGTCCATAAATGGGTAAAGCCAGGAGTGAGGTTATTATTGTGATAATAGCGTTTGTGGCTTTGCTCTGCAGCTGAGGAAAACATATTTGATTAGTTTAGTTTGTCCACTATCAGATGTATCAACCTTATTAACCTCAACCTGTTTTCTAATTTCTAATCATTATTGTTCTTCATGCAACCTGAGGAGTCTGTAGTTCACGCTTGACTGGGCTATAAAAGATGTGGCTCAATGATAATTAATCAATACAGCCTAGCGTTCACACAGAAGTCTCCCGAGAGTGTAAACATTTCTCTCACACTATTTCCCAGTGTAAGTGTTGTGATAGTGAAGTGACTGTGAAAGGTGAAAGGATTATTTTTTTCTGGCTTTTATCCTGCCAACAGTTGTTAAATGTCAGATGAGCTCATAGCAACATTAGCAAAGACGGAGGGTCCAGTTTTAAATGTAAAGTCAAATAGAGCAGAATTGAATACATAGCTAGTCTACTTCAAAATGTATAAAGTTGCTTTGCTCTGCTGCATAAGGTATCATTTCTCCAGTAGTAGCTATTAACTCACAGGTTAATGTTGTACTACACTGAGCCTTTTTCGTCCACACTCTTCAGTTCTAACGTCATGTTTCCTGCAGTCTTCTCACAAACAACATGTTTCCTTTGTCATCATTAAAGGACAGCTGAGAAATCTCTCCAGCTTTATACAGTCAGAGTCAGAGAACAAAAACAATACACTAGGGTCACATTTCATCACAGTTTAAAAATAAGACCATTTAAGTGGCCTAACGAGCATTGAAAATAGACAAATTTCTGAAATATTAAACACAGACATTGCATGCCATTATTCATAACTCAATTTCTGTGGCGTGACTGACATTTACACACCAGGTCTGAGAAACTGAAGCCTCATTATCTTAACTCCCTGCCAAGCAGATGCCTCATTTAGCTCATGTGACTGCGTTTTCTCTTGTCCTCTTTTTTTTCCCTCACTATATGTAGACACAGTGACTTCTCTACAAGATCTGATCTTAGACGAACTTACCATCTATACACAGTGAGATGAGAGTTTCCACCCAGAGACTGCGTTACTAATTCTGGACACTTATCGAGGATTAGTACTGTCTGAATAAAGTCAATAGTCAATGAGGAATGTCTCTGTCTGGGCATTACCTTTAAATAAAGCAGCAGTCTTGGATAAATCTGACTTTCCTGATTTTCATTACTCAGACGCTGAACTAAACTACACACCTTACAGTAAAATGATTTATATCCTTACGAATCGGAGAAACAAACTTGTGGCTGCAGCCCCGTGGATACAATTTACATTTAAATGCATATTTTGACCTGTTGCATCTGTCACTCACATGTTTGTGGACCCACTGAAAGGAAGCCTGGGGATTGCCTGCCAGAACAACTGCGACACACATGCATATTGAAAGCCATGATATGCTTATCATTACAGCATGGATTGAGAATGCATTACAAATGTTCTTCATTAAGTGGTGTGAATACAGTGAGAATAAATTGGAATGTAATAATAGGATTACAATAAAACACATGCTTTCTAAAGCTTTCATGAGTGATTTAGAACTGCTTCAGTACAGTTAATTCTGCTTTTATTATAAAGGAGAAATATTTGACCATTTTTATACTTCGTGCTTATCACTACTATCTCACAGACCCCATCCACCTAGAAGAACATCCTCACAATCCTCCTTTCACTCTGCTTTTTCACCTGTTTTCCCTCTCAGTGTCTCGCTCTTCTTTTCTCTAACAGACTCATTCCATCACTTACCCCTCCCTCTTCTTCTCCCTCCCACCTTACCTCCTCCTCTCACTGTCACTGTGCTTCACATACTGAGGTGGGTCTTTTTTTTACTCTCTGTCCTTTCGCTTTTCACTATCAGGACGCGATGAGGTTCACAGCACTATGCGTTTTTGGGACCCTGCTGGCTCTCTCGAGCCTCCCTTGGACCACAGCAAACTCTGGTGAAGGAGACCTCCTGGGGGATAATGGATTTAGGCCCTGCACTGCAACTTTGAGACCTGAGGGGGCGTGCAGACAGGGACAGGATGAGAGCACATGCCCGTACCTATTCAGTCTGCCGCCACTGACTGTGCATTTGCCAAAGCAGCTCAGGGAGCTCGAGAAGATCATGAAGGATCTGCAGAAGCTGAAGGACAATGTGGATCAACTAAGGAAGATGTGTGCAGACTGTACAGTAAGCCAAAGTGAGAGAGAGTGTGGAAGTCAAAGAGAAAGAGAGCATGAGAAACTGAATGAGGGTGCAGACACATATGGGGATGAGAAAAACTGGATGAATGAGAGAGATCCTGAGAAACTAAAAGATTATGGGACAGACAGGGTTAAAGTGGAAATAACTATGGAAGGGGATGGTGACACTGACACTGAAAACAGTACAACTCTGGAGGAGAAAGAAAGGAACAAATGGGAGGCAGAAAGAGAGAGCGAAAAAGTCATAAAAGAAAATGAGAAAGAAGACCGCTTAAAAGAAGTGGCAGATAAAGATGGAAAAAGTCAGACAGAGTGGACAAAAGGAAAAGACAAATTAGGACAGACTAAAGTGCCAACTTCTGGTGGAAAAGAGAGAATAGTAGATATGGAAAGAGAAAAGGGTTTTGAAAGCAGTAACAGGGATGCACACAAAAACAGAAATAAAGCAAAAGATGGAAAAGGGTTTTTAATGGGAGAACAAGAGGATACGCTGGACAGCGAACAAGAAAGAATGATGACCACTAATATGAAAAATAAGGAGAAAATACCAGAAAATGACCATGACGTGAGGCAAGATGAAACAAAGGAAACTGAGAAAAAGACCCAAAATGAAGAAGACAGGAGCAGTGATGGAATAAAGATGTCTAAGGAGCATGATGAGCATACAAATAAGGTGCAAGAGCAGCACAGAGAGGAGAGGAAAGAGGAAATGGAAAAAGGAATTAAAGCAGGACAAAAGAACAAGAAACCAAAACAGACTGAAAACAGTGGGAGGACCGAAAAAAAGAAGACTATAAAAGAAGTGGAGACAGAGGAGGTGGTGGACAGAGAGATGGGAAGGGAGATCAAAACAAAAGGAACAAAAAAATCTGCCCAGAGCGAACAGAGAGACAGTGATGGAGAATCAGCATCCAGCAAAGCAACTGAGAGAACAGATTTTGTTTCAATCAGTCCGACTCCTCAGTCCACCATTGGTTTAGATGGGACGTATGACTCCAGGGATCCACACAAAGCTGCAATCTATAAAGCATCTCCTCCACCTTCACCTTTGTCCTTTGTCAGTCAAGAGGCGGTGATAACTGTTAATGAACTAACAACACAAAGCAATGGAGAAGGTGGCATTTCTGAACACACAAACAGACCAACAACAACAGACACAATAAACACACTGGGTGGACTCGGACATCACATTACCAGCGCCACTAGCAGTGTCATCTCTGCAACTAGAGTAAGACCTAGAGCAGGCTTCCAGGGCTCCACCACTACTCCCAGTTACAATTCATACACAACCACATACTCTGGAGTCACGGACCACAGTCACTGGACTGCTAAAAAGAACAGCTCAAATGCTAAGACTGGGGTGAAACCTCTACCAGGTCGAGGACCACAGCCTGATAAAAAGCATAAACCTGGAGTTAAGCCTGAAGCAGAGCAAAGGCCAAAAAATCCAAAGAATTACCGTAAACCAGATCAAGCTCCTTTGCCTGACAAAAAACCAAAACATGACCAAAAGCTGAAGCCTTCTCATGAAAAACCCACAACAGACCAGGAACCTAAACCTGGCAAAGACACTAAACATGTCCAAATGTCAAAACCAGACCAAAGAGCTCAGTCTGATAATTTAACTACTGGTCAAAATCTAATACCTAAGCATGACCAAAACCATACAACTGAAGAAAACAAGTTACCCAACCGAAAGCCACACTCCCATCAGAAGTCTATGCCTCCTGTCCAGAAGCCTGTAACTGTAAACACAACCAGCCCTGGCAAGGATCCTCTAACTGACCAACAGCCTGAATATGATGATATCTCAATTATCAATCGTAACTCAAAACCAAAAATGCTGCATCATACTCCTAAAACCAACAAGCCTGATCAAAAGCAAACACCTGGGAGAAAAATGCCAAGTAAAGAAACAAGCAAACCTGATCAAAGATCTGAGCTGAATCTAAATTTCACACATGTTCGAGAGTCTGAAAGAAGTGAAAAAACTTATCTTACAACAAAACATAAGCCGGCGACAGAATTAATAAGAAAACATGATGAAAATCCTTCTTTTGAGCATAAATCTAATCAAGACTCAGCACCTGGACAAAAACTTACACCTCGTGTTATTATGCCTCCTGATCAAAAGCCTAAATCCAGCCAGACAATTCCTAAAAACAATCAAAAGCCTAAACCTGGACACACGCCTAAATTTAACCATAAACATCCAGTGACTGTGACAGACCCAACGCCTAAACCTAATGTGAAACCTAAACCAGGCCAAACACCACAAAACACTCAAAGGATTAAAACACCTCTGTCTGCCCAAATGCCTAATCTCAACCCAAAATCTGTGCCTGATGAAATCCCTGAAGCAGAATCCAGCAAAACAGGCAAACCAAGGCCTCCCCCGAGACACAGACCACCAACCAGACCTGTACTCAAGCCAGGAGCAACACCTGTTCAAAGGCCAAAACCAACAGTGCAACCAAAACCAAGTCCGAAAACCAAAGCAGATTTAGATCTTCCTCAAATCAGCGTCCATTCGACTACTTTGAACAGCATCCAAAACTCTCAAACTGACCTGCCACCTACATCTGGCGCCGTAAAACAGACTGATGATGCAACTCATTCTCCAGGGGATACAGAGTTCAGTCCCAGCACGGCGAAAACTATCACTCTGAGTGCAAAGACCTCTAACAGCCTGGAGACAAGATCCTTCCCTTACCTTCACACTCTACCCGAAAGCTTCACAATGAACCCAAACAGCAGGATTACGTCTGATCTGAGGCCGCAAGCGATCGGTGAACCAGTATCGATCCCAGTCACCACAAAACCAAACAATATTTTTCATGGGAGATTTCCAAGTGTTTTCTCTAGCACCAGTTCAGGATCCACAAAGCCACATTTAGCTTATAATACTGACTCCAGCCTACAAGATACAATACTTCACAATGTGAAGAAAATAGCACCCAGGCCAAGTCCAGATCCAGACAAAATGATGATTCCAGTTAATTCCCCCACTGCCCAAACTACCTCCACAGTCAGCTCTGACTCCAGGTCAACAACCTCTGCAAATTCTGGTCCCAAGCTCCCAGATGCTGAGGCCTCCACTCCCAGTGCACATGAGCTGCGTGTAAAAATCAACCAGGTGGCGGCGCTGTTCAATAACAGCCTCAGCCTGAATGGAAAACCACTGGACAGGGGACCAAGAGAGCATCTCGACGACAAAAAGGGAGGCAGCAGTCCTGACAAGTCAGACAGCAAACTACCACCACTGACGTCATCTAAAGGCAAGAGATATTATTTCTCATTGTCATGTTTAGTCAAGTTTTATCTTTGTGTCTGTGTTAACACCATGTATCACACCAAACATTACTGGGTTTCACCATTATTTACACAACCAGTCAACTCAACGAAACACTGCATAAATAGATTAAAACTTGAGCTAGCGAAGGAAAGAGAGATTATCTGAAGGTGAAAAAACTTCAACAACCAGCCTCTAGAAAAGTTTTTGTCTTTTGATGACTCTACATCACTATAATTAGACACCTTATAGTTGTATTACTGGCTTAAAAAAGGTAATGGCTTTGACCTGAGGTGGTAGGATTGTATAAAAAGAGGACCACACAGTAAGCTATATGAAAAGCTATGTGGTCTGGGATCATCTTTGTACCATACATCATAGCTTTTATGTGTCAGAGAAAGATGTGCAAAATGTGTGTGTGGTGATTAGTGGTAAAACCACAAGTATGCAACCTCCTACAGAGGAGTTTGACTTGCAGTATGTGACTAATCTGACATCAAATCAGTTCTTAAATCTTCTTCACCATATTCATGCAGGTAAAGATCAAAATAACCTGTTCACCACATTCTCCACAGATTATTTCACACTGTATATCTCTAAAAGAACAACATTTATCTCTTAAAGCTTTAGATTTGAATATGGATGCACAAACAAAATAATCTTTAATGGTGGAAAACTAGTTCTGCACGGACCTGTTGCACTTGTAAAACTTCACGTACACGTCCCAGCAGACTGAGCGTCTGAAACTCTCCTAAATGAAGAGGTGATACAGTTTTTACATAACTGTGTCAAAATATCATCTGAATTCTTTGAAATTTTATAATCCTTTACTTATTGTTTTCTTTAGCTGAAGTCGCCACTTCGAGGAGAGACTGCTCGGACCTCCTGCTCCGAGGAGAAACGAGAAGCGGACTGTACCTGGTGACCCCTGACATGCGAAGTAAGAGCTTCTCGGTGTTCTGCGACATGGAGCTGGGTGGTGGAGGATGGACTCTCATCCAGCGCCGACAGGACGGCAGCGTGAGCTTCAACCGCACCTGGGCTGAATACCGGTCAGGGTTTGGAGAACTGGACGGAGGAGAGTTTTGGCTGGGCAACAATATGATCCACCTGCTCACCCGGGACAGGGACATGGTGCTGCGGGTGGAACTGGAGGACTTTGACGGGGTGATGGAGCATGCGCAGTATGAGCAGTTCAGGGTGGCGAGTGAACGACTGCGGTATCGACTGACAGTAGGCGGATACTCTGGTAACGCAGGCGATGCTCTCCGCTTCAACAAACTGTATGATCACAACAACAGGGCTTTCACCACCCCGGATAAGGACCACGACCGCTATCCATCCGGGAACTGTGGAGCTTACTACAGCTCCGGCTGGTGGTTTGATGCCTGCATGGCTGCGAACCTCAATGGGAGATACTATGTGGAGAGGTACAAGGGAATCCGGGATGGGATTTTCTGGGGGACGTGGCGTGACATATCGACAGAGTATTACCCCACTAATTACAGACAGTCCTTTAAATCTGTCAGAATGATGATCAGACCTAAAGGCTTCGCACCCTGAGCTGTGACTATGACAGGGCACATATCAAACAAAATAAACATAAAGGGTCTAACTACTAACTTCAACAATAAGCTCCCAGAATGCTCATTACAATGTTAAGAAAACTTAATGTCCACAAAGTTATTGTATGCCACTAACAGTCTGGTTTTACATGAATTGTTTAAAGGTTCATATGACAAAAAAATGACGGTGTAAATAGTTATAAAGATTATAATCCTAATTACATTTTATCTTTTTCATAACCTCTTAATATTAATATGATATAATATTTGTTTTTTTTGGAACGACAGAGAGAAATATTGTTTTTGTATTGAGATTGAATCTGACACGTACAAGTTCATGTGGGAAAAGGAACGTATAGCATTACTGAAAGACCCGCTGGTGATGTTTGACTGAACCTGTTTTATAATTAAGTTTGTCTTATCAAGATGAATAAAATGAATTTATATAAAAGCTTTGCAGTTTTTCATATATACGTGTCTGATGAAAATAGCCACAGAGCAGCCACAGACTGCGCTCAGACATGAGACATAACACATTTATGCAACAGAAGCGTAGTCACATTAGGAAATTCCCAAAATGCTTTGCGAAAAGAATAACGTCACTGGTGACTGATTGGACCGAACTAGAAGAGGGCGGGGTTACGTTTGCACGGTATTGTATATCCGGTTTGTCAAGTTAATAACATTGATTTAGTCTGGAAGTGAATGAAATTCAAAATAAAAGACTTATGATAAGGAATAGTTTCGTTTGCACCACGGAGTCAACCAACCAATCAACAGAAAACAAGTGTGAAACTATTTTGTAAACCAGTAACTATTAAAGTATTTTTTAAGGAAAATAGTTGTTGGTTCAAGCATGTGAAATGTTTTAAATAATAATAACCTGAATATATTTGTATTTCGGACAGTTTAAAGTTTGGGTTTGAGGAAATGCAGCAGGTATAATTACTATTTCCTGACTTCTTGCCAACGAATTCATTGACTGAAAAAACAATCTGCAGATACTAGACATTATCTTTACTTGGTACTCTAGCACTCTCATTTTTGAGCAGTGTTTCCATCAAAAGGAATGAAAACCCCATCAGTGATTTGTACATGCATTTTGCACAGCTGGAGTTTTCTAGCTCTCTGGAGACCTGAGACTCATGAAGCTCAAGGTGTTTAGTTCATCAAATAATTTTAGCTAAATCAGTAGAAGAAAACATCTAAAGTGCATTATAGTTGGACTAATGGTGGGCTTGATTTGCTTATATTTTGAACAGGGTCCTTTTGTGAAACTTTGAGACCTTCATTACTGCATTTAATCTAATAGCCTCACAGAAAACCTGGGGCCAGGTAGTAAATCATCATAGAAAAACTATAAACACTACACACACGTGGAAGCATATTACCGAAAGGATAGTCAACTGTAAATTAGTAAATTGAAAATGTCGCTTTACTCTGACAAGTCATAACGGAAGTCCAGGTTTGTTCTATCACAGACCTGCAGCGTTGTGACAGTCCATGTTGACGGAATGGCAACTTGTGTAGTTTTGTAGTAGTGTCAAGAGTGGATGAGTTGGTTTATCGGAAGGTGACCGAAATGTTTTGGAGCCCATCAGGACTGCGGGGATGTGTCGGACTCCTACGCTGCGGGTCCGTCACAGTCAGCCCCAGGACTCACATAACACACCGGTGTCACACTTCACGGACATTCTCCATCTCCTCCTCTGCGAAGTGTCAAACACACGAAGAGTCGAACCCGCCTCTGAAGCAGTGGGCTCTGACCGTGAACCCCTTTAGCACAATACGGGCACAGCTGGGCTGCAGCATCTCCATCAGCCCGCTGGACCCACACGCCTTCCCAGAGGATGACCGAGCCTTCATCACAGTCCGCGGAACAGACACCGAGCTCGAGGTCGGTCTGCATCACTTACAAGTCCATTATGACGAGCACAGCAAAGAGCTGCTCATCTCCGCAAAGAAGGTGAACAACAACGTGTCGATTGATGTGGCTGCACCCATCAAAAGCAGTGAGTGTCTCCTGATGATGAAGGGTCCATCGGTTGATATAAAACTCTGCCTTAGTGGGTCTCTACATCAGACTCTGTCATTGTCATTGTCCTGAGCTGTTCTTGAGTAATGTCAGTGTGTGTTTTTTTCAGATCTTTTCATCACTACTCACGGAAAAGGCAATGTGCAAGTGAGGAGAATGGAGTGTGACGTCTGCAAGGTGCAAACAGAGAGAGGCAACTGTTTACTGCACTCTGTCAAGGTAGCATGACAATATAAACAGATTCTTGCATCAGAAGATGCATACAAAAACAAGAGATGAGCTGTATGTATGTGTCTGTATCTTACTGACTTGTCACTTTATGAAAATTCCCACAGTAAAATAATTGAATATGAATATAAAAATATTGAGTTTTTAAATGGGATCTGCACAAGCAAATACATAAACCATCTTGTTCAAGATGAGATATGGTGGTTCCTAAACTGCAGGTCTCTTAAGGTGTGAGGAGTGGTTAAGGAAAGATAAACATTTGTGTCACACATGATTATGATAATGATCACTGACTCTTTTTTGAGAAATACTGCTTACTTAATCAAACCCAAATAAGTTATATTTTAGCTGCTCAGAGCCCTCATCATTGTGGGTCACAAGCTTAATTTTAAGAGTCCACAACGGTTTAAAGTTTGGGAACTGCTGCACTAAACTAAAGACGTTTTGTCACTGATCTCAGAAGATTCATTACTTGTTGCACACTGACTTATCACTCCTGCTCCTCTCACTGTTGTTTGTTATATTTTAGGGTCATCAGGTGGAGGTGCAGTCCAGTGGTGGACATGTCATAGGTGTGGGCACTATCCATGGCAACGTGGACATCAGCACACATGGAGAGAGTGTAAGGACAGTGTTATCACCTGGTACTTTTTTGGGTTACACTCTCCCATCATTAGGGGGCAGCAGCAGTCTGTATACAGAATTTCTGCAAACATGTTATGAGGATTGACTTACATGAAACATTCATGTAATTATTTGAAAACTGAAAACATGCTGAACTCATACATCACCTGGCCACAGCCCTGTGCACCAATCAGTTCTGTGTTTGCAGGCAGTGGATGTCAAGAAACTCCAGGGCACCAAAATGAATGTTTCCACAGAACACGGCCCTCTGAGGGTCAAAGCCATCTATGCTGAGTCCAGCTGCATCTCCTCCTGCTCAGGGAAAGTAGAACTGGGGCATGTACACGGTGAGCAAACAGCAGCATCCATCAGTCATCTGTACTGAAGCAGCTACATTATTTATCAAAATTTCAGAAAGTACAGTGTCAGGGAAAAAGCTGTTCTAACCGGCCCTATGTGAACAAGTAATTAGAAGCAGTCTGAAAAGGGTTATAAAGCTTTTCTAAGTCTTTGCGACTTCAATGAACCACGGTAAGAGCCATTATCCACAAATGGAGAAAACTCGGAACAGCAGTGGCCGGCCTGAAAAGGTTACTCCAAAAATGGCATCCATGGGATAGTTCCAAGGTAAAAGCCACCGCTGACCAAAAAAGAACACAAACAAACACAAAGGCTCGTCTCACATGCCAAAAAACATCTTGATTTACCCAAGACATTTGGGGAAATATTCTGTGGACTGATGAGAGAAAATCAAGTCCACCTCTGAAAGGCTTGAAAAAAAAAAAAGGTTTTAATTAAGGTTTTAGTCAAAGTCCAAACTTAAATCCGATTGAGATGCTGTGGCATGACCTTAAACATGGCTGTTTGTGCTGTCTGAATTAAAACAATTCTACAGCAATGAATAAACAATTCTAATTAGGTTTGGGAGCTAAGTACTTTTTCACTTAAGGCCAGGCAGGTTTGAACAGATTTTGTAGTTGATGTAGCTGCAATGTTGTTTGTTTTGGGAAACAGGTAATTTTTTACAGCTATTAGATAACAAAGAAAAACAGTCCCACAATGGGATGTGAAGAAAAGGCGTCATCTGTGTAGAATTTTAATTTCTTCCTGATACAGATGACCGTCTGTCCATGGAAACAATTATCTTGTTAACTTCTTTGATGCGGGTTTATGATATGCGTCATCTGTGATGGAGGCCGAGTCTTATTGCCAGATTTGCCACAGTCTTTATCATTTTCATATGATGTAATCACCTACAAATAACGTAAAATTATCTGACAGTAAGTTACTGATGACCTTGTGCTTTCGCAGGTACCGCCACTGTGAACAACATTTGTGGAGACACAGTTATAGGTAAGCAGGCTGAGTGGTTACGCAATGACATACTTATGTTATCTATCAGCAGATGGTAAAAACAAAACTCCTGAGGCATGCTTTACTTTTGCAGATGGTTCAAATAGTTTCCTGAAGGTTTCCTCTCACAGCGGAGCTGTCGATGTCTATGTGGGAGATGGTGGCAGTGCTGAACTACATAGTCAGGAAGGTAAATACACATTATTAAAGAAATATTCACTTGACAAATAATATTTTTTCTACCTGTGTACTGGTCTGTCGGATCATATTTTTAAACTTAGTTTATCCATCAATTTTCTGTTGCATGTAGGAACGGTGTGTGTGCGCATCCCTTCCTCATTAAGAGCAGGGGTGGAGCTCTGCGGAGCATCTGTGGAAATCAAGCCAGATGTTGCTCTGCGTGGAGTAGAAAACAACGCAACCCAAGGCCAAACCACTGTTACTGGTAAGCCTCAATTACATCACATTAGTTGAATAACTAAACCATTCAACAAGTAAATACACAGAACACTCTCAGAAAATCTCCCATATTTCTCTCATTTGCTGTGTTCTGTGTCTCTCTCAGGTTATCTGAATGTAGAGTCTCCAGTGGACCAGTGGGTTAAAGCTCGGGCAGACAGAAGCTCTGTGAGACTAAAGACACAAAGCTGGCTTGAGTCACTCAAGCTGAGGAGCTGAAGTGACAGGATTTCTAAGCTCACAGTGATGCATCACTGCACTGGAGCTTTGCATTTGAAGAACGAGGCAAATATTTGCTGCTGCTTCAAGACTGGATGTACTATACCTTCAATTACATGACATCTAACTTTCTGTATTTCTGTGTCAAAATCATTATACACAGCATGTTACTACGCAGCAGTGTTTTGTGATTTAGATTTTTCATTAGCAAAGTTTTTCTTGTTATGTTTACTTAAAATGTATCTGTATATCTGTATAAACATTTCTTTACAAAGGCACATTAACTTCACTTCTTAAACCTCAGTTGCAAAATTATATAATCTCACTGTTTTAATCTGACTGCTATTTATCTGACTCTAAATAATGATAGATAATAAAGACATTTTAATCTAAGCACTATGTGTTCATAATCGCTAAGCACATTCCTCACAGTTGTGTTTGCATATTACAAAACAACTTAATGCAGTTGAGGTAATAAATTACACAAGATAAGTATATTGGAGCACAAAGCAGAAAGTGACGCCCTCATTCCCATACATGCGTACATGTACGCATGTATGGGAATGTACAAGAGTACATGCCCATACAACTTTCTTCCTTCCTGACAAAGATTAGGAAGGTAGTAGAAATACAACCAAGTGTAAAGCATTTGATTTATAAATATCTATATCAAGATTGTAAAATAAATAAAAATAATGCATATTTTTAAGTTGCATAGCATAATAATAATAGTAAGCAAAATATTTTAAAGACAAACAGTGATTATGCTAACACTGCATAGACAAACTATCACAACATTTAGAGAAAGAATGATTTAACAACCTCTGAAATCAGGCTATTGAACTTTTATTTTGTAAATTTATAATCCAAGTGTAGTTAGACTGAGGCAGTGTCTGTTTAAATAGCATCTGAATAATACAGTATAAATTAACCAAAATTGGAGCAGTAGACTTTTACATTTACTTAGTTGTTTTAGAGATGATTTACAATTGAGAGATTACAGACTTTCTGTCACTGTCTGTGGAGAATATGTTGACTGAGAAAACAATATATTATCATTTTATAAAGTTCAATAAGATCACTCCACATATTTAAATTGGCAAGGATTTTACACCAGATGCCCTTCCTGATTATCTGGGCTTGGGTTTGGCACTAGGGAGGAACTGGGATGCAAACCATCAACCCTGGGTTTCATAGACTGTTAGCAATTGCTGATTGTCCTATCTACTGTGCCACCGTCCCATCTAATATAACATCATTAATTATTATAATATTTAAACAATAAAACACCAAAAACTGACCCTTAATAAAAACTGTTGTGTAATGAATCATAGTGGAAATCACACTTGACTTACTGTTAAACTGAATTGTCAGTTCAGAACCTAGCAGGGTTAGAGACAATGTGTAATAATATGTGTAAACGCTGATTTGTTGATTCAAACGTAGACCATGACAGGATATTCCACTTTTAGAGAGGCGGCTGTAACACTGCTATGCCTGAGACACTATCCAGACAGGAAGAATACAAAGAAAACATTAAGATGAAACATAATCAGATTATTAGAATTACAGATTACAGATTATGTAGATTAACGCAAATTGTTTGGTTGCTCTTAATACATTTTGATACAAAGGATATAATATAGTGATGGCTAATATGATTGCATGATTGTCAAAGTGCTATGTGTATTACTTAAGTGTCTGTTCTATAAAATCAGGAATTCTTTAGATCTCTTTATATCTTCACTGTACTTGCTGCTTTTGTCATCACTGAGTGCTGCTCCACCACTTCCCAGGTGTCATCAGTCTTAATAGGTTTTGTGACTGAATAACCTATTTGTCCCATGTTGTATCCAAACCAGTATGGAGGGTCGTCATTGCTGTGCTCCCAGTACTCTACACGTGGCTGCAGCTTTAAGGCAGCCACCCTGAATGACCACACATTCATTGATCACTAAAGGTTCTTGTGCAGGAATTAAAAATTTACAGTACTTGTCTTGTCTTAGTTTGTGTCTTACTTGGAGATGCTGCTGCAGTAGGCCATTGTAATGGAGCAGAGCGGAGGACAGATCTTTTCTAAGTGTCGAGGTGTGCGATCTGTTAGCAGAACACAGCCACTCACATCAAGCTCTCGCAGGTACTGAGACCCACTTGTCAGATACTGCACTGCCATATCGGTCATCTGAGACAGGTCAGAAAAAAAAGAAAACATGGTATGAAGTGAGAAGGGGAAACACAGTCGACTTCAAACTGGGAATATTAAAAAGTTTCGTAAGTGTGTGTATACCTTTGGACAACCCGACATCCGCAGTGTGACCAGACTTCTGCAGTAAAATGAAATGGCTCGGATGGCCGGATCAGATAGAGGTACACAGTGAGACACATCAATGTGTTCGAGATCTCTCATATTCTTGCACAACGTCTGTCCTCACGAGGAACAAAGGAGATGGCAGAGAGTTTTAGGAGGAAATGCAAACTGATCAGAGAATTAATGAGGCAGAAAAAGAAAGAACACCTGTGAAATGTTTGACTGCTTTTTGGAACTGACTTAACAACACTGCGGATGCATTTTTTTCATGTCCACTGTTCATTTTCGTAAACACTTTAAAAACAAGTAAACAAAAACCCAGTAAAGTTATAAACTGTTCTATTAGAAACATCTGGCCAAGTGTTGAAATTCCAACTAGATTTGTACCTCTATGCCAATGTCTGTGATGTGGACACACTCTGCAAGAACTAACTTCCTCAAGCGAATTCCCTCAACAGCAGCCAGTCCCTAAAAATAGAAATATGTTCACAACATGGGCCAGTTATCTTTTTTAAGCAATGTGAGAAAAAAAGCATACAACAGTACCTTATCCTGAATGTTGCAACCACTGATGTCAAGAGAGCAGACAGAGCTGCCACTCAGCCACTCCAGGCTTATGTCAGTCAGTCTTTCACAGTAGCTTAAGTTGAGATGGTTCAGTTTACACAACCTGATAAAATGTGTGCACATGACACATAAATGCTGCTTTGTGATGCTGATCACCAGATCACAGTGAGGTACCTCGTGTTTCTAAGAGTGAAGTCATACTATATACCTTTGTGCAATCCTCAAGACAGAGATATCAGTGATGCAACTGCAATAACTGACATTCAGCTCTTTCAATTTGGTGACCGAGGAGCATTCAGTTAAGTACCTGATGCCAACATCACTCACCCTGAAATATAAAAATATTCTGTCATAAGTATAAAAGCACAGCATCTGATATTGAAAGATGACGGCAGTTACAAACACATATACCTGTTGCAAAGTGAAATGTCCAGGTATTGCAGGTTCTTGAGGGTGGCCACAGATTTGAGGCTGGCGTCTGTCATTCGGGGACACTCTGCAGCATGGAGTCTACAGAGACCCTCTGAGCTGCTGCACAGAGCCTTCCAGCTGTCATCTGATAGTTTGTTGTTACCTAAATTGCACATGTGTGTTGAGCAGACAGCATAACCAGAACATTATATCTGTATGTGGAAATGAAGGCTGCAAGATGCAAAGTGAGCTCACCCTCTGTGCTAAAAGTCTTAAGTTTGGCTACTTCAGCAATGGCTTTGAGGGCTATGTCGGAAAGATGGGGAGCATCCAAAAGAGAAATAGCAGACAGACAATGACACCTTGCAAGTAGTGCCTGTTGGAGAAGAGTAAGACTCAAGGGGTTAAGGATATGTCGACAAAAATTATCCAAAAAGTTAAATTTTCTTATTTCAGCTTATTTTCCTTGTTGAACATTCCAGCGCAGTGATGTTGATCCTATATGAAACCAGGGACATGTTAGAAATAATTACACTTACCAAGACACAGCTATCTGACAGTGTGGGCATGTCATTGATCACAATCTCTTTCAGTGAGGGACATCCAGCAGAGATGTTTTTGAACCCATTTACTGTCATCTGGGAAGAGTGAGAGGAAAAGATTTGTCTACGCTGGAATCTGAATCATTCTGAACACGGTTTCCCCTCACTCCTCCCATTTCCAGGGCCCCATAAAGTGAAACCATACATCTGGAACAAAATGAATGCACATTCCGTCTTTTATGTTGGGGGACATATGCGTTATGTTATAGAGTGTGCACATGGTGAGTGGGTGGACCAGAGTCGATAGTACAAACCCAACCCTCCACTTGGCCACAGCTGCCTCTACTTCAGATCTTGCTTCATTTGCTCTGAGCACTGACTGAGTGCAAACAGTCACCAGTGTACAGCCAAACACAAGAGGAGACACGTGGAGTGAGCAACGACGGGATTTATTCAAGGGGAGCTGAACTTTTGTAAAGGCAAAAATTTTGATCCTGTCTGCGGTCGAAGTTGTGAGTCTATACAGAACCAACCCAACAGCGGCATACCAACTGACCTGAGTGCAGCCAGACAGATTGAGGTGGATGAGACTGTGGCAGCCTTTTCCTGTGGTCAGGTACAGAAATCCTTTATCTGTGAATCTGTTGCAGTAGGCCAGACTCAGATATTGAAGATTGAGACAGTTCCTGTTATAAAACAAATTCTGTGTTTAAACAGTTTTTAAAATGTTTGACAAAAGAGAGAAAGAAATCTTCAAATCCTTGGATGATAAAATGTGAAATATTCCAAAAACATTTTACATAATACTATTACCCATGAGAAAGAGCTAACCATGATAGTTCAACCTTCAAATATATTACCCATGCAATCATACAGTGTAGTAGTTTTGTTGAGTGCCAGAACTTCTACTCTAAATCGTGAAGTTCTAACTGATCACGCTGTACACTGGACAAAGAGAAATGGGTGTAATTCTGGGAACTAAGGGACAGGAGGCCAGATGAAGCAGGCACATCATTCAGAGAATGTCTGATCACTTGGATAGACAAGTGAGCTAGACAGGAAGTTTACCTGGATAATTCTCTTAGAGTTTTGTTTGTGATAAGTGTGCATGAAAGGTTCAAGTAGAGCAGGCAGGGGCAGCCCTCAACAATTCTCTGAATCATCATATCCTGTTAAAAAGCACATGCTCAAATGTTACATTAAGGCATCTGTTAGAGTGACATGGGTAGCATAATATTTAAAATCAAAATCAACATTGAACTCAAATATTAAGCTACTTGGTTTTCATACAGTGAACATACGCAGTGTTATCTGTGACCTACTGCTGCACCTTAATCTTAAACAGAGGATGTTTTTTGATGTATGTGTTAACTTATTTTTTATAGGACTGAACTTATATTAATATCTGTTCATTATCAACAACTTTGATAGTTGTTTTGAAGTTGTTATTAATCTTAAAAACATAAAAAATAGTAAAGTAGTAACAGTAAAGTAGTAATGTAATGTAAAGATGAAACATTTTAGTTAGTTTAGTTACATTTAGTTTTTATGCTACATTATCATTTAAAGAAAATCATATCATTACGTTAACAAAGTTTTACTTACACTAACATTAAAACACTCAGACACATTGAGCTCCTGGAGATTTCTGCACTCACCTAAAAACAAAAGCAGAGAAGAGTTTATTATTATATGTACGCTAAGCTAAGATAAAGCATTACATAATATTATGTAAGGAATGACATCAAGTGGCATTCTGCCTCATTTCAAATGTGTATATACAGTAAATTCCTCCTCTGGCTCCCATCTCTTACATAACATGCAACTTCTCCTGTCCTCTCTAGGTCAGCAGCAGCTGTGTTCCATCAAAAACAACAACACTGTTACCCTTTGACCCACTGCTTCTGTTTTGGAGCCTGTTTCATTAAGACTGTCACCCCAAGCTCCTACTCCAGCGCTTCATACTTAAAGGACAATGCCTCCAGGGCTCAAGATGTGTCTGATCTTGCTCCTTATGGCTTTCTTTCTCCTTCTACTGCTCCCTTCCACTGAGATGAAAAGACAGGGGAAGGGCGGAGGCCTCAAAAGAGCACGACAAACACTCACACAGGACAGGTATGGATTTATTCTTGAGTCTTCATTGTCCAGTCCATCATAAACTTGATCATAAAAGTCTTTTTTTTTTTTTTTAAATCATGTCAGGGTAAGAACTGCTGGGCGCTACAGCAGATCAGGTCCCTTCAGGCTTGTTGCATCACCTGACTGCTCAGAGTCCACAGAATCTGGAGATGTCTTTGTGGACTGTCAGGACCGACGTCTCACTTCCATTCCATCCTCACAGATCTGGTTAAAAGAGCCTAAGCACCTACTTTTAGCCCGCAACCAAATCAAAGTCCTTAAAGACAGGGCCTTTCTTGGATATGACAGTTTAACCAGTTTAGATCTGCAGCAGAACCAGATCTCTCTGGTGGAGGAAGGGGCCTTCCAGGGCCTGACACGCCTCACAACCCTTCTGCTGCAGCACAATCGCCTTGGGACACTTAGTGAAGAGGTTCTTATCCCCATGCCAAACCTACACTACCTGCGTTTACATGATAATCCCTGGAATTGTATCTGTCCATTGGACAGTCTCATACGCACCCTTCAGGTCCCAAGCAACCGTAATCTAGGAAATCATGCAAGGTGAGTGATTCTACACACAGTGTGATCCACTGCTCCAAAACCACAAGTGTCCAAGTGATAACTTCGTCTCAGAATAAAACTCCACATCAAAAGAAATCACACTTGATTTATTCATGATGACTTTACTGTACTTCCTCTGCTAGGTGTGCAGAGCCCGTCAGGCTAAAAGGAAAGAAATTGAAGCAAGTTGATGCTGAGTTTCTCTGTAAAGAGTCAGACCCAACTAGTGACCCAATAAGAGATCAGACGGATTCCACAAACCCTTTAGAACCGAGTCCAATTCGCAGCAAACCCGATGCCATCACATCTTGCCATACCTACTTTTTCCCGCAAATACAAATGGACTGCAGTAAACAAGGTAAGGTCACAATCACTTTCTATACTGAGCCTCACATGTTTTGAGAAAATCAACATGCTTCTTATGCAACAGAGAAGTTAGGAAAAATACCTCAAAACCATGATGTCAGAGAACTTGTATGCATGTTTATTACTGTTGTATGACTGGAATAATAAATCTTCCATTTCTCAACGGATATTTAGGGCCAGACAGAAACAGCCAAGACCAGCATCTGGTTTGGCAGGACTTTTCTATCTGATATTCTGCTGCTTGCGTCTTTAACCTCTGACTGATTTCATGTTATAGTTCTTTGTCACCTTATAAGTAACTTGGAAAGTAGTATCAAAACAAAGTTTAAATCAGAAGTGTTCTTTGGCAAAACATGCAAAAGCACTTTAAATGATCCTAAGAATATTTTAAATCAAATAATGTGTTACTACCATCTGCCTCCTACTGGCAGGAAGCCTGGACTTAAGTATTACATTTATGGATAGGTCCAAAACTCTGTAGGTCTCTGTGCCAACTTTGCAGCTACTGATCTTTAGTAATAAGTAATAAAAGTAATTACACCTAACAAAAACAAAAAACTAATTACTTAGAGAATTTGACAAATTTGGCATATATTAAAAAATCATCCATCATTCAAATTACTTAATAAAACAAATAGAGTAAATGTAAATAAAGCAGTGTTGTATTTTAGCATAAATAACATAATCAAATGAATTTCAGTGACCCCTGAATTATCTCCTTCCTCTTTACATTTAGGTCTAACTGAGGTGCCCACAGGTATTCCAGAGGATGTTGTTCATATTGATTTGTCTCATAATTCAATCCGTCATCTCAAAGTAAGAGATTTCCAAGGTGCAAGGAGCCTCAGGACCCTTAATCTCAGTAATAACAACATGGAACACATCGACACAGGTGAGAAATGCCATGTGTTTTAATTACTGCATATCAATTAACCAAAACCAGGACATTTTAACTATGTAGCCATAATGCTTCCTCTTACAGAGGATGAAAACCAAAACAAATAAAGCTGTGTTTTCCTTTGCCTGATAAATAACATGTCTGCAACGTCTGCTGAGTTCTTTTTCATTAGGCAGTAGGCATTGAGCTATCATTGTGTAAAAAGTATTGTTTTTATTTTATAGAATGTTACAGACATTTAGTTATTGCTTTGCTTAAGTGATACAGACACAAAAACACTAGTCTGCACATTCCTATTAGAGTTAGACTGGACTAAATTTTTCTTGGTTATTAATAAACAGCAATAAAAAATTTATATAGTGAGAAAAGCAAGAAACAAATGAAAGCTAAACCCAAGCTTCTTTTTCTTTTCTCATTCACAGGTTCCTTGGCTGGGCTCCTGCACCTCCATGAGCTGGACCTGTCTGATAACAGTCTGTTTTTTATCCAGTATGGGGTTCTAGAAGACCTTTACTTCCTATCACAGCTCAAACTGGGAGGAAACCCCTGGGTGTGCGACTATAGGTGGGTTCTTCTTCTATAATGTGTGCAATTGCTTTTAGTTTGAAACAAATGCAAATAATGATTTAAACTTTTCCAGCATCCACTACATGGTGTACTGGCTGCGTCTGCACCCGGGGGTGAGACACTCTGGCCTGCTGTGCCGCTCTCCTCCTGAACACACTGGAGAGAGAGTGGAGCAATATGTGAATTATTACAACAGAGAATGCCCAAAGGACAGACAGCAAAGTAAAACAGACCAAGACCAAACAGATCCTGAGCTCTGGAACACAGCAATGGAGGTACAGGGAGAGGTAGAGGAGGAGTTGGAGCCCAGCCACATGAAAGTACCACAGAAATACCAGATCATCAGACTGTCCTGATTTAAATGACAATTTGACCTCAAATTTGACATTAAAAAGGCTCTTTCTGTTCTTTTACTCTTTCAATATTATTAAACTGTCTGTATCAGATAGAGAATCTTTTTTTTAAAATGTTTCTGTTTTCCGTTTTATCAGTATTGTTCTGACAAATTATTATTACTAAAGCAGTATTTGCATACGTCAATACACACATGAGTGAAACGTGAACATTGCAAATTAAATGTATAAGAAAGGATTTTCAGTACTCACTGATACATTTCAAAGTGGGCCATTTTAGAGATGTGCAGCCACGCAGGTTGAGATGAATCACAAATGGGCGGTAGTTCTGCAAAATCTGCTTCATTGTGTTGTCTGTTATCCAGTCTTTCTCCACAGAGAAGTTCATCTAAGAGAGCAGCAATAGTCATTATATTGTGTAAAATAAAAAACCCCTATATAAATGCAAGAATTAATACAGACCTGACTCCACAATGTGCCTGACTGGATGATAGCTTTCCACGAGCAACACACCTCAGCACAATTCAGCCAGTCTCGTAATGGTAGATACTGAAAGATCTGTAGATAAAACAATCATACAACAAAGCTAATAATGCTGTAAGGTGTTAGATGAAAGAGGGCTGACATTTCATCATCTTCAGTTTTCATTCACAATTCTACTTTGTGTTCTTTCTTAATGTATGTGCAAGATAGTGGAAATACAATAAAACATCAAGAACATCCAAGTGGATGCTAAAATCTGAGAAATATGTTAGTAGATGTCTTAGCAGACACATAAAAACAACACAACTTAAAAATGTAAGCACCTATAAACATTATGAGAAAGAAATCCACAAACGAAAATGAAAATAAAATCATTTCACTCATATTTGGTCCTGCAGGATTTAATTTCACATAACCCACACTGACCTTGGAAATATTTGGCCAGTATCAAGGGGATAGTTAGATGTCTGGACAAGGTTTACTGCCACTTTGCAAGGCAGAGTGATAAAAGTGTACAAGCAGCCCCTTTCTGTCTCCAAACATAGTCATTTTGGAGGACTATTTACTGAGAGGGGCTCTGGACAGAAACACCAAAGCAGATCAAACCAAAACTTTGCTGACTTTGCCAGCAAATGTGGATCCAAAACAAACAGGTGTCGCAACTGATAAATTTAAAAAGCGAAGACAACTTTTTCAGGATTTTTAAAAATAGACAGAAATTTGTGGGAAAGTACTGCAATGATTATATAATTGAAAAATATTAACATGAATAAACCATAACATAACAGCAGATCTTTGAGTAAGTTGTAGATAAACATAGCCCTTCCTAGGGTAATGGATAATAGGTACATTAGAGCATAATCAGCTGCGACTGGTTTTGATCATGTGTCCTCATGCTGACGGAAAGTATGTTTAGAGTAAAGTGTTATGTAACAGGTACGTATGATCTCATCACTGACTGCTTAGAAAAAGAGAAACTTTACAGCCTTCATATATCACTCGTTGGGTTTTTCTATGTTTTCCGTTTTGAAAGTTACTATCATCACTCTGTGAACTAAACGGGCTCATGAGCTATAAAGGAAAATACGGAGAGACCCAACATGTGATATATGAAGGCTGTTTCTGAAGATTTACCTTCAGTGAGAGGCTGCTCGGGAGTGCTGAGAGTTGGTCACATCCTTCTCCAATCTGATCGTCTTCATTGCCAATTTCAATAAAACCCATTTCTGACTTCTCCAAGATGCATACAAACACAAACAAACAATACAAAATATTTCTAGAAAACAGAGCTAGAGATTATTTTGAAAAGAAAAATTCCACATAACACTATACCTTAAAGTATTCTTTTGTCCTCTTTGAGTCCTTTGCAACATTATGCCATGCAGCTATGATGCGCTTAAGGCGTTCACTGTTTATAAGTCTCTCAAGTTTCTTGATGGCAGCTGAGTTAAAAATATAGAATATGTTTTAAACAAAGTACTTACTGCATCTTTTTAGCAGAGGGTAAAATGGGCCAATTTATAACATTGTGATCATAACATTATGATCACGAAGGATACTATGGGAGTTTAGTATTGAAAGGTACAAGGGACAAAATGAGTCACAAGAGTGGGTGTGGGGGAAAAATGAATATCAGGAAAGACATTTGGTTTGGAAACATTTCTAAACCACAGTGCATGTTTTCTCTGGCTATATGACAGGGTCACAGCTTGTAAAAACCAACTGCTACACATTAGTTAAGGTAAACACTCCTCATAATTACTTTTTACTCAGAAACAGTTATGTGGTCACCTACCGGACTGATTCTTCTTTTGTAATTTTACCCAATTGAACCATTTGGCAAGACCAACCCGTTGGCATTTTGTCTCAAAGTGCTTCTTTGTCATGTCCATTTTCAGAGCGAGCTCTATGGTATCTCTCTTGCTCTGTGCAGTGAACTTCTTCCATTTCCTGTCCCCAGTAACAAACACAGCTCATCATTAATTTAATGAACAGGTTCACAGGCGGTCATCAAAGATGCATTTACTCAACATGACAGGAATCAGCAACAGTAAAATAATTTAATCTCCTCTTAAACCAGATTCTTTTAATGATTATCTCAACTAAAGCAGGTTTGCATGCCCGACAAAAGGCCAAAGATGGAGATGACTGGACCAGTATTTGACAGAGAGAGAGAATATGTGAAATATAATATCTGAAATACAATATCTTCATGCACTTGCCCACTTGTAAACAATGTTACACAGAAAACACTGAGGTTAAATTCCTGCTTAGAGCTCCATCTGAGATACTCTCTCTTGGTTTGTCATGAATATTTTAACACTGATCAAATTGAAAAGCCTTAACATTTTTAAAGTATAAGAGGTTATATGAAGTGCTTTACATTTTGATATTTATAGGAATTATAAAAAACACAACCCCAATTCCATAAAAGTTGGAACACTGTAAAATCTACATAAAAACAGAATGCAATGAATTGCAAATCTCATAAACCCATATTTGTATTGTATTCAATAGAGCATTGACAAACATAAAATATTTAAACTGTAAAAATTTATCATTTTGGAAAATAAAGCTAATTTTGAAATTGATGGCAGCAAAATGTAAAAAAAAGTTGGGACAGAGGAAACAAAGGGCTAGAAATGTAAGTGTACTAAGAAGGAAGATTTAGAAGAACATTTTACTCTAATTAGGTTAATTGGCAGTAAGTTCACAATGGGGCATAATAAAAAATCTTAGAGAGTTAGAGTCTCTGAGGAGTAAAGATAGGCAGAGGTTCACTAATCTGTGAAAAGTTATGTCCAAGAATTGTCAAACTATTTCAAAATAATGTTCCTCAATGTAAAATTGCAAAGACTGCATGTTATCATCTACACCAAGGGACAAAGCCGAAATTCAATATTGGATATGTGTGACCTTTGGGCCCTCAGATGGCACTGCATTAAAAACAGGCGTGATTATGTGACAAAAATAGAATTATAGAAATAGAAATAGAAACATTATGCAAAAAAAAAAAAAAAAGTAAAAAATTTTTACTTCCTTGAACTTCTTCATATGCTTCCTTGCTGTCAAAGCCACAGCAGGATGTTGGCTGAGTTTTAATCAACAGTTTGCTGCTGTTGCTGCTACAGATGGATGAGATGGTTGAACTAATTGCTATGGATCTTCCATTTGGGTAAATAAGCTTATATAAAGCTTTGTTTCCGACAGATAAATGTTCCTCTCAGCTCTTTTCGTGCAGAAATATGAACATTTGAGCTCTGGCTATCAATACAGCTTTATTCAGTTTTCTCAAAGTCAAAGATTTCAGACAACTCTCGACTTAAAACGATATTTTAAAATAGCCTGAGAAACTATGAAACACAGGTTGTTGGTCTCTGGTCCTCTTCTACTAGGTCTGATTCTGTGAAAGGAAATACCCATGCTGATGCCTGTGAAAATGACGTTTAGAGTGAACCTTTGAATATAGAGCAAACAGGGCAGTAACTACCAAAAACCATGTGAGAGCCTCTCTTTCCCTGATCCTTCAGCTCCACTTCAAGTCCCAGTGTTTATGACAAGCAAGACTCTGAGCTTGGCTCTGCTCTGTGCCCACACCATAATTTAGTAGACAAACATCTTTCATGTAATTATAGAAGTTTGGCCAGTGGTGGTACTTCTGGGGGAAAACCCTGATATTTTCACAAGTGCTCCTGATGAACAAAATGAAGAAACTCTGGTGCTTTCCCTGAAGAGGATGATTGGTTTAGTGGCTATGACTGCATCTCTGGCCAATCCTCCAAACAGCCCAGTGCAAGATTTCAGTTATACCAAATATTCAATATTCAATTAAATATACTATACATCCATAGTAAAGACTACTTAACAGGGTATCAAAAGCCATCACATCTTGTACTAAAGATTTTCTAATTGAGAAGCTAGCCAAAGAGTCTTCAGCCATCCAGGCATAATTCCTCATCTTCCCTATGGCAAAAGTCTGTATGTCAGTGCACCAACTCTGGATCCCAAATCACCTCCCCAAACATAGGGAAACACCAGGCCAGTAGGCTCAGACATTATCAACCCACTATCGGCAATCAAAGGATATAAAGTAAACTTCTACCATCTGCCCACATGTAGCTACTTGTTCTGTTTCTTCTCTTAAAAACCTTTAATCTCAAGGAAGTAGCAGTTATGTGGGTATTCCAGCACATGACCCTCAGAATCAAGCTGTTACCAGTCTATCCATTCTTATTGTAGGTCAAATTAATGACTGATAGCAAACATTTTTGACAATATGGGCCTATATTCCAAATGCCAAACTATCACACACATAACAATTGAGTGTCTTTCTTTACTTGTCAATATGATCTGTTTTCATTATCAAATAAAATATAATCAAGTTTGTGGTGAGCTACACACATTTGCTCTAATTATTAAAGGCACAAAATATCTTTTTACTTTTTTGACTGTTACATTGAATCATCTAATCAACGATTTCACTGTTTCTAGGTGTCATAAATGTAAAGTGCTGTCAACATCAGTATTTCATCAGTGAAAAGCTGTTCACTCATGCATTGCAATTTATTTGATATTTACGGGGTGGCAGAGCAGTGGTTTATAAAGCCCAGGGTCAGTGATTCAACTCCTGGTTTCTCCTGGCTACATGTTGAGGTGTCCACAAAACACTGAAACCTCGTAATAGTGCCAACATCTACTGTATAGCGGCTGCCTGACAAAGATTTTCCCAAGGGGAATAACAAAGTATATCATTATTGGTATTATTTATTATAACTTAATTTGGGATGATGGTTTTGAAAAATGGTCTAAATGGCTACACATTCTAATGAGTCAAGTAAAACTACCCAAATGAGTTGTGGCCTTTTTTTCCAGAAATCCTTGAGCAATGAATCAAACCTTGATTTTTACTGTAATTCTGCAGACCTACCTGAAGCAAGAGCTTGTTAATTTTTTCCTGTAAAACGAGTAGGCCATCTCAAACAGACAAAATGAGAACTAGAAAGCAACACAGAACCAAAATTAACATAAAAGCACTAATACTCTTTCATTTCAATCAATTGTCTGGAAAATTTGAGACGCAAATGGAGTTTCTAGTATGCATGTACACTGCTAAAGTATACCATATCATCTGCCTCCATATAGACAGTGTCCACAGTCCTTTGTGTGAGGAAGGTTGCTGTAGTAGTCCAATGTTCTGAGTCAGCAACAAACTTTTGCCTCAAAAAAGAAGAAAATTTACATCAAAAACAGAAAATACTGTACATTAATTTGCCTTGTAAATCAGTGATTTACTCAAAATGTTAATACTAATGTGCATTTAGAGGATAATTTAATAATCTGTTAAATTGAGAATCAGGCAATGCAACCAGAGGATAACAGGATGCAATTAGAAACACATGGAAGAACTTTTTCCAAATATAGTCTTCTCCATCAGTTAGATACATTTTGGGGTCTGAGATGAATGTAACTAAGGGTAGAAAATGTTGACTCCTTCACATTTAGTAGTCATCCATGATTTTCCCCACTAGGAGTAAAATAAAACTTGAGAAAGTGAGCCACCAAGTGTCCATGTCAAGAAAAGTCACAAGGAAGCGGGTCTACCTACCAGTCAACATCATGAAGATTATCATGTCCCTGAACGGCAAGAAGAGTGTTTTTCAGAAACTGTATTGGATCACTGGGACATGACAGGCATGAAGCTGCCAATATGGTCTGTTGTGAATGTAAAGAAAATCAAGATAATAACATATATGTTCTTAAATATTCAAGGGGTCAAACACACAGGCAATAATCAAATAAAGCGAAAATATATTTCAGCTACTGAAAAGCAGCTCACGTTAACTTAGCTAACGTTAGCGTGCATTCATGCTACATGTAACGTTACTGTAACGTTACTTTTTCTATTAGAGATAACATACCTTATATATTTGTGGCAGGCAGTGCTTCTGTTCAGGATCCTTTAGAACCCGTTCTGTGTTTGCTACAGCCATGTATTGTCTTTGGTGAATTTACAATCGATTAAGTTCCTGGTTTCCCCTAGCTCAGTTTACCGTTTTCCAGGTTTTCCTGGTAACGTTTAACCATCTCCATTTAGAACGCCATCGTTGCCAGGCAACAAAGGTTAAGTGTTGGACAACTAATAAGCTGCCGCGAACATGTGTCTATGACTGCAAAATACAAGAGTTCTAAGTAAGTTCACGTATGAATTTGATTACTTAAATTACTTTTAAGTTTAACGTTTCATATTACTTATACAATTTTAAAAGCTAAAGGCTAAAAGCTTTAAAGGCTAACATTTTGTGTACAGCTAGATGTTACTTGCTAGTTGCTCAGGGAAAGATTTGGTTGGCCTCTGTGAGCTGACCGGAACAACGGAACAGAACATTGTTGACAACTTTAAGCTACTTGTGGCTGTGGCAAACTTCTGTAGTTTTTCAACCAATGAAGCTGTTAAATTGAATTTGTATGGGCTTTGTAGTGATTTCGATGGGTTGTCACCAGTGCTAAATAACCAATGAGCTTGGTTAAGTTAACAGATTTTGCTTTTAACGTATCAGAGCATCTGCAGCTTAACGCTAGCTAGCTAGCAGCTAAAGACAAGGCAGCATGGGAGATGGTAGCGTTACTCCCAGGCTCGGCAATATGAAGGCGTTGCTTGGAATAGTTGCCGGAGCTGGAGCTTCCTACGGGATATATAAACTTATTAGCGGAGGGACCTTCAAGAGAAATAAGAAAAGTGCGAACAGCGAAAATCCTGGTTTCAAGAGCAATCACCTTAGTGAAGTTACTGTAAAGCCGGGGAGCCTGCTGGCCAAAGTGTCTGGACTGGATGTTGTATGTCCGCGACCTGTAGATGTTGCTTCAGGTAAGAAACACAGAGCTCATAAGCAAAGATGGCTTATACCAACTGTAGCCTTATGAGACTCTTCCAGAAAAGCAATCTCAAGATAACATTTTCAACAATTTCTCAAATCATCTATAGTTATCCACAAGATAAGATATTTGTTGATTTTCAACAGTAACTACAGCTACAATGTAATCAGTCTTCATGCACACTGGAAATGTGGAACACTCAGACTGAGAATCTTCACAGACATACACTGAGAACAGTTCTTGTAATTAGGCCATACAGAATGAGCTCAGCCAGCATCACCACCTTTGATCTGACTGTTCAGAATCCAGTTACAGGTGGATTTGGGCAACCCAAAGTTCACTAGTTTCACTGCTTCTGTGCTGACGGCGGAGTGGTAGTCTAGGAAAACCAGGCATGTGTAGGTATTCTTATTTGAATCCAAATATTTGACTCAAATAAAACAGATGCTCTTCCTCAGTTCTACATCTGATTTCAAGACTTTGATGAACATTGATATTGAGTGCTTTTTAATTTAAAACAATAGCTACAGCTGCAACATAAACAGTTGATGTAGCTAAATAAAAATTATTTGAATAAATTGGTTTGTTTGCTTCATAGGTGACATCATCCACCAGTCTCCCGGCAACTTGGAGCCACAGCATCTGAAAATGTTATTGTCATGTCTGCAGACCAGCAATAATCCATCTGACAGATGTCAGATCCTGCTTACCTTAGGAAATGCTGCTGCCTTCACTGTGAATCAGGTACAGTAAAAGTTTACTTTCTCTAAAACCTTCTACAAATGAAGTCTGTAGTTGTTGCTTTATTGATAAACAAGAGTGCGAATTTTCTAAAGCTGTAAATTACTTAGTTAAAAACTTCAGTAGCTGTTGTGTTTTGTTCACTCACTCAAGGTTAAATGCTATAGTATAATAGTATAATACTTGACATTATATTTATTTGCAGCAGTTTAATATATTTTCTTGCTTCATTGATCCCTCAGAATCTAATACGTGAATTTGAAGGGATACATATCATAGCAGATTTCATTTCTGATCCTGCAACTGAGGTTAGAGTGCAGACTCTGAACACTTTAAATAATCTGTGCATGAACATCCAAAACCAGGAACAAATCAAGGTATGTTGCCATCTACATCGTAATTAGCATGTTCTCTGTAGCTGAGTACTAGAAGCATCCCTCTGCTCAACCTTTTTGCTAAAGTTTTCTTGTCAGTTTTTTGGTATTTCAATAAAAAATCTTGTCTTTTAGGTTTATGTGCCGCAAGTGCTGGAACTGATAGAGATGTCACCAGTGAATTCTGACCTTCAGCTCTGTGCTCTCATGCTGCTGACAAACCTTTCAGTCACAGATGAGCATCAACACTTGCTCAAAGAATCAATTACACTTTTACTCTCTTTACTTGTTGTGAGCAGTGAAACTTTACAGGTTGGTACAGTATCTTTTCAAGGTGCTTAGTTGGAAACCAGCCAAGGCAAGTAGAGAGTGAATGATATTCATATGTGATGCTCTTTTGACTCTTTTGTCTCAGGTTCAAGCTTTGAAAGTCCTTGTGAATGTATCATCTAATCCAGATATGATTGATGACATTGTCCAAGCTCAGGTAAGAATACAGGGACGAAAATCCACGTCTTTATCAGATCATGTAATTTAAGCCAAACCAAAGGTGTCGTTTGCATGTTCTGCACAGCAAGTAAAGTTGTGATGTGTTAAGAGGTCATCAAGACAAGCAGAAGCACAGCATCGTTCAAGTGCTGTGTAATCAAACTGTTGTGATGGATATTCAAATTATTTTTAAAGCCTCTTATTGATGTTGTTTCTTTATTCTTTTTCCCCTAGGCACCAGCTTCTGTTGTGCTGCTGTTTGATGCACGAACAGCACCTGCTGTGCTTTCGCGACTCCTCACATTTGCAGGAAACTTAAAAGCCTGGAGGCCGTCAGCCCAGGTGGCCGATGAACTGAGACAGAAGCAGGATTGCCTCTTTCGGGTCATGTTAGATGAATCCTCCCAGCTCCACAACAGACTGGTCCAGCTGCTTTCCCACCCCGACGGAGAGATTCAGGCCCAGGTGGCTCGTATCTTGACCTAGAACTCCCTCTCTGCACTTTTAATCCTTGCTCAGTTTTTTTCCCACACACTTTGCCAAAGCTATCAACCTGTCACCTTTGAAGTTAAATTATAAATCTGTTAACACAAACCTTACAGAGGAGCAGCCTGTGCAGCCCCCCGTGGAAACTCATCTTACACTCTCTACATGTACCGCATTGCCCAGATCAATATTATTACCACACATAACTAAATGATCTATTACACTAATCTCCATCTATTTATACTTCTAATCAATGAGGGGAATGAGCAGGAAGACATTATTTACTCAGATAAGTGTAAAAACAGGCCACCTCTCCCTGTTTTTTCCTGCTGCAAAGAGTTTTCTCACCTTTGTCAGAGACTATTTTCCTTCGAAGATCTACGGTGCCCTGTCACAATGAGAATGTCACTGAACTTCTCTGAAGATATTTTCCAGGTGATGTTTCTGAACCCACTGCCAAAAGTTTTTTTTTTTTTTATTGTCCATAAAACCTCCGCAGCATGACCCAACTTACTCTCGGAGATGAAGAGGTTTCTTGCATAGCATGTCTGGGGCACACAAATGAATGGGTTTACTGCAGCTCCTGTCCACACTAATGTATCAATATGTTTGATTTAAAAATGAGTCTTATTCCAAGGAACACTAAGGTCTTTTATCCTTAAATTTAATTTGATTAAGTGCATTTTGATTTTAAAATTGAATTTAACCCACAGAGTGGTGACTTTCTTTGACCTTCTGACAACATGAGGGGTTCAGTATATCAGGCACATTTTGAAAGTGAAACACTGCCTCTCCCACATTAAGAAGAGCTAGTACAAGTGTTTGAGACACCTGGGTAAACTGAAGCTTGGTTTAGAAGTAAACCAACCACAGCTGCATGAATGAGTTCATCCAGGATGCACATCTCAGCTGGCCTACAAATACCTGCAAATGGAGGAAACTGCAGCGGAAATGGATGTCTGGACGGTTTCAAGCCAAAACAAACAAACAGGTCATATAGATATTCAGCTTAAAAATAAATAGTGTTTGACTTGAAATCTGTTATAATTATAATAATAAAACTAATAACTATAATTATTGTAGGATGATGAATTAGTAACAACAGTGATTGAATGTCAAATACAAGTTCTGTTTATTAAGTTATGAACTTACTGTGGTAACACCGCCAGTGACTTATTTATATCTTGTCTGGCTGGAGCTGTGAATCCATCTGCTGTTCAACTGTATTTACAGGAGAGAGGACGAGTTTAGGTGCATATTTCTAAATTGCATGACAAATGTAGGAATGGTCTGAGAATATGATTTTTAAAGTAAGTCTTTTCTGGCATGAGCCAGACAACTTGTATAGAAATGCTGCACATTTTTGAGAACACTGACTTTATTTAACCCTGATCCCAAATATCTCTCAGGCAACATGGTTTACCAGAAAATGCAGAAATGCAGCAGGAGGCTGATTTACTCGTGGCCCAGATTGCCACATTTATTTAATGATGTTGCATTTTGAATATAAAAGAAGAAGATTTGTTAATGTGTGTTTGAATAGTTCAATAAATATGCTATGGCCTACCCACATCTTTATTTTTCATGTTTACTCAAATATATTGGACTGGTCTGTGCATTGTCTTACACTTTATCAGTGTGATTTAATACTGCTTTTCAATCAGTTGTGAAGGAGCAGTGTGTATTACTGTCGTATAACTTTTACTAACTTTCTCAGCTTCCAAATTGTCTGACGGGGTTCCTCTAACTGGCATTGGGCTCTGAATTAAACTTGGAAAAAACAACTTTTATGGTAGCCTACTTTTTACTGCAGAGCTGGAACAATTAAAATGAGGCTTGCCCTGTGTTTTTCGGGTAAAAAACATATCCATCACATTTTGAATGAAATTATTGAAACAGTTAAATAAAATTTTAAAAAGCTGAGTGGCTCACAACAGACAGATTTTATTAAATGAATACGTGAATGGGGAAAATGTCACAAAACAACAGAAGCTGCTGACACATCCTGGTTTTTAGAGTCCATCTCTAAAAACAGTGGATCCTACATTTCCCATCATTCCAATGAAGCCCATGTCTGTCAAACTCCACACCCACAGTTTATAGTAGGCTAAAAAGCTTCAGCTAAAAAATTAAGTCATTTTGTCAGAAAAGCAGAAGACAAAATAAAACTGGTGCTGATTTACATGTGTAAAATTGGTGGAGTGTTTCTATCGATAACCTTGAAGCTACATAAATTACTTCTATGCAAACATTTCTGTTTTTGTATTAATTATAATCAGGATCTAACATTTCGATGACGCATTTTAATGATTTATGCCGTATTTCCGTTATTGTTTATGCATTTTGTGACGCACTTAATTGTGTTGGTTATTAAAACATTTTAATTCCCTTTTAGCCTCAGTTTATTCATATTAAAATTAAATCAATACAATGACCCGTACTGTATGCATTGCGTTTTGACGAATTTCAGTGACATCCTTTTAAATTAGACTGATTAAGGACTGATGACTGTGATGCCTTTATATCTTTGTCTCTCTCTCTCGTCCCCTCCCTCTCAGGCCTACATCCAGCCTCCTCCCCCCGCTGAACAAATGCGATGACCACCGTCGCCTCCTCTATCAGAGTCAGACCGCGGATCGGTGGGTGCGGACAAGCGGGCGATCACAATCCAGCGCTCGGATCAGGAACGGACAAGGAGAGGGGGGGCAAGTAGTTTCGGATTAGCCGCATCAGCAATGAACATCCACAACGTTAAGTAGAAGTAAACGGAGCTCTCACACCACAAACGCATCGAGGATGAGCGGGGCTGCGGCGGCCACAGGATCGGCTTCCTGCCGATTCGCCCACTATTTTGTTGTGTGTGGAGTGGACACGGAGACGGGCCTGGAGCCGGACGATGCAGCAGGTACATGGTCAACAAAACATGAAAGACACTTTAAAAATGCTACAGATAATGTACTCATGACATCCCTTAGCATGTTAAATATCTACTAGTTCACACAGGCCTGTTTGTGCTGGGCTGACATGCATTTAAATGTGTTTTTCTTTCTTTATCTGCGAGTAGTCTGTCGAGAATAGACCGTGTTTGGCCAATCAAATTTGATTTCAAAAAAATTCCATTAGATTTTGTGTTTTTGCCAGGACTTGTGTTTTTTAAGCGGATTTCCGAACATATACCGCTGATTAAACGTTTATATTGTTGGGTGTTAAACAGACATCTAAACACAAACCCAGGAGAATCATGTTTTTCTACGAATGTGCAGCAATTTGATTGAATTTAACATTATTATTATTACGCTGTATTATCTTGTAGTGTTGTCATTTTAGTGAAGACACATTACAAATCGGTTCATTGTGTTTGGATCATACACAACAATATGAGTAATAATAGGTCAATTGAGAAAAGAAGTCCTTTGTGGTTTCTGCAAGTCATCTACTGATATATCTGGATGAAAAACATTGCAGAGATCTATCTATCTGTCCGTTTCAAAGCTGGAACATCCAGGCAGTGCTTCATGGTTAACACAGATTACACTGTTCTGTGAGGCAAAGACAGTGATAAACTCTACAATGTTGTGTTCAAATCTCTTATCTCAGACAGAGAGAGTCAGAGCTCTGTCCCTGCTATAGAAAGGCCGGAGGAGGTGAAAGAGGTTGAAGGAAATGGGTGCTCTGATATTGGTGGATGTGGGGGTTGCTACGGCGATGACAGCCGTAGTGATGCTGTGTTGTGTCGGGGGCTCATGATGGTTTATTTGCTGTAAACGGTGCAGTCAGGAATAAGAGGTATCAGGCTTTTTTTTTTTTCCACACTGAGTTGTTGACACTGAGCTTGGTGAGGTGAGGATAGATTCACCCAAGAGCCTTCTGTGACGTCTGTGATGTTTTGCAGTGTGCGTGCCTGTGTGTCTTGGTCTTTGTGAGGACAAAGAAGCTGGCAGGTGTGCTGAATACCAACACCTCGAACGTCACTTCCAGGTTAGAGTTATCGAGCACAAACAATATAGTCACTCCCTGGACTCTTCCCGTCTTCTTCGTGTTCATGTAGAGCAGCTCCTCGGGGTAAAGCTGAAACAGAATCGCTGAACTCTTTCTCTTTTCTCTTCCAGTCTCTTTAATAATAACACAGAAAAAAATGTCTATTAAGATGAGTGCTGTATCACTTTGGAACACACAGCTTAGCTGCAGATGATTTACTGCTCTGACTAACCAGTGGGGACTTTGATATCTGGCTCCCTGGAGAGAGCGACAGTGCCACTGGCTTGTATATCTGAGCTCCACCAATCTGCTTATATAACAGCAGGTCATCTCAGACTCACAGAAGCAGGGGGCTCTGCTCCTTTCAAAGGATTTCAGTCTCCGTGTGGATGTTTTTGCCCTTGCATACATATTGTATAAACTGCAGTCAAGTAAGATATTTATTCTGTGGACCAGCAGTTCAGTGTAAAGATGCTGCCGTATCTCCTTTTGTGTATGTGCGTCTGTGTAATTAGTGAACGTCCACAGAGAGACAGTCTTCTCTTGTTGGCTTCTCAATAGACGCCACTGTGTTTTCTGCAGCCTAATCAAATTTCGCATGACGCTGCTGGCTGGAATGCTGAATGGCCGAGGTTTCAGTGCCCGTTTAGGCCAGATGACTGTCACAGGGGGATGACATCAGTGGAGTGCGAGAAGTCCACAGACCGATTGTTGGAGATCTGCTTTATAACGCTGATTTGATTACACAGAGATGCACAGTATCTATCCTGCACTTGTGTTATTAATACACATGCTGCTTGTACGCTGAAAACCCAGCCCCAGTTAGCTTATTTTTAGACACTCAACACTTTTATCTTTTATTTTAAGAAAATGTGTCTGAGACTGAGATAAAAAGGAGAAATATGTTTTTTTTTTCTATTCACCTTCAGTGAATGGACAAAGACGAGTGATGCAAAGACGGGACAAGATTTAAACAGTTTGAACAAAAAGCAATAAGTCCTTATCTGTCAGTGCCAGCTGACATTTTAATCTCTCTGCACTTTTTATTTCTCTCCTTACAGTCATGTAGTGATGTGATGAATGGCACGGCGGTGGTAACTCAGTTGGTGAATATGACAGCGTCTACCTTTATGGCTGTTCAGCTATGCCTGATGAAGAACTCCTCTTTTAGGGATAAAGGACCATTTGGGGCCATAAATCTTTGTGATGAATGTCTCCACTGCAGCATGAATATGAAACACAAAGTTTTGCCCTCGATCAAGACTGACAGTATTGACAGTGAAGAGGACTTTCTACTACTGAAGATTAAAGCTGAAATAATTGGTCAATTAAGCATTTTCTCTGTCTTGTGTGGTCGTAAACTGAATATATGTTGTTTTTTGGACTGCTGGTTTCAAAAAACAAGCAAACATATGAAAATAATCCTACAAAAATGGCTGATGTTAACGTGGTAAAAGGAGGAAACATGCTAATTACAGTCTTAACTGAAACAGGGAATTAAGCATTCATTCAAACACTAAAACAAACCTCCCACTCACTCTGTTCTGTTAATGCTGGAAATAGGAGAGAGACCACGTTTGAGTGTGTTTTGCGCAAACTATCCGGTGGGAACCCGTGTCGGGAGGTGTGTGGGTTGTAATCAGGTCACCTGACTAATCACGGGGTGACATAATCACTGACGAGCTCTGTCTGATGGCTGTCTTCGAGGCCACAACGGAAGTGGCTGTCATGGCAACGAAGTGTCCTTCAGCAAGGCTCGATTGTGCCTCTCAGCGCCGATGTCAATTTGTATCCTTAGCAAAGAACACTGACTCCCCCTCACAGCGCTGTGATCCATTAGCTTCTATCCCCCACCTACCAGCCTGACTCAGTTTAACTTTAAGTGGTGCGTGTGGTGCAGTTTCCTCTCCCGTGTTTGTCTGCGTCATCTCGTAGGTGGGTTAGGTGGATGTTCCTGAATGCTAAATGAGTGCATCATAGCTGGCAGCTGAGAGAAGGCTTTTTGTTTGCCATTTACAGGTGTTTTTGTTTCGCCTCGTAACACAGTGGCGTCAGGCAAGGATTAACGTGAACTCTGAGAATTAATGGGGGTTTAGTGAAATGGGGAATGCAGTGAAGAGCTCTGTTTAAAGGCATCCCCATAGAATGTGCATGAATAATGAAAGTACCTCCGTCTTACACACTCGCTGAATCATACACATAGCCTGCTCTCTTTTTTTTTTAGTTCCTCTTTATTCACTCATTGCTTATACAGACTGTACTTTGTATGTAACCGGACCAAGAAGCTGACAGAAGCTGCAGAGACTAAAGAAGAGGAAACCTGAACCAGAAAGGGCAATGCTTCAAATATGTGCTATCTAATAGAGATTTCTTGCCTGTCCTGTGCTGTAAGCTTAATCATTTTACCTACATGTAGTTGTCGTATGCTATTTTCTCATCCTTTCCTCCTGCAGTTGTCCTGCTTTTCCAGTCTATTTCAATGATAATGAGTTGAGTTACATAACCCCTGGATGGATTTCCCTTTTCGCTGCAGAATGGTCAGTACTGTTCGCGACAGATGACAACAGAATTATTTTTTTAATGTGTCAGACAAGGTTGTCCTGTCCGAGTCTCTTTATAAATCAAACCTGCTGTCATTTTGAGATGTCTTCTCTGTCCTTTCTTTCTGTCTGTGTTTTTAATTCGGTTGATGAAAGTCTTTCTATGTCGCTGTCTGTCTTTCAGGTGAAAGCTTTGATCAGAGCCCCATTCGACGGTCCTTCAAATCAAAGGTTCTAGTGCACTACCCTGAAAACACAGAAAGGAACCCCTTTGATAAAGATGCTGTCAACATGGTAAGATTTTGGATTGAAACATAATTGTTCTTCTGTAGTGCTGGTCACTTAGTGTCACAACAGTTGAAGGGCAAGATGTGCCTTGTTTTGTTTTGTTGCTCTTCCAACCAGAAGAGAGACACAATAACAAAATAAAACGGGAGAGAAGTAATGTGTCTTTGCTTGCTCTCTGCTTCTCACATTATATAAACTCTTTTTTTTGTCTACACACGCAGTGCACGTTCATTGTTCTCTGTTGGAAAGGCAAGTCATGATGATGACAGCATAAGCCTCCAAATAAGTCCTCCTTTTTCGGGATATTAAAATTAGTTCTGAACAGCTACTTTGTTATTTATTTATGGCATCAGACAAAGTACTGTCTGATAGATAGATAGATAGATAGATAGATAGATAGATAGATAGATAGATAGATAGATAGATAGATAGATAGA
>JAUYWH010000024.1:10135243-10174586 GCA_034779795.1 Ctenopoma multispine | reverse complement strand
AGATAGATAGATAGATAGATAGATAGATAGATAGATAGATAGATAGATAGATAGATAGATAGATAGATAGATAGTGGCATTTATGGTTTAATTTACCGTGTCCAAAAAATGCTACAGTTTATTCGTCCTCTAGAAAACATGAACCTAGTTTAGAAGATCTTGTTTTTTATGTACACTATTAGTTGTTGAGGCCATTACTAATGGCTACATTTAAATTACCACTTTATTCTAAACCTTCCTTTATATCCCCTTCTTGTTGATTTCACCACTTTCTCTTCAGCTCTGTATGCCAAGAGGTCTCTCCTTCCGCACTCAGGCAGACAGACTTGATTCTCAGTTCCACTCGTTTACAATTTCTTTTGACGACGGGACACGTTCCTATGGCTTTGTCCACACTTTCTATGAGGAGGTGACCAGTGCTCAGATCATCACTGCCATGCAGACTCTCTATCAGATGCACCATGTGGAGCACCACTCCTCCTCGTCAACATCCTCTCCATCTTCGTCTGCCTCCTCGCCCTCCACCTGCAGCATGGACTCACTTGTGAGCAGCATGGATGAGTCGGATGCTGAGTCCCTGGCCGGGGTTTCTGGTTGTCTTGGTTGTGCAGGGTCTTTTGAACCGGCGCAAGACACCCTGTACGTGTCCAAAGCCCTTTGTCTCCTCTCGCCGCTCCCTTTTCTTCAAGCTTCACGACAGTTCCTATCTCAGCTGCATCAGGCCGTGGCATCACACACAGCCCCACCCCTCCCTCTAGAAAGCTATATCCACAATATCCTGTTCGAGGTGCCCTTGCCTCCACCTGGCAGGTCGCTGAGGTTCCATGGGGTGCAGGGACCCATTGTGTGCCAGCGACCCGGGCCAGATGAGCTCCCACTGGGAGAGTATCCTCTTGGAGAGGCGTTCTCCCTGCTGGGTGTGGACAATATGGTGAAACTACTTACCTGCGCTCTTCTGGAGACACAGGTCCTGCTTTACTCTCAAGGTAAGCATTTAAGCATCATAGACTTCAAAATGACACTTGAAAAAACAAATCAACACACACTGAGGAAGCAGAACTGAAGGAAGATTATTATTGTTATTCAGATATTAGTTGTGAAACATTTTTGGGGCGCACTTCTACTGATCTAACTCTGTGTCTTTGCAGAATTTAGCCACACATATTGTATAGTACAGTTGCTTTGACTGGTTCAAAGAACAGTGTTGTTATAGTTGGTGCTTAAAAAAATAAAATAACATTAAAATAACAAGAAAAAGGAAATGAACAAAAATAGATGGGGACATTCCTGTGACATAAAGGCTTTGAAACTGATCGTAAAAGGCAATGTCTGGCCATGGACTTTGTATACATGTTATTTCCTGTTTCTCTGACCTCATTTCTTGTCATTGCTCTATTGTAAAAATCACTAATAAAAGCAGGTTTTTTAGGGAAATACTGAAAAAAAACCAATAACTTCTATGAGTTATGACGCATTCACAGTCATGTCTGTAAACATGATAGTTCTATAAGCAGTTTATGTACTAACAACACTGTTAAAGTATGTGTTTCCCTTGGTACTTATAAGTAATTAATTCATGTCTCTTTCACACACTCCTCAGACTACCAGCGTTTGATGACAGTAGCAGAGGGGGTCACCACGTTGCTGTTTCCATTCCAGTGGCAACACATCTACCTGCCCATCGTTTCTGCGCCATTACATCACCTCCTGGATGCCCCTGTGCCATTCGTGATGGGTATCCAGCGCAGGGACGGAGCTCAGCGATCCTCTCTGCACCTACCACACGAGGTACAGCACTGAGCAATGAGCTGATGTGCAAAGTTCATCTTTCGTTTCCTGTGTGAACCTAATAGTTGGAATTTCAGGATGCAAACATTTAAAGTAATATTCACACAAATTCACTCAAATGAGAAAAACCTCAGATAAGGCTGATGTTAAACATTCTTCAGCCATTTGAAGATCCCCCTGTTTCTGTTTGCATGACAACTTACACTCTGCCTCCAGCCTGTCAAACTGAGACAATACATTTCCTCAGAGCTGCCTCCTTCTTCAAAACCAATCCTGCATTTGAGATCCCTTTATGCTGCATGAATATCTCGCGGAAGTCTCTTTGAAGTCGCTCTGCCCCAGAAAAGAGGCAACAGAGAGAAAGCTTGGGGGGATGAAATCAGAACTGCAGAGCACGGAGGAGCCAGAATAATAGGACTTGGTGAATAATTAATGAGAATTAGGAGTCGTCACTTATATTTTTTTAGGTTTGCAATGTGAAGGAGGAGGGAAGTGTTTTCATCCTATGTGTACGATTGGTTGGAATTCATCAGCACAGGAATAAATGCACAGTTTGGCTCAGGCAATCTAAAAATAACACTAAAAGCAGTCCGCCTTAATATTGATATCCAGTACCCAGAATGTGCATTATTTGACTTTGTACAGAACAGATGTTCTGATTCACACAAGAATTAGGAAGCACTATTAGGATATAACAATATGAAAATAAAATATGTTTTCATCAACTCAGATTCTCTTATTTGTCTTTGGCTGAAAGAGGTGATTGAAAAGATATTAAGTATGAAGCGAAGACACCATTTATGCAAGTGTAAGAGGACGTCTGCCTCTGTCCACTCTGCAGCATATCTCCAAATCTCCCCTGAGGCTGGAAACTGACTGGCTGAGGTCACTGTTGAAGGTCATGTTGCTGCTGACTGCGCAGTGCTTCACTGCTGCTTACAGAGGCAGCTTTTTAAAATATGTGCCTATCTTTCTCACAAAGTTCTGTTATTCATTGCTCAGCAGCTTCATGGGCGCAGGTTTCTCAATTGTTTGTCTGAGAGAAAACCTGATGTTGCAGATTTTCTCACTGTTTCCCCTGTTGTGGTGATAACAGTAATTATTAGTTAATCCTTCACATGGCAGTGTCCTCTGAGGGCTTAGCACAACAAAATGCCAAGAATCTATTAATTAAAATCTTCATCTCTGATCTTAATTGGATGCTAAAGCTTAGACATTTGTCTTCATGAGGTAATTAAGAGTCCGTATAGTGTGACTGGTTAAACCTATTATGAATATCTGATGGAGGCACCGGTTATAAAGTGTTGTTTGTCTCATGTACAGGCCAACCTGTGTTTCGTGGACATCGACAACCACTGTGTTGAAACCCCCGAGGACCTTCCTGCATTTCCAGACCAAGCTGAACTTGTTCAAGAACTGAGTGACATCCTGCTACGCTTTGGGCTCCCTCCACAGGGGGGTGTGATCAGTAAGTCCACCACCACCTCTCCTCGCCTAAGCAGCCTGGTGTTGGAGGATCTGATGGAGGACAGAAGGAATGGGAACCTCGGAGGCGAGGAGTTGGCAGTGCTGGAGAGGCTGCAGGCTCTGGCACAGAGGTGCGGAGGAGGGAAAATGTCAGACTGTGGGAAGACGCTGGGACTGTTTGAAGAGGAGGAGGAAGAATTGAAGTCTGCGAAGCTGAATATTCAAATAAGGGAGGTGTTTGCTGGACGTTTTGCTGCCATGTTTGGCAGGTATGATGACTTTGTCATCCACAGCGCTCTGGATTTAGACTCATGGCTGAGCAACAGAGAGGGCACATTGAGCTTTGACAAGGTACTTATAAATCTCGATGCCCAGATATTATGTTTACTCCTGTTACTTCCACTTTTTTTCTTGGTGCTTTTGACTGTGATAAGAAAATCCCTGCTAAGCTTATTAACTTGTGGTTTTTAATGTTTCAGGGTTCCTTCCTCTCAGTTCAGCCAGTGACCCATTTGCGCTTCTTGTCCCGGTTCCTGGAGACATCTATGTTTTCGTTTTTTGTTGATGGGAAAGTGATATCTCGCTGGGCGGATAGAGAGCCAAAACAGCAGCTGTTTGATAACCGCCTGGAGAGAGAACGACTGTATGACAGAGACGGGGAGGACTCCCGTAACTGCAGCTACAGAAAATGCACCACACTCTTCGAGTCAGGTACTGTGAATGTGCGCATGATCAAGTACATTGCGACTAGATACATTAAAACATAAATACCTGCATGTTTGAGCACAAGGCAAATGATGCAGCGAAAAAAAAATATTTCTGGTGGTTTCTGGTAATCTCACCATTGATTTCTCATTCATCTTTGTTCCTCTTTATCACCAGGAAACACTTAATCTAACCTGATTTCATTTACATAGATTTTCATGTAAATGTGACATTAATGTGCAAATTTACAACTGAAGGGACTTTGGCATACAAATATCTCGTATAAATACGTTTTACTTGCACTTATTATAAGAAACTGTAGTGTAAAGTAAATGATAATCTACAACAAACCACAAAAAACATTGGACTGTCTGGCTGTTTCTTTTCAGCATGTAGTAATTAGATTGAATTCCCGACTGGTTATTTGAGCTGAATGATGTGATTGAAGTGAATGCCAGGCTTTGCAGAGGCAGTTTGCAAATCCGTTGCCATCTGTCTGTCTGTTTTGCTCTGTGTTGCTTAGGCTTCCTGCAACCACCATATTTCTTCCTATGTTTCCATCAGTTATATACATTTTCACATTTGCCAAAAGTAAATTAAAATGAAATGATGTGATAAATAATTGGAATACAAAATGAGTTAGATATAATATAATATATTAGTAGATTTATACAATAATAGGGGGCTGAATTAATGCATAGGTTGAGAGGATTCTATGAAAATCATTCAATACCTTCTGAGTCCAGCCAACCTCACTGCAGAAAATTCACAACTCATCTCAATCTGTCTGTATCATTATTCACATTTAGACTTCTTTGGTGTTGAGGGATGTTGCTCTTCCACAATTTTGTCAGATGCATTAAACCTCCATATTGTCTTCTATTATACCTGAAACTAAACAAACTTAGTAGCACTTAACCAACTATAATACAAGACATTAATGTAAGAGGTGTCTTTAAATATGACAGCCAAGTCCTCTGTAGAAATGCCTTTATCATCACTATCATGCCGTCTGGTTGACTATTGTGTCTGTGTTTGTCTCTGCAGCTCAGGCCATTGAGTGCAGACTGCTGAAGGCTGATCACACAGCCATACACCCCCACCTGCTGGACATGAGGATTGGCCAAGGTCGTCACCAGCCGGGCTACTTTCCTAAACTGCAGGCGGATGTGCTTGCACAGGGACAAAACACCAACAAGTGAGCCCTTGTTTCTGTTTCATCAATGAGGAATCACTAGAACAGTGATTCCCAACCATTGATACTTTTGCCCCAGGCACAGAGTAAATTGTGTAGATTTACTAATCTGAAAAGAAAGATCACATATTGTAGAAACGAATTAACACCAAATACGATTACAAATAGGTGTGGTGCTTGTATGAAGTGTGAATTTATTTAATAAGTAACTACAGGAAGTAGTTAACCTAGATAAAAGCAATTTACAGAGAGTTGAAATAATTAACTTGAAGTAACAGATTGACAGTGGAATAATAGTATAATAATGTGCAATTTACAGTTTAATAATTAGTTAAAAGCAGATTAGTAATTGTAATCAATGGATAGTTGTTTGAAAATTAACTAGAAGTTAAGAATAAATAGTTAAAACAGCAAACTAAAACACTTACCTAAAGGTAAGATGAGAATCAAAAAGTTTGAAAGGTCCTGCTCCTGCCACTCAAACTAAAAATATGTAAAATCAATTAAAGCAATCAAGCAATGACTTAATAAAGCATTGTGAATATTTTTTTTATGTTATCTGGGCGAACAGACGGTCTAGTCGTGTGACAGCATCACGCAGGACTGACCCTAAGAGATCAACAGCGGCTGATCAACCAGGAGTGGACAATGAACAGAGACAGGTACCTTTCACGGGTAGACGCACAGAAAACACACTCTCAAAGGCTGTAGGCGGCTGATTGTATCTGATTATCTTTTTGTTTCTTTGACAGAAGCGAACATTTGCGAGGAAGAACCACTGTCAGGCTAAGCTGCTTGACCCAGCGCCTCCAGCTGTCACACAGACTCATCGAGAGTTTGTTGATGGGCTGCTAAGCGAGTGTCGTCTGAAGGTGAGAGCTCTCTCTCTCTCTCTCTCTCTCTCTCTGCATGGCAACGGGGGTGTTGCTGTCTCAGAGTTCTTAAATAATGATGCGAGGTTATTGTCTGACTTTTTTCTGACTTTTTAGACCAAACGGATGTTGATGGAGAGGATGGGAAAGGAGAGTGCAGAACTGGGTCAGGGAGAAGCCAACATCACAGGCTTGCAGGAAAACACACTCATCCATGGTCTGTGTGACCTACTGGAGAGAACCTGGGGCCATGGTCTGCAGCTGAAACAGGTCAGACACACACACATAATTTTAACATACCCCATCAGCTCAGATGACCTACAAAAAACATCTGGAGCTGTCTGTCCTCTTGTAAACACATCTACAATATGCACATGAGCAGAAACATGCTGCATGAAAAGAGTGAATATTGATAAGTGTGTTTATTCTGAACAGGGGAAGTCTGCTCTTTGGTCCCATCTGCTTCACTACCAGGCGGAACAGGAGAAGACAGAGACACCAGCTGAGTTTCAGTCAGGTTAGAGCACAACCCCTGGGCTTTGTCTATCTTGTCTAAATTGCAAGTTAAGAGTTGTCTGATCATTGGTGAACTCGTTGCCTGTTTAGGATCTAACGGTTCAGACCAGAGAACACTGGATGACAGTGCTGTGCCCCTTAGAGGATCCTTACTACAAGATGTGAGGTAATGGGAGCAGGCCTGCTTTGCTGTTGGAAAGAATGGTGTATCTGTGTGTGGTAGTTGCATATGGCAAGGCAAGCTTTGTTTTTTTTTTCAGACTGATGAATGGAATACACTGTTGTAAAAGACAGCTAAACAATAAGCTGTGTTTCTAACTGCTCATGACAATCTACTTGTGTCCTCTAGATTTATCCAGAACATGAGCGAGGGTCTGTCTGAGGTGGGTCAGGCACGGGCCTGGATCCATCTGGCTCTGGAGAAGAAAATGCTTTCCCAACACCTTAAAGAGCTGCTCACAAACCAGGAGCTGCTCAGGTCAGACATTACTCATAATTAATTGTTGACAGATTTTAGTCAGTATGTCCCAAACTTTGACTGACTTTCTTTTTGCTTCTTTTCCCTGACAGGCAGCTGTATAAACCCCATGCATTCCTGCTCTTTGAGGAAGAAAGGGAGCAGTTTTTGTTCCACCTGCTCTCTCTAAACACTGTGGACTACCTCTGTTTTACACATGTTTTCACCTCCATCAGTAAGTCCTGTAAACTTTAACAACAAAATTGTAAAATTTACAGCCTGTTTTATGGCTTTCAAGGACGCTGAAAGTTCACCTTTGGTTGTGTTTCTCCCCAAACTAAACGTTCTGCAACTTATGAGATACACATTAGAACTATGCCACTGGAAAATCCTATTTACTAGTATCGTTTGAAGAGTTGGACAATTTTAAAGTAATACAAGTAAAATGACTTGATTGAAATATTGCTCTGGTGTCTTGTCTCTCTCCAGGTATTCCATATCGTGTTGCTATTATACCCATGAAGAAGCTGAGCATTGCAATGGCAACAGTTAACCCCTGGGTGTGTGTGTCAGGAGAACTTGGTGATTCAGGAGTTAGACAGATGCCGAAGAATACACAAGAGATTTTCTTCCAGGTGTGTATACACCCTTCGGTATTGATGTAGCACATATAAAACCAAGTCCAGCCTGACAGAGAAACATTGCTTTTGTAATTTTTATTTCAGTGCAAGAACCTGGGCAGGCTGAGTACTTTGCAGCTGGGGCAGGAGAACTCTGGTTTACTGGCCAAGTGTCTGATTGACTGTGTGATGGTGTACAATGAGATTACTGGACACACTTACAAGTAAGAGTAATCTGCTAGTTTTTTAGCACAGTGACGGTGAATAAATGAGTTTGTGTGCTGCAGTTTCTGTCTAATATTTCATGTCTGAGCTTCTAAAGAGAAAACCGCTGTTTCACATGATAATAACATACAGTAAACTATACACAGAAAGCACAAACCTATCGGAACGCCCTCTACTTAGCCAAATGGCTATTGTGCATGCCATGTAACTGCAGTGTCCAGGGTTGAAGTCTGTCTTGCTGCATGTCATATTTTTTTCTCTCCCTTGTTTCTCATCTACATTTTCAGAAATAAATGCCCCAAAATCTGTTTTAAACAAAAAGTAAGAACTTATGTATTTCCTGCGATGGATTACTAATCTAGAAAACAGGTCTCTGCATATTGGTAAAAAAAATCTAAAGATCTATTAGATGATTTTTAGTTGTATAAGTTGTGATTTGTAGTAAACGAGCTAAAACATACCAAACCAACAGTGTGTGTTTTTTAAGCTTTTTAGAAAAATAAACAGATGGCCCAAATTTATGCCAAGTCGTTGTATAATAAATAGTGCTGGGCAAAATTGCAATAATATCTAGTCTGCAAACACTTTAAACAAATAAGATTTAGCATTAATGTAATCAGATCAAATAGAAAACCGAAGCTATTTACCAGGACATTAACGTTTAGTTGCCTTCAGAGTCCAGAACCACCTGCATGTAACCACAGGTACCTAGTCTCATGTTATTTATCTGTGTCTTATGTCTTGTTATATATGCGTTATGTAACTATTATCTGATCTCTGTATCGTGCACAGCGGAGCTCCACTCTGATGCACGCGTGCATATTGTATTTAACCCACGGGGTTAGAAAAATTCAACTTACAAATAACTGTGGTTCTATTAACACTGCCGTGTGGAAGAGATTTGAAATGAAAATGAAAAATGAAAATGTCCTTGTAATAGTTCGGTACCTCCAGTTTATTTCTGATGCAGAAAGTTGCAGCTCATTGTTTCAGTTGCATGATGACGCCAATCCAAATCCATAAATTCTAAGTGTTACTACAAACAAAGAGCCCTGATATGGCCTAACTCATCAAGATAAAGAACATGCTAGGAATTGTTATGTTATTGTTAAAATTTGTTTAATTAATTTATGCATGCCCAGCCCTAATAGTAAATCATATTTTTTATGTTTAATATAATGAACTCCTGTGTGTTCTTTCCTTTCAGGTTCCCATGTGGCCGATGGCTTGGGAAAGGCGTGGGTGACGGCAGCTTGGAACGTGTTCTCATTGGACAGCTGGTGTCACCTGGTGGAGAGGAGGATGCTGGAAGGTGGACAGGGACGCCTCCAGAGCTGGCCTCCCCTTCTCAGACCGTACGAACAGTGCTGGGGTCACTTGGCAGCCGAAGCAGTACGTACTGACAAGGAATACATTCTTTAGTACAATAGCTGACCCACTTGTTGGTGAGCTCATTGCAATAACAGATTCAGCCCTGTATCACCTTTCTATTTAGCCTCTGTTCTCTTCCCCCTCATGTTCATCATCATTCATGCTCATGTTTCTGTTTGTAACTATTCTTTCTCTTTTCAGGAATGCTGTCTGTTGAAGTACAGGAGGACATGAGAGAGGCAGCAAACAACCTTGTTAAATACTTTCACAAATACGAACAAGAGGTGTGTGTGACTATAATAGTGAGCCTGTTCAGCTCCTACCTTCAAATAACCTGTTGGCTCACAGTGTGAAAGTTATTAATTTGAAAAAGAGCATTGCATTTCTGCAGTGAAGTGTTGCACTGTCAACCTCCTGTGTGTAATTTGTATATCCAGCATGGCTCATTACCCCAGGTTCTGCAGCCTAGGCTTCATTTGTGGATCACTCTAGACTTTCTTTCATCTTAGCAGCAAATTAAAAACACTGAGGATTTGATGGATGACTTTAGTTTTTCTGAAATTGGCCTCCAGTTTATTGTAATAATACATTTCTCAATGTACAAGCTGTTCTGTTTACGTCCTCTGAGTGAAGGAAAGAATTCTTTAATTAAAAAAAATAAACTGTTTTCTGTTGTCGAGGATTTTGGAAAACTGCAGTGCCTTCCTTCACTCATATAAACAGATATACTGAAGCTGTTGGATGAACATCCTGATTGCAGTGCCTCTATTAACTGTTAATGTTTTATCATCTTAGAGGGGAAACCTGACAGTCTTGTTATGTGGTGAAGGAGGTCTAGTGCCTTCCTTGGACAAGTTCCTCCTCCACGGGTTAAAATCCAACCGTCTTTTCCAGAGGAATGTGTTTGTTTGGGACTTTGTGGGTAAGTGAGTTAATTTGGAGCATCTAGTAAACATTACAAGTGATGTTTCACTTCTTACTGATGTTCATGTCGTATCACCATCTAGTGGCAGCAAACACTAATGTCACAGATGTTATACCATCCTTCTCCAGTGTTTGTTTTTACAGCCTTATCTTCCATTACCATTGGTATGTTAGCACATTATTTAATCAAAGTATCTGAAAACTCTTTCTCACAGAGAAGGCCGTAGCTTCCATGGAGACAGATGATCAGATGGGCGACCTGCATGGATCAACACTGACAAAAGAACCACCCTGTGACTCTCTGTGCCACTACGTCAACGCCATCAATGCCTCGCCACGTAACATTGGAAAAGAGGGCAAATTCCAGCTGTTTGTCTGTCTGGGAATAAGGTAAGTCGTTATAATTTAAAAATGACTCAAAGAAAAAAAAGACCCAAACAGTAGGTAGTAAACAGTAGGTCTTAGAGGACAAAAAAACTCCAACAAACACACCTGGAAGAAACTTTGGGGATGAAATTTAAAGACCCCTTCCTAATGTGGCAGTGTATCCAGCACATAGAAGTGAGAAATAGACAATAACTAAAATGAACAGTTTCTATAATACAAAATACAACCAAACAGTATAATCCAACAAGAGTATAATTATAGTTCTTGTATTAAAGCTACAAATTATCCAACTTAAGCACTAGCATGAGACTCAAACCTAATCCACTCTCCTCCCGCTCACTGCGCTCCTGTACTCTGACACGTTCTGCCAAGTACTTTAGGTAGTTATTATAAAATCACAATAAGTAAGAATAAGAAAAAAGGAAAACATCCTTCATCAAGCAGAAAGTAAGTCAAGGTTTTAACTATCTGACTTTTTAGAAGGCCGAGCCATGCTCTGAATCTAACAGAAGCAAAAATCTCTGTACAGCTGCCTGTGACAGCACCTCTCCATATTATACATTTGGAGCACATTTCTAGTAAAAAAAAATAGGATACAAGTATGTACTAGAAACAGGGGCAAACTGGTTGCTGATTGTGGGCAAAAGGAGAGACAGTTTCCTTCCTGAGATTCTGTGGAAATAAAAACTGTCGTCCTTATCACTATAACTATCCATGTCAAAAAAAGGCCTTGATCAGTGGGTGGCTGTTACACAAAGTAATGTACAAGCCAAGAAAAGGAATTGAAAGCAGTTTTGTTTCTCTCTGCACTAATACTATCAGAGCCAATTAACAAGGTTTTGGTTATTGGTAATAATTCCTGTCACATGTTGCCTTTTCTAATGCTCTCCATATATTATGTCAAATAAAACAAACAGCGTGGGCTGACACCAAGTTAACCGAATACTTGATGAACAGGAAGCTTCATGAGTTTACCAAACATCATTAGGCATTTATAGAAGTTACTGACCTATGACCTGTTACTTTTGGTAGGGACGGACTTCTCTCTCAGTGGCTCCCCCTGCTGGCAGAGTGTCCCCTGACAACACGGACATATGAAGAAGGTGCTCTGCTGCGGGACCGTGCTGCTGTATACTCCTTGTCCCGCATGCTACACACTTTGAATGAGTTCACCATCGTCCTGGAGACAGCACTGGTTAAAGGGGTTGAACTCTGACAGATACAGTGTTCAGCCTCTGCAATTTCTACTGCAGGAATACTGATGGCTTGAAATATTCATTCTTCCATCTGCGGGAAAAGAACATGCATTCAGACATTTGAGAAATGTGACTTTATCATAAAAAGGACAGTGGATCAGATGGAGTCGCTCAAGTTGCAAACATATTGCCTTGTTCACTATGTAAATGTCGTACATACTGTATTTGCTTTAGGAAATAGTCTGATTTTTCCTATGCTTGTTTACACTGTGAAAATCATTTCCTGGAGGAGAAATAGTCATTCATAATCTCACATATACAGTAGATATTTTCACAGCTCACATCATTTACCGTACCTGACCCTAGGACAACTATTACTCTCCTTCTACTGTTGTATTGCTTGCACTTGAATTCTAAACTAAGCACATGCATGGCCAAAATCTGTTTGTTTTGTGTCCTAATGTGTTGTGATCTTACATATAATTACTCAGGCCTTATTATATAAATTCCTTCATTGGATATCTTAGCAAATATACTCCAAAAAAAAAAACAGTGTTCCCACTCTATATGTTGTAAATTGTTGTATTATTATGCCGTTGTTATACTGTGTAATGTCTGGCCTGTATTTCAGTTTAGGGTCACATACTACTGAAACTCCTTAGTTGGTGAAACACTAAAACCAAACGAGTGTCCTAATTGTGTGAGTTCAAATAGTGACTTTGTCAGAAAGCCTTTTCCTTTTATCATTGTAAATATTCCGCTTCATGAAATCTTTGATAGAATTGTGCCCATTTGCTATTATGGTACAATGAAGTTGTGGCATATTTCTCTATATAAAAGCAACTTGTTTGTGTTTGTGTAAGATAACAGATTCCACTACAGACAGACTTTGTGGATTATTAGTCACTCTGTTTGTTTCTAAACTCTTTGCAAAACATCAGACAATGAATAGAGCACAGGTTCTTAAAAACATTAAGTATTACGTTGCTGTCTAATTTAATTTAACAGTTGAAGAAATATAATAATATTGTCTCCTGCACTGTCCTGCAAGCACTATGTAACCCTCAATGACCAACCCTCTATTATGATTTCAATACAGATTAGAAAAAGCAATAATATTTATGAAATGTGTTGTCAAACATTAAAGGTAATATTGACATAACTGACATTTTGATATTATTTTTAACATGAAGGCTTTAATGTTGATCGGTGTGTTAATTTCTAGGTAAAAATGTTAAATGTCTGTAGTGGAGTATAAAAAATACAATATTTCTCTAAGTTAAATTGGGGTATATATTTTTCAAGATGCATAAGAAGACAATACTCAAGTAGAAAAAAAAGCCACCACACTACAGAAATACAGTCAGTGCGTTTACATGCTCTCAAGTAACCAGGTTACAATCGGATTTCTTGAGTAAGCCGATTTCTTACCTGTCATGTAAACGGAAACCTGGTTTCCGTAACCGGGGTAGATAATAAGTGAAACATGATTTCCACAGGTAGACTTCTGACAACTCCGATTACAATCCCATGTACACGCATAATCGGGTTTGTAATTGGCTTTTTACAAGAGCACATGTGCAGGACAAATTGCTTCTGACTCTCGCCACACCCACGCTACTTTCAGCACCTGGATAAAAGAGATCATGATACCGAGCGATGCTCGTTTATAAATCAAGTTTATAATATATTATATTATCCGACTAAAACTGAAACAAAGTGCCCCATCTTAGTCTTAAAAAGTAACTTTTCTTTAATTCAGACAGGGCTGTCTCACCCGACACAGACCGCCAGGAAACGGTCTTTTCTGTTCCTATACAGTTAAAATATGTGTAACCGCCGAGGTGAAGGAGAAATTGTTCATCTGCTGCAGGTATACCTGGATAGTAACCAGCTACTGGAGTGTTTGTAAACCCCTTCCCCGATTACCCAAGAAACCTGGTTTCTCAGAGTAACCGTGCTTAGTTGAGTGCATGTAAACGCAGTGGCTGTTATGTGACAGCAGTATAATACTAATACTAATACTAATAATAACTATAGACTTGATGACTGGTTGTCTGGAAATAAAAGATACAAGTGGTTATTTGCCCTGAGTTTACCACTGGGTGGAGAGCGTGCTTCAGCCACATTTTATTTATCACTAATCTGGTCAGTTGTCACGCAATTGAAATCAACAAAGCGTGTCCCCGTGCTAGACGAGACGAGCCGAGCCTCCTAAAAATCCGTAGACCAGCAGACGAGCCATCTGGCGTCCTGTAGTAAAACGGCAGGCCCCGCCCCCTGGTTACATTCTCCAATGTGCCATAGCAACCGGGGCCGAGCCCCCTGTTCCCGCGCAATGTTCCCGTCCTTATAAGGCCAGTAGAATGCAGACGCACGGATACGTCACACGTCGTGTATGTAAATGGTTTGATTGAAGAAAAAGAAAAAAAGCATCTGCTCTACTCTGAAATGGAGGTGTGGAAACGACGCATGCGCGCTATGTCCACAACTATCCAGTCCCGTCCACAAGCGCAGACATCAACAAGAGAGCGGGTTACCGATGCGGGTCTATTTTCATAATAATCACATCGTATCGACGCGCTACAAGGACTATTATTTTGTTCCAGCTTCACGCAACTCGCGACAAGGTAATTACCGCGAACGGTTTCTCTGTGTTTGGCTGAGTCTTTTGCGCTTTTAAAGTCTTAGCTGTGCTCTCAGATGTGTACATTGAAACAAGCTTCGAGTTGTCTCAGAACAATTGCTGTTTAAGGCCTGCTACCGGACAAAACTGGTGGTCAGCTTGATGTGTAGGTCACGTTAGAAACAGCTAAAGGAACCAAAGTAAAGTGGAAGAAATGCAAGATTAACGACAATATGTGTTTAATAGTGTCAGAAATGTGCTTCATGTGCAAGCGCGATGAACAAGGCTTGACTGTTGTTGTCACAGGCTGCTTCAGTGCATCTCGCTGTTTGGAGGTAATCACTCATTTTGCCCCTAAAATCTGACTAAAGTCGGTTATTGAGGTATAAAACAGCCTCGTAAAATGCAGTAACGTTTAAATTGTGGCTTTAACGCGCCTGCAGCCAACTACACCTTTACGCTTGCTAAATAAACCCAAGTTAATCTCTCACGCCCACCCGGACCAGAGATGCGTCTCAACAACACAGCTACAGCAAACACAAACTATTTATGAACGACTTATGAAACTCGAGGTTTGTAAAAACACGTTGTTTAGCGTGAGAAAGCAGGAGAATCACCGCCTCTCCACCAGCCGTCTCTTTCAACTTCGTGCACATGTAGTTGAAGGTGGACTGTTGCAGTGACGCGGCTCTGCAATAACAAAGAGTAAAGATCAAATTAGACGTTTGTGAGGGAACAGCTTTGCGATTAAAACAGAGCACGAACTGTGGTGCTTTCGAAATGGGCTCGCCCCAGTTTTTCGTCTCTGCACAAAGTTAATGTAGGGAAGGAAAGTCGAGGCATCGTCGAGTAGAGGACGGTCATCATAAAATGGGTGCGCATGAAGCAGGTCGTGTGGCATGCCATGCTTCCTCTCTGGAGTGGGCGGTGAAATTGGCGACTTGCACTTTTCTCTCGATAAAAACAAGTGTATTTCTCGGCGCCTTCTTTTATTTTAAAAGGCGCAAGTGTTACTTACGCAAGTCCCGAGCGCTTTTAGGAGAATTTCTGCAGTTTACTTTTAATAATACAGTTTTTGCGGAAAATCGCATCACACCCCCTTCTCCACACTGCCTCCGCCTTTGAAGTGTGTTGCCATGTTGAGTTGCGTCACGTACTGTATTCTGCTGCAGAGATCGTCTGCATTTTACAGATGACACACTCGAAGGTGAAAACCTGCTCGGCCTTGTAACATCCCGGATAGGCCTAAATGTGCCGAGCTGAGCTTGTTTTTATTTTAAAAAATATTTGCAAAATATCAATTTAAATAAACTGTAGCTGTAGACCGATTTATTTTAGTACAGATTAATTATAATCGATATAATCTAAGTATAGATTTTCATAGTATAAAGTTAGTGCGAATTGGTTCTACATAACTGTCTGTAACTGACTTTAATTTCTACAGTCTGTAGTTATACACTGAAGTCTGGCAGTTGCAGAGCTGAGCATATGAATTTATCTGAGACATTCATTGTGCCGTAATGCTGTATTTTAATTGAAAAAGGTCACCAAGTTTTAAGATTTAAGCATTTTCTATGCTGGATATTTCACTGTTTAATCTGAGTTCCCTGTTGTTTAGTTTCCCTGTTCTCGTCCAATATTGTTAACTAGACAAATGCATGTCATTTTTCAAACATTCACGTTATCTTTTCTCCACGTTGCCCAGCATTAAGTGGATTCCGATATAATCAACAGAGTGAGAGGTGTTTAGTTGTTTCCTGTTCTGTGTCTGCTCTCTGTGGCACCGCACTGTCAGAAGACCCCGAGGACTGATGGCAAGAAAAAAAAAACCCAGTCTGGGGGGCGCGGCTCGCAGTTTTGCCGCAGTTCAGGTCTACATGTGCTGTGAAGATTAAATTTTGCCTGGCAACATAAATCATAATTCCTCTGCATAATCAGCATGCTTATTGCATTTCGACTGTTTCCCCCCCGCCCACATTTATAATTTGTTACGTTTCTGATAACACTGCCGCTAGTTTAATTGTAGACATAACTAGTAACGTGTTCTCTGTAGCCTGGAGGCTTGGACTAAGTGCGTGCTTACATTATATTTTGATTTTCCAAAAATTAAGCGTGCATCCTGTGAGCGCAGCATGGTGACTTGATCTGTCTGACACGCTGTCTGACTGTTGACCTACTTCCCCCATGTGGGTCACAGCGGAGAGATGCTCTAACAAAATCGCATTCTCTGGGTGTTTTAGTGTTTTATGATGGCCACAAAAACTTCGATTTTCAATACACGAATGTGCAGTGCTGCAATAACATAATCAGCTCTGATCAGAGCCACACATTTATAGCTGGATGGATGTGCTGCAGTTAACACACGGTGCACGCCGATGAAAGCCTGATATGTTAATATTAAAATCTTTTTTTGCACGTAGATGTTTGGCTTTCATAAGCCGAAAATGTACAGGAGCTTGGACGGCTGCTGTATCTGCCGCGCAAAGTCCTCAAGCTCTCGTTTCACTGACAGCAAGCGTTACGAGAAGGACTTCAGGAGCTGCTTCGGGTAAGAGACACACCTGGACACGTGGCACAGAGATCCACCTTAATGTGTAGACTGTGCCCTTATTTATAAACAGCGTGTTGACAAACTGTAACTGTCTTGCAGACTGAGTGAAACACGATCGGGAGAAATCTGTAATGCCTGTGTGCTCCTGGTGAAACGATGGAAAAAGCTACCAGTGGGAACCAAGAAGAACTGGAACCATGTAAGATTAGATCGCTATAGCTTGGTTTGGATGCCGTATTTTAATTCTGCAATGAACTTACAGTAGAAAATTTGTCCCCTCCTCTCTCTGTCTTCTGCTCATTACAGGTGGTGGATGCAAGGGGTGGACCCAGCTTGAAGATAACTTCCAGGCCCAAGAAGATAAAGTCTATCACCAAGAAAGCACGGCCTGGCCAGATCAGCAGGCTCCAGAAGGAGCTTAAAAGAAACAGTAAGTTTTGGCATTCAGTAACAGTTAACACACAAAAATTGGAGTCATTCCTTGCTCAAAGGAGTTTTGTGATACACACCACATATCTATTAACACCATCGTTTTTCCACGCTTTGCTTTTCCCACCAGATTCAGATGCTCACAGCACCACCTCCAGTGCCTCTCCAGCCCAGTCTCCCAGCTACAGCAACCTGTCAGACGACGGCTCTGACACTGAACTCAGCCCAGGATCCAGCCGCTCCCCTGTCTTCTCCTTCCTGGACCTCACCTACTGGAAGAGGTAAGTCGGACAGTGAAGCAGTAAAACTAATGTATTCTTTAGTATTTAGTACGACACACTTCAACATGTTTTTGTTTCTACACATATATTATAGTATCACATAAAAATTAACAAGCCATTTTCATATGATCCCCAAGGGGATCAATGGCGTATCACTGTTAATACAAGTTCACTTAAGTACACTGGATAATCCATACAAACAGGTGATTTCATGAAGTTGCTCAATTAGACTCGTCGATCTCAGGGCTGTGTGGGTGTGCACATATGGTGCACTGTCAATTCTGTTTCCTGTTGGGGTGGGACAACATACATCATTCTTACTATCCATGGCTTGATGACATCTTCCACCTGATGAGAGGTTTAATATTCAAAACAGCTATGTCGTTGTGCAGAGACACACCTGACACTAAGTATCAGACAAAATTTACACCTAAAGTATCAAAGTTTAGGCAGATATAGGCCGTTAGATTTGTTGGTCTTGCCTCACACACTGGATGTATGTTGTATCATGTTTTCTCTAGGCAAAAGGTGTGCTGTGGAATAATCTACAAAGGGCGCTTTGGGGAGGTGCTCATCGACCCCCATTTGTTCAAACCATGCTGTCGTAAAAAACGACAGCAGCAGCAACAAGAGGAAGAGGAGGAAGACGAGGAGGAGGAGGAGGAGGAGGAGGAAGAGGAGGGCCAAGAGGGCATGGATGTCGGTGGGCAAAAATCCCAGACAGAAGAGGAAGTGAAGGAGACACCAACATGTGAGCAAAGTGCAGAGCCTCCGACCAGGAGTGTGGCAGTAGTGGAGGAAGGGTGGTAAAGTCCAAACCGCTCTCGCACACATTCATGAAGTAATCTTGGGGTGCTGTTTTTTTTTTCCGAGCACTTGCAGAAAGAAGTTGCCTCAGATTGCCTTCAGTCATAAAGCAGCTGAAAATCCTTTGGTCTTCTCCATTATAATGTTGGAGCTTTGTTTATTATGTTTAAATGGTAATTTATGGACTGTTGTGTTTCCTCGTTGTCTCTTTTTTTGTATTTAATATTTTTACCATTCTGACAATGGACCGTCATCCATGGTGTTTTGATCTACTTTAGATGAAATGCTGGAGCTCTTGTTTGCTGGTACATTTATAAGATTTTATTCCAAAACGCAATAGATCCACTCACTTACAGGGAAAGGTGCTACTTAGAATTCATTGCTCAACATTTCAAACACACTGCTGAACCCATCCTTAATGTGGATATCTTATTACTAATATAATGCAATTAGTTTTGCTTTTACTTGTCGAGAGTAAAGAGTCTCTTTTTTTTTTTTTTGAATGGTGGATATCTCGTTTTGGAATGAATGACTCTTATTACATTAACAGAGCACAGACCTGTACAGTATCCCTTGTGTTTGTGTCTATTCATATTGGCATTCACTCCTATCAAAGAGTTTGTGTTTGTAGACTGGATTACTGTCTCTGTGTGCAAATACATATGTGGGTCCCATTTAAATAAGGCCTATTCACAGCTTCAACAGCAAATACACCAGCCTTAACTATGTGTTACAGACAGTGCTAGTGTTAATTCTGGATTGGTATTAAGGAACAAAAAAGAGACAGTAGCTATATTTATTGTGGCCTCAGCAACACATAGTGCATTTTGCATGAATGGAAAGCCACTCATCCAAAAGACCTAATGATCTGATGCATGAGTCTACTAAAATTGCATGGCCTTATATAAACTGTAAATCTTACTTTTATTTTTTTTGATCAATTTCTCTGAAGGTTTAACTTATTTTTATATGTAAAAAAAAAACAGAAAAGAAGAATAAAAGCGTCATTGCTTAATAATACCACACAATACGACAGCAAAACTCACAATCGGTCTATAATCAGTCAGCAATATCAATCTCAGTATCAGTGATTTCCCTCATTCCTGGTTCAGTGTATGGTAAAAGACTTTATACAAGCTGAAATTCTATGCCATTGCCTTTTATATACCACAAATGTGTTGTGATATATAGCCTAATTACTTTATCAAATAAAAGCCAAAGCACATTGAAATTCACCCAATGTCAAATCAATGCAGGTTTTCTATGGACACTTGTGCTTGTCCGAGGTCATTTGTATGTATGTTTATGGTCTTCTAAAAATGAACACTAATATGAAATTTCATACACGTGATGTTGTAGTTGGGAGCAGAGGGTGTGTTATGTACATACGGGTTTGGGTGAGCCCTTGGCTCTTATGTGGGTTTCATTATTTATTTATTTCATATTTATTTGTATCACTGCTTCCCTGCTTAAAAGTGTAACTACTCTTTTCATATTTAGCTTCTGCATCGTATGGTTTTGAACATTAGAGATCGAATGTAATTCTCATGCAGGCTTTGTTTAACATTGCATTGAATTACCGGTTGTCAATATTGGTGAAATTTTGTGTATTTATTTACTCATCATTTGAGTTGTGTGCAACCTGAGTTATTCTGTATCATCATTTTGGATCTATATCATGTAGACTGAAACACACGATAGAACCAAACTGTACTTTCTCCCTGTTTAGCCTGTAGCTTTTAATGTTACGGATTAGTAGGATACCTAACTCTAGACTTGCATGCCCTGTTGCTATGCATTTACTTAGCTTACAAGTTAGACAAAGCGGTTTTGTATTTTTTATACATCATGTACTTTTTTTACTTGTCCCTTAATAAAAGTAATTTTTGTGAGTTTTCTGGAAATATGGAGTTACTGACTTTATTGATGTGAGGTGGGCAAACATGGACTCTACAGGAAGACCTAAATGTAGTTAATCTTAAAGTTATATAGTATTTAGAATGATTTATTCTAAGCTGGGTGGCATAATAGCTCAGTGGGTAGAGCAGTCATCCTCTAACCCAAGGATCGGCGGTTTGATTCTCACCCTGTAGTGTGCTCCTGTCTTCAACAGCTTGTTTGTTTGTTGTCCAAACAACAATTTCCCCTAGGGGATTAATAAAGTATTCATTATTATTTATATCCCTATAAAGACTTTCTGGTAATATAAGTATTAAAGTCAAATGTAAGGTAGTGTAATATGAAGGAAATATATAGGTGAATTGACAACATTTCTGAGGCAACAAACTGCATATTAATCTTTCTTTGTGAAAGTTGTACGTACAATTATATTTACTATTATTCCACTTATATTAAAAATTATAACTGAAATATTAGTGTTATCCTTTTTCTTGTCTGATGAGAAAAGACTTTTAAAATTGTACCTTGTTGGGTAGATGTTTTTTAGCTGCAGAGCCAAAACGTGAGATTTTCTATGTTCATAAATCAGGGATAAAAATTCAACAGACTCACTTCAGTATGCCTCCTTGCTTGGTAATTTTACTAAAAATGTAAGTATAAAACAGCAGAGTTTTTGATAATGTTGCTTTTTCATTTGTGTCACATATTTGTGATTTTTATGATATAACATACCGAGATTTGTTACTGATGTGTATTTTAAATTTACGCCGTTTTAAATAAAAAAAAAAAGGCGCCGGAAACATGGGTCATATGACAGGAAGTTTAAAAACACGGAAGCGCTTTGTTGTTGTTTAACAGCTGTCGGATACATGTTCAGTCTGCAGATTTTATTTTAAACAACCATTAGTTAAACAACCAGAGCTCGACAGAAAAACACCGCGGGACGTGAGGTAGATAATGTGAATGTTGATGCTCCGCTTGTTTACAGCCTGGAAACTGTTGAAATGTCAATGAAGTTAATCATCGCTAACGTTACAGCATGAAGTCATTTTATAATTGTATTATAATAGCTTAACCCTGCAGAAATAACGTTTCATAATGTAACCAGAGGAGACTGACTTACTAACTCTGGCCGCTTCATGAATATCATGACCACACATTTCTAAATAAAGGTTTGTATTTGCAGCTTTTATGTCTTGATCTTCATCATGGAGGAGCCCACTGCATCTGGCGTGTTCTGCAACAGGATGCTGAGCATGGTCAACTCTGAGGATGTCAATGCCATCATCCAGGCTCAGAGACACATGTGAGTACCTTGCTGTCATTAGTGCTTTTTTGTTTTTTTATAGCACTAAATAAAAAAACGTCTCAGTTCTGTTGTATTTGATAGCGAGGCAGACATACTGACTTATTATACCTGAAGATTGATGTTGCTTTGTGAAAACAGGCTTGACCGGTTTGAGAAAACTAATGAAATGTTGATCAACTTCAACGGGCTGTCTAATGTGCGACTGCAACAGATGAACGAGCGCTTTCTGCTCCACACCCGCACCCTTGTGGAGATGAAGAAAGATCTGGACAGCGTCTTCAGAAGGATCAGGTAAACACTTCTCCACCAGTGCAAACATACATACACACACACACACACACACACAAAACCTTATTGGTCTCCTCTGCTTCTCCAGGACACTAAAAGGGAAGATTGCTAAGCAGTATCCAGAGGCTTTCAGTAGTGAGTTCTTTCTTTGCATTTGTCATTTTCTAAGCACAACTAACTTCTCCAGAAACTGCTTGTTTAAATAGCACGTCTAAAACATGACATTTTTGGCAGATATCCATGAGTCGCCGATCTTGGAGGATGATGATGATGAGTTTGACCCAGCTGCCCCCAGTGTTGCCACAACAATCACAACAGCCACCTCAGAGCAGAGCACAGAGTCGTGTGACACAAGTCCAGATGTGATCTCACCCACTGTGAGCAGATGTTCTGAAGATCTCTCTCAGGAGCCGCCTGACACGCCCACCTCTGATGTCCTTGATATCGCTGTTCTACGGGACGAGGGTCCAGACTCTGTACCTGCAGAATAAAGCGAACAGTTTGGAGTTAAACCTGAGCTTCAGCCTTAGAACTATTTTAGCAGGAGCCCATGTTGTATATTTGAACTGTGTTGTGCAAAAGCAGTACTAATTTTGTGATTATAAACCTATTTAATTTTTTGTGGGTTTGAAGAAATTCACAACTGACTAAAGGAAGATGTTCGTCACAATGTCATGACTTCTGTTACATCAAAGTGTTAGTGCTCTTAACCTGAATAATAGTAGTTAGGAAAAGCAGTTGTCATAATTCAGGATTATTTATTTTTTCGGCTCCAGTTGAGAAATGTATTTGTTAATACATTTATGAATGTTGTCAGTAGCATTTAATCAGCTTTAATAATCCCTGCCAAGCAATTCTTTCTACGCTTGCCTCCTACATCATAAAGGAGGTCACAGATTACGGTTAAATGTCAGTTATCGGTATCCCTGAAGGTGTCTGGATTCAGCAGACTGTTCAGTGTCATGTATGATATAATTTGCGTCTCAGTTTATGCATTTAAAATTATATTAAAAAGATGCTGATTGAGATACTTGAGTTTCTACGTGCTACATGGTCATGGACACATTTTTAACAAAACAGCTGTCAGTGCCACAGTGAGATAAAACCAGTTGGCAAATAGTATCACAATCAAAAACTGCATGATCTCAGATATGCAAACATTAATTCAGTGTCAATGTCTGATGTTGTCACCAAATAATATCTTAACACTTATTTCACTGACAGAAAGGTGTGTTTGCTGCTTATATTGATGGTACTGTTCAAAAATCAGTGTAACAACATAAATTAATTCATAATTTACTTTAAGTGAGAATTATGATTGTTGCTTAAAATGTTTTGCTTCAGTATCTTTGATAACTAAAATTTAATAAAAAATGTGTGAGTTACAGCTATGTCATTGAAACATTTATATTTACTCCTAAGAAGAAGACAGAGGTCAGCCATTTATTAAAAATCCTGTGTAATGGAGAACGGGCCTTGTGTTTAATCTTGTTTACATATTTACTAGTATATTATTATTTACAGAGGTGGTAGAAGTACACAATATTACCTCAGGTGGAGTAGAAATAAAATGTAAAAAGAATGGGTAGCTCAAAATTGTGCGTAGCTACATTACCTTATTAAAATACGTAGTGATTTAACAGCACGTTATTTATATTAACGTTTTAAAGTAAGAAAAACATGTTTTAAATGAACTGTACCGTCGCCTCTAGCTGCCGTCAGAGGGCGCTGAGCCCAAATGGAAGCAGTTTTTTCAGACAATGGGGTCAAAGGACACCGCAGCAAACACAGGTTTACAACATTGTCGCCGGATACTTTGCATTTGGAGATTTCTTGGTGTTTAACTTGAGTTAATGAGCACCTTATTCGGGATCTGAGCCGACGATACGTTAACGTTTATAGTTTCATTTACATTGCAATCATGTTTTAGCTCGCTAAGCTAGCTTAGCCAGGTGTAGCTACCGTTAACGGTTGCTGTCATGGTCAACGTCAGCACAGAAACGAGCACAAACATATGAACGTCCCTGCTCGACGACCAGCGGTAATCAAGAGACAGAAAACACCCCCTGTATGAGGGAGGCGGCTGAAGGTCCACTGGTACTCCTGTTAGTGCTGCTGCTAAGATGAGGAGGCTGACCAAGAAGAAGGCTCTGAGTCTGGTGAGGGAGTTGGACGCTTTCCCCAAAGTTCCTGAGAGCTACGTGGAGTCGACAGCCAGCGGTGGGACAGGTACAGATAACACATAAATACAACGCAATTTATCATTCATACTCAATTGACTGACCTACATTTTACAACGCTTTGTTGTGATATTCTCTCTAGTGTCCCTGATAGCGTTTACTTTCATAGCCATCCTCGCCTTCCTGGAGTTCTTCGTGTACAGAAGCACATCGATGAGATATGAGTACGAGGTGGATAAAGACTTCACCAGGTAGGTGCTAGAGAGTTACACTACTGCATGCAGAAGTGTGATTATTAGTACTTCTGCTCTGTGTCTTGGTTTAGTGTGTTTCCTAATTGCATTTGCTCTCAATTTGCAGTAAACTGAGGATAAATGTTGACATTACAGTGGCAATGAGATGTCAGTGTAAGTGCAGAAATGTAGATTTCAGCTCTAGAATAAAACATTAATGAGAGAGGTCCTGTGATGTCTTAACCTTTATGCATGTATGTGTGAATGTAGATATAGGTGCAGACGTGCTAGATCTGGCAGAGACCATGGTTGCAAGCGATGGCTTAAAATATGAACCAGTGAGTATGACATGTATGATATTATTTTAATGAATAATGAAGATGATGAGCTGTAAGTGAAATGTGTGTTAGAGTCAAAGTCAAGTGCATTTAATCCAGTTTAATAATTTTATGTTACAGTGAAAACACTTCTTTATATTTGCCTGAGATTTGTTTTGTTTTTCTTTTAAAATTTTAGGTAAACTTTGAACTTTCACCACATCAAAGATTATGGCACATGTAAGACCCAGTGAAACTTGTTGAACCTGTTAAATCTAGGACACACCCTAAACACATTTTCTTTTAGTGACAAAGAACACTGTTTATGGTCTATTGGTCCAGTATTAACATACCAGCAGTCTATTGGTAGTAGGAGTTTAACTAATGAATGTTCATTATTATGATGGTTGATTAATTTAGTTAATTACCAGACTAAGGTTAGTGCTTATAAAATGTCACAAAACAGTGAAATATGACCAAATGTAATCTATATATAATTTGTTATTGGACAAAGTTCAAACTCAAAGACATGAAAGTTGGATATTTGAGAAGCTGGGACCAGAGAGTGTTTAACATTTTAGATTGAAAAATAATTATTGATCATAATTATTGAATTGTTGCTGCTCTAATATTTGATAATATTGTTATGACATCAACAGTTAACTGGTACCCACGCAAACTGACAAATTCAGTGGTAAAATGTGGTTTTACAGAGAAACAAAAACTGAGAAATTACAACCTTGTAAAAACAGAATTCATGGCAGAGTTTGTTGAATTGCTTTTGTATTATTCTAAGTGTTGTATTTCTGATTTTTTCTGTCTTTTGCTGTCAGGACGCTCCTGCATATCCAGGAGCGTCTGAGAGTGGAGCACTCTCTCCAGGATGTAATCTTCAAGGCTGCAATAAAAGGAGCTCCTCCTGCTCAACCCTCAAGGTACAGGATCCTAAACATAAGCTGGTTTATGGTGACAATAGCGAAACAAGAAGTGTTTAATTTTCTCTCTATATTTTCCTGATAGTGAGGACAATTCAGCTTCTCTCAGTGCCTGCAGGATACACGGACATCTGTATGTCAACAAGGTGGCAGGAAATTTCCACGTTACTGTTGGCAAGTATGTATCTACATGTCAATCAAACGTTCAACTTAGTGTAGATTAAACATTTTCCTTCTGTCCATAAAATAAGACTTAGACTTGACAGTATGAGACCAATGTGTCATTTTAACAATAGCTGTAACTCGTAGCCATTGTTGTGTTAGTGGCACAGAAAAAGAACCTTTCAGGAGCTGACGTCTGACCATTTCATCCCTGCACAGGTCCATCCCCCATCCCAGAGGCCACGCCCACCTAGCTGCACTCGTCAGCCATGACTGTGAGTTCGCTGTGTATAAAACCTTGTTCTTCTCATGTCTTCTTTATGTATGTTGTCACACTTTTATAAAAAGGCAATGATACTTACATTCTGTTAAATTAGTAGTTAATGTGAGAAGTTGACTGTTGAAGGTAATTGTTTAGATTTGGTGTTACAGCTTACAACTTTTCTCATCGGATTGACCACCTGTCCTTTGGAGAAGTGATTCCTGGGATTATCAGTCCTCTAGATGGCACAGAGAAAATCTCTGCTGACTGTACGTCAGTATTCTCAAACATTGTCCATTTCTATACTGTGCTTTGATATATTTTTTTCTTGATGTATTTTTGATTATTCTCTCCAGCTAACCACATGTTTCAGTACTTCATTACCATTGTGCCAACCAAACTGAACACCTACAAGGTCTCCGCTGACACACATCAGTTCTCAGTCACGGAGCGGGTACGTTTAAATCGTGCATTAGTTTGTGTATTTGTGTAGTACTCTTTATATCAGTTTGGTGATTTTGTTTGTATTCTGCTTGTCCTTTTGCAGGAGCGAGTGATAAACCATGCTACAGGCAGCCATGGAGTCTCAGGGATCTTTGTGAAATACGATATCAATTCACTAATGGTGAAAGTCACAGAGCAGCACATGCCCTTCTGGCAGTTTCTTGTCAGACTCTGTGGCATCATTGGAGGGATTTTCTCCACCACAGGTGCAGAACTCACATACACAAACGTATACACAATACATAAGTAGTACTTTTTTATATCAAACAGTATCTGTAATACAGTTTTAGTTTGTAATATTGATTCAGCCATTAAATGCTTTACATTTTTTAATTAAACTATAGTATGTGGCAAACATTAAACAAATCAGTCACCATAAACTTTAAGCCTTTTGTAATTGTAATTATTTTGTTAGTCAAAATTGCAAGTGAGTGGTTTGGAAAGGTGAAAAGGGAAAGGTTCTGAATACTTTATTCTGAATACGGATTTCCCTGTGTTTCAAAAAGAGAAAACAAACATTAAAACGTGCTGGTTACTTTGGAAAGTGATTAACTGTAATATAAAATACACAGAATACTGTATGTAGTTATGGGCTAAATTATGCAAAGAAAAGCCAGGCTGTCAGATTCCTCACATAAGAGCTGGGAGGATGTGATGAATGTATTGTCATTTGGCTCAGAGTTTAAAATTGCTGAAGAGTAACTCAAACAGAGCTATTTTTAACACAGCTAAAGCCGCATTAAAGCCAGCATCTAACAGTTGGAACATTTTCTCACTTACAGGTATGCTTCATGGTATGGTAGGATTCCTGGTTGATGTAATTTGCTGTCGTTTCCAAATGGGTATCTACAAGCGTATGGTAAGCAAATACATGAATATAAACTGTTTACTTTGAATTAAAACGTAGTTGAAAATATACTAAAACAATTTCAACCTCTTAATATTTCTTTCTCAGGATGCTCCTCTCAGTGGGAATGAAAACAACGAAACCCCACAGACAGTTAATCTCAACGATAACTTAGCTGCAGCCAACTAACTGACATCTCACCAACTAGACAGCACTGAGATGCTGGGAAAATGTTTACAAGTTGTTTAATTAAGTGTGCCCTCTGTTTAAATATTTGTATCATTTGTAAAATGTATTAGGTGAGTGTAAAATTCAGACACGAGTGTTTATCCATGCGAGGGACTGAAATCAATACCTCCACTAATTATCTGTCACGTTCACTAAAAGGCTGCACTAGGACTCAAGAAAAAAAAGGATTTGCATCATAGCTGTACTGTAGGTTTGAGTTCATTAAACAGACAGTACCTGGCATTAAAGCTCCCACAACATACCTGCACTTTTTTTTCAGTTGGCTAATCAGACCTTTTATCTGGATTTCACGGTTATGTAGACGTTTGCCTGATAACACTCAGACATTAATATTGGCCTGTGAATGCACTTTTGTTTTTAGTTCTTTCATGTTGTTTAGTAAACTTAAAAAAAAACCCAGCTCACCTGCTCAGCTTCAAGTTGAAAAGAGGTCTGATCAGCTGCAGAAAAGTAAAAAACTGTGTAGGTGTGCAGAGCTTTAAATGGAAACAGTGTGAAAAGACTGGAAGAGTTTGAGATTTTGACAAGTGCCTGTGTATAAATAATTGTTGCAAATATTTGGATAAGCTGATTTCTTAAATAAAATTTTCTTAAAATGTGATGTGAAATCATTGATAATATCGTATATAGCATTGTCTCAGGTATTTTCTGGAGAGTTTCACCTAATGTTGCAACCGATGTTTTTAATGAACCACTAATACGGTTGTTCCCAAACCCAGGCCCCCCCTGATCTGCTTGTTTTCCAGCTTTAATCAGAAGCTGGAAGATACCGTCTCAGATGAGTGTTGAGTAGAGCAAGACTATGTGAACTGGTGTCATCCAGAATCTGATTGGCTGAACACACCTGATCCAGGCAATCAGCAGTGGGTAGGGCAGGAGGCTTTGAGGACCAGATCTGGGAACCACTGCACTAATGTCCATTGATGTTTGTTTTATTAAATGTCCAGAAATTTTGAAAACAATAAAATACACATCACAAGTGCCCAAGCTGACAAGTCTTGTTTCATCCAACTAACAGACTGAATTCCAAAATTTAGAATTGTACATGAAAAGCATGGAGGATAGTTGCCTATTTCTGTACAGGTAAACACAAACACAGAACGTGATTATAATCCATTAAAAAAACTTGATGCCCATGAGTTTTCTTCAACTTTGCTTGGTTCAAGCCTTACAATTGTAGTCAAGTGAAAACAAAGTTAAACAATCTCTAGAGGAATATTTTACACCATGTCAAGAGTTTATTTGACAGTATTTCAGAATATCTTTCAGTAAACAAGTTTTTTGTTTTTTAGCAAAATGTAATATATCAGTACTGTCGCATTTCATAAAAATAGTTGTTCACGTCTTTGAAACTACAGTATCAATGATACAGTAAACCATATTTGTAGGAATACAGCTGTACAAGGTGAATAGTACACAAGTAACACTACACAGTTATACTTGATCTCAATGGGGAATTATGGATGTGTCATCCTTCCTTTACCGATTCCAATGAAGCAGTTTTTTTTGTTTCTGTGTACAAAATCACTCACAGTAGGCAGGGGACAGCCTGGACAGAGACAGAGGGCTGGATGATACTTTTTCACCTTTTCTGAACTTTGACATTTGTACATACAGTAAACGCACTTTCTCCAGCCTAACGGCATGTTCTTGTCGTCTCTGCTTACATGTTAACTGGAGTCAAGTTTAACATTTTAAGTCAGCTCAGAAGCACCCAGACCATAAGTTTTACTCAAAAACCACTGCCGCTCAAGCTCAGTCCTGACAATGCTTCATGCAGATAGTCTTACTAGAGTCCATTCCCAGTTTAGCAGTAGGTCTAAACCAGTTTACACGCAGTACAGCTTGGATCTGCTGTTACAATGCATTCACATTGTCACATTGTGATGATTTTTAAAGTCATCTGGTCCACCATTTTTAATGAGAGCAAGCATCTTGTTGGGAGAAATGAATGACATCAAAATGGAGAAATGCAGGAGGGTAGTGACCTCATCTGTAGTATCCCAGTTTAACAGAAGCATGCCTCAACTCTGCCAGTGACAAAGCTTGATCGAACACTTATGTTTTACAGACCATCCAAAACCATGGGTTTGATTTGGCGAGGATTGGTGCTGCCTGCAACAATGCAAAATAACATGTTTTCTACACAACAGACAAAGCTGAACTAACACTTATCTGATACAACAGAATCTATGTTCCGCTTTGATGATAACCCTGTCTAGATAAACAGCTCGACTCAGGTGACTCTGTAAGAAGAGGATGTAATGCTACAGGCTACATTTGATCCCCTCTTCAATACTTGGGGACAAGGGCAATCATTGACATTGATAAGCTGTACAGCTCAGAGTGCATCAAGATAACTGTATATACTGCTTGGTGTTAAGTCAGAAGAAAAACAGGCTCCACAACTCAACAGTTTGCTGATATTTGTGCATGGTCACTAATATCTGTTTTGCATTCAGTTCCCAAAACAAATCACAACAGCTCTGCATTAGTTTGAGTAAGGCACTCCGCCCCACCTCATAACCATCGGCCTCCTCTTCCACACCGATGCCCCTCTCCCACAGTGATGTGGTACACTTAGCACAGTAAAAGGCATAGAAATGGGAAATATAGACTGGACAAAAGTTTTCTGTTGAGCATCAAATGAATACAACACTGCACAATGCCTGCATGGTTGACTGATCGAGTTGTGTACATAACTCAGAAGAGTTTTATGAGTTCTTACTAAGCCAACTGATTTCAGTTCAATTTGATGAAAAAAAGATTTTCTCCTGTCTCACACAAAAACCATCTGGTCAGCTCCACAGAGAATATCCTCTATTTTCTACCTCTAAAAGACGTGCGAGTCACCGTTTCATGACATGGTGGTTTGTATCCATGCGCAAGACCACTGCCTCCTTCAGTGGCCTGGGTTTGGTGTCTTGCACAGTCTTTGATATGTACTTATAGGAGGACATGGAAATTGTGATCATAAACACTGTCCTGGTGTTTTTTCTTTTTTCTTTACAATGTATCTAACTACAACATGGCCCCAAAAACACTAACAGGCATGTTTTTGAGTTTACCAAATGTACATATTTTTAGCATCTTTACATTTACAGAATATGATATATTGGTAGGCATATGGAATCTAACATATGTCAGGTTAACCAGGCTGTCACTTGGGTCACTACCATGTCCTCCAGGGGTTTCAGTCACTGCCTCCATCTGATAGATTTGTAGTCTCATTCTTTCCATTGTGGCAAGAAAATAGAGCAAAAGTAAATCTCTTGGATGTACATATGTCTCTCTCCTATGTGGAATCTTTTTCCATGTGAGGTTATGATGCAATAACCAATCTGAGCCAGACACAGCTGAGCAGTTAAAGGTACAAATCAAAAGCACAGATCCACTCAGAATCAAACGTTGGTGCTCCATCTGAGATCAAACTGTTGAATCTGAGGGTTGAAATGCCTACACGTTGAGTAGTCTCCACCAGGATTTATACTGTACTGTAACAGCTGTGAAAGTTCTTCTGTTTTTTTTAAGGTGGTGGGTGTAATAATCATCTTGTAAAACAAATGAAACATAAGATGGAGAAGAACACAGGACAGAGAGAGAGAGCAAGAGAGATTCTCAGACATCCAATGGTGAACTGAACGAGGAGCCAGACAGTGTGATCGGGTCCAAACCAACTAGATCCATCCTATCTGCTTACTGTGGAGGTCCAGGACCTCAGGGTGCCAGGCAGTTTGTCAGACCCAGGGACATTCCAGGGTCCAGGTGAGGCAGCTGCGCTCCTCACAGGAGGATCTTCCATGCTTTTAGAGGGGCAACAGAAGCCACTGTGGCTGCTGACCCTGTCATCCTCTCTGGGGAAAAGACCTCTGGACACCAGCCTCTCCTGGAGGCTGACATGTCCATCTCCACTGGGCAGAGAGGCTCCATTCAAATTCACACTCACATACGAGTCCCAGGGCCAGACAGTGCTCATCGCTGGTGTGTGCAGACCCTTCCTCTCACAGCAGGGGGAGCAAGCCTCCTTATGCCTCACTCTTCTTTCATTGGATCTCCCCAGGACAGATTTAGGAGGCAAAGCCCGAGCCTGTCTGTCCCCTGGTCCACAGTCCACCACTCCGGACCCCTGAGGGGTTGCCTGCCCCCTTATGATGCACTTCTGCTGGGTGGACCTGCCACCTGCAGCCCCTCTAATGGAGCTGTTGTCTATCATCTGTGGACCCTTGTCTGCAATGCACACTGTGGCCTCTAGAGGGAGCTGATGAAGGGAGTCTGGGGCTGAGACTGGATGGGATGAGAGCAATGGATTTTGGTGGGGTTCAAGGGTCACTTCCTGCAGGGCAGAGTGGGCTGTAGAAAGGGAATCCCAGGGGCTGGCACAGTCTGTCAGGGAATAAGAAAAAACATGCTGAGGTGGACTGGGACAACCGACCAACATAGAACCAACATGCACATGCACACAAAGAAAGTAATAAAGAAAGAAAGAAAGAGGAGAGTAGAAAGCAGAGAGGAAGAAAGATGTACACAGCAATACAGTCAACACAGCACATCCTGATATACTGTCAGAGAAACTTGCATGCACCTGACCTCTATGCTTATATGTTATATCTCAAATCTAATCTACACTACAGAAAGATGTGTGACATGGTTCATTCAGTGCTAGAATAATTAATTAACATATTGTAGAATGTGTGTATATTGTAGATGTGCGACAGACTAATTCTGTACGGGCTGATTTCACAGTCTACTTCACAGCGCTAGTCAGGATGATATTCCCCATGCATAAACTAATGATCATGCACACACGAATGCATAGAGCACATAAACAGCACATCTATAGTGGAGAGAGAGAGACGTGCAGTTTTTTCACAAACCGTGTCTTTTCCCATTAGGAAGAAATATGGGGAGCTTAGTGTGTCACCTTTCATGCACATGGAGAGGTTGGGAGGTACCATTCCTGAGGGAAGGCAAGTAAAAGCCTATACCAATCATTAGATTTCAAGCAGACACGCTAAAGGTAAAGATGGAGTTGTTATTTTACAGCTTGATGAAAATAGTTTTTCACTTGAAGAGAAGTATAAACTGATAATGTAAGAATAGACAGGAGCAAATGTTGAAATATATTAATACATGTTAATATATGTTCTGGAGTAAAACATATGCAGGAAAAAGCAGTTCTGGTTAAAAAAGAGTAACGTTAAACCTCAAACAATGAATCTCTAGAATGAACGCGAGAACCAGATCAGGTCAGACACTAAAGAGATAGAAAAAGTGTTTGTGTCAGGAAAACCCACCATATTCTGGCACCTGTCCTGTGCCTCTCTTTAGAAGCAGCCTGACCCGTCTGCCTCCTGCCTTGATGAGTTCAATAGCACGGGCATGAGTCATGTCCCGAGTGCTGTCCCCGTTAATCTCTATGATCTGATCCCCTACCTGGAGGAGATACACAGAGAACATGGTCGATCTCTGTCAACCTCTGTTTAACCATGGAAAATTGACATTCTACACATCCACTGTCTTCTGCTGGTGAGTAGCTCCACTGAAGCGTCTGGGGAATAAGTGCCATTAAGTGTTTCAACAACTCCCTCAACAACATCTCAAGAGTTGTTGTTGAAAGGTACTCACTTTCTCTGTTTCCTAACCTATAAGCTCTTCCTGCACCATACAGAAGTTGGAATAGACAGTAAAACAAATAGGTGAATTAAAAGGAAGGAAAGAAGTGAAAGATAAAAAGTATACCAGATAAATAACACATATTGGCCTTTTAATGGAAAGTAAAATGTTGTTCAATAACTAGTAATTCCAGTCATTTCCCAGACAGCTTTTTAATTTCCTGTCTTCATCATCTCATCTACTCCATCTCACCCTCATCCTTCCATTTCGTATGGCAGGACCATCTTCAGCAAGGCGCAGCACAAATAGATCCATCTTGTACTCTCTGCCTCCACGGATACTGAAGCCAAAACCCTTTGCACTTTTCTCCAATTCCACTGTGAAGTAATCATAGTCCTGTAAAACAAAATTTAAAGAACTTAAAACAAACCCACACTAAAGAACAGTATAAGGCACAACAAAACACATATTAGAAACACTCTCTCAATAGTGTGGAGGCACAAATAAATATGTCCACTTAATGCTTCACACAGTGTCAACCTAAGCAGACAGTTCATGGTCTGGTTGTACCTGTGGTCTGAAGTCAGCAGGAATCCCAAGAGGGAACTGTGCAGCTGCAGGGTGCTGCCTGAAGTCCAGCAGACCAGGTGGGTGTCTGTAGTCCAGTGTGGGAGGCTGCCGATAATCAGTAACTGGTGGGTGACGGTAGTCTACTGGAGGTTGTCTGTAATCAGTGAATGGAGGGTGGCGGAAGTCAGGTTTCACATCCTGTCTGGCTTTGACTTCTGACCTGAGAGGAGAGAGAAAAAAACTAAATCAGAGGAGAGGTCTGACCCATGATGGAGGCACCATTGTTTTAAAGGAAGCATAGAAGAAGGAGGTGTTCTACTGCAAACAACCTGACATGTTCCCAAAATATTTTACAAATACATGTAACATTTGACCTTGTGAAGCATGAGAAAGTAAGTATTACTGTTGTGTGCAGCCAAAGACTCTCACCACAAAAAGGATGGAAATATCACTCCTTGTTTTACAAAGTTCCAACTGTAAAATGGGCATAAATCCTTAGCTCTGGGAGTGCTGCTCTCAGTGTCTTAAACGGAGAGTCACACACACATGCAGACACACACATTCATGCATGCACTCAAACCTTCATAGTTTTGTGTGTGGAACAGTGCCTGATTGCTGGGTTCCTGCATTATAGAAGAGATACCTTAAGCTAAATTATTCACCAATACTGTAAGAACTAAGTGGTGTTATGCAACAAAGTAGAAACCAGTTTGAGACAGTGAGTCTGAAAAAAGGTGTCCCTGGTTTTCTCCAGGACTTAGTGGCATACGAGAAGTCCCCATGACATATTCTCACTAAACAAGAACATCTTTCTTTGTGCAATCTTACCTGCCGTCATGGAGGTAGAGCTGAGGATGGGGACCAGAGGACTGGGTGACTGGGCTCTGCTGGGTTCCAGCTGGTGCAGGCTGGGAGGCTGCTGCTGCAGGAGGGCCAGTCACTGTTTGGCATGTCTGAGCTGGTGTCTGGCCGGGTTGGACTAGTGCTTGACCTGTCTGAGTGGCTGTCTGGCCTGGCTGAGGAACTGTTTGGCTGGGCTGGGTGCCTGCTTGGCTTGGCTGGGCTACAGGGCTGGGCTGGGTCTGTGGGCTTTGTTTCTGGGTCATGGGGCTTTGCTTCTCTGAGCTGGGCCCAGAATGGGCACCTGCAATAGACAAAAGGTCAGACAAGACTTTACCTGAGTGGAAAATGTCCAACTCAGAGATTTAGAGCAAACTTGCACAAGAGGGTATCTATAATTATCTGAAATGTACCGGAGCACAAGACAGCCTTGTTATAAAACACACTAATAACACACATAATCTAATTATATTTCAAACACTAGACTCACCCTCCTCTGGTATGATGTGCAATGTGACTGTTAGCCCAGCATCTTTAATGAGCTTGACAATATCTGCGTGCGGCATGCTGATGATGGACTGTCCATTTACAGCCAGGATCCGGTCGCCCACCTTCAGCTTTCCACATCGATCTGCTGGACTGCCCTCAATGATGCGTCCTATTTTATGGGGCACAGCTGGAAACAAGAAATAACAAGGTGACTGTCAACAGCAATTTTAAAGTCAGACATTAAAACAATTTGAATAGATTTGCAAAAATATTTTGAAGAGGAAAAAAAAGAACATTTCGGACTATTTTAGAGTTTAATTCTCATCAGTCATAACTCTCTTTTAAAAATTACAGTTGCAAATACTTTAATGCCTTACAAAGCACTGACACTAACCCTAAATAAATACAAAAATGCACCATTACATATTGAGCTAATATTTAACATATAATGACTATATAATGGACTCATTTGGGGTATGTATATTCCTAGGTGCATGCAGAAACGTAGAGAGGGTGTCATGAGTTTAGGCACAATTTAGAAATGTGTTCAGTATTTTTTCAGTGTAATTAATGTTCTTGTGACTGTACTGGGCATTTGTTCAGGATATATATTCTTATAAAATTCTTCAGTGTGGAAAGAGTCCAAACTGATCCCAGAACCCCATGAGATACCCACAGATACCATGTACCCCCTGACACTGGATAGACAAAACATAAACAATCAGATACTTCATCATCAAGATCTACAAATCATTATTCGCACTTAGGCTCCAGAGAGAAGCAACTTACTGATGACAGTGGCGTTCTCCGGCCTGTTCAGGGAGCTGATGATAACGAAGCCAAAGCCTTCATTCTCCTTGCGGTGAATAACGACATCACTTGTTTGCAGAGCAGATCCCTCTGGCGGAGAGGTGGCAGCGGGAACGGCGACTGCTGGGGGCCCTGAGGCTGAGGCTGCATCACTCCGTGGAGAGCTATGTTGAGTCGACACTGAGCCGGGGCTGCGGCCATTGACCGGACATAGTTCACCTGGAGGAAAGGAAGTCAGAGGCCAGGTTAGCAACACCTCTGCTAATGTAGCAGCCCAGAGATATTTTCCGTCAAACATTTGCTTGTTGACTTATACCATTACAATCATATTCCATTACAGGAGTCCTGCATTTAGAAAGACAAAAACCAACAGGGTCTGCTGCACTGCTCACAATGAACAAAGGATAGATGTGATGATGCATGTTATGATCTTCTACCACAGAAAAGATGTGTGGGTGAGAAGCACACACTGATCCTGCACACAGATTGTCAGCATGTGTGTGCTGTCCAAGTCTTTTATTCAAATTCATTGCCAGTGAAATGTGCAGCATGTTATTCAGTCTTGGTAAAGTGTGAAAAACAAAACAAAACGAAAAATGAAAAAAACAACAACGACAACAAAACAAAACATGTCCTCACCAGGCATTTGCACTCTCCTTCTCACAGTCAAACTGACTTGACCATTTCGAGCGGCTGCATGCATCAAGTCTATTACATATTTGTGCGGTTTCCCAGCAACCACATTTTTATCCACGGAAATGAGCTCATCCCCAGGTCGAAGACGCCCATCACGCTCAGCAGGAGTGTTCTCTATTATAGCTCCAATAACAATCTGTTCAAAGACAATCAATATTAGCAGCATAGATGAAGGTGAAGAAGAGGAGACAGAGACACAGTGGATTCACAGCAATTGCTTTATCTAGATTGTAAACTTTTTTAACATGTTTTGGGTCATTGTAACAGTTGTTCCTCTTCAAATATTCTGCAGCCAAACTCTCGCTATATCACAATATGCATGCTGTTGTACACTTGCACAAGTTAGCAAGGCGTAGTTTCAGTATGGGAGGTACCGAGCAGTTAAAGGGTCAGGACAGTGTGAGAAAGTCAAAGTGTGTGTCAGCGTGTATGTGTATAGAAGGTATAATTGTGCTAGATGAAGAGTGTGAGATAAGGTTAGGTGCAGGTCAGATGAGTTTGGTGTGTATGAGGTTAAAAATGTGTGTGGTCCAGCCCGTCCCATACGAGCCTTGTCACGGGCGTCCGGACTCACAGCCTGCACGGCCTCGTCTCCCCCCAGGATGCGGAAGCCGAATCCAGTCTTCTCCCTCAGCAGGTGCACCTCTACCTCTTCGTACTCTGGACCTGAAACAGAGATACAGAGAATAAAGGTGACTCTCGCTAATTTAAACATAACCATAAAACTATGATATGCATTTAAAGCAACATAATGCTCCATGTGCCATAAACTAAAGGTTCTGCACTCACGTCGGCTCTCGTAGATGGCCCTCGACTTCTCATAAAGGTCGTAAGGGTCAGGCTTGTTAAGGTCGAAGCCTTCAGTTGAGTCAGGCACTGAAGTGCGGTGCTGTGGCTGATTTGGGAAAGGCATGCCAGGTGGCAAGACCGAGCCAGACAAGTTTGCCTGGGGGCTGCCATGTGGATCCCAGTGGTCAGTCAACTACAGGAAAACACAAGCAAGAGCTGCTTAATGGAAGATAATGAAGATAGTAAGAGTGTGTCATGTAGAATTACAGCCTGAATGCAGTATTTTTGTACATTACATTGCCCCCAATCATTTAGAAATACATACAATATTTTGCATTTTCTTGGTTCTTATACAAATTTGCGAAACTTAGATCACTTTATATTGTGTTTCTTTGCCAACATTTTACAGTGGGATGAATGGCTGTTTGTATCAGATTGATGATTCATTTTATTATCTGAAGGGGAACTGATTTAGCATTTAGAAGTAACAGACATAGTACACACACAACAGCCCATGTTTTTCTGCACCATGCAGGCAGGAGAAAACAACTCCACAACAAAAAGCTGAAATACTGTGTAATAAATCTTATAATACTTATAATATATAAATACATAACTAATATTAGCAGAGTAAACACAGAGTTAGTTAGTCTACATTAAATAACTAATCAGGACATTGTGTTTATACATTTTTGCAAACGTATACAAATCAAAAATCTCTCTATATCTCTTCAGACCATTTGCTGTGGCAAAATGAATTGATTGGACATACAGTTTAGAAGAGTACAACCCTATGTATACAAGGTCTCGCTGTCCACACTGCATGTCAGGACTTAAACCAATCTAAGGAAACTTCTGTAGACCTCAGTGAAAAAAAACTGTGGCTCGGCAAAGATCAGTATATTGGTATAAAACCATTACTAAAGCTTTCACTGTTCTCAGGAGCACAATGACCTCAATAATGGTTCCCCCATTTCGATCAAATTTTTAGTTTGGAACTAGCAGAACTAAATCCAGGTGCACAGGCTGTAGAGACTCCAGAAAACGCAAAGCTGTAACAGATGATAAAGAACCTTCACTGAATTAAGAGTGTGAATTATTTTCTAGGCGAGAGATTACTGATTACTGGATGTAAACTGAGGGGTAAAAGCACAGTTTTATCCGTTTAACATTAAAGATAAAAGATAAGCCTGAAAAGTTAAGTCACTGAATATTTAGTTTACTGTGGTGACTTAATACGGCTCTGCAATAGAGACATGTGGCCAAAATTTAAACATAAATTAAATGAGATTCTTCATGTGGGAATATTCTAATACCATGAATAAGCACTGATTGTAACAGCAGTGGCAGGTGCATAAATCTGCAGAGCTTTTCCCCATCTGGCGACGTGTGAGATCTGACATGATCAAACCAATAAGCAGGTCACTTCAGGCTGGCTCATTTCACAATAAAGCAAAAACCAAACATCTCTGAAAGCAAAACAGCCCTGCTGACAAATACTATCCTACACTCTGCTGTCTTACCTCTCTGCTTTAACAATAAAAAAAGAGATTCACAAATGAACATTTTATCTCTGCCTTTATTTCTTTATTTACACAGAAAACACTAAAGCAGAAACGTGGTTCAATCAATATACCTGTTTAGAGGTCTTCCACGGAGAGATGTGGCCTGACGGAGAAACACAAAAACATATTTAACAGAGAGCACAGTCTAATAATGTGTCATATTCTTATCAAAAAAAAGACAAGAACAACAATGAGATATAAGTCTTCGTGCAACTCTCCCTAAACGGGTTTGGTTGTTGCATTTGTTTTCAGCATAATTACATCATTATCTCCAGGCAAAAGCACAGACCCACTCCCCCAACACACACACACACACACACACACACACACACACACACACACACACACACACACACACACACACACACA
>JAUYWH010000024.1:10122462-10135143 GCA_034779795.1 Ctenopoma multispine | reverse complement strand
AAAATAACAGACACAAACACCCAACACACACACACACACACACACACACACACACACACACACACACACACACACACACACACACACACACTCACGAACACACACACACACACACACACACAGACACTCACGAACACACACAGACACTCACGAACACACACACACACACACACACACACAGACACTCACGAACACACATACACAGACAGAGTTTTCTCTGTAAGTCATACTTTGTTTGCATGTAGGAAACAGAGAGAATTTTATATCACAACAATAATCTCATCAGCACAGTTCCTCCCTGACTCCACAGAATCAAAGACACAGCACATTTGTGCTGCAGAGATCCACAATCCACATACATAAATTTAAACAGAGGAGGGGGAATACATGCAGTGGTTACTTTTTATAAACATTCAATCTAGACTCCTGACACACCACTGATGAATCACATTTAACGTCAGAGAGAATAAATTATGGACTCCAGCTTCATGAGATGAGTACTTAGCAATGGAGCAGAATGGAAGAACTTTCTATCAATTCAGGAAAACCAGGGACATTTGAGGAAAAAGAAATACAATAGAGCACTGGCAGTCCATGAAAAGACAAAATGAAAATGCAAATTCATTTCTACCTTTCCTTCCTCTTTAATGTTTTATTTTTCTCCAAATTTTCAACATCCATCTGTCCTCCATTTGCTCAATTAGAGTGTCTTTTCTACCTGGAAATCTCTGCCATTTTTTCCTACGTCCCTGCTGTGTCTGTCAGTGTGGAGGAGGACTCAAAATGACAAGGAAAACGAAATAAATCCCCTTGTGTCCACACTGCCATAAACATGAATGGAGGCTTAAGGAGAGCTGTCCGTGGTACTGAAATGATTCCGTACACTGGCAGCAGAGGGAGGGCTCTGTGAGAGGCTGGGACTAATAACCACATTCTGCAGGGAATATGGGCCTTAAGGGATGCCTTTAAGAAATCCTAATAACTCATTCTCAGGAAACATTTCCTAATGATCCACAGAAGGAAATAAGTATGAGCTGAGAGGCAATTGTCCACTCATATTAAAGAGGAGTGTCACACTCACAGACACAGGTATGCTTAATTTAAATGCTAATAAAATCCATCAGCATATGTGCTGGATGTGTGGCGCGCTCATATGAATGATGATGAATTACAAATGACTAGTGGAGAGGCTTCATGTGGCCTCTCTCACGAGTCAGTGGTCAGGAAGTCTGGCAGGCCAGCTTCACAGACTAGCCTGCTGAGTTCTGGATGGCCTTCAGATCAGCCTGATTGGCTTGTGCAGTCTGACACCCTTTTCTTTACAGCCATGATCTGCATCCTCATTGGTGCCGCAAAATGTCTCTAGTCTGTGGTTGGCTCACTTTCAAACTGGGATGTCAGGGGACAGAGCTGTGAACACGACCAGAGCTCAGTGGAACTCTGGCAGACTGCCCACGCTACAGCGGAGCAGTCAGACACAGAGACAGAGACACACACACACACACACACACACAGACACACACACACGCTGTCTGTGCTTACACAAAGGAGTGATGCACTCAGTCACACATCTGAAATCATGTGTACAAACTGAATTCCACTGCTGCTGTGCACAGAAATCTACATCTCCAAATGCAAACATGTCTAAACGTTCATGACATTCTGTACAGTGACATAATTTTAAAGGACCTTTTCCTTTCCTTCACCCTACAGAGAGTAGAGAGACACACGAGAGTCAGAGAGGTTCCTGGTGTCTCAGGCCAATAGTCCCTGGGCGCCAGTTGTTTTGAGGTGTTTAAAAGAAATAGGTAAGGTTGAAGCAGGAGATGAGATCTTTGGGGGAAGGCAGGCTATTTGTCACATTCAGCTAAGCATTTAGAGGAATATTGATTGCAAGCTGTGTGCGTGTGTGTGTGTATTTGAATACAGATCCATACATGTACACATGATGATGCATTGAAGTGTGTAGGGCAACCTAATTTGTGTATTGAATTTCAGTATGCTTTTCAAATGGCGTATCTGACAATGAAACATGACTGACGAGTCTTTGCGAAGACTAACCACCAGGTGGCAGATGCTGGCTCTGCAATGTGAGATGTAAGACGCTGGACTGCTGAGCAACATTTGATCTTAGCTGCTCACATACACATGCATACTGATGTGTTGTCTCCCTGCTGCAAACACTTGAGTCATTTGTATTCAAGACAGTAGAATTTACTACCTTTACTGTAATAAGGTGTCTGAGTATAATTCATTGTACAGCAAACAGTACAGTACAATCAATTATCTTAGACGAGGCAACAATTAGTAAAGAGATCACCAATAATGACCAATAATGTACCACACACTCGGGACAACAGAACTCAAAATCTGCAACCCACCCACCAGCACTTACTGTATATCAGCTAGTCTGATGTATTAGGATCACTAAGTCTAATGTCTTTGATTGCTTTTCAGGTCTGCAATAATAATTCCTGTCACACTTCAATTAATTAAACCTGAGATGCATAAGAGACTGATTGCCTTCATCCCTAATTAAATACAACCCATGAAAAGAAGTGATGCAAATGAGAGCGTATCTATAATTCCCTGTTATTGTGCTGTTAGGATTTCAGAAACAATACAAAGCAACTCTTCACTCTTGGCAATTTATCTCCAGAAAAACTACAGACGTAATGACAAAGTGAGTGTGAAAGTGTGAACTGCAAAGCTCACCTCAAAAGCCCACTGTGAACTTATGAACTTTGTATCTTTTAATGGCCAGAGGACAGGTGTTTTTGACTTTCATCCAGACTGTTTAATGGTGCTACCGTATATGGTAAATTAATGGCGAAGGTGAGTATGTGTGTTCGTCAGAGGGCCAAAGACTCAGTGGTATGGGCAGCCGCAGATAATTAACAAGTCAGATTTTCACCCTGTGACCAGAACACCTTTTAGACAATCAGTGCAAACACACATGTCAGACAAATAAAGCTTTTACTGTGCAATTTAATTTCCTCACAGGTGGCCAATGGCCAATCGTGGGAAAAAGAGGAGAGAGAAAATGGACACGTTATGTAGTTCTGGCATGAACTCTGCACTTCAACCCCCCCCCCCCTGAAAGGTTTTATCACTCTATTTATCCAGGTACTTCCTGACTACATTTTGACTTATTTTCCTCTGATCTAGATCACACAGTGGTCATCGTCATTCACCTCACGGGCAAAGGCAAAATGCTAAGCAGATCATGAAAAGTGGAATGGAGCAGAGACTGAGATTTAACATGTTTTCCAGACAAACACAGATGCAGACGGTCACACCCAGGAACAAATCAGATTTAATCAGCAGATCAAAATATAGTAAAGAATTTAAAAACTGCATTACAGAATGGGATGCTGTTCCCTTAGTGCATTTTGGTTCACACTTTGTCCTTGTTATAGATAGCATCACATTGAAATTGACTATTCGTGCACAGAAAAGACCAAAAAAGCAGTTTGTATAATCAAAGAGTATTTCTGAGTGTTTAGAGTATAGTCAGTACAAGCAGCCAAACAGCATCATGCCAACCAGTTCAGTTTGTTTGCCAGCTACATTATACTCTGCACAGTCATTTCTGTCCAAAGCACATTAGAGTAAAATAACTGCATTTATTTTGAAGATGAGTGGCTCCAGTGGGAATTAAACTGCTTCCCCCTATCTCTACCCGCAGTTCCACACGTAACAGTGACAGAAATGCTACCTCTCATCCCAACTCTCCACTGCATGTTACATTTTACCAGCTTTTTGAGTGGCTGTATCTTTAAACACTTCCCATGTGTCAAATCCTTCATGCTGCTCCAGTCTCCTTCAGTGGAAAACACTGATGAGCCGGTTTAAACACTGAGGACACATGGTGTGACACACACAACACTTACTATGACATCTGCTTACACTCTTTTTGGATCTGTAATATTTGTGTATTTGTGTGTTCTCTCTGCATGAGTCAGCACTTAGGAAATACATTAAAACATCCTGTTCATTTCATTCTATGTTGCCTATTTTCTAATGCATAAAATTGTAATCCGTGTGTTTGCTCCTGTAATTATCTAATTTCTCCAAGGGGAACATTAAAATTTCATTTATTCTTAACTAACACATAGTAATGATTGCTCTGTGAGATAATCCTGAAATTATTACACTTTTTAGGCAAACACTGTTGTTATTTCAAGAAACAATCAATTGCACCAGATGAAATTATTCATCTAGCTTCGAAACTATTCAACGTTCCAAATATAAAATCTCATCTGGAGACTTGAATAAAATGTTTTGAATATGGTAAAAAATAGAACAGGTCTCAAAATGATCATAATCAAAATCTCTTTGCTCTCTAAGCTCTCACTGTCAACTCTACTTGACTTCTCTCTTGCAAAGCTGCAGCTGGGCTTGAAGATGCACAGCAACATGATATTAGTGCAATTCAATCAGAAGCCAGCTTATATTTAGCCGGGCAGTTGCATTGCATTGGGCCCTTCATTATTTTTGTTAAAATTATCTTTGTCTTTATCAGTGTCAAAATGCCACTTGTGATTTAATACTAATTGAGCTGTAATTGTTTGTTTCCACAGCTGATGATATAAATAGATTAAGGACAATCAGCAGGTAATACAAAGCTGAAGATTATTTGGCTGTGAGTATTGAATCAGATATTAAATTATATTTATGCCAACAATAACAAATGTTATTGCCAATCCAAAATGAAATGTGCTTTGTGCATCATCAAATTCCATTTGCTCTCAGTCTGTACTATACATTAATGGACACTAGTTTTATTAGATCCCATTTAGAAGTATCCTTTTAAACTTATTAATGAACAAAGATAAAATGTATTACAAATATACAAACTAATAACTAAGACAAATGGAAAAGAAACTCACCTGTTGCTCCTCTCTGTATGAGGAGCGTTGCCTCAGCTCCTACAGGACACTCCTTCAGCATCTCCACCACTCGTCCATGTCCAGCTGCTGCTACCGGCTGCTGGTTCACCTCCAGGATCAGATCTCCCTCTATCAGCCCTGATGCTCCCTGTGAGCCTGGCTCCAGCACCTGCATCTTCAACACAGTTGGAGACTCAGTTATTCTGACTTTCTCCAGTTTGATTTTGTAATAGCTTAACCCAAAACACCCACTGTACCTGAATCACAATTAATGAAGATGTTCACATCTGACTTTACTAATTGACTTTGCTTCTAAGTGGATGTGAAGCACTTTGAATTGCTGTTGTAAATGAAAAATGCTATATAAATAAAATTTGACTTGACATTTTCCAAAAGCAATTTATGAATAAATTTGAGTTCAAATATTTACAGGATCAATATATCTATATGTTTTCAAGATAACGATTTGAAAATTTGAATACTGATCATAAAAGAACTTACTTGTTAAGACAGATGTTTTTTATAGAGCAGATGGTTTGTTATAGAAATACAACAGGGATAATAAAAATAATCTGTCACATCACAGTATATCATTTCTCCTTTATCTTTTGCTGATTGCTCAGGTTCTAAGTACACAACATGTTTTTTTTTACTTTATAGCTTCTTTAGGCCAGTCAGGACATTACCATCTTATTAAATATCAAATTCTTCCCAGGCTGAGCTCACGTTGCTCTTATTATTTCAATCTTTTTCTACTTAGCTGCTCTGACTGAATAAAATTTATCTTGACCTGCTGTCTCAAGTTTAATTTGTAACTCAACTCAACTCGATTACTGAGTTTAACTGACTACTGTGATTTTGCACTTTAAAGAACACATTCACTTTCTGAAACACACAATGTAAAATACAATTATAATATCAAACAGTTCTGACGCCTTTTATTTCATGGTCTACGAAGTAAATGAGAGAAGAGAGATGTACAGACAATCCTTTACGCATCACCTGTTTAACTCGCTGACCGGTGGGACTGTCTGCAATAGTGAACCCAAATCCCTCCGTCCCTTTCACCATAGTAACCGTCAGCAGCTCTGCCGTTTGTGCTGCTCCTCCAGCAACCCCTGCAGTCCCTGAGGAGGCCATGGATATGTTATCATCGTGGGGTGTGAGTGCTGATGCTGAGCCAGGTGTGGTGGGTGGCAGGGATGAGCCGTCTAGATGTGTGTCCCCGGGGTGAGGTGCTCCGGCCTGGGCCAGAGCCTGAGGAGGCAGCTGGGAACTCAAAGACAAGTACTCCAGGTAAGGATCATAGCTGCTGCGGCCGTTCACCACTAGGGGGCGGTGCTCCAGGCCAATGGGTGTCAGGGAGGTGCTCGCTGCGCCACTCGGGTCCTCAGGGTCAAAAGGCAGAGGATAGCCTCGACAAAGCACAAGGGTCACACTCTGACCAATCGGTACCGACTGAAACAACTTGACAACATCGGCGTGTGTGGTGCCGAGCACACAGATGTCGTTGATGTAGACGATGACATCACCTGGAGATGAAAAGGACAGCAAGGACACAACAGGTTCAGTCACACTCACGCTATGTTCCATGTTACACATGGCCACATGATCTGGACTCCTGTGGTTCATGTGTACACATACTGTGCTGCAGGAATACAAGTTGCCACAGTCTGTTGCCATAAATGTCAAATCTCAGCGGTATGGACATGCTGCAGCACAATAAAAGAAGCACACTGTCCTTCTCAAGTGTCACGCAGGAATATAATATCAGTTCACTGCTTACTGAAGGCAAGTGTATGTGTGAGACAGAGAGATGAGAGAGAGGCAGGGTCAGTGTCTTGGTGAATCCTGTGCATCTTGCATGAATATGAACCATCTGGTGCACACTGGCACACACAGAGTTCCTATAATTATGAAAATCTCAAACTCTTTAATAGATGCACACGTTAACATTAACAAGTATTAACAGTGATGATTCCTGGTTCATGCACACTGCCTTATAATGTGGTTTTTTTTGGTACTGTGGTGATCAGATGGAAATACATAATGAAGATTTGTATCATCATCAAAGAAAGCTGTAATGGTGGGGTCTCATCAGTAAACTTTACCTGGTTTGTCGATTACATTTTCACGCACACCAATAACAACGTGGTGAAACAACCTACAAATGCGACATCAGATACTCTGTCATCTCTGCTGTACTTTGAACGTGTCGAAAGTTATGGATTTCAGCTTTAAAGTCAAAGCCCTATGACAAATGCAGCTGCCTCAAATCCTCTATTTCACACTTCTGGAGGCACTCTCTGTCACACGTGCAGACACACACACACTCTCATGAGTACATGCACCCACATAAACACACACCATACATGTCACATGCACAGTCATGCACAATCCCTAAGAGCAATGCTGCACAGCTCAAATAGGCCAGCTAATCTCAGCCAGGGTGTGCCTGTGTGTGACTGTGTGAGTGTGAATGCGTGTGTGAGCAGCTCTGGCAATGTCACAGAGCAGAGAGGAGCAAGTTGGAGAGAGAGAAATCAGAACAGAGAGAGAGGAAGAAACTGACAGACCAGGATAAAGGGATGAAGACAGCAAAAACTAGAGAGGTATAAAGAAAAAGGGGATTAAAATATACAGAGGCTGAAAGCAGAGGAGAAGTGTCAGATGACATGGTTAGATAAGAATACATAATAAAGGGTAAACCAGAGAGACAAAGAGAGAGATGGGGATGAAATAGAAAGAGATGGATTCCAGATAAAAGAGCAACTGATAGCCAGTGGGAGAGACATAAAAGCAGAAAGCAGGAGCAGTGAGGAAAAAGGAGGATTCCCAGCTCTGAAACAAGCTCTAAATGAGCAGTTTAGGCACCAGCCGTGCAAGGCATGGGGCCAGCTCACAGGTTCAGAGCAGAACACACAAAAAGCTTCATATGGTAGTTCCTTCTCTGAGCCTTCAGCTACTGCCCACTTTTACTAACATCATCTATCTTTGAGTTTATGTTAAACCAAAAAAAACGCTTCTTTAAACAATTAAAAAACAATCTAAGGAATACTCTTTAGTTTTCTGGTCAAGGGTAAGTCTGTTAAATTTTATAGCAACTTAACAGGATGTCAAATGGAAAAACAGTGGTTGTTACAGGGAGCCACATATAGTATTGCTGCTTGTGTGGATGCGACAGAGCTTTAGTTTGATGAATCAAATCAAAGCACAAATATCCAAATTTGGGGCAATAATATAGTATTTTTCTACCTTCATATGCTGACGTTTGAGAACACTGGGACATTAGGAGGAAACTGAAGTCCTTGTCTGGGACACACAGTGCTACAGTCACAAATATAGGACATCCCAAATATGCCACCAAGGGCAAAAATGTTCCCTTTTAAGATTAATTATTATTACTGGGAACATCTACCACAACATGCTTTAGCGGTTCTTGCTGCAATTGTGTTTTTACTTTGTCAAAAAGCTTAAAAGGATTTCATCAACTACACTAGAGTTGTGTTTGTGAAACGTTCAAACACGTTGGCACTCAAACAGCTAAAGGAAAAAATATTGGCAACAAAAATGGACCATAAGGAGAAAAACAGAATCACGAAGTTCAGGGTTTTTGTGCCTCATTTTGTGTGTCGTATGTGTTCACCCATATGTGCCCATTTCTTGATAGAGGGAAGTGTAAAGGAGGAGGATCCTGTGCTTACTGTGGTTTAAATGAAAAACAAGCATCACTTTTGGCTATTAAAACCTCACCAGGAGATCAAGAACACAAAATATCACCTATCACTAATATGAATTATTTAGTTTAAATATAGAGGCTACACTGCGTAACAAATAAAACAAGTAAAACTAGATTAATATTTTGTTCACCGTCTCATTATCATCGTTGCCTGCAGTTGCCTGAGAGTTTTGACTCCTGTAATACAACCACTGAAGTGTTATGTTTTCCTTTGGCTTTGGCAGCAAACGTTTCTACAAATGAAGCACAATAGAGGCAATAAAGGGCAATTTTAGGTGTGTTGATTATACTAATTATCAAATCTCCTCATGAAAAGCTCGTACTCATCAGTCTGAAACAAGCTATTTACTGTAGCTCAAGTTTGTGCAGAGAGTTTGGTGAATCTGACTTTAAATTACAATAACATAAAACTGTTACACTACATTATATCAAACATACAAAGACGATGTGTGGATGTGATATTGTCATCCACACATCTGCCAACTAACTTATGCTCAAAGTAAAATATTTGCTGCCTCTACTCAGTTCCCCTGACCTTTTACATAGAAGAAATTCTGACATAAATGATTCAACAGGCAACACTGTGCTTGATTTAATTCAAACTCTACAAAGAAATTACAAAATGTTCACACTCAATGTGCCTTGGCAGGAAATTATGGTCTGTAATGTTGACATGTCAGGATAATGAGGCTGCACTTAAGCAGGTCTATAAACACAGCACTGCAGAATCAGCAGTGGAAGCAGTGACAGATTGTAGTTTGTTTAAACCTCAATTTATCTCTCAAACACTTGTCAAAATTCTGCATTTGTAAACATAATTACCTGTGTCCATCTTCCCATCCTGAGCAGCCGGTCCATCTGGTATTACACTCTTCACTTGTAAGAATTCGTCAGGCTCATCTCCTCCTATGATCGTAAAGCCAAATCCCATGTTGCTCTTCTGCAGAGCTGTGGAGAGGAAGGTGCCCTTCAGCTGCGTTGGGTCCCTCGTAAATAACGGTTTCTCTGCAGGGGGAGAAGGTTCTTACGTATGAGATTTTAGGTATCTATATTTGGAAAACTACATTTGCTTGGTTAAATCTTTGGAGTGCTGAATGGGCATATTTTTAAAAAGAAATTCTTAATTCCTGATCAGATGACTCATTGGAGAGCAGTTTTTATTCAGATGAAGTAGTACATTATGTACTGGTCTAGTACATCAACACACGTGCCTAGATTAGCCCACTAGGGGCCTCAGGGTGAACATGTTCTCTGTCCCCCGCACTGCCAGTGATTTCCATTTGACCCTGTGCATTGTGACATTGTTCATCTGCCCCATCAAATACTCATGAAACAGCCCACTTTATGAGATAGGTTAGGAAATATAAGGAAGAAATGTTCAATGTAACAAAATGTGAAAAATCATTCAATAAAAAAATCTATCAGCAAATGGGCTTTCAGGGCCTCTGGTGCACTGAAGATCAAGGCCATGTACTGTGCGTATCTTTTCTGCAGTCCTGGCATTTTCATATTTGTGTCTTCATTGAGCATGTTTTCATTCATGTACAGCACATACTGTAATAGCTCATGTGTACCTCTGTATATAGTGGGCAGTGGTAGAGCAGAGAGTCCCTGGCTCTGCATCTGCTGCTGCTGCTCCAGACGTCTCTTTGCTTCCAGGACCGGGTTCTCAAACTGAGTCCTTCGATTGATGTGACTGATAACATTCGTGCATCGTTACAAATAATAAAACATTCAAAACCTTTTCTCAAGACGAATGACACAGAATACCACAATGATGCTGAGAATTGTAACTTTTAACCAAGTACTAGAAAAAAAAATAGAAGTGTAGTGCTCATTCTGAACAATTTCGCGGTTTACTTAAAATTTATTTCTTGGTGCTTTTGGCACATTTGTATATCCACACACTTATTTGTGGATGATAGGGCTCCTCTCATTGGCATATACAGCAATATGTGAGGGTCGTTGTTCTTGTTTGAGTAGCACAAATGACACCACATTGAGTGTGGTGACATCACATTATATTCAAATATAGGCACCAGAGCAGAGGTTTAATTAAGGTTTAATTATACACATTCAGGGTCTTTTTTACATTGACTAAGTGAAGAGTAAAATGCTTTTCATTGTGTGCAATAAAAGACAAAATAATAGTTAGAAGCATCCACACTAAATATTTCACTAGCATTTACATGTTTTAGTGAATGAAAATTTATGTTATTAAAACGTTTTTCATAAATAGTTATTCATAGCAACAGCCAAATGTTGGGAAGGAGACTTCAGATTCAGCTAAATTACACTGGGCTGGAACAAAACTCAACGTACGTCCAAGTAAAAACAGCACATTTCAAACAATTTGGATACAGACCAGTATTTCACTGTAAACGTTTAGTCAAATGAGCAGTAAGACATATAAAAGATGAGAATTTAGTCATTTATAATTCAGAATGAGACATTGTAAACCGTGGAAATGCATTTCCTGCTTTACTACAGAGCAGCTGAGTTAAGCAAGTCAACAGGGACACTTACTCTACATAGTAGCTGCCGTAGATAGGGTCATCTATCTTCTCCCAGCCATAGGGCAGCTCTGAGAGGAAGCAGAAATCAGAGGAGGGAAAAAAGTCAGTTTATGCTGTGAGGAAAAGGAATGTAGACACTAAATTGAACCACTGAGGGGAGACAACATGAATCTCTGGGCTCACAGACGCTACCAAAGTGCTCCTTTAATAGACAGACAACACTTCGATCTGCAGCAGCGGCTTCTTCATGGAGACACGAATCACAACAGACACATCGATATAAAGCAGGGCAGGAGGAGGAGAACATTTAAAACATCACATCCTGTGCTGTCTTTCCTCTCATTCCTTCTCCTTTCATTCCTCTCTTCTCTTTGTCATGTGCACAAATCTTTCAAGGCCAAATACCCTCACTATGCTACCTCATGTTTGTCTGTTTTCTCTTTCATCCACCCACTCGTTTTCTCCTTGGATGGCTTCCATGGCTGTTGTGTTAATTGTCTACATCTCTGTTCCCTCCTCACTTCATCTGTCCCTTTGTTGATTTATCTCTTCTCTCTCCACTGTAAAAGAACTGGGTCAAAGCACTGATAAAATTTCCATACTCTACACCATATTCTTCTCCTTGTCCTAACTTTATACAGACATGCTCAAACACACTTTTGAATTCAGGATGTCTTGGTTTTTTGGCTTTAACACTTAACCTTCAGTATATATAATGACAAGGGGATTAACCTAGGCCCATAAACATCTACCCAAGATATTTCAGCAAACCTGACAAAAACAGTAAAATACTAGTGTCACACAGACTGGAGAACATGACAAATACCTAACAATGAGTCATTTGAGTCACGTGGTTTGACCCTGAGTTTATTATTGCAACACAAAAACACACAGAAGAGGAGCTCCAGCAGAGAGAAATAAAAACGTGTGATGAAGTGGGAACAGTGTGTAAGTGGAAGGTGTGTGGTGCTGAGGCACAGAGTTTAGAGTTTAGTTGTAATACTTGCTCTCGTCACGTTGAGGCAATGGTACAACCACCGGAGACTTCAATACTGACAAAGAACCTGCCTGTACAGCAATTAGCTGTTTCCAAATTCATATTGCAATTTAAGAAACATTTTTAGATTCTAAACAACGAGAGAGGTGTAAACACCTGCTCATATGAGCCTGCAGAGCAAGTGAGTGAAGATAAACGACGAAGAAAGCTGAAGGAGCATGTAGGATGCCAAGTAGGAAGGGTGTTCGTGACTATTGCTACATACCAACTCGAATCTAAATGCCAAAGAGAAATTACTCCAGGATAGGGTAAGAAATGATGACCCTCAACGCAGTCAACACAATACTGAACAAGCAACATGGCATGTATAGAGCACTCAGAGAGCATAGTGAATAATGCAGGAAAAGGGAACTTTAAAAAACAATTTACTACAAAATTATTCTTTCACGTTTTGTTATAGGAATTCTTAATAGATTATTCTTCATAGATATTTGTGTGCTTGACCACAGATATATGGGGGGGGGGGGGGGGGGGGGG
>JAUYWH010000024.1:10107047-10122452 GCA_034779795.1 Ctenopoma multispine | reverse complement strand
CCCCCCCCCCCCCCCCCCCCCCCCCCCCCCCCCCCCCCCCCCCCCCCCCCCCCCCCCCCCCCCCCCCCCCATCACGGCAATTATCTCTCAGCTTCACTGTTTCCTCAACTGCCTGCTCTCTGCACTGCCCATTACCTCGAATGACCCTTCTCATCCTCACGGCGGAAAAGTCTGGTTCACACTTCAAACCACCTTAAATTCCTTTCCACCCTGTCCACGCGCCACCTTAAAAGTCGGCCTAACTCATCCACTAGTCGCTTGCCCTCCCTTGAAGTGAAAGGGAGACAGTTTCCATGGAAACCACCAGTGAAAGTATTTTTCCTCGCCTGAGCTGAAGGCTCTGTCTTGTCTCCATTTCCTGCTGCTGAAACACACAGACAGGGAGAAAGTGTTTGCCTGTGTGTTTTTATGCATTCATATGAGTATATATTTGCAGTGTGTGTGTATTAGGAAGGCTGAACCGTCTTTGCATGATTGATGCATCATCTTCTTTGAATCAAACACCTCACCATGTGTCTGTGTATAATATCAGCACCAAGGGGCATGTTCCTGTGTATCTGTATTGGTGTCTCTCTTGACATAAAGTCTAATTGTGATTCCTCTTCAGTAGGTGACTCATCTTCCCTTTTTGCACAAAATCTTTCTGACCAACAGGCAGCTAAGAACAGACACAATAAAGTTAACAGACTCCCAGGAAGAAAAAACTAACCATAAACTCAAAATTAGAACAACGTCCTTGAATGAAAAGTTTCATTTTGCAGGAATTTGGTCACATATCAATGCACTCTGCAGCTCTCATTGCTATGATTTGCTAAAACACCATATTAACCAATATGGAGATCGACTTATCACTGCAGAGCTAATTACAATATGTGTTTGTGTACTATATTAACACACAGTGTACCTGCTTTGAGCCTAGATCTAGAGGGCAAAGATAGGAAATACATATGTGGCACAGTGGTTCAGGGGTCACACAGCAAGACTGTCCTGAACCTGGCGGCTGGGGGGGAGCACCTGTGTGCTCTCTGCACCTGTGTGGGCTCCTTTCCATACTACGAAGACATTCAGGTTACTGCAGGTTAACTGTTGACTCCAAGTTGCCCGTGGGTGAATATGAATGATTGACTGTGTGTCCATGACCATGTGGTGACGATGTAACCGACCCTGCCCACAAGCAAAGAGCAAGGGGAAGTGGATATAGCTAAAGGATGGATCGCTGTCAAGCCAGAAACAAGGAGACAGAGAGGATAAAAAATAAAAATGGAAAGAAAAAGAGGGAAATAGTTCTGGTTCAGACACGACTTAAGTAATAACAGTAGTGTAACTTAGAGGTAACATTTTAGCATGACTCCATCACTGTCTGACAGTGCTTCAGCTCGCCTCACATGCGGACGTCACTCCTTCTCCATTTATGTTGTTCTGCTTTTTTCAAGAAGCTACTCTAGCAGAGCATCATCATCACCACCTCCTCCAACACCATCATTTCTCATTTCTTTTCCTTTCACCATCCCTGTCTAGACTCATTTCCTACACCATTTCTCTCATGGTTATAGTGAGAGTTTTGAAATGATGACATTCACCTCAGCGAGGCTTTCTGTCTCTAAATGAGCATGAGGAGAATGTTTTTGTCAACAGCACCGAGATTACTTTAAAACCTGAGTTGGGATTGTGTATCAAAGGCAGAATTGAAAGCAACGCTCGCTGTGATTTGAAGCTTGTCCCGCTCTGTTTTTGCCTCCTCTGAGTGAGAGAGGAGATATGGGCTTATGTTAAATAACAAAAGACTAGGCTGACAAAAAAATAAAAGAAGCAAGTGAACCAGATCTGTGGTGACAAGCCTTTGAACTCCGGGAGTCGACCTCAGCATATAGATACAACACAACGCACACAAAAACCACACATTTGTGCAAACACATCAACGCAAACACGTCTCCTCAAATTCACCAAAAACGCATCAAGGGAGCAAAAGAGGCCTGAGAGGCTGAGCGGGGGGAAAGGGAATAGTGGATGAGGATATAACATGGAGCAAAAGGAGCAGATGGAGCCAACTAAAAGAGAATAACAAGAGGGAAGAGGCAAACACAGCACTGATGAAAGTATGTCTGAATGTTTGTCTGCTTGCTGCCTGAGGCTTTGAGACTCTGGGAAATCCTTCAGGCAGATGGGCAGTTAAAAACAGCACCACCTCTTCCTGTTGTTGCCTACCCCCCATTTTTGTTTTATTCACTCTCCTTTCAGAATTTGATGTTGTTGCTTCCTGCATATTTCATTGTTCAACAATGACACGTCAATAAATATGAGGAGAAAATGTTAACTTGCCTTTAAATTGTCACAGCGAGCACGCAGAAGTGTAAATGTCAGAAAACAGGCAGTGCAGCACAGGGTGATCATTAGCAGAGAAGAACATGATGAGAAAAGAGCAAAAAGCTGGATTAAACTTCTGAGCTGTAAAACTGCCATACACGAGGCTGCTGAGCTGTTCATATGGATAAAGAACATTACCTGGCATCTAAACCAGTTTTTTTGGACGTATCAAATCGAAGGTGCTGTGAGAGAGGGTGACATGTCACCCAGGACCAAAGGCACTGCAATGAATATATTTAATAATTTAGCAAAACTGTTATCAATATGGTAAAAACTGAAATGCCAGTTTTATTAATTAAAATTTAAACATAAAACACAGTAAAGGTGTCCGAAGATTTTCTGAATCCACACTATATGCTCAGCAGTACGTTACAGTGAGTCTGGCTTAAAGGTGGGAAATGCTGAACATCATTTTACAGTTCAACGCATCTTTAAATCCAGGTTTTTACAAATCGACCTCCATATAGTATGCTCCATGGGTCTGATGTTCTTAGACACTGAGACAATATCATAAAAATACATGTCACAAATTCAATTTCAGCTCATCTGACATAACATAACTTCATTATTTTTATCATTTATTTATCATTATTTTGCTGCTATCACCTCTCAATGAAGCGATTAAATCACACAGAAGTGGTAAAAACCTAAACATTTTCACATACAAAGTCATGTATGTACATTAGTGGAAGTTAATGTGGATCTAAACAATAAACAACTGGCTATATTTCAGTTATTTTCAGAAAGACAAATCTGACAACAAGTAACACTTGGTTCACCAGTTGGCCATCAGTTGATTGGCACTCATTATTGTGAAGGACACAACCATGAAACTGAAGGACTATTGTACCCTGATGAAGACACAGCAGAAACATCTGCGCATGTTTCCTGCTGTGCTGATCTGTGACAATTTGAAGAAAATAAAAAGGAAACATTTCACTGATGTCAGTGTGTGAACTCTTTTTGTATGAACAAACCAAGTTCCCCTTTTTGGCTTTTGGTGGCGTATCATGTTATTTTATTTAACTTTATAAATAACAGTCATAATGCATGAGATGATAAATATGATAAACTTTACATCTGGTTAGGATGAACCCCCACAGAGCTGCTAACCGGCCTTTGGGTTAATAACGTGTTTGTACACTAACAAATGAATCACTTTTAATTAAGGAAAGGTTTAAATTGTAGTATAGTAGTGCTATATAAGATACTAATTTACCTTGTCACAAAACAAAGTACAAGTTTACAAACTGTCAATAAGAGATTTAAGAGTCAAACTAAATTAGTCATAATAGTAAAAAAATCAGTAGCTGTATCTAGCAGACTGTAGTATTGTTTAAAAAGCTGTGATCACGGACAAAGCCAGAAGCAACAGGAAGTTGCTGCACTTATACACAAAATGAGTGATCACAAAACATCGTGGTTGACAGAAACTTGGCTACTAAACATTGCTGGCACTGATGAAAACCAAACTTTGCTCTGCCAAAATTAAGCTGAAGTACAGTACACTGGAAAAAAGAAAGGTTTGTGAATTGAAACTGTTCGTGTGTGTGTGTGTGTGTGTATAGAGAGAGAGTGAGAACCAGTTTGTGCAGAGCAGAGCGACATTATTAGAATTCCTGTCACAGTTCAGCCCTTTACTGGGCAGAAGAAGAGAGGGAGAGAGGGAAAACGAAAGTGGGAGAGAAAAAAAAAGAGAAGGGGTAAAATTGAAGAGAGGGAGATTGAAATGGGTGAGAGAGGGAGACGTGAGGCGAAGAACCGCAGAGGAGAGAATGGAGGAGGGAGAAAATTGAAGAGATGGGGAGCAGCAGAGAGGTAGAAAAAGTACTGATTCAGATCTTGCTCAGATGAATCACATTGCAACCTCATTCACTGACCAAAGGAGCAGGAACGCAAGATCATTTATTTTTATATACAGTATAACAAACAAAATGTTATCCTACAGCACCTGTTAATAAGGACATGATTTAAGTAATATGTTAATACTTTTAATCAAGGTCTGTAATTTTCATTAATTAGTAGACAACTGGTCTTTAGGTGGCGTATAAAATGAGTACATTCATCTCTACACATCTTGCACATCACATTTTATGTTAATAATCTTCAACAACAAATCTATAACGGCCAAATTTACTTTACAAATTTATTCTATCTATATTTAATACTAGTCTTTTGTATGCAAGTCCCTCCTAAAGCCTGGAGAACAGAGCCGTGAGACAGACAAACACCTGAAACAGAGTATTTTCTGCTCTTTTCACAAAGTGGGAAAACACACTGGAAAAGCAAGTCAGGAACAGACAATACAGGTACACAGGCAGCAAGAAATGAAGAGACGACACACAAGACTTCTGAAAGGTGAGCTAGACTCAGATCAACAAAAATAAAACTTATAAAACAGCAAAGCAAACAGGCAAACAGGTTGTTCAGACTCACCGTCTTCCCTGCATTCTTCTGGGGGTTTCGCTTTCTTTGCGAGTCGAGGATCCAACCATGATGTAGTTTTGGTGTTGTGACTGAAGAAGCAGAAAGAAACACGCAGATGAAGGCAACGAGGAAAAGGTCATGCAGAGGTCAAGTGCAAGTGACAAAGAGTATGAGAGAGAGATACGTGCACAGTAACACGAGTGACCAGTATGTACGGTATGTGTGTTTGTGTGTGTACAGGGGCAAAGTGAAACAGGCTAATTCTAAGGTAGATGACCATTTAGCCACTAATTAGCCCCCAGTTAGTAAATAGCAAGGGAGAGGAGAGGTGTGTCTGTGTGTGTTTATATACTGATAGTCTGCATTAAGTTATATAAATTATTTAACACAGCACTATAAAGTTTACACACTCAGTCATACATAAACCATGTTTTTAACGAGGGTACATTTTTATTTATTCATTTATTTTTATATCATGTATATTTTATATTTACAGCTACAGACATACTTGAACATGATCTAAATGCATATAGCACGATTTTCTCTTACTCTATAAAGTAGACCTCTCCCTTCTCGGTGTAGGCCATCTCCCAGTTGTCAGGCAGAGGACCCAGCTCTTCCTCATCTACATCTGGGACTTTGGCCGGGGATTTAGAGGGAGATTTTGGGGCCTCCTCTCCTTCGGTAGGAGGCTCAGTGGAAGCTGGGGCCTGGATGGACAATTCAACAGCAACCTCCCCAGAGGCATCTGTGCTCTTGTCCTCATGTTCACTGGACTCTGTGAAGTGCACACAAACACACACAGTTATTCTCACACAGACTGTACACACATGCAGAACTGGATGCACACGACACACGCCATGCATGATGAGTCAGAGCCAAGCCACTGCAGAGCTATGAACCCCCAGGAGAGAGAGAGAGAGAGACCAGATACAAGAGATGGGGTCTGAGGACAATTAGCATGAGGGGACAACAACATGGGAATGTCAGAAATAGAGAAATACAGAAAGACAGAGACTTTAGGGGTCAGAGACTGAGTCAGAAATACATGAAATATTTTTAGAAAAGCTATAAGACTTATATGATAGAGAAGAAGAAAAACAAAAATGTATAATCCTATAATGTTCCTGTTAGAACACAAACAGTAAAGTGGAGAAGAAAAAGAATGAACAGGCACACACACGAAAGACAGACAAGCATATGTTCAATTCTTCAAAACATGTTTTTCTTGTGATCATCCAGTGTTGATGTTAGCCTTTCACATAGTATCAGTATCAAACTATCAAGCATGTGTGAAACAATTAATGTGCAAATATATAGTTTTCCAGTTGCAGGAAAATAAAGAAATAAATACACAAACATAGCACATGGCAGTAAGAATAAAGAATAAGAATACAGTATAACTAGAAACTAGGAACTAAAACTAGGAGAACCCAGACTACAAAGAAAGACGAGGGTGAAGGAGAAGGGAGAGAGGGCAGAAGGGAACAAGACCTCAGAGATGGACAAGAAACTAAATACTTCATGAGACAGCAATAAATAACCTAAGGAAGTCCAGGGCTTCAAATCAGATTTTCCTCACCTACACATGATGTAAAATGTATTCATGGACACAAAAGACAGTGTTTGAATCTAATTTCAGTCTGAGTTCAGAGTAAATGGAAAATGTAGAATAAAATTCATCAAAGCAGGAAATTCATGTTTTTCTCTGCCACAGTACCTGGTGTGATGGCCACCCCATTGCCGTTGACAACTGGGCTCTCCTCTTCCTCCTCCTCAGGTGGCTCCAGGCTGGCGCGCTGCTCCATGTTGCTGACTGACTGGTTCCTCTTCCTTTTGCCCTGGGCACTGGGCCGGGCTCCGGGCAGCAGGGCTTCACTCACATTCAGAGGAGGAGCTGCGGGAGACGGCTCCGCTGGAGGTTTTGGTGTGCCGTAAAAGTTATCTGTGGGCAGAGACACACAGCGCCGTCTGTGTTAAAGGCCACATGTAGGACTAAAGAGGAATCTCAGTGATGTAACACACCGTCTGTCATGCAGACTCAAAAATGTACTTTCTACATTTCCCAATTACACTGCACCAGAACAACCCCAACACAAAGTCATCAGTGTGTTTCCACCTCATCATTTTGCATATGAAATATTTTTCTGCCCTATCATACAGACTATGTGAAATCATTTTATAAGCAGCAATCCTTCCCAACTCTGTCACCCAGTCCTTAAAAGGAAGCACTCCAGGCGTCTTCCAGTTAATTTACTGTTCAATCATCATTGCTGTCTGGCCACAGTCCTTCAATACCTCGCAGTCCTCTGAAATATAACTTTTTGACAGGATACAAACTGCACACCTGTCACATACACAATATAACAGCGAGTCTTCATCTAGAATTGTTGTCTGTAGCTTTCCCTCATTTTTTCCCTCATCATATTTCCGTAGGCCAAAAAAATGCTTCCTCACTTCTTGTTCAGCACGTGAGCTCCATCAATGTAAATTTAAATTGTATATTTAGATGGACATTTTAACATGAACAACACATTCTCCTGAAATTAAGTCGGTGCTCTTAGCATTTGATGAAAAAAGATCGAATCAAAGCAGAAGAAGTTCTATAGGTTTTAATAAACGGATCCATAATGAAGGATAATGTGGAAGTCTCAATTTCAATGGTACATTTTGCGTTAAATACAGTCCTGAATATTTTGAGCCTAGAGCTGAAAATATTTGGTCCTGTCAAAGAAGCACTTTACACTAAGGCCAGAGACTGAATTAAGTACAGCACTGGAGAGAGGATTAGTAATTTATTGTTGCACATAGGAGGAAGCAGGATTTTTCAAGAAGAAAAAATAAGTTAAATAAGTAAGCTTGTGTATAAAACTATGTATGAAATCAAGTTGATAGCCAAACGTGAAACAGACATGACCTCTGGTTGCAGCGCTAACTGGTGAGCAAATATTATGCCAATGCAAACTGTGTTTTAAGTTACACACACTGTCTTTTGCCTCCCTTTGCAAATACTATGTGGCCACAGACAGATGTTACTTATACAAATAAATATTCAAACATTAATCATTTCAGAAAAGGGAAGCTAATTGCTCAGGCAGTTACCTTTACATTCACATACATTTGTGCAACCTGAAGACCACAAACAACACAACCATCGCAGTCCGTGATTATCCTGATGGTCTCCAACCAACCGATGCCTATCGCCCCCCAAAGAAAACATAAACCCAGGGCAATCATGACTCTTGATCACTTCAATTGCTAAACACACCCCTTAATAAAACTTTTGCTCTGCTATGTTAAGTTAGTTGACTCATTAGTTCAAAGCAGATGTCTGTTTATCTTAATTAAATTAACTCTACTTAAACTACAACTGTTGCTTTGGACAGATAATGAAGCAGGGTGTGTGGAGAAAGATTATTAACGTGATGGTGGGAGAACCTTATAAAGACATATTACTAACAGCAAACTGTATCCTCAACAGCAGACAGTGTCCTTGGTGGGTCTGCGGGGAGATTTCACTTAAAGAAGTGTCCTGAAGTACTAAAATCTGCTGAAAGCTGAAATCCAACAGCACATTAAATATGTCCCCAAAGACAGAGCATGTCCATTTTTAAGATAAATTAATATTTTGGAAGTTAAGAAAAGCCTGTCACTATGTTCCCTCTGCCTAATGATGCACTCAAACCTCTTTCAGAACATAATGATAGCCGTGCAGTCGGGCTACAACTACAGTGTCTTTGTGTCACGACAATTTAATGATGAAATGGTTACCAAACTGTACAGAACGCCCTGATCTGTATAAACACAACGTGAGCTGCGTCATCCTCCCATGCTGGCCCAAACAGCTCTGCTTGGAGGCGCAAACACAAGAATAAAACCAGAACACAAAAATAGCACAGTATATATGATTTCTTTCCTTGTGCCATTAGCTCTTCAACCACAATAAAGCTGTAATTTTATTTGGAATTTAAATAAGACTCTCACTGCCAGAGGACTTGATTTGTGATTAAATATTGAGGAGAGTGAGTTGCAGGTTGTATTTTGTAATCCTTCAAAGTGGAGAGGACTGAAGGTTTCACAAAAAGCAAACGGGGAGAAGAGGGAGACAATGGGAGGAGAACAACAGTTGTGCAAAGAGAGAAGGAGGCAGAAATAATGGACAAAAAGAGGCTCTGCAGTAAAGAGTCCAGGGACATCAGTCTACTTTCATCCCAGCAGGAGGCTGACAGATATTAGCAATGTCTCTACTGCTGCCACCACTTCCTCAATGTGCACGCTTACTCTGCTGCCCACCAGACAGAATTATCACATTGTGACACAAATATAAATGTGCACGCACAAGCACATGTAAACAAAAACACAAAACTGCACAAGCAGCAAGCGCCCACCTGTGAAGCCTTAAGGACAATCTGATGAGATGCTTTATAAGTTTAGACTAGGGTTCCTCCTTAATCACCACAGTGGTTTTAAAACTGTAATGTTCCCTGGTCCTGAATGCTTCTGGGTTCATCCAAAGGCATCTTGGCTTTATACAGTACTTAAAGCACACACTCACGCCTTACAATTACCTCGAAGAGGTTATGATGATACTCCATGTCTGATTTTACCCTCCTTCACTGCCTCCTAAATAATTTCCCATATTTTTGACTTCTTACCTCCTGTATCCCATCCCTTCTTCTCCACTCTCTCTTATTTTAATGTGCCTTACAGAATGAGACAGCTTCCCCCAGTGGGTATAAGTAAGCTCTATGTACACACACATAAGTGTACATGTGCCTGTGCAGCCCCCCACCCCTCAACACACACACACACACACACACACAAACAAACAATCTCATACACACAGTTTGTGCTAGTGTGTTCATCCGCACATGCTCACAAAAATTGCTTGTGGGCAAATGAACCAGCAAATTCCCCATCTGTAGATGTATCCCTGACAGTGCAGCAAAGCAGATGCACAGAGTTGACATGACTTGGAAATGGCATCTATCCAACTCACACACACACACACGCACACACATGCACACACATGCACACACATGCACACACACACACACACACACACACACACACACACACACACACACACACACACACACACACACACACACACACAAAGTCAGCCAGTCAGAGGAAGCTGTAACACATTCCTCTGTACATAAGATTTTGTTTCATTAGCAGTTTTTTTCAGAAAGAGCATCAACTGACACACCTGGTCCAAGGAAAATAATACACTGTAGTGTAGTAATAAGTCAGACACAATTCAAAAATAGTAAAATTGCTCCACTGAAACATTCCATGTCTCCCACTCCATGTCCCATTTTTGCTCCCTGACCACCAGTACTTGTCTCACAGATGCAGAATGTTTCCTGCACAGCGGCCACAGAGCTCCCAGAGCTTACCTTCATAGGTACCACTCTCTAACAGGGCTCCACTTTGCTCCAGTTCCATAAAACGCTCCACACTCACAAAGTTGTAGTCCACCCCCGGCACCTCCCCTTCCTTAGGCTGTCTTGTCGTACCTGCAGAGAGAGAGAGAGAAAGAGAGAGAGGGAGCGAGAGGTCATCAGAGCCAAATAGGGCACTTGAGAAGAAAAGGCAGGAAGGCAGAGAAAGAGCTTAGAAAAAGGGCTGGACAGAAAAAGATGGAGGACTTGAGGCTACAAAGTGTATGAGGGGAAGTGGGAGGGGAGAGGAAATGGAACAGAGGAGGATGAGTTATGGAGTCATCACTTGTGGTAGCCAAATCCATTCACACAATTGTGAGTGACAGTGAGAGAGAGAGACAACGAGAGAGGAGCACGGGAAGCATGTTTAAACAGCAACCCACCGTCATTCAGTCCCTACATGCCAATCCGGTGCTGTTTTAGTAATGGCTGAATCAATACCCCACTTTTAACTAGCATAACACAACCTCCTTACACAGCGCACAATACTGTGAAGATTGGATTATTGTCAAAACAGCAGGAATGCAGAGGCACCATATTACCATGCAGCAATTAGAGCCTACACCGACACTCTGGAGATCTCCATAAGTGCTGCAGCATCGAGGCTCAGCTCTGTGATGGCAGCAATGGGAGTTTTGGGGTTAATGAGGTGCTGTGTTTATGCCTCTGCCAAGTGGACTCAGGCTTAGTGAAGTCTGCTAGTGCTGATTCCTGATCTCCATTGATCACGCCTTAAAAAAATCAGTGGTCCAATGTGATATTTCCCTCAACTCAGACACACATCGTAACAGCTCAGCTGAACTGATCTGGCCTAAAAGATTTGTACATGTTTGAAAAGGTGATCAGCAGTTCTAAAAAAAAAAAAAAGATTGTAAAAAGCCAATATGAGTATAAAACAGTGCAAGTGCTCAGCTATGAATGAAGGTTATAAAACGCCTCTTAGTATCACAACTAGACTGTGAGCTGTGGGAGATTAAAAAACATCCATGCACTCACAAACAAGTATGCATATGCACAAACACTGAGGGAGAGGGACGTCAGTCCTCTAACTCACCCTAGATTGTGATTTCTTAATCAGTGGATCTCAATCGATCATCTGTCACCACTTTGCTCCTGTAGTGCATCTGCTGAACATTGCTGAATCTACTTCACCACTGGGAGTGGAGACGGCAGCTTAGCAACACATAATGAGCAAGAACACGATGCCAGACAAATATGTCTGTAAGGTTGCCTAACACTGCTATACTGTGAACAGAGGTGGATTGGTTTCTCCTTTTTTCCAAATGTGTGTCCAGGTGTGCACTCAAATGTGTGTACCCACTGTGCCAACAGAAATCCCATCTCCAAGCCGATCACAGCTCAGTAGGACACTCTAAATCCCCAACACCACAGGTGAGTGACAGTGTGTATGTCTCCACAATTCGCATTGCTTGATGCACTCTGATCAACATACTGTGAAAGGCTGTAACGCCACTCACTCATGAATTGTTTCAGTAATTTCACACACCTAATGTTTTGTACATGAGGGCTGAATAGACGTTTAAGTCTTAGACATTTGGTTACTGATCTGTATGTGAATGTTTGGAGCTGTATGGAGCTTTTTCTGATAGACGGATGAAGTCCTAGTCTGTGGTTCTAATTATCAGTGAGCTATGATACAACGTACATTGTGATATTGATTCACAAAGTGAAAAATGAGCTAGACAAATAGCAACACTTTGTTTCCACCTGTATAGTAACAGGAAGCCATGGCTAGATGCTGCAGGTGGTATCTGATGTGTTGCTGGTATAAACTGAAGGATTGCCAAGCTAAGTGCTACAGTGTCGTCCCTTAACAGACAAGAAGATGGACAGTGCAGCTGGAAGGGTAAAAAAGGAAAAGAGAGTGACTAAAAAGGAGGCTAGGAAAGAGAGGAGAGAGGGAACATTTCAAACGAATCCATTTTGTACTGTACAGTACTGATTTAACTCCAAGGTAATTTTTGAGGCTATAGTTTATGTGCCAATGTGTTTGACTGCATTCTATTCTTATAATAAATCTCTTCCCTCAACCCCATGAGTTGACTCATCAGTCCTCTGACTCAGTCTATACATACATATAAATTTATACGCTCCACAAAGATAGTGTAGAGTGAAGGGCTATTTTGTCAGATTGTTTTATATGGACAAGAGTTTTCAGGTGATTTTAATATACATGCATCTCCCAGTCTTCAAGATACTGGCAATCCTCTAGTAGATGTCTTTCAGTAGTTATTTTCCAAACGAAATATAGAAAACATTATCATAAAGGGGACCATCCATTGCATGTGTAGTGCTACTCTAAATACTGCAGCAGCTCAGGCAGCCGGGCGGGGCTGGTCGCCTCGTACTGGATACAGCTATTGATCTATAAGATCAGAATGAAATTATTCTGCTGCCCACACCAGAGTAGGCAGAGCCTGCTGGAATACTGATGACCTGCCGATGGCCTTCTCCCACAGCTTCCTTCACTGGACACACTGAACAGAGCGAGAGGGAGAGAGTGTCTTGTTGGATCTGAGCTGGGAATATTGATCGACTATCTCGCCTTGAGATAGGCTGATGGGTCGACTGTTCCTTCTTCTGTTCTGTTCTTTTCTTCCTTCCTTCTCATACATTTCTACCTCACAGCACATTACCTGCTTTTCTCTCTCACTCTCTGCTTGTCCTCCTCCCTTCCCCATGTTAACATTCTCTAAATAACTGTGAAGTCGACCTTTTTATTAAAACAAACACTAGCCACAGTAAAATCCATATTCAGTTTCCTCTGCTTCTGTAGCTATTTTTATCTGTCAGCACATATCTTTGACCTTACAGCTTCCTTTTTCTTATCCCTGAGAACTGCCACATATATGCCACGATGAATAAATATACAATATAATTGATGGAGTTTGGTTCAGGGGGATCTTTGCTCTCCTAAGGTGAGCTTTAATAAATGAGCTGATCAAAGCAGGGTAAGCTGCACAGGTGCTCAAATAAAAAACAAAATAGCAAAAGACTGTACTAAGAGCAGGCAGCAACATTTACCCCGAGCCAAGAGCACTGGTGCTGTTGACTATTGATTGAATGTCGTGCTCTTGCTAATAAAGGATAAAGCTGGCTGCGAGCCAGAATTGGTCTTTGCATTGCAATCAGCCAATGTAGCCAAACCTCACAGAGGTGACGCTATGAGCAGCAGTATGAGTGCCATAGAGATTTATGTTTTAAATGATTTAAATCTATAACAGAACAGAAAAAGCTTCTGAGCTGCCTCCTTAGGGGGTGAAGACATTCTGTGCCTCAAACCACAAGACTGAGCACTACAGAATATTTTCACATTAGTGGGAGTATGTGAGAAGAAAGAGACAGATAGAGGGAGAGAGAGAGACAGATAGAGAGAGAGAGGGTGAGATTGCGTAGAAACATGACAGGAAAAGTCCATTTGGAGCTAAAGCTAAAATAGCTGATATACTGAAATAACTCAGCGGGGTGTCAGACGATAAGAGGACAAAGACCTATGCTAAATAATGGAGCGGTAGAAGAGTGGCAAGCATGGAAAAACAACAAAAGACAGCAACACGAGAAGAAGACAGCGAGAGGGAAAATCACGATTGGCTAAAATCACTGTGCATCCACAGCAGACTGCAAGTGTCTTCGATACTGTGCATACATATGTTAGTTTAATAAGAAGGAAGTCCCCAAGAGGGAGACGCAGAGCAGGGGGGCAGTCATAGCTAAAAACAGACTATCAACTGACACATTATCATAATAAAAGGTGGGGGAAGGTGGTGAAGTAATATGATTTCATGTGCTATGTGTGGAAACATGGAGGTGAAGATGGTGTTTCATGTTAACAGTACTTTGAGCTATAGGGAAAGAGCTTGTGATGGTCACTGTGTCCTCTAGAGTTTTGGAACTCACTGAAGAAGAATGACTTTTACGTTATGTGCAGTTGTAATACAACAAACAATTATACAGTAATTGGACTGAGCAACAAAACCAGAGGATAAAAAATTGAGCACACATGGTCCCATGTGAGTTTCCAGCTCTGTCTCAATTCACACATGCTCTTCGCTTCAGCGTATCATCCATCAGAACCATCAGGCTGCTCCGGGAATTGGAGTAAATTTGTTACAGAGACTGAGGTAACACCAAATCTAACAGTAGCTAAAAATATTCTCTAAAAGGTGAACAGGCGTGATGCTCTTTCACAGTAATCCCCAGGTGGACTGGATAAGGAAGACTCAAATACATAGGTGCAGATATGATAACACATCTGTCCTCTAAGCTTAAAATAAGTCCAACCTTAACAAAGAATTCTAAAGAAAGTGGAAAGACACACATTTCTTTGCTAAATATCTTTTCATCTAGTTAGAGACATATGCACAAACCTTTTCCTGAACTCCAGTGAGCATCTCATGGGTTCTAACTTCAATATTTCACACACCGTGAAATATTGAATAATACAATAAACAATAACATGATGCACAAAATATTTTTTTTAAATCCTATTCAATCTAATTGTGCAGCCATAAAGAAAACATACAGAATTTTTAAAGAACACAAGGGGGAATATAACTGCGTTTTCTCATCTCACAGCCGAACCAAACAAAAAATATCGACACAGAAAACACTGTCCTCAAAACCCGAACTTGTTTACCCAGAGTCCTTTTCAACACAGCGAGCACAGCACCATGGCAGCAAGAGAGCAGAGAGGAAAGTGAAGACTGTGTTTGTTTTTCACACTACACACAGACACAGCTGCTTTCCTATTCATTTACTGTCTCAGTCTTACATCTGTCTCTCTCACTCTCTCTCTCGACATCTATCCTTCTCATCTTTTCAAATTGCCCTTCTCAGTGATTATTTTTTTTCTCTTGTTCCTCTGGTTTCCAGTTTACCTCGATTTTCCATACATTTGTTCCTCTGTTCATACCCCTCGTCCCCATTACTTAATCGTTTCCTCTTCCCCCTGTTGTTGTCTCCTTTCTTATTTTCTCTCCCCTTCAAGCTCCCCATCTTGCCCTTTGGTCATCACCCACATCTTCCTTTTCCATTTTCCTGGTTGGCAGATGTGAAGTGAGACAGCAGGTCTGATCACACACACACACACACACACACACACACACACACACACACACACACACACACACACACACACACACACACA
>JAUYWH010000024.1:10076016-10098954 GCA_034779795.1 Ctenopoma multispine | reverse complement strand
ACACACACACACACACACACACACACACACACACACACACACACACACACACACACACACACACACACACAGATCATAGTAATTGTGTAAACTAGTGGTCCCCTTGGGGCAAAATGTGTGGTGTCAGCAGGTTGGGTGACAAAGCCCTACAGAGGACAGAAGCCCACACCACCTCATCTCTTCCTCTCTGTCCGTGCTGATTATTTGCTGCACAAGCCGTCTTCCTTCTCATTAAGTCACTGAAGTGAACACATACAGTAAAATAAATGGCAAACACAAGTGAAGGCAAGGGACTAAGAGCAGGCCAACATATCTGTGCTGCACACACTGTATGATAATGGCCATGAATTGTTCCTCCTCCCTCCATCCCAAGCCAAGGAAGCCCAGGAGGATGAGAGGAGAACTTATTCTCCACACAACATTCGTTATGCAAGACTATCACATTCAACAGCAGGAGGAATGAGGCTACATGCAATGCATTTACAAATGACAAACATGTCCTCTCACTCTTGCATTCTCTGGCGAGCTCCTGCCAAATTGACTTGACAGCGTTCGGCCTACCGGTGGAGATTAATGCAGTATCTACCTGTCTAAGAGATCATTCAGTCTAGCGTTTGGGAGAAAATCCTTTACATGGACTCCCACTACACATAGCATGCAGATGCACATACATACATGCATGTATGTAGCTGACACAGGTGACTCCAAATTTGCATTAATTATTCCTTTAAAACAACATCTTATGTAAACTGACACCATTTTAGTGAGGCTGTGAAGCACTAAATTGATTCCCAAACCACTAAGCTAGAGGAAGGAGAGGAGACAGCCAGAAAACAAAGGAAAACAGAATGACATCTTGATTAACATTATCGGCAGATTTTTCCGATGGGTAAACATCACATCACACAGCTATGTATTCAAACATAAGGAATATCTTTGACATGCCCAGACACCAGCACAGACACAATTATACATACATACATAAACACCAACCCACAGAAATATATATGTTCAGAGAGCGACGGAGAGACAGTGTCACAGACAGTCTAGAAAAAGGCACTGCATTCCAGGCACCTCATCAGCAGCAGCCCCAGATGTTGATAAAAGCAGTCCTTTCTCCACAGGTATACATCCCCAGACAGCCTGTCCTCCCAGGCGTCCTCTAGCCTTGCAACCAACCACTGCACATCTTCTGCCACCTTGGTGAAACCTCAATGTCTTCCTGCTGCCTCTGCTTCTCACCCGCAGCTCCAGTGCATAAACCACTGCATACAGTGCAAACAGCACCCGGACGCAGTCAATTTTAATCCCAGAAAAAAAGACGAGGATGAGGGGGAAGGGAGATGGTGAGAGACACGGAGAGATGGAGAAAGACGATGACCGTCGGGAGAAAAAGAGGAGAAAGAGATGTGCCAGTGGGAAGCTGGGCTTCAAAGAAGCAGGCAGCGGATTGGCTAGACAGCTTCTACAGTCTTGCAGCAGCCCCTATCTGCTTCTACTGTTACTGCACCGGAGTGTTTGTGCAGTTGTGTGGTAAGTGTTTGTGTCTAAGAGACGGAGAGTGCAAAGGAGATAAATGTTTATGTGTGTGAAAGCATTTGTAGATGTGCGTCTGTCTCTGTATGTATCTGTGTTTGAGTACACCCAGATGCTCCCTGACATTCCTGAAATACTCCGCATCTAACGCACCAGATGCTCTCCCTGTTTGACCTTGTGTAAACGTCACAGACTAGAGAGAGAAATACTGTGAAACGCAGCAGCAGCAGCATATGTCACACTGAGGTTACACACAGACGCACACGCGCACACATGGATGGCTGATGAGCTCACATCTGCAGATGCCAGTGAAAATGCCTTGAGCGTTGTCTTGGTCAAGGTTTGGTCTAAATACAAGGAATAAACAAACACCATCACAGAGGCACACACTCATGATATGAGTACTCTGCTCAGGGCACAGCTGAGTGTGGAGGAGGGGATACTTAAAAAAGGCTTTATTGGTGTACTTGATGCTGTAAACATCACAGTAAACTTGATATTTGGCTGGCTGCTCTAAAAAAAGCTGGAGAAATTCTGCAGTTTTATAGAATTTCCAACAAATTGTAGCATGTCAAGAGGAGACAGATGGCAGACACAATCAATCAGTCAAGGCAGACAGCAATCAGCGCAGCTTCTGTTTAGTGAAGCATCACATTAGTCCATACAGGTCACGCAGGCTCGTACCATTAGGTGAGCAAAAGACACCAATCGTGTGGTGACACTTTAACAAGGTGGCCCATTTAAACCATCAGCTCCACATTCCTTTATGCTGCAGCAGCTGCTCACAAACTACTTTTACCGAAGGAGCCACAGCAGCCTCTACCTTATTAATCAACACAGTGCAATGGTGCAGTGGTTCTCTATGGGCTTGTCTGTAGAATTTATTTGTCCAATATGTTCTCTAGCAGTAGTATTTATCTGCTCTGCTCCTTGGATCCAAATATGGAGTGCTGAGTCTGTACAATACAAACAAGTCTGTGAGGATTTGTGTAGTAAATGACAAGAGTAAGCATCAAGCTACATCTGGTTAGTGCGTTTAACCAGATATAGCCTTCCATTTCCGAAGAAACTCAACAAGAAATCAGTTTTACCGAGAGAGATGTATGGATGAACGCTGGCGCACGTAACAGGATTGAATGCCTTTGTTGCTTAGCAACACAAAAGAAGCAGATTTGTTTACACAGCTGTTGATTTACCTACAGAGCACAGCTATTCTAGTGAGCAACGCCGCCTCTGTGTGAATCATTTATCCTAAATATCTACTATTACTGTGACTTCGGCACATTTAAACAATAACATAACACAGCACATTAAAATGTCGACATAGAAAAACCATTCCAGTGTTCTGGGCTAATATAGTTTAGATGAGGCAGGAAATGTGAGGAGAAGGTGTGACTACTAACAGAGGTCCAGAATCACACTCAAATAAGGGACGTTTACATCTTTGCACTTTTACCGTCTTTGTGGTTAATGGACATTTTTGTTTGTTGTTGTGAGATGCTAGAAGCAAGAGACACTAAATCAAATCAGTATGCCATTTCAAATGATAGTAAACAATATTAATAAACAAACTTGTCCTTAATTATAACTATTTGTAACACCTGCAGTTGTTTTTTAGATTTGTAAGATTTTGATATGGAGAGGCAGACAGGCAATAGGGCATAACATGCAACAATGATTCTCAGCTGGACTTGAACTGGGGACAGTGTGGTTTTGTGACATGTACATTAACCATTAGGCTTGCAGGCTTTATCTATGACAGTGCTTCAGTGCAATTTGGGCTTCATTTTTTTAATGTATTTAATTTGCTTAGATTTTTGTGTGTTTGTGTGATGAATGCAGGGATTCACACCTTATTGATTTTGTCACTGATTTTAGAGTTACATACAGTAATATACATATTTTTATCACCCTACCAAATTGACAAATAAAATTTCACTGTAGAGAAAGAAGACTCTTTCTGTAGAGAAAGAAGATTTTTTCTTTCACTTTGCAGAGTGTTGCTCCTCTTGCCATCTATGTGGAGATGTTTATATGTGTAAAACTATGGCCCAAGAACATTAAAGCTGCAATATAGCACGCCTGTTAATAATACACCTTTTCTCCAAGTGGTAGCTAACAGAATTGTTAATCCTGCCCTCAATGCCCTGAGCAGGTCAAGATCACACTCCAACACCTGTCACTCATCTTGATGAGCTGTCTTCTTCAGAACAGCCTCGAGCCTGAGGCCGAGATAACCAGCATGCAAACTACACGTCCAGAAGAAGCTGAGGAATATTATATTCTTTAAACAAGACAGCAAAACATGGTTCAGCAGAACATCACATGTCTACTTCTCCTCTGTGACTCCTAATTTATTCTATTAGACAAAAATAATTAAAATAATTAGACATACAGCACGCTTAAAGTTACTGCACTGGGTTTGTAATCAGCCTGGGTCTCAGTATTCCACCTTCTCTCACATGGTAGATGTTCACGTTTGGCTCGATCTGGTGTTTATTTTCTTATAAGTATGGCTATTCCCTGGTTTTTTTTAATGTTATTTTATGTTTTATACTGTATACAGTGTACTATTATATCTTGGCTTGATATTTTAGTGTCATTGATGCAATATTATAAAGGCTGAGGTTGAAATATTTACAACTGTATATAATAAATATTGTTATGTTATTGGTTTTTATTAATTGATAAATGTTATTAAATGCTGATCACAAGTTATCAGAGACTAAGATAACACCTTCCAGTTTTGCTTAAAACACAAAGCTAATAGTTATATTCGACAATGTAACAATGTAAGATTATCCAAAGGAAACATTCATAATTATCTGGAACAAGACAGAAAGAAAGAACTGGAAAAAAGTCCAGTTGCCATGACTCAACTTCTAGTTAACTTCCCGTGGATGACTGAGAATCTTAAAAATTTTTAGTCAGCTAATTTACTCGACACTTCAGGTCTAGATGTTTTTGGCCTCATTATATAAGATTAACCAGCTCAACACTGGCCTACAGATATTAATGGCCACATACAATTAAAAAGTCAGCATCTACCAATGTGTGTGTGCATTAGGCTCATGGACACCTTACACGCAGCACATATTCATGAGTGCTACTCTTTCCTAACAAGGCGAGTTTAAACGCGCTGCACTGTTTGTATGGGCACCAACACAAGACCTGAGGGAAGAGCAGATAGATGCAGAAACCAACAGGAGCCATTTTGTTTGATTTGGGACGGCATAATTAGGTCTGACATGCACACTCTCCCAGGAGGCTGAGAAAGAAGAGAAGCACAGCAGAGCCACATCGATTCTCTGACTTTCTCTCCTCACAAACTTAAACTGCTCAACTCTTTAGTGCAAACAACGCAACAGTCATGCTTTAAAGATACATGCCACACCAGGCCTCGCTCTTCATAGGTGGACATCCAAGTTTTCCACATTAAAGTGCAGTGATTATGATCTGAAATTTTAGAGTGAACCACACACATGAAGCCTTTTTCAAATGTGGCACTTTCTTACAGACAAGAAGAAAGAATCTGATATTAAAAGTTTGCACCCTATAATCTAGACTTTAATGACTGTGACACAATAAGATGCAAAGACTTTTAAAAGACTACAGGAGCCAAAACATATTGGACTTTATGTGATATGAAAATGTGTTTGTCCTTAGAATACTAAACAATAAATGCAGAACAAAGTTTGCAATTGTGCATTTGACACTTGGTTTTAAAAATTATTTCATATTCAGACACACGTGTGGGAAAGAACTTTGTCACACACACACACACACACACACACACACCAGTCAGGTTAAGGGAGCATCATTTGGAGTCTGAACTGTATTTACCAGTAATGAAAGTGGCAACAGTGGAAACATGATGGAACACAATACACACATAAAATGAGACGTGGATGAGTCAATTACCCCAGTGCACCCTGGGATGTTTGATCTAGACTCCTGCCTCATGCACCTGCTGTTACATGAACATTACTCATGTCAATGCTGACCATGGTTTCAACGCTCAACCTTTACTGCCTTTTTAATAATCAAAAAACTAAAGATTTTTAAATCCTTTTTTTAAGATGCTTTTTAAAAACTAAATTAGCTGGATACAAAAATTGAGAGGCTTATGTTAGAGGCTTAACACAAGTTAACATGTTAATCTACACATGTATATAAACCCTCATAAATATGGTGCAACAGAAACTTTTGCTAGACTACACACTACAGCAGATACACCTGACATACACCACAAACAAACATTTAATCAAATCCCAGCAACATGGACACACCACACTGAACAAACCGAGGGGCGTCTGGGGAGAGCTGAGGTGAAGTGGTGCTGTACCCAGGTGGTTGTCATGGAGAACAAAATTCAGAGAGAGACTTGATGATCTATAGTTTTCCCGCACACCCACAAGAGGTCAAGAGGAGGCACGAAACTGCAGAGCAGGAGTCACTCACACGAGTAAAAAGAAGAACGTTTCTCTGGCTGCTTTCTCATCCAAATTCTGCTCAAGTTACTGAGCATTGTAGACAATAACCTTGATCTTCAGCAACTACCACAGCTTTATCCTATAATCATGCATTATTATCATACTCAACCCACTTGTTCTTTTATATATAGATATAGATATATCTATATAGATATATCTATATCTATAGATATATATCTATAGATATATATATATATATAGATATATCTATAGATATATCTATATAGATATATATATAGATATAGATATAGATATATATCTATATCTATATAGATATATAGATCTATATATAGATATAGATATATATCTATCTCAAAGCAGGAAAGCACAGGTGTCAGTCGCAGGTATGACTAATAACATCACTAATCAATGCACTGTAACGACTGCTGGCAAACGCCATGATCAGTGTTATTAGCTACACCTGTGATTTACCCGCTAGGACAAGCTCAAAATTATTTTTCACCTGGGAGTGCCAAAAAGGGGGGAGAGAGGTTTATACAGACAGGCGATGAAAAAGAAAATCAGATTAGCTTGCGCAAATCCCAAAGAAATGCTTTTAGATGCAAAATATTCAGTGTCGAGTTGCCTAATTGTAAGACAAATTTTATTAGATAATTTAGTATAAAAAAATAAAGTCAGAACACATGCCTTGATGCCATTCTCCGAAGCAGCTGTAGTTGCTTCTAATCTTAATGAACTCCACATTTTCTGTTTTCCCACAGTCAATTTCCACTTTCAAAATAAAGGAAGAGAAAATGAAAGCTATAAAACATAAAGCTTAGTATCACACACTATAATTGTTTTTCCTCTTTGTTCTCTTTGATTCCACCTCTCCAGTGGTCCAGCTAATACTACCCTGATCTGACCTAGTCTACGTTTTCTTGTTTTATACTACAGGTAGTTTGAGCTGGTTTCACATCAGCCCGCATGTGTGTGTGAACACCCAAAGACAGAGTGTCTGTGTGATATGTGAATTATACTGTTTATGTACTGATAGTCTGAACATGCGAATAAACCATGAAGGCCATCAAGCTGAGGATGAAGTATCTGTTTCCAGTACTCCTAATGACATTATTACAGCAGGCAGCAGGACCATTATTAATAGTAAATGACAGAGCCCCTCTCCTAAAGGTCTTAATATTGATCCTCCCTATCCTCAGACTGGTCTTAATGATGATGTTCCTCCATGTCTTTTTCTATAGCGCTGTAATCAAGGCCAGACACACATTTACAACTTCTGAGTCACTATAAAGAGACACAAGCACACACTACAAATGAGACTTCACGATTAAAGGACAGAGGTTATAGGAATTGCCAGCCTTAATATTCCTCGTACTGTCCTGCTCCTCCTAAGATGGGTAAATGAGTTCCTCGTCTCCACTATCCTCGCAGGCGAGAAAAATACCAATGGACATGCACAAGGACTGGACGTGTGTGTGTTTTTGTGCAGCCTATCTGGTGGCTCCTGTTTTAAATGTGGCTATGGAGTTGTCTGTCAGTGCTGATTGCACTCTCCAGTTTAAATGGCACTCTCAGACTCAATCAGGAGCAACAAGGAGCATCTTAATGAGAATTAAAGCAACAGACCACATAAGGTGTGTGGGGGCTCATAAGCGTCATTCTTATGTCCCATAGTCATGGGAAATCGAGTAACAATTACTGTATGTGTAGAAAAGAGAGGGAGCTCTGAGGAGCAGAGAGGCAACAGAGAGTAATAAGAAAGTCATAGGTTTGGGGGCACAGCGGTCAATAACCTCAGGGGTTAAAACCAGCAGGGGTTTGTTCCCGGTCAATACAAAGTAATTAATAATCATGGCTGTGGCTAAGAGAAGGCCGCCCTCTGAGCATTATAATGATTCTTCTTGTCAATGCTTCATTTGGTTGCCATGGTCTGATAATCTAATAAAGCTTGTCTGTAGTGATTAAGGGGTTTGTTCCTTCATGATGCTACATCCAAAGCAAAATGAATTGAATTCAGCTCAACTGTACTGAGCTGGCTGCTCCTTGTTTTCTAGGATTAACTATATGAACAGGGATATTATACACACCCTGCACATAAAGTCAGTGAAAAGAGGCCACAATTAACATACTACCAAGTCAGGTGGAAAGCTTCACATTTTTCTGAGTCACCAACACAGTGATCATCATTTCATTATAATGTCATCATATGCAATGCTCTAGATATTTTGTTGTGTTTAAAACATACCGTACATTAATAAGTAAGTAGGATAAAAGGCTCAGGCCATCCAAATTATTCTTATTTAATCCTAGTTAGTTGTTTATACAAAAAGCGTTGGTTTCATTTGTGAAGGCTTGCGACACCTGCCTCGTTATAATGGAGAGAATTTTGTTTGTGGTACTAACAGCAGTGAACATTTGCATAAAATATCATGGTTTAGTCATTATTTGCTGTTAAAAAAAACTCTTACATTACAACAGGATGTTATTGCTTGGGGAGCGGGGGATACCCACAGGTTGGTCTTCACTGACAATATTTCTATCTAAACTGTAGAGTTGCTTTAGTACAACTATGCAACATTATCGAGACTGGCTTAGCTCAGAGGGGACGCTCAGCAGCAGTGTCTCCCTCTGACACGTGTAACAGGTCTTAAAGAGCGTTGCAGAGCAGTTCAGCCCCTTAAACAACGTCAGATGATAAAATAGACAGTAAAGACTTAAACCTTTAGCATATTGACAGAAAAACTGGTAAAATAATCAGCATCACTTCTGAAGTTCAAACTGAATTGAACCATAAGTCTCCAGTGAGAGTGTCAGAGCAGAAAGAAAAGCTGCCTCAGGCCTTCAAAAAAACCCATTTGAGAATAAAATGCTCAGACAGCTACCGTCCTCTACTGGTAGGAAGCATCAACTACAGTAAGGAAATGATCCTCAATGCAAATTAAGCACTCAGCATCAGCTGAGATTTCTTCCAGTAAGACAGGAAGCTGCCTGCTGCTACAGTGAACATGATTAGCTCAGCACTCGTGTTTTAAAAACCCAGTAATTAAATTCCAGTCTTACGTGATGTGTCACCACTAAAGCACTTATAATATGAGGTACAGTGATGAGGAAAAATCAGGTGAAACCCAAAATAAAATATGATCTATATAAAAAAAAAAGAAACTATAGCGACAGGCAGATGAATTGGAGGGTTTTGAAAGAGATGAGGTGTGATGAATGACACAAAATCATGACAATGCCCCTCATGTTTATATACAGTGTATATTGCTCCAGCCCAAGACACCCAGCTGAGCAATGATGGCAAGCCTCTTTAGAAAGTCAGGAGGGCGCAGAACATCGTTGGTACTCGTCCACCAGTTTCAGTGCTGCAGCTGGAGCAGCTCCTGACGCCAGCTTTTATAATCCTCCTCATTCAGAGATGAAGCCCACAGTGAAGCTATCAGATTAGCGCTGCTGGCTAATCTACATTACTGTATGTCAATGAATGAAAACCATCCCCTGCCTTCTGTGCTGCCATGCCTGACTGAATAAGATATGATTCTGTGAAAGTGGGGGGGGGCACTGTGTTATGGGCACAGATCAGTTTTTTGTCGCAGCACTGTTAGCTACACACACTACGTATCATGTTGAAAGCAGACCTCACGTCTTATACTGAGAATGTGTGTGTGTGTGTCTGTGTGCACCAGCAGATGGAACACATACTGACATATAAGGCCACACACACACACAGAGACTGAATAACTTTCACATTCACACGTTCACGCAGCAGTCGTGATGAGCCAGATGTCCTAGCTGCTTCCATCTCTGGAGGTGAGAGATGTTTGTGTCTCTCCCAGTACCACAGCCTCACTGAACTTTCCCCACCTGCACTCAGACTGGAGCATGTACAATACATGAGTGCATCCATTTTATGCCACTTTATACGTCTCCTTCACAAAAATTCAACGGAAATACTGCACTTTTGACCTCACTATACCTAATTTAGCAACATTTGCTATATTAACGCATTTTTAGATATAGCAGAAAATGTTTTACAAGGGGAAGCTGCCAGAAATGCAATAGGTAAAAATTGGTATATATGTATGCATACCATGGAAACAAACTAATAAAAATAAATGCTAATTGTTGTTTATAATAAGTAAAAACAAACTGATTGTTATTCATATTTTTACTTCCTATTCTATACATACACCTGACTTCATCTAAGCCAGATTTACTGCAACACCCTACTTGTGGGAAATATAGTCTATTTTTCAAAATACGACCTCACACACTGCATCATAAAGTCACATCCCCATGGCGATCCATCACATAAAGGTCTGTGCAGTTATTCTGGAAAATGCTTTAGAAACGCGACACATTTCTTCTGACTTATGAAAATGATCACAAAGTGGGCAGTGAGACAAATCACACGGCCTTACTAAATGACTCTGTGAAATACACATCGTTGAGGTTGGTAGAAACTCGGATCCTTCTATGACTGAAGGATAAGTCATAAAATCTCCTTTCTTACACATACTCACCGCATCTATCTGCATTTCTTAACACATGCGGCAGCACGGTCCCAGAGTGTTCCATGCAGTGTGTCTATGGCGAGGAAAATTACATTGACCTAATTCACTTAGACCAGTTAGATATTTGGCCACTGGCTGCTGAGCTTGAGTTTGATCCTCTGAGCAGAGCTCCAGCAGCTTCTAGCCTCAGTATAACCATCCTCCATGTCTGACAGAACTTAACTCTTCCTGAGTTATTAATACCAACACAGCAGACAGGATGTTATGCACTGATTCTTCAAGCTTCTCATCAACAAAGCAACACAACAGCAGAAGAAGGTCACCGTCTCTCCCTCTGCTCCATCTGTCCATCCATACTGTACTCACACTGAGAGGAATGGCAGGACTTGAACAGACAAGTCAGACAAGTTGACATCCTCGAACAATTCTCAGGACTTACAGTATGTATGCTGTAATGTAACATTTGCTTACTGACAATTTTCCTCCAAGGAACAGAAAATCATATGCGTCCTTACCTCCAAAAGGCATAGGACTGGTAATTAGCTAGCTAGCTGGACTTTATTTGGTCTATACCTTACAATCCATCAATTGTTCTTCAATTTCAAATCCTTAAAAGTTCATGAACACATGAACAAAAAGTAAAAATCTGTCTTATATCACCGGATATTTGCTCTGTATTTTTGGTCCTGACTTCACAAATATTACAAACATAGTATGAAGCCACCATGTGCCTACAAGGTCTAGTGTCAGTATTAGTTTACTCTAGTTATAGCTGATAAAATCTGTGCCTAGTCATCATTTCAGCAACGCTAGTTGGCCTGTTTGTTTACTTGTGATGTAAAAAGAAATGACTAAAAAATGTGTAAAATCTGCGTAAAATCTGTGTGAAAAGGTGAATTTCACAAAGTCACTGACTGTATGTAGGATGGATCGAAAGTTACAGTTTCAGAGACATTTTTATATTTTCCGTTGAAGTGGTTTCACTCTGCTGAAATCCTGTTTACAGTTTCATTAGTAAATAGCTCCCTGGCCTGATCTGCCCTATATAAGCTGTGGCCGAGAGCTGCTGCTCGGACGGAGGCAGCCTGTGCTCCACTTAGACGTTAAAGGCCATGTTAGCATTTTCAATTCATGTTGTTTTTCCTTAAAAAGCATCACATATTATTCTCCTAAACCTGAGCGGATAAAATGACCTCCTCCACTTTGCCCCTCTGACAGGCAAAAACATATTTCTTAAAGTAGAAAATTACATTTGAAACAGGCAATATCAGCAAAGGGTGACATGTTTGTGGCTTCACGTCTGCTGAAGCTAAGCACCTTCAGTTAGCGGAAATAGCATTTCTGATATTCTGTCTGTTATTATGTAAATCAGAGCTACATTTGTTGTGGATTTGGCCTGGGATGATGGCCTTAATATAATCTGAATAAATAAAACTCTAAAAATAGCTGGCATTAATAATAATATTATCACTGTTACTGTCCATAGCTATTTATGACACAAGATTAATGGAAATTAAAGTCAAACGGGCTGTGTTATTTATAGAAGGAAACATATTTTAATGTTTTTTTTCCCTTTAAGTCTTTAGCTTTTTTCCAAAAACTGAAAATAAACATGAAAAACTAACCACCAAGCAGCACTGAAGGGAAATGACAAAGCCTAGAAATTGCTGTGGACATTATTGTCTATTTGCTCATTTATGAAAAATCAAGGCTATAAGTTGACACAATAAATACATACCATCATTTTAGAAACAAGCACTTTAGGATTTAGTTTTATTTTAAAATGAATCTGCCAGACATAATCTGGGGAACAAAAATCACGAAATGGCATTTTCTCCATTTCCCAATTTGTGTTCTCCATTAGTGTTTTCTCACACCTTCACCATACTGTTCTCTTAAAACTCCACCTCTCTTTCTCACACAACCACACACACACACACACACACACACACACACACACACACACACACACACACACAAGCTCATTCACACGTCTCTCCTTACTTTTCTCACACCTCTAACACCATTTGCACTTTGTTCCTGCTCAGTGCTGACGAACACAGATGAGAGATGTTTATCATATAATTACACACACAGTCAATAACTGATGTCCCTTAATGCGTTTTTAAAAAGTCTGTTTTTTAAGTGCACATGCAGTTGGAAGATTGTTATCATTTAAGTTCAAAAACGACAATTTCAGCAGACTCAGGAGAAAATTGTGATTATGATAATTGAGGACAGTAGGGGACAGAATCAGTAACATTAACAGTGACTCAGACAAGTCCTGTGACGTGAGGCAGCATTCACTACACCAGCACCACGAAACTGAAGCAGCTACGTGGAATTCAACCATTAATTTTAATATTCACCCGTCTACTTTTACTACTGTGACGTGTCAGAAGAAACATTTTCAGTATCTCCAGAATCTATGCAAAAGACTGATGTAAAGTTTTAGATAAACCTTCTTATGTTTAGATTTTCTGGTCAAGTTTGGTCTTCTTATACTGTTACATTTCAATTAGTTGCAGCACATCTAAAAGACAGACAACCGAGACACTTGAAGCACAGTAAGGAAATTAATAACGGCCCTCTGGAGAAACATATGTGAACCATATTTCTTTCCTGGCAATTCTACTGTTCTTCACACTGATGTAATTTATCTGCAGAACAAAACAATGTCCCGTCATTGGTTGATTGATTAGTTGACATATTAACGGGTGATACAGTACAGCACAAATGTCTATTAGAAGGTGACCTGATACACATCTCACCCTGCATGTTGTGATGTGCAAAGAACCTTGCCAGCACAGGACCTGTGAAAGCGATATGGTCCGTGTTCATGACTCAGTCTATAAACTGTCTCAGAACCGGGCTGAGAACGCAGCGGTACCACAGACAAACATGTTTGTTTCAGTAAAGGGTGCAAAATATTTCCATATTTACAGCAGTGTCCTGGACTGTATCGGGCTGTGCTCCCACATGCCTATATGCTTACTGAAATCTATGATCAGAGGAGATGAAACAGGTCAGAGCAGAGTCAGGCTGCGACCTCGCTCTGGATGTTCATCAGGCCTCACTGTCGCTGCTGTACTCCCTCGTGGACGGAGAGGGGCTTTCTCCATTCTACCTGACTGAAAATAGCTTGTTAAAATGTGTGTGCATGCGGATGGGCAGTCAAACATGATTGCGCACCCAGACAAGACATCCATCTCTGATTTGGATGAGCCAAACTACTGGACTGCTACTAGACGAGTCCTCAGCGGGCCATGAGTGTGTCAGCAGATGTCTGCAAGCATACTACCATAAATACACTCCCATCTCCACTGGATGGAAGTCAAATAGTAATATGACAGCCAAGAGGGAGAGACAGAGCGAATGGGGACAAAAAATATATAGTGAAGGGGAGCACAAGCTGTGCACAAACAGCAGAGTGCTGAAGGACGTTAGCAAAAACCATATTCTGCTGGGAAACAGTGTGAGGTTTGTAGTTTAATAAATAGACAGACTCATGTTTAAATGGATAAGACAGAAAGGGAGGGAAGGAGGGAGGGAAAGAATAGACCTGTCTGAGAGACAAGCACATTAGCATTTAACCCCTTACACATCACAAGACCATGCTCTGTCAGCAGCTCTTACTCAATAATCAATCACATTGATGCAATCCATGGAAACACTGAGCTTGAGAGGGAGCAGTCAGGCAAACTGTGTGTGAAGACAAATCCTATATGAGTAAACTCTGCAATGTCCAAAAAAATAAAATAAAAATGATTTAGTTTCCTGCTTTACTGATGTCTCACAAACAAGCTCCTGTAAGGCTCATTTCATGGCTGAGGATGGAGCACGTTCAGCCACTTACTGTGACTTAAACTGATCCTCAGAGGGTGTGACAATAACTATCTCCCTCTCTCCTGTTCCTTCAATCCGATATTTAAGCCTCACGTAGGTCCCTGTCTGCTTTTACACTGGCTGACAGAAGCAGGTCACTCAGTCAACAATGGTGCCACATATCTGCTCCTATGTTCAGGAACATTACAACAAGCCTCCAGCTTCAGAGGCCATAATAATGACACTAAACACTACACAGGCTGACAAAAACACTCACAAGCTTCTCAAACCACGACTGCAAGAGACCTGCGCAATTATTTCACACTTCTGAACTCAGGAACATTTCATAACGCACACACACACACACACACACACTCTCACACACACAGGATGTGAGTGTGAGTGTGTGAGTTGGAGCAAACACAGCTCATCAGCAGTGATTCGGGTTTAAGGTTTAATTTAATTTTTCCATCAGCGCAGGATGATGCTGTAATAACTGGAATGTTATGATCTGCACTGGCAGACGGCAGACTCGCTGTGTTTTTGTGTAAGAAGCCTGTCTGTCGTTCAGACTGTGCAGCAGCCAAGACGAAAACATTTGATCCACGGCGCAGGCCTCTTCTTAGTGAAATTATCCCTGTCCTCGACCAAAATAAGGAGAAAACCGCAGGCTGTGGCATCACGCCTAAACGGACACACCCCCTCCAGGCTGTGGCATCGAACCAGCGACACTGTGATAAACAAACGGCGGCTGCCATATAATCATTGCAGCCCGGTACTGATCCTGGTGGACTGAACCCATCATTACGGCTCGTAACTGCATTTCACCAACACACAGGCCTAAGCACAGGTTTGTGCTTTGTCCACCAAAACGCACGGCTTCTGTCTCAAGCGCAGACTGACAGATGACTGCACAGATGACATCTTAATCAAACCAGCTACACACACAGACAAACAGCGCGCACACACACGCTCCTGGCCTCTCTCTCTGTCTCATGTTCAGCGTATCTCACCTTGCTTGACACATTTGAAGCGGACGGGGTCTTTGCAGTGTTTAATCACGGCCAGCACGTCCCGGGTGGTGAGCCCGGCCACTGGCATGTCGTTGACCTCCAGCAGCAGCTCATCCTGGGCCAGTTTGCCGCTCTGGATCAGTCCCTTCCCCTGCTTCACTTCGCCGAAGTAGGGGAACTGGCCGTTTTCCGCGCCCCCCTTCAGCTCGAACCCCAGCTCCCCTTCCTTCCCACGGGTTATCACCGCTTCGTGGACTTTGTTAGTCCAGTGGTTTTTCTTCTTCAGGCTCTTAGACATCGTTAGGGCGAGTTAATCACCACGGGCTAGCCCATACAAAAAACCTCCTACCGTCTCATCCCTGCCTTTGTGCAACCGGCTGCAGCTTCACAGCGCCCGTGGCTCCATCATCACCGGTGCACGCCAGGCGCAGTGTCCGCTCGGCGAGCCGCGCAGTCGGGCAGAAGGCTGCAGTAAAGCACGGCGGCGGATGAAATAATTATTACTCTGTCAGACACAGAGACCCGAGAGACAGATACTGGTGGATGACCCGGATGTGAAGCCTGAAGGAGGGGAGAGATGAATGGTTCTGGTTCGGCGTAAAAGGATGGAGAGGAGGGGAAATAACACAGGAGGCGCTTCTCTCCAACTACACTGCCAGGGGCGCATCCTCAGGCTCTGTGTGATCACACAGTGGCGACGACATGTAGGAGAAGCGTCAGTTTACAACACGTTATATCTATAAACATCACCGTATAGGATCTAACTGTAAGCTTGTCTGGAGCAATTCGGCGAAAAAAATGCTTTATGGCAGATTTTTTTCTTAGCATGTAGCATGTCAAATATATTTTCAAAAAAGCGTTTTAAAAAAATAACCCATTTGTGAAATTTGCAGTGTGCAATGCTGATTTTAATTTAGCCTACCTAAAACTGGATTACCACAGGGCTTCATGGAAATAAGCCCTGGGGCCCCAGACCCTCAGGCGGGTGCAAAGGCTTCAGGCTCACCATGTGGTGCTAGTTTTTGGTAGCCTAATTACTGCTAATTAATTGCAAGTTTTATTTTCTACAACTTCAACACATTAGAAACTAAATTGAGCTAAAATGTAGTTTTAAACAACAAACTTTTTGTATTGGATTTTTGTAATTGTATGAGATGCATTTTTGCTAAGTCAATTTCTGCCTAACTCACATAATTCATGAAATAACCTCATTAACAAACGATAATGTCTTTAAAAGAATACAATTGTTCAAAATATTTATGTTTAAAGAACAAAGAAAAACGTTGTTTCTATCTGTGAATGGCGTAAGTGGCAGCTGGACTTGTTTTAGGTTGTTGAAGATGTTTCACGTTCATCAGTTTAGCATCTAAAAATAAAGCATGAAGTCATATTTTTTCATGTTGTTTTAATGTAAAAAAAAACAAGCATTTACCAACTGTACTTTCACCCTCTTGAAGCTGGCCATCATTTGACTCCATATTTTTTATGATGACATAAATCTTAGCCCAACAGAGAATGACAAATCCTTTTGTTGTCATTACTTTTTCATGGCTGCATGGTTTCCGGAGAAGGCGAAGTAAAGTTTCATTTAATATTTAACACAAAAGTCAAGAGCAGCTCCTCCAAATCTACTGAGGATGGCAGTCCCTCTTACTGCCACTCTTAGCCTGTGTGCCTGTGTGTTTAAAGGGCATGCATCCGTTATGCAACTACTTTTTCTGCAAAACAACATTACTATACACAACCGATTCTGCATTTTACAGCCTGTAAATAATCCATGAAGAGCAGTGGATTCACTTTTACTGTCACTTTACTTACTTTAGGTCATACTGTATGTCCTGGTAACAGCACATGATTCTGACACTAATGCTAAGCAGATGATGATATAGACCAGATGATTATTGAAGATAAAGATTATGGAGTGTAATCCAGAAAACTGGCTGGATAGTAGATCACAGACTCCAGAGGGGAAATGAATCCCTGATTTGCTTTAATTGTGCCTCTGATGGTTGATGTCAGAACTGCAACTTCAAGAGGCCTGTAGCCTGGACTGAAATATCGTTCAGGGTTAAGGAATTATGTCCGGCTAAGAGTCGTCAGGTTTTTACTTTAACACCAGCTAATGAAAAGTAACTGGTGCACGTTAGCTGCTGCTGCCTTCAAATGTAATTAAAAAAGTCGGGCACATTGTAGCCGTGTGTTACATAAGTACTGGTTTTTGTGTGTGCAGGATAAATGAATGCACCAAGTCTTTGTCTTGGGCTCATTTATCTATATCTGGATCAGAGTATTTCACTATTTTGGACCTTCCTTTGTGATAGAAGATCAAAAAGTCTAAATTTGGAGTCACTTCAAGCAGCTCGTTGCCACTTTAAGATTTTCTTTGGACAGGATACTAAAGTAGTGCAGCAGCAGCTCTCAGTAGTGTCTGTGTGGCTACTTACACATGCACACACACATGCATGTTAGGAGGAGGTGTGCATACATGAGCTTCTAACAGCATTGAATTATATTAGTCTTTTGCTCATTATGGTGTGAAGCCTCAGAAACAATGTGTGTGTCACCTGTTATAAGTTTGACCAGCTGCACCAACTCAAACAGTTTTTGACAGAATATTAACAATCAAAATAAAATTCTCATGATGGTCCACACCCAAAGCTTTCATAGGGGCTTTCTCAGACAGTCACAGATATTTGTGACTTTGTTTGTGTACACTGGGAGGGGGAGGAAGAAGAAAGAAAAGGATATTAATTTATATCATCATTACTGACAGAAACTAATGAGCTTCTCAAAGCAGACTGCCAACAACAGAAGGCAAAAATACAATAACACGAGGCAGTCTGTGCACTCAGAGGGGGGAATTTCAGTAGAGCCTATATGGATTTAGCGTACTGCCTCCATCATTGACTTTGTGCATTTACTCTTAGGAAAGAAATGCACACTAAGTTGTTTTTATTGCTCGGCAAGGACGGGTGGGAGTGGGGTCACCTTCACACACTCTCAACGCGGTGAACAGACTCCTCTTGTCTTTACTTTATCCACAGATCTGCCAAATTTTAAAAACAGACTCCCGATAAATGTATTAACTATGGTCTGCTGTCTGCTGAGACAGTGACAATGTTTGAAAAACATTTAAAATGTTAAAATTATAGAGACATCAGTGACAAACCCAAGGGCATGCTGCACTGGAGCAGCAGTTAAAAATCAGTTTCAAACATGCACCCACACACACAGAAGGAGTTAATTAGACTGAATGGCTTAAGGGAATTGGCGGCTAAACGATGTTGGCTTTTTATCCAAGCTCACAACGAGATTTAATTACGCAGTGATACTTGTGATGGCAAAGTACACCTGTGGAAGACTTCAAACCAAACCACACAGACTACTTCAATAAAGACAGATTGACCACCTGGGCTAATGTCTGCTGATATTAGTTTATCATACATACTGTATATTGATGTACAGTCAACAAGAACCTGGAGTAAAGCAATGCTGAGATAATTTTGGAACAGAGAGGTCATTAAATTTTCAGGCATAGAGTGTTTCACTCCATATATACGTATCTTGGTCAGGTTTTTGAAAATAATATTCTAAGCTGCACTAGTAATTTTTTTTATCCAAATGACAGTATGAAAATAATATGTCAATGCTGGTAATGATAAACAAAAGGAGCTTAGAATGACCCAATGACTTAGCTTCTTCTACAAACACACTATACACATTTATCTGATGAACATAAACTGGAGCATATAGCAGCTAAAGAAGCAGATATTTCCTCAGGGTTTGATTGATGCTGAAAACAGAGCTAAAAGAAAGAGAAAACCACCATAATTAGTATCTCTAAACACTTTAGTGTTAACTTGAGAGCTTAAATATTTTTTATCTCTCAAAAATATCAGTACTGGTATCACAAATCCAGTATCAGTCAACTAAAATCTTTGCCTATATGGACACATTTTTATCATCAGATAGAAATTCACACGTAACATATAGTCTGTCTCGTCCAGTCCTTTAAGATATTAATGCTTTTTTGTGAAAAATATGTTGAAAAATATGTCCGTTAAGCCACAGATCAAAAATCGAGCTGTAATTTCTTCAGCATCATCATCCTCTTCTTCACTTTTCTTTTACTACCTTATTTCTGAAAAAGCTTCACATCCACACCGTTTGATCTCTCTGGAGGAGCTTTAGGGATTAGCTAAATGACTCTGCAGTTAGCTTTTAAATCACACAATGCCTCCCAAAAATAGCGTCCTCCCAGCTAATGCCCAATCATTGTGAAAAAGTATTTGCCCCCTTCCTGATGGTTTTCTTTAGCATATTTGTGACACTTAAACAATTCAGATCATTAAACAAATTTTAATATTAGTCAAAGATAACCCAAATCTATACAAAATGCAGTTTTTAAACAATGATTTCAATTATATGGGGAAAAAAGCTGTCCGAACTGGCCAGCCCTATGTGAAAAAGACACTTCCCCCTACACCTAATAACTGGTTGTGTCTCAAAAGACCACTAAAAACTTTGTGGCTGGCAATGAGGAAGTTTTGCCCACTCTTTAATTCAGCCACACTGGAAGGTTTCCAAGCATGAGCAGCCTGTTTAAGGCCATATAACAGCATCTTTATCTGATTAAAGTCTGGATTTTGACTAGACCACTCCAAAACCTTAATTTTTTGAGCCACTTGGAGGTGGATTTAACCCAAGTGCGTTCAGCTTGGGGTCACAAACTGATGGCTGGACATTGTCCTTCAGGATTTTTTGGTAGAGCAGTATTCATGGTTCCATCAATCACAGCAATTTGTCCAGGTCCTGAAGTGGCAAACAGCCCCAGACCATCACACTACCACCATCCTGTTTCACCGTTGGTGTAATGTAATTTTTATGAAATGCTGTTATTTTTACACCACATGTAAAGGGACGCACACCTTTCAGTAACATGTTTTGTCTCAAAAATTTGCTCAAAAGTTTTTTTTTTGGCTAATGTGAGAGGAGCCTTTAGGTTCTTTATGGTCAGCCATGGGTTTTGCCTAGGAACTCTAACATGGACGCCATTTTTGTCCAGTCTCTTTCTTACTGTTGAATCATGAACACTGACCTTAACTTAGGCAAGTGAAGTCTGTAGTTCTTTAGATGTTGTTCTGGGTTCTTTTATGACCTCCTGGATGAGTCATCATTGTGCTGTCTTGGAGTAACTGTTGTAGCCGGCCACTCCTGGGAACATTCACCACTGTTCCACGTTTATTTAATTTGTCTCTCACTGTGGTTCTCTGGAGTCACAAAGCCTTAAAATGGCTTTGTGACCCATTCTAGACTGATACATGTCAAATACTTAGTTTCTTATCTGTTCTTAAATTTCTTCTCAGCATGGTGTGTTGCTTATTGAGTTATTTTAGATTTACCTTGTCAGACAGCTTCTATTTAAGTGATTTCCTAATTGAACAGGTCTGGCAGTAATCAGACCTGGATGTGGAAAATGAACTGTGGTTAATCACAGTTCATTCATGATTTAGCGAGGAAGGGCAATTACTTTTTCACATAGGGCCAGCCAGGTGTTTCCAGCTTTTTTCTCTTAATAAATGAAATTATGATTTAAAACTGCATTTTTTATTTACTTTACTTGTCAAAGTAAAGTATTCACTTAACAAAAAATAGTTTGATGAGCTTCATTATTTATGTGTGACAAATATGCAAAGAAAATAATAAATCAGGAAGGGGGCAAAAAACAGCACTGTAAGTCTGCAGTGCAGGAGTCCGTCTTGGCACAGCTGTGACCCATTTGTAAGAGGTTACCATCATCTTGATGTTTGTAAAATTTATAATCAAGTCTGGAACATGACAGTTGTTCAGATAATCATATCACTATCTCTAAACTAATTCTGTTAATGGTTGATCGCTCATGAATACTGTGAAGGATTCTGGGCCTCAGTTCTTGCTTTAAATCACAACAGCTTGATAGAAAATCACTTTCTCATTTTGGTTCAGGATTAATAAATTCTAATCTTGGAGTCTTTCCATTGGAGATTTTACAAATAAAGCCAATGCTTCTTGTTCAGGAAGAATCTATGTTAATTATATTTAAACTGGTGGGTATATTTTCCTCAGCTGTACTTCATGCCCATGGAGCAACACTCTTGGTCATTAGTTACTCAGTGTCACCACTAGAGGGAACTATTCACTGTCAAACTGAGCAGACAAACACCCTCAAATTAAGTCCCTGTATGGGTTTCCAGTCAGTTTTCAGAGACACATTAAAGCCCCCTTCCACTCACAAATGTTCCACTAATCACATTAAAACTCACATTGAGACATGTTTGTGAGCAGGATAATAGAACTTACAATAATGTGTTGAGGAATTTTCAGACTTGCATGACACAAGTGAAGGGGGCTGCTGAGATTCTCCTACTCACTTATAAATGCACTTCTTTACAAACCTGCCTTTGCACACAGTTGGTTCACATGGTGGAGACACATGCCCATGATCGATGCTCAGAGCTTTATACTTTCTGCAGTTCACAATACAAAAAAATAAGATGAGGGCTCTATTAAAATTAAGTTGCAATCTGACCTCATTCTGGGGAAAATTGATGTTTCATCAATTGATGAGAATAACACAAGTGTTTTTAATGAATGTGATTTAATATTCTAATTTCTTAGCACCTTCTGCTTTGTTCAATAACTATGTGGCATGAATTTCCTGTATGGAAGAAGAAGAAAACTTGATCTTATATTAGTTAAAAATGTCTAGTAAAAAAACCCAGAGTTGATTGTTGGTCTAAAATTCCAATATTAAATTTACAATAATAAAAAAGGAAATTAAACTGTTGACTAAAACATGGAAATAGTTGCAGTTTCCTTCATTAGTCAAATTACAGAAAATTAACTATTTCTATTTCAGCTCTACCTCTGTTAATTGTGTGCAGTTGGACGAAAATATTTTAAATCACTATGATGCAAATGTTTTCCTGTTGAAAAAACAAAAGATTAACTCACAAAAAAGGCAACAAAAAATGTTTGTTGCATAAGCCATCATGGTTTCACCACAGCAGCTTTTTTATTAGCAAAATAATGGAGATTAGTTCACTAATGTCCCCATCCAATGGAAACAGAGGGTTGGGGTCTAGGGGGGATATGTAACTTGAAACCATTACAGATCATAATCAATAACAACGCACTTGTACTGAGCCACCTGTCTGACTGCCTAAGCACTTAACACGGATCTACTGTACATATGGTCCTATACGGTCTGCTACAAGATCACCACTGGCATCCTCTTCAAAGCTTCTAACGTCCAGATTCAAATCGGGAATGTTTCAATTTATAGCAGTGCACAAACAACGTGCACTCAGAGAGAAGGTTCTTTTTGGTTGCTTAGAAAAATAAAACTTTGAAAGAGGATGACAAGTAGAGGAATAAAGTCCCTTTTGTTTTATGTTGTACACAACCATTCACTATCACACACAATCACTCAGGCTTTTGTCCCCAATCCAAACAAATCTTTCATTCTCAGCCACACACACAGCCACACACACAGCCACACACACAGCCACACACACAGCCACACACACAGCCACACACACAGCCACACACACAGCC
>JAUYWH010000024.1:10063181-10075916 GCA_034779795.1 Ctenopoma multispine | reverse complement strand
ACACACACAGCTCTCACGGTATGTCAGAGTGAAATGGTCTACAGAGTGACTTGGTCTTGCTTGGTTTGTATAAGGAGACAAAGGTGATGAGACAATGAAATAATCTGTAAAGAAAAGTATAACTCAGGGGTGCTTGGAAGAGTTGAATGGTAATATCCACATAAACCTAACATCTAAGTCAACAAAAAACACTGCATCTAAAGCATGCAAGGCACAAGAACCTAAAACAAAAGACAAAAGGTGTTCATTTATGGACAAAAAAAAGCAAAGCCCCCCTGTTTTATATAAAAATTAAAAATAATAAAAGGTAAAATAAGCACATTTTAAAAACTGTGAAAAATCCCCGACCACTGACAGTTGTACAAATATTTTACACAAAATGTTTTTTTTCTACACACCGTCTTTAAAACTTTTAGAGATGAACATAAGTTAATAAGAGGTTAAAAGTGACATTCTCAGCAGGGTCCATGAAGTTCCCTCAAGTCAGACTCCTCTTCAATAAAGTCACTTGCTAAGCTGTCCACCAGGCTGCCTGAGCAGAAATACAAGAAAAAACAAAAGATGATTAGAAGGAAAAAGTGACTGACACAACAGTCAACTGTTGGAACAACTTGACCTTCTGACGGTACCTTTAGAAAAGGCCACAGTCCTTCAGGTTGTTTTTGATGATGACATCGGTGACGGCATCAAACACAAACTGCACGTTCTTGGTGTCGGTGGCACAGGTGAAGTGGGTGTAGATCTCCTTGGTGTCCTTCCTCTTGTTCAGGTCTTCAAACTGGCACTGAATGTAGGCTGCTGCCTCCTCATAGGTGTTGGAGCCTAAAGGAAAAAACAATTAAGATATCACAACAGGTCAAATATTGGACATGCTAAATTAGCATGTTAGAATATTTTTATAGTCATTTAAATTGTACACTAAGTTAAGCCAAATATTGGTCTTGGTACAATACTGCACTGGTACAATACTAATTTTCTACAGGTTCCAAGTTTAGACATTTCCACAGAATGTATAATTGGGATTGCATAATTACTTATTACTCGTTTATAATTATTATTATTCCTCTTGTTTTTAGCAAACCTGGCTACACAGTGTGTATTTACAAAGTGACTTTGTTGTTTAACTATCAGTTATGTCACAACTGCGCTTCAATATTTTATAGTGAAGGAAAAGAAGCTTGAGAGACTGTACGACTAAAGACATTTAAACATTTTTTAATAACATTTTAAAGTAAATGCAAACAGCCTTATCAACAGCGCTAGGAAAACATTTTTCCCCCTTGATTTTTTTTTTTTGCGTATTTGTCATACTTTCAATGACTCTGATCACTAATTTTAATATTACACAAAGATAACCCAAGTAAACATAAAATATCCTTTTTAAATGATGATTTCCTTTATTTAAGAGAAAAATATGCCCAGTGCTGCTTAGCCCTATGTGGAAAAAGTAACTGCAATTAACCACAATTTTTGGAAAGCTGACTTCAATTTCACTTGCCACACCCAGGTCTGATTACTGTCAGAACTGTTGAATCAAGACATTTAAATAGAAGCTGTCTGCCAAAGTTAAGCATACTAAAAGATCTCAAAAAGTGATGCATATGGTTTAAAGAAATTCAAGAACAGATGTGAAACTAAGTAACTGACATATCAGTTTAGAAAGGGTCACAAGGCAATTTCTTAGAGTTTGGGACTGTAAGACTAACACAGCATTTCATAAAAAGGACATCATACCAACAGTCACTCATGGTGATGATCTGAGGTTAAAGACCTGAATAACTGCCCCCTAAACCAGTTATGGTATTTAGGGTTTTATGTATTAGGATTAGGGGGAAATTACTAATTCACGTATGGCCAGGCAGGTTTTCCCATAATACATGAAATCATCATTTAAAAACTGCATTTTGTATTTACTTGGGTTATCTTTGTGTAATATTAAAATCTGAATTTAATATATTTGATATATATGCAAAAAAAAATACAAAATTCGCTGTTTATGCTTCATGCTGTCACTTACAAACTACAAATCTACTTCATGGTTTATATGCACATGTAAATACAAAGTACTTTATTTGCATGTCCAACAAACAAAACTGTCTTTCTACGTGTGTCTCTCTCACCTGCATATTCTGGATAGCAGATTGTGAGAGGACTCTTTTTGATCTTCTCCTCAAACAGGTCTTTCTTGTTCAAGAAGAGGATGATGGAGGTGTCTGTGAACCATTTGTTGTTGCAGATGGAGTCGAACAGCTTCATGCTCTCATGCATGCGGTTCTGAAGGAGAGGAAAGATGCACACAATGGTATGTAACCACAAAAGCCGCACTGAAAACTACATTTGCAAACCCGAATAAAGGCAGATAATTATGGCGAGTCAGGTCTTACCATCTCCTCATCCTCAGCCAGCACAAGGTCATAGTCACTCAGAGCCACACAGAAGATAATGGCAGTGACTCCCTCAAAACAATGGATCCACTTCTTCCTCTCTGATCTCTGTCCACCTACATCAAACATTCTGCAGAGAGAGCACAGACATACACTGTTAAATAACTCCACCACACATATTCACGCTCAACATGCATCTGTCATATGATACCAATTTCTTAATTAAACATGACTCATTCCTACTACTGCTGCTTTACAACATGTCCACAGTGCATTCTTAACTTAACATATTCTCGGGTGTTTGGCACTCTTGGTGGATTCATTTTGTGTTCATGCTACTACTAGCTTGAGTCCCAAGAGCTATTATAGCTTTAAATAAACTTTATGAATGCACAATGAAGACATAATCTGACATTTTTTCCCCCCACTTTCAGCATAATGTGATCATGTTAGTATTTGTTGTTTTCTGACCTAACCCATTAGCAGCAAGTGATGCATCCTTAATGCTGGCATTATGTTTAGCAGTTGCAGAAGATTAATATTATCAACAAACAAATGTTGATATAAGATATCAGTGTACATTTTATCATTAAATGTAGCTAGCCAACTATGTAAGATCCCTCTTAATCCCACATAAAGTGCTCAAGTTGTGACTGTTTTATTCTAGTCACAAACAGTCGTCAATGAGAATGACACCGGGCCAACATTATTTGAATCAGAAATGTGGGCATGATTCATAGGCTTAGAACTGGGTAAGGACAGAGCAGCACTAGTCATCATGCAAATAAAGCAGGGTTAAATGACTGGACAAACTGTGGTGGCTGTACTTACTTAAAATGCAGGTCCTTGAAAGTGAAGTGTGTCTCCACAATACCAGTAGTTTTTACTCTGGTCCTCAACACATCCTGCTGGGTGGGTACGTAAGCAGCGTTGGATATCCTGTCCAAGTCATTTAGGTAGCTTCGGAGGAGGACATAAACAAGAGATATGAAAAAAAAATCATAAGGCAGATGTTTGCACACTAAGAGTTTATAATGGGACCTACTGCCAAGTACATCAGTTCCGGTGATTGTATCAATGTTTCCCACTCACTATGCTGCAGAGTCGTTCAGCTGGTACTCTCGGGAGCGGCTGAAGCAGGCCTGAACTCCCCCATCCTTCCACAGCCGCTGGATGACCCCGGCCAGCTCGCCTGTCATAAAACCCTCCTCTGCTGAACCCGCCAGTACAAACAGCTGCCGTGCATCATCCTAACAAGAAAGTGTGTTTAAAAGTTGATCATTCATATTCTGCTCAAATAAGAAGTCCAATATGAAGGATGTTTACAGTGCAGTTATTGTTATATTATTAATATTTAGGAGCATTTTTTGTACTGAAAATAGCACAGTACAGCACTGTTTTGAAGAAAATTTAGTGAGGAACTAAAATGACAAATTAGTGTGTCAGTTACGGTTTTTTAGCCATGAAAATTTTCAGCAGAAAATCGGGATAGAAAAGCTCTGGGTGTAAAATTGGTCACGATGACGATGAGTGACGATGAGTCAGGCCAGTCACGCTGAGGCAGTGACTAAGCCTCTTGTTATGCCAGGAAAAAACTGATTTAGAAAATGAACAGTCTGTTTAGGATAAGGAAAGAAAGGAAAGAAATAAAATACTCTACATGCTGTATTTATTTGCAGCATGTGGTAATAATACACTGCACTTAAGACTGAAAGAAAACCTCAAACCAATAAGCACAAAGTCTCCAAAAAGGAAAGCAGAAACACCGCCGATCAGCAACATCAACACATCAGCTGAAGGACTGATGTCCAGTTCTCATGTCAGAAAAATTCAGCTTTAATGAAGTGTTTTGAATGTGATGCTGAACCCTGTATGTAATGTAAACGGCTACTATGACTAGTTGTTGCTCTTCGAGCACTAAATCCTGGTCCAAGAAAAGAAAAAGTGCCAGCTTTGTTTTTCCTTCACTTACCGCTCTGGCTGGATCAGCAAAGTCAATCTTGAGACGCCCCATAGCTCTGATTATGGCGATTATGGACTGGATGGTGTTGCTGAAGACCACCGCCTTGTACTGCTTACACTCCTCCTCTGAGTAGCCGGCCTCATGGATGATCCTGGCACACAAAGAAAAGATGTTAGCTGCTGTCTCCAAGTATCATGGATATCTTTCTAAAATAGATTATAATGATCGACAGGCAGCTACTGGCAGATTGTGCAGTGTGCTTTAAAAAAACTACACAATTACTATGTTGAAGGGGCAGAGCAACTTTACTCTTAAATTGAAAAATGTTTTGGATCCACAAATTTAATTCAGTAACACCATACATCTATGAAATAAAAACTAATGATTGTAGTGTGAGCTATTTTTTTTAAATAACCATTTTGGGAACTTTTCAAATGGATTTTAATCATGCAGGAAATTGTATAATTTAAGACTATAGTAGTATAACAAATATACATATATAGTACACTAATAACTCCCAAAATGTATCACAGCTTTGATGCCCATAACACAACTCTTCTGCTTGAAATTCAACAATGCAGAGACCAAAATGACAGAAAATTACAGTTATGAAACATAAAACCTGCCAGTGATGGCACAAGATGATGATCATAAATACATGTCCGTAATCTAAATTGCTGCTCACTCTGCAGTAAAATAGAGAGAGTCCATTATGTAGCAACAGTGAAGGAGTGAACAAAGGAATTATTCCCATCACAGTGAACAAGTGTGTCAAGGTGTCTCACCTGCTGATTACTCAGAACCACTGCTGTGTCAGATGATCTGGTGCATATATCATCAAGTCTGACATTAGCTTTCTGTGTCGTGTGAAACACTCCTGTATGCTGTAGTCAATTCACTCAACATGTAATACTGATGTCTAAATGTGCTAAATATGATGCTTATCAGCCAGACTTACTTCATCTGTTTGACAATTGTACTTTTTCCAGACTCACCAGCACCTGAAACAAAAACAGACATCAGAGAAACACAATTATAGTTGATAGAGTGACATGATGATGATTACTTTAAGCAAGTAAGTAGGTATAGCCTATAGCAACCATAAAAATCACAAATTAAGATGTTAACTAACCAGTGCCTAATTTATCTGTCTGATATCAGTCAGTTTATCTTTAGTAATTCATCTGAATACAAACATCCAAATTTAAAACTGAAATAGATCAGTAAACTTTGTAGGGTTGTTGATCTCAGTTCACTTTGTTAGACGTTTTTTCTAACTACACTGGTTGCACTTTTGCAGAGGTTGCAGTGTGAGTTTGCAGTTGTCTGCAGCTTCAAAATATGTGTGAAAATTCTTCCTCTTTAAAACTGTAAACAACAATATATTGCTTACTAGTAAAGACCAACTAAAGCAGTCAATATTTTGGGTTACCGTGAAGACCTATAGTCAAATCCCAACAATCATACCTATGCTGGAACTTTATGATGGTAGCTTTTAAACACACCCAAAACCAAAGACAAATCTCTGCCACACTATATTCAAAAATGTGTTTGTTTTCTTCTGCAGTGTATCAGAGGCTACACTGGTGCAGTAAATACATGGCTGGTTTAGCAGGTCACAGTGCAATTGGATTAATCAATTGGATCCTCTCGTCAATGAGATTACACACAGCTTAACTATCAGATTAACTACCTAAATATCTTATACACAATTTGATTTATGTGTGACCAGTATATGATGTGTATGATGCCACTGCAGCCCTAAAGGTAAATGTTAAGGAATACAAGAAGGATATGAAACCCAGCAGTGTGTAGTACACAGTGTCTACTAGAGTTCTCCAGCAGGTCCCTGTGAGATCCAGGCGTGTTTTCAGCTGAGCACACAAGATTTTAATTACCTTACCTCTACTGGGACTTACAGTTCCCCAGGAGGAGAACTGTTACCCAATTCTTCCTCCCATATGATAAACAGACACGCACCACAGCTAATATAACAGCAAACATCCAAACACTTAAATTAATTTCCAAATCCAGGCCTACACCTCACTGTGCTGCTGAAATGTAAGGGCTTACTAGATGGCAATTAGGGCACAAAGGGGAAAAAGCTAAATGGTGCAAGATTGTCACTAAGTAGGTACTCTGGCTGGACCAGACAGAAAACATTTCACCCAAAGTATATGAGATGCAGATATCTCCCCAGGAAATAAATGGTGTGGCAGCAACTGTTTTGTGCTGCTTTTTTTCTGCTACTGTACCATGAAATGCCTCTACACAAAGATAAAGATCAATCTTTATAATTTGCATTTGTGCAGTGCATAAACAGTCCACTTCTGAGACAGTCCTCCCACTCAAAGCACTTGTCTCAAGAGCATGTCACTTGTAGATTACAGCATTAATGCTAACACCCCCAGTGGGATGCCTGGCAGACTGCAATAATCACGCAAAGTAAAGCCATCTTTTTTCTCCATCTCCCTTGATAACATATATACACATTATATAAAAACATTTTCACAGTGTCACAGACTGACAAATGTGGAAGATAAACACATCCATGTGTTAAAAGATGCGTGATAATTGCACCATCAGATGTTAAATCCACAAACCAAGCCACACACCTCATGCAGGTGCTTGTGGAAATCGTGACAGGGAAAGAAAAAAAAAACAACACACTACCATGAAGATTCAAATCAGGTACATCTCAAATGACGCACACATATGGAAGAACAGGCTGCTGCAGCTGAGCAACAGGGTCTAGGACTGTGGTGAAGTCATATGTCTAAACAACAAGGGGTACCACTGACAGACAGATCTGCCTGAGCTGATTTTAACTAAGAGTTTTAGCTTATACACTACATGATGCCCAGATAGCATGAGACCTCTCTGTTGTTTGTGTGGATAGAGTTGCCACAGGTGCTTATTGCTGTTGGCCAGGCAGAATAGGTTGCTATGCAACCTCTCACCTGTCTTTTTTCTGGCTGAACCAGCCAGTAGTGGTCATCAGTCACCAGTAAGAGGACGAACTGAGAGAAGGTGTGGCAGCTTTTTTCTGAAATGATTCCCAATAAATCTGTGAGATGTTACACTGATACAGGACTGTGAATCTGGTCATCGTCTATTTTACTGTCTGATACAATTTATTTAATGTCTCCCTTCAACAATCTTAAAGGATCTATCACAGTTCAGTGTTGCCATTTTTTGGATATACTTGCCTGTATTATCTAAGTGAAATCGGAGTACAAGCCTCTGCCTGCTTGGAAACCATATTCAAATGACCACACTAATGTTTGTTTGCTTATACACGGCAAACACATAACCCTGATTTTGGCTCAATCAGAGTCAAAGGGAAGATATCACAATATTATTCATAAAAGACAAATCATTAAAAATACTGCATGATCTACGAAATAAGCAGAAATAAAACAGAACAGCATCAAAATGATATGAATATTATGAATATTTCTTCTAGATCTGGTGTTAACATTCAGCTGAGCCGCATTAACGCCATCTCAAACACTTATGTAACCTGGATATATGATTATAATTTGATTTAAAAAAAATGAGTAGCTAGTTTCACCCAGATAGACTGTCTTTAGAGGGTATGAAAAACGTTACTGTTTGTTTTGTGTACAAGAACAAGAAGGCGGCTAACTACAAAAATTTAAATCACTACATTAAAGGTAATTTGTCACATTATTTCTGCATTTCGAACAGGTCTGTCGGTCGTAATGTGTAAACATTAATGTGCTTTTGAATTGGGTGAAAGACAGCATCTTGGACATCTTGTTTCGGCTACATGTAGCTAACTAACGCTAATCCACGCTAGCATCTGGGCGCTAAACTAACGTCAGCTAAGCGGCTAATTGCTAAATTAGCTCAACGACTTTTATCTGGCTCATGTGGGAATAAAACTGCATACACGGTGGACTTAGAGCTGCTTTACTGGTTAGTTTTAACGTGCAAAGACAGGGAAATAAAATAAATCCAGCATGGCTAACTTTTTAAGCAGCTGCACCTCCTCTGTGCCATCCATGTAATCTTCAAAATGTCTCAAACTACCACCAGTTTCACCAACAGCACCGCGTATTAAACTTTATCTATGACGGAGACGCGTTTAAATGTCTAATCTTAGCTGTAACTTGTGTTTAAAGCAGGAGGTCGACAGCGCCAAGGACTCTCTCCAGCAAATAGACCGAGACCAAACACCGCGTCTGTCTCTCCGTCCATCCATGTTTCTCTCACCGAGCAGCAGCAGCTTGACCTCCCGGGCAGCCTTTTCTCCGTCGTCCCGAAGGTTCCTGTCGATCATCTTGCTGCGCTCCTGCGCCGCCTTGTCGTCCGTGCTCAGAGTACATCCCATCTTCTTACTAACTCACCTCCAAATGGATAAACAGCTAGCGAGACTATAGCACAACTTTTTAATTAGGAGTGCAACGACATGCAAAGGCTACCGAGCTAGCATCCAGTGAGTGAGCTAGGAGGAGGAGGTGGTGGTGGCGGAGGTGGAGGCAGTCTGTCTCCAACACTTTAGACTCAAACACGCCCTTGTCTCGCACTCAAACTCCCGATTCCACCGCCAAGACGTCTCAAATATTACCACAACGCGTTTTCTCCACAGCTGGCTCTCCAACTTTAACCCAAACTAAGGAGTAGAGCACAGCGATCATTCACGGTAAAAAGGGAGTAGACGGTAAACGACAGCATCCGAAACCAAGTCTCTAAATGTTCGCTTCCTGTTCTGTTCGCACTGTGAGCTGCGCATGCGTGAAGAGCAACAAGCTTCTTTCAAAATTGTAATCTTCTTATTTATTTTACAAACTGTCTGCTGTGACTACTGAGGAAAAACCTCGCCCCAGCACGCAAAACACGCCTGTATGCGAAAGATTGGGTAGTTACATATTTTATCTATATTTAAGGTGAAAACACAATTTCCGTTACAAACAGACACTAAAAAATCAAAGTTAACATTTCAAAAATAAAGTTTTGAGACATTTTTAAAAGCATAAGTGGACTCATTATGCACTGTTGGGGCAGGTCAAGGGTTCGTTTTTTTGTTGCATATTCTGCAGTTCAGAGGGAAATATTATATATTATATATTATTATATATACGCCACAGTAGTAAAACAGTGTGTAAAAGTAAAACCTTTAAGACATTTTGTTAAAACAAATAAAAGTTGACCTAGTATGACATGAATGAATACATTTGAACAAGGATTTAAAGGGGCCATCATATCATGTTTACTCCTAAATGTCAACTTAGTATCTCATCATTTTTAATTAATTGTGATATAATAAGGTTTTAAAGTAATATGTCAGAATATTTTTTCTATAATTTTAATTTAAATTACTGAAAAAAGTAACTTTCTATCTAATCACAAGTCTTTTTTTATAGACCTGTTCTTAATTTCATTATATTACCATTTACAGTTACAGTGTTTTCCTGGTAGATTTTGAAAAATTTCTGCTGACATTCAGGCGACAATTCAGTCAAATGACCTACAAATACACCGTGACACATTTGTTTTGAGTGAGTATGCAACACATAAGTGGGAGAGAGTGAGAGATCAGTGTAATCCATACTTTGTCTGGGCTGTCAGCACTGATTTGCATTTCTAGGCTCTTTAATGAGTTGCGAAAGCTCAGTAACATGTTTGCATGAGTAGCTCACAGAGACAAACTGCTCAAACAAAGACGCTTTTAATGTTGTCTTTAAAGTTAAGCTACTTGAGAGTCTGACATTTTCAAACAGTAAAAACATGTATATATGGAAACAGGTGAAAAATACCAGAGTATTTTCCCTTCAACCTTTTTACACCACATGTAGTAGTGAAAACATTTTTTAAATGAATTCAAACTGAAAAGTTAAATAGCTTTATAACAGACTGGGGTATCGAAACTGACAAAACGAAAAAAAAGAATCAAGGCAAAAACAATAAACATGTGGGTGTATGTGTACCGTACATTCTAATCCTACTGTACTCTGTATAAAATATAAAAGTGGAGAAGTACTTGTTAACAACTGGAATTAAAAGTGTCTCATAATCAAAGCAACCACACAGATAATATTACAAAAGGAAAATTGTGCAAGAACAAACTGTGATGCCAAAAAAAACTGAATTAATCTCAGACTTTTCACATGTGATTTAAACAACACTGGTTCAGACGATTAGTTGCCTAGATGGTAAAAGCCTATTGTCCTTCAGTGTTAAGCACCTCTGTCAGGTGATGGAAATTACAAATGAAGGTTAAACAATGTGGTTAAGCTTTCTCCATGACCACATCCAGGAATTCAAATGACTGGCGGATGATCGTGTGATTCAGCCCTAAGAGCTCTGCAGCCAAATCTGTACAAATGAACAGAACCTGAACGTTATTTAGAAATAATGTGACTAGGGATGAGACGTTTACATGTGTAGTGTACATAAATAAATAAAAAACAATATGCATGATGTGTACAGGTGAAATAATTTTTTAATGTATTGTTATGCTCATTCAATCACTGGTGCAAATATGGAGGAAAATCAAAATCAATCTCTTTTCAGGTTACAGAATATGTTCTCCCATAATGAAGATAATTTTTTTACCTCAAGTGAACCATAATATTCTCATTGGTTTTATGTATAAACCAAATGGGAAAGGTTTGAGATGTGGTCAGAATTCATCTCCTTACTTTACATATGATTTCCATTGTAGATGGCCCCTGCATCATGCAAACTAGCACCATCATTTTTTTTTCCAATACACTCAAAATGAGCAGGGAAAGATTTTCCTTTGTGTGTACAGTACAACACATAAGCAGGAGAGGTCAAGAGGTCAACACATGGGTGGATTCCTGAACAAGTCAATTACAAAGCTACAAAGTGACTGAAATGTGATGAAAAATCATCATGAAAAATCCCAATGATAATAAATAGTTAACAAAGGGATAAAAATATCAACAAACTCTAAACAACTTCACAGAGATAAAAATTCTACAACACGACTTAGAAGTTGTCTGGTATGTGTCTCTTTCAATGTGGGGTTGTGTTTTTTGTAGGAGAGATGGGGGGAAGACAGGCCTTTGCATGTCTGTCTGATCTATTGTTTCATAATCAATCCATCGGTGAACAGTACAGAACTACTTTTGTAATATCAGTTTAACATGTGCACTTAAAAATTCAGCTGGTAAGAATTTCAAAGAAGGATGTGTTAGTTTTTGTGTTGGTTTTGTCTTATGATAGGGTAGTGTATTTGTAGGATTGTTGCCATGACACCCCCGCAGCACAGCAACCACAGGCAACAGCCTCGATTATGAGTTTAGCGGTGAAAGGACAGAGCAGCTTGTCATGTCAGCACTCTGATGCTCATTATGTTCCACAGAGTAGGGGCTCCAAGTGGGACCTATTAGTGTGTGTGTGTGTGTGTGTGTGTGTGTGTGTGTGTGTGTGTGTGTGTGTGTGTGTGTGTGTGTGTGTGTGTGTGTGTATAGCTGCAAAACGTGTTATGCAAAGTATATGCATATATGCAAAGTTTTGTATTGAACCATTTTAAAATAAAATAAATGCATACAAATACAATACGATGACAGAAAGACCAAGGGAAGTCAGGAATCAAAACATAAAATGAGGCCTATTGTACAAAAGGTTGGTTGTGGCCATGATTGCTGAGGACCTGCTCCATTAATTCAAGTCAGTGGAGAGCGGCAGGTTTGTTCTTTGACCATGTGTGACACCTAGTGATGATAAGTAATTTCCAAAGAAAACAGGGATGGTCAGGGCACTGTTACTGAGAGAAGCTTAAAACACTGTTCTAAGAATGATAACAGATAATGAGACAACAGGACCCTGGACACAGACAGATAAACGTCTCCACACCTGGTTTACACTGACTACAAACAAGGCCGTCACTCTGACTTTGTAGTCAGATTATTTCTATTTCTGGTCATGTCATTCTTTGTGTCTCTGGGTTTATTGATTATTTCTTTTGGTTCATTTTGTGCCTATCTTTATTTATTACACGTGACTTAAAATTTTCACCTGTTTATGGACATTTTTGTCTATTTTTGTCACGTCTCTGTTTTTGGTCTTTAGTTTGTTTTCTCTTGTGTATTTCTTTTTTGGTAGTTTTTTTATGAGGGTGTTCCCTGGGATCATTTTGTGTTTATTTCACACATTATGCAGAGGGCATTAAGTTAACCCCCCAAAAAATATATGTATTAGTAGTCTGCATTATGAGAAGCATTTTTAATATTTCACAGGTGTCATTCCAGTCAAGTTCAGGATCAAGATTAGAACAGTCCCTGTTAGGTCAAATCATATCTTATACAGTAAAGTACAAAAGTTTGGACACATTCAATTCATTCAATGTTGTTTTCTTTATTTTCATGACCATTTACATTGGTAGATTCTCAC
>JAUYWH010000024.1:10043246-10063081 GCA_034779795.1 Ctenopoma multispine | reverse complement strand
GTCTTGAAGGAGTTCCCAGAGGTGTTTAGCACTTGTTGGCCCCTTTGCCTTCACTCTGCGGTCCAGCTCACCCCAAAGCACATTGAATGAGAAGGTGTGTCCAAACATTTGGCCTGTACTGTAGTTAAATATCTTCCACACTAGGAAAGGATCACTGAGAAGATATTGTTAAGTACAGACTCAATACTTGGTGTGTTGGGACAAGTTTGTGATCACCTTGTGCTCACATGCTGGTTGTGTTGGGCTGCTTCCTGGGTCTCAGTTGTCTCTGGTGAAATACTTACATACTACATAATACTACAAATGGTGAAACAACAGAAGTTAAGCTCTTGGACAGGGATGCACCATTTTTCTAGAACATAATTTTATCCATATCAACAAGTAAATAATAAAATAATGTTTAAACGACAGTGGTTACACTGAATATAAAAATTAAAGTTTTAAAAAACTATACATATAAACTATATAGGATAAAGATGCATAAGTAAGCATCTGTGTCACAGGAGACTGTGAGGAATTGATGGAGAGAGAAAGAGCAGACAGTCCTACAGATGGCAGCAGAGTCTTGAAGCAGCCAATCAGTCTAAGACAGAAACTTTAGAGCAGATGTTTAATAGGACCTCAAAGTTAAGAACAAAACCTTTCATCTGTGTTTTTATTTGATACTGAGTATTTTTCTGCAGCAGATGTTTCTGTTTAACCTGTGTAACAAACTAATGATTCTCGTAGTGAAGTGAATTTTCTATTTACCATTATGTTTTTAAATCTTTTTTTGATAAGCAATATTATATTACTGGGGGAGTTATTAGTATTTCTATAAGTCCACTTAGGATTTAAAAATTAGGTTTTGTGTCCAAGCAGAAAAGCGAAAATGGTATCAGTTTGAATTACCTCAATGAAATGCTGCCTGGTAAATCTTATTATCTTTTAAATCAATATTTTTGGGAAATACATTTATTTACTTTCTTGTCAGATGTCTTGGTATAAATGATGTAGTCAATTAGCTTAGCTTGGCTTAGACTGAATAAAGAATAATCCACCTGCCTGGGTCTGTTAGATAACAAATAGCATTTTTAATAACACCATATAAAAATGTAGGATTTAATATAAAACTATCCATGTGCTTATAATAGATGTTATTGGGAAATTGCTAGTCAATTCATTTAAAGACTTTAATGTTTTGCCATTCATTTGGAAACAGTGTTACAGAGAACAGCTGAATGTGTTGCTGCTGAACATTATCACCACTCATTTGACAATGAAATCACTTTCTAACCTTTAAAGATATGTTGAAGGTCCTGTAGTCATATTTATTTATATATCATTTATAAACAAATAAAGACATAGAGAAATGTCTGTGCTCAATTTGTATGTCCTGAAGCAGAGCAATATTATTATTTTAGTTCTAGTTTTTCTGTTTTTTCGGAATTATACCTAACAAACTAGGAAATTGTGAAATTGAGTGACCAGGAAAATGCTGTTTTTTTATCAGCAAAGAAAATGTTATAGATAACTTTTTGACCACCGTGGATATTAACTGCAGAAAAGCTGTGAGTTTTGTTGCAGTAAATCATTTTGTGTGGTGTGTAAAATTTGCAGCTCTGTGAATGTGACTCTAATGTTAATGGATGAGGCCACAACCTAATATATTTAAAAGTAATATCAGTGCCAGTGGTTGACCAGAGTACAGGTGGCCCAAAGCTCAACTGGGTCTGGACACACATCTTTGATGAATCACCAGAAGAGAATATAATGCCATGATTTGCTCCAGGCCCATGAAGAGTTACAGTATCTGTCATCAGTATTAACCTATTACCACATAATGTAGAAGATAATTATTCTCAGAAAAAATATTTATATTGTGACGGAAGAAAAAATGCAGTGCAACATTTTCTGAATTCTTTGCTGACAAACGAATGCACCAGTAAACTTCAGACAATCTGAGTTACTCTAGTCACAAGTGTTCATGTGCAGTTATTGTGCGTGTTTATAGCTGCTGTGGCTCCAACTACACGACCTCATTTCCTTGCAACCTTCAGGCTTTTTTTCATAAAAAGAGGAGAGAGCTTAATTGTTTTTTATATTCCACATGCACATACAGCAGAACACAGCAACTCCTGAATGAGGGGGTCCCTCTTACTCCTGCTACTAAGACAATAATATATGTGTGTGTGTGTGTATATATATATATATATATATATATATATATATATATATATAATATAATTTTTAAAAATTTAATCAGGGTGTAACTCCACAAAAGTCATGTTTTGACTTACAGATGAATGGATGAAGCCTTTAAGAAACTGAGACCTTTAATTTTACAGACACATATTCAGTGCCGTCATATGATGTTACCATGCAAAGCAATTGCCAGTGGCCAGTAAGGACTAGACGTGACCCTTATGAATTATACATTCAGTGTTGAGCCATTGCCCAGAGGAAGCATCATGTTAGCTTAGCTTTACCTGTCCAGTAATTCATCACGATTAAATGCTCAGACATCTGTTGGCTTTTGAGACATTGTACCTCAAATATTGCAATTCATCCATTTTTAAAACTTTAAATATTATTAAACTTATTTTGCTAAATAACAAACATGGTCAACATACTATATATATATGTAAACTCGTATTTTTGTGGATATTCTGCAGAAAAACAGTGTTAAAACTGTTATTGTTTTAACACTGTTGTTTTATAACTTTGTTATTGTTATTATTGTTTTTGTATTAACTTAATTAGGTGTTAATTTCATTGCCTTCAAGGACATGAGTAAGAATCAGGAACACACTGCAGTTCACAAAACTCACAAAAGGGCCAGTAGCAGGGGCGGATGTACACAGAGCCTAAGGGGGACAGCTACCTGGGTGGGTGGGTGTGTTTCATGTTGGATTGAACTTTCTGAAACTTTAGCTGGAGACGTGTGTTGGGACAAGTCTGCCAATAATGCCAATTAAATCACAGTGATTACACTGAATATAAAAATTACACTGTTAAATAGTATAAGTTATATTCCAGCAACAGATCACAGACAAAAGTTGGTGTGATCAGTGAATCGTGAATCTGTAACAGGACAAGAACAATAAATATTCTTGTTATTTCTCACATTCAAACCATGTTAACTTGTTCCTGTTTGATAGCACACTTCTTTCATGTGCAATATTGCTCTCTGAATAGTGACCATTATTCTCTGTGGTAATTCCATCAAAGTAAGGTCACCCTCCGACCGGGGCAGACTGCGTCATGGGTTTGGTTAAAAGGTCAAAAGAGTTTTAAAGGTTAACGGCCTGTGGCAATAGAATGACAGTATGACCCTTCTCTTTGACATGTTCTCTTTTTAATAGTACTTTACCATTTTATTCATTCCACAGCCACTCAGACACTCTCTCCTCATGATCGCTTACGGCTTTTTTTAATGCAGTAGAACATCATGTGTTTGTGCTAGAGTGGCCAGTGCTCTCCATAATCCAGAAAACAAACATCTCTCTCTCTCTCTCTCTCTCTCTCTCTCTCCCTTTCTGTCTTTATTTGTCTCTATCTCTTGTTTATTCAAATTTGTGACCCTTGCTTTAGGGATTCAAGGCAACAGTCACTAATAGCCCTCATACCCCCTCCCTGCTGTGTCTGTCAGCCTCTCTTTCTGTATAATACAAACATGCACACATGCACACACTGGTTCTTGTCAGAGGAGGAGCAACATCAACGTCAGGTTACTTTCAGCTTCTCTGTCTGCTCCAGTGTGTCGACAGAAGTGAGAGTAACATGGACAAAACTTGAACTGTCATTTAAAGCAGACAAGGTAAGATGGCGTTTCTCTATGGATGTTTACCAAACTGCTGCAGGTAAGGACACTATTTTAAGAAATCTACCTACATTTTGAAACAGTTACTTTGAGCAGATTTTAATATCCACTTGCTGAAGCACCAGTTGACAGCACATCTGTAAAAAGAAATTTCCTATAGGTAAAGTTTTAACTGAATCTGAATTTGTGTGAACTTGTGTTGGACACATGTATAACAGACAGGTATTCTTATGCTATGAAGTGGAAAAGTCAATGTGTATGTTCTTGTGTGTTGTGATGAAAATGTCAATGCAGACTCACAAACAGTGCAAAAAACAAACTATATGTGATACATCAAAATACTGGTTGAAATTGTACACTATACATGGCAATTGAGAAAGGTTTTATTTATTGTAGCAGAACTGGGTTTTATTATTACTCTGATTCTGCCCAGAGCGGAAAGGATTCAATCAGCCTCCCAGCTCTGGATTCCCCAGTCTCCTTGCTCCCGAGGAATCCCCATAGATGCAGCATGTTTCTGTCTAAGAGGGAAATTAGATTGCAAACGGGCAGCTCCTCCCTGAAAACTGTAGGTCTACAAGATTAAATCAAGTTATATTTTAATCTTTGCTCACTAACACTGTGGTGCTCTTTCTTATTTTATCATTTCCCTCTTTTATACCTTAGGTATCTTATCATAGTTTTATTTTGTATTTTTCTTGCCGGGGTCAATCCATTATTTGTGCTTTTTTCTCTCTGACACTATTACGGTGCTTCAGTGGTTTTCTCTTCTCTTTGTCAAATTTCTGTGTGAGGCCAAAGCTCAGGTTGATGTGAAATGTCCCACTCTTCAGATTCAGGACACACAACAACCATAATTAAATCTGTAAAATGCTGTGAAACAAATGCCTCAAACTACATTATGTGTGTGAATTGTATATTTCTGTGCACTTTTCATCTGCACAAACATCAAAATATTATAAAAATAACATTACAAATTCCAGCCAGGAACAAAAAAGTAGAAAAAAACATTTACCAGATAAAAAAAAATGAAATCAATAAAAAATTTATGAGGTACTGTCGTAGACTGTAGTCATTAATTCCTCCTTTTGATCAAACTGTGTACCCTGTACAACGTCCACAATCACAGATGTGCTTCCCCACCTGCTTTTGTCTCTGCAAACAAGCCCTTTGTTTCATCGTCTCATCTGCTGGTAACTGCTGACTCTGCAGTGTTTATGATATCAAACAGACTTTTTAAAGCAGAGCTCACCCTGCCAGATGAGTACTACTATCCTAGAAGCATATTAGTGGTGCAGCTGTTGCAGGCAGCATCTGCTGGATCTAATTACTTTCTGTGCCTGTCAAAGAAATACTGTTTGCCTCTTTGACTTTTACCAGTAGGCCTGAATAACAATTAGAGAGGTTCTGTAATTTAGGCATTATTAGTGTGAATGAAGGGATGATGAGGATGAGCTTTTGAACAGGCAGTGATCCCCTGCTCTGTAGCACTATAGTGTATCATACTACAGTATATGCTGTACACATGCTCCACTAGATTTCTCTTGGCATCAACACTAATGAACTTGCATGTTGCTCTAGTCTCATAAATAAGGTTTCTGCAAAAATCTCATATGTTAGGTCGTCCATCCATCATCCTATACCTCATTTTTCTTTTAAGGGTCGCCGGAGTGCTGGAGCCAATCTCAGCTGTCATTGAGTAAGAGGCGGGGTACACCCTGGAGATGCTGCCAGTCTATCATAGGGCTCACATATATAGACAGACAACCATTCACACACATTCACACCTATGGGCAATTAGAGTCACCTATTAACCTAACTGCATGTCTCTGGATGGTGGGAGGAAGCTGGAGTACCTGGAGGAAACCCGCACAGACACAGAGAGAACATGCAAACTCCACACAGAGAGGCACCCTGGTGGTGGAATCAAACCCAGGTGCTTCTGTCCGCAATAACCACTACACCATTGTATTGCCCCATGCAGGGCTTGTTAGGTTTAATAGAAAACATATTCTGACTTAATCTTGAAAAGGATAAAGCCGTTAATGAAACTGAGACCTTTAACTATCATATTCATGTATACAGACACAAATTTATATGATGTTACCATGCAAAGCAATTGCCTGTGGCCAGTAAGGACTAGACATGACCCTTATGAATTATACATTCAGTGTTGAGCTTTAAAAACACACAAGCCATCGCCCAGAGGAAGCATCATGTTAGCTTAGCTTTACCTGGTCAGTAATTCATCATGATTAATGTCCGGACATTATATGCCTTTCAGACATTGTGCCACCACCAGTTATTGCATTGAATACAAGAGATTGTATTAAACATGAAATGTTTCTTATATATAAACTTTGTCCATTATCAAACATATTCAACATATATTTTTAAATTCACATTTTAATGTATGTTGTGAAGAAAATGGTGTTAAAACTACTATGTTATATAATGTGGTGAATTTGATTATTTCTTGATTTTAGTTTTGTTGTATGCTGTAAAGACTATAGCTAGAAGAATGATGAATGAATTGGGGAAGATAACCATTATTATATTAATTCTTGCTATGGAGGAAAAAATGCATAATTATTGCACTGAATGGATGATAGTGCTGGTGCAACTAGAAGAGCAATTAGTTTAAAGACTTTTATAAAAATCACAATTTATTAAAATGTGTTTATCCAGGATGAAGACAGCAGCTGTCTCTGAGTGCGTATATGAGATAAAACTCCACCTGTGATACTACTACATTTATTGGCTTGTATAGTACTGTTACGGCAATGGGACAACTCTTCCAAGAAACGTCACTTCTGTTGAGCTGCATCAACCTGGGCTGATTTTATGTCCCAGTCCACCTCTGGTCAATGCCACATATTGATTTGTGTTTATGACGAATGGTGAAACAACACGAGAGAGACTCGTGGTCATGTTTTCTTTCTCAGCTGTGACAGAAAAAGACTGGAATGGGTCTTTGATGAGTAAGTCGTAGAGATAGAGATGCTGTAATGAAGTTTTATCTGGCTGTAAGAGCAGGAAGGAAACATCTCAAGTACAGTATGATGTTATCATGTTGCCTAATGGAGTCACTTACAGGGCTTCAGTAGTATGCAATAACCCATACGGTCTCAACTAAGTGTCTTTACATTGATTTTCTGATCAGAAAATATCAGGTAATCACATTGTTGTACTGTATATGGTGCAGATCTATTAAATGTTCCTTCTGTTTCTTGGTATTTCTTGGTTAATGGTGCTTTGTTCTAATTGTAGTGGTTTGATGTCAGTTTGCTTGTCTGGAGACATTTTTAAATACACAATCTATTATTAATGAAAAAAACAAACATACAGGTATCTTTTTGTGCATAATATATATGTTGTTTAGCAAATGCTTTTATCCAAAGCAAATGACAGCATTATGAATGGACCTGCATTTTTAGCGTGGGTGGTCCCAGAGGAAATCTGTCTGTTTTCAGTCTTTCGTAACTCACAGAACAGGCAGTTCTAGCACCAACGAATAATTCACTTCTCTTTTTCTCACCATTGTTCTGCAGATTAACCTTATTTAGCCTCAGAGAATCTGTCCTGCCTTGACATTAAGTATATTTGAACATCTGTCTCAAAGAGAAAGCACAAATAGACACGTGCATGCTCACTCTCATTATCTGTTCTGTATCTTCCCAAATGGAAATACCAACTTTAAAATACCAGACAGGCAGTGCCTTCTTCATATCCACGAGTAGAGATGTTGATGGGAAATGGTTGCTATACATACCTGGAGGACTGTGATAACAACTTGACATTTTTGAACTGGCTCTCACATACAGATTAGATACTCTCTAGATATTAGATCAAAGGATATTTTGTGAATTCATGGCCAAATGAGAAATTTAAATGAACTCTCTAGAGGTGTAGGTGGCCTCATTCAACCTGTCAAGTCAGATTTCATCAGACTTAAGGCTTCCAGGTTGTTTACGATGTAGGTGTATATGTATGTATGTATGTATGTGAGAATAGCTTGGCAAAGAAGGATAAAAATAGATCAAAACTAATATTAGCCTGGTTTAAAATCTGTTAATTTCTGAGGCATCTTACACCATTTAGACTAATCAGATGTACATTTTTTGAATAACCACTGATTTACAGATATGAGATAATACTTACTGTGTAGGTTTACACAGTTTAAACTCAAGCCCAGTTGCAATGTGTTATTCCTGCTGTATATTTCAAACACAGCTGCTGCAGCCTTTATTTGCTCACCTGTCCATCCTTTACACCTGAGCCAAACCGTGGGCTCAGAAACACTCAAGCATCCAACCAGCTGCTTATGCAAAGAGAAGTTAAGCTTGTTTTTTTGCTTCTGTGACTGTGCAGCCAAACACAAAACGTTTGTATGCATCTGTGAGGCAAAATGTCTGGAAAATGTTATAACCTTTGTCATTACCAGGTACTAAACAGATGTGACTCGGAAGCATCCGTAAGAAGGATAAGAGACAGAATGGAGAATTCATCCCACATCACCAACACCAGCAATGGTGATAACACCTCCCTCAGTTCATACACAACTGTGGAGATAGTGCTAATCACTCTGGTGGCTGGATCTCTGAGTCTGATCACTGTTATTGGAAACATCCTGGTCATGCTTTCTATAAAGGTCTGTGTTTTCTTGTTTTGCTTATTCATGATTAATGGCGTTTCAACCAGTCATCATTGAACACTTTGAAAAGCATGCTCCGATTTAGAGATAAGAATAAAGCATGTGCAACCCTGTGCAGAGGGGTAATCCAATAATATGAGAACATGCATCCTAAGATTAGTGTGTGACGGCCTGCTCCGTGTTGTTTCTCTAAAGGTAAACAGAAACCTGCAGACTGTCAACAACTACTTCCTGTTCAGCCTGGCCTGTGCAGACCTCATTATCGGCGTCTGCTCCATGAACCTCTACACTGTCTATATTGTGATTGGCTACTGGCCCTTGGGAGCGGTGGTGTGTGACCTGTGGCTGGCTGTTGATTATGTTGTCAGCAACGCCTCAGTCATGAACCTGCTCATCATCAGCTTTGACCGTTACTTCTGTGTCACCAAACCTCTCAGTTACCCAGCACATCGAAGCACCAAGATGGCGGGTCTGATGATAGCAGCGGCCTGGGTCTTGTCTTTCATCTTGTGGGCTCCGGCCATTTTGTTCTGGCAGTTTATCGTAGGAGGGAGAACTGTGCCACCTGGTGAATGCTACATACAGTTCTTCTCAAACCCAGCAGTGACATTTGGGACAGCCATAGCAGCTTTTTACCTTCCAGTGGCCATCATGATCCACCTTTACTGGCGCATCTCCAAAGCCAGCCGCAGTCGCATAAGGAGAGACAGCAGGAAGATCTCAGGTACCAGTCTGGGAGAAGGTCCCTCTCACAGCCAGGAGGAGGGCTGTGAGAACCAGAACGACTGCACCACAACAAGAGAAGCACTGAAGGAACCTGGAGATGTGAAGGAGAAGGAAATGTTGCAGCAACAGAATGGAAACGGCCCCTGCAAGGAAGAAATTATTGAGCAGGCGGACTCAGCGACAGAAAGTATCCATGCTTCAACATCTAAGGACACAGGACTGAACAATGGGAAGAAGACAAATCAAACACAGCCACCTTCCTTGGAGAATTCAGCTGCTGATAAACTGGTCACAAGGACACTGTTCAAGGTAAATTTTGTTGCTGTAAATCTGACCAGATTTACACCTGTTGCCATTTTTAGTAAACATAAACAACCTCCTGTGTGGTCTAGATGAATAGTGGTCGCGGTCCCCGGAGAATGAAACCCAGCGATTATTGACCTCTTGACACCACCATGAGGTTCATGTTTGAGGTCTTGGGTAAACTATCTCATTAACAATTGCAAGAATTGTCATGAAATCTGGTCCCAGACATTCATATCGTCCTTAGAAGGGATAGAACCACCATCAGCTCAAAATTTGATTCTGAATAGAATCTATTAAGATGGTAACCTCCAAAAAAATAAGATGGTGAACAGAATTTACATAAGATTTATGAAACATTTTAGTGTCTTCCAACTCATTGTCTTTTTTGGACCTGGATGGTACACCAACCTTTACACCCCTTTTACTGTATACTATACATTCAGCATCAAATGACTGAAAGTTAGTGATTAACTGGAGTGATTGAAAGTGAATATTGAACTTGAATTTGCAGTAGCCAGAAACATGTCTCCAAAGGAAGAATAATGTAGCTCTATGTCTGTTAGATATGGACATAGATAAATGATTGATCTCACTCCACAGTCTCTCACTTTCTCTCATTACAGAATTGTAGGACATTTCGTGTCCCATTCTTTAAATTTCAAAAAATTCAAGCAGATAATACTAAAACATACACTTGTTGCGTAATCTGTATTTGAGACAAAATGTAAATATAGTTGCTCAAAAATTAGTTCCAAAATATTATTTAAAATACCAAATTACTGACAAGCACCCTCTAAAGTGATTTTTCCTTGTCCCACCCTCCAAATGACAAACTTACATATGAGATGTAACAGATAAATGTAAGTATTGTGCTATTGATATATGTCTCTTTTAAATGAGAAAACGTTTTTTTAAACAACATATCTTAAATTAATTATGCAAGGAAGTTGTGTCACACAACGCATGCGGGACCCTGTTATCAAAACATATTTAGCCTTGCAGAGGAAGAGAAAAAGCACTATGTCACATGACAGAGGAAGTAACATAAACAAGCTATTTACTGACACATGGGTAGGTTGACACAAAGGTTGGTTCTTCTATTTATTCATGTTTTTTCAGTTTTGATTGAGTGTGTTACACTAGACAAGGCAATACTATTATTGTTATTATTAGAGTAAGACAAATTATTTAGTTATGTTCCTTTATTTATATATTTAGGTTTGTCCTTGACATTGATAGTAAGATAACATCCCACAGCAAGCATCTATTCCTGAGAAAAGTTAACTTTAGCATTGATTTGCAACCCTGTTACTGTAATTAGGGTAACAGGGTTGAGTTTACACGAAAGGGATTGTTTTTTCTACACTAAAATTAAATCTATGTATATATATATATATATGATTTAGCATAATCTACATTGTAGTACAAGCTGTCCATTATGGTGCATTACACCAACAAGCCACTTTGCATGCTGGGTTTTGCTATGTGGGGCTGCTGTGAAAAAGTATATGCCCCCTTCCTGATTTTTATGTTTTTGCATATTTGTCACATTTAAATGATTCAGATAATAAACAAAGATAACCCATGTAAACAAAAAAAATCCAGTTTTAATTGATGATTTTATTTATTAAAGGAAAAAAAATGGTTTAACCACCCTTAGCAGCAACAACTGCAATTAAGTGTTTGCAATAACTGGCAACGAGTCTTTCAGATCGCTGTGGACAAATTTTGGTCCACTCTTCTTTGCAGAATTGTTTTAATTCAGTCACAGTGAAGGGTTTCTGAGCATGAACAGCCTGATTAACATCATGCTGCAGCATCTCAATTGGATTCAAACCTTCATATTGTTTTTTAAGCCATTCAAATATGGACTTGCTAGTGAGTTTTTTTTCCTGCTGCAGGACCCAAGCTGCGCTTCAACTTGAGTTGCAAACTGATGACATTCTCCTTTAGGATTTTTCGTAGAGAGTAGAATTCATGCTTCCATCAATCACAGCAAGTCATCCAGGTCCTGAAGCAGCAAAGCAGCCCCAGACAATCACACTACCACCAACGTGTTTGACTGTTGGTATGATGTTCTTTGTATGAAATGCAGTTTTAATTTTACACCACATGTAACAAGATGCCAGCCCACAGAACATGTTTCCCAAAGTCTTGGGGATCATCAAGTTGTTTTTGGCAAAAGTCAGACGAGCCTTTATGTTCTTTTCGCCTTGGAACTGGATGATATTTTTGCCCAGTTTCTTTCTTATGGTTGACGGTTGATGGTACGACCTGCAGTTCTTTAGATGTTCTTCTGGGTACTTTTTTGACCTCTTGGATGGGTTGGGGACCAAAATGGGGTAATTGTGGTCGGGGAAGTTCACCACTGTTGCAAGTTTTCTCCATTTGTGGATAATGACTCTCACCGTGAGTCCCAAAGCTTTTGAAATGCCTCAATAACCTTTTCTAGAGTGATTGGCCTACTTTACTTTGTCTGACAGGTTTTATTTAAGTAATTTCTTGAATTCAACAGGTCTGGCAGTAATCAGGGCTGGTTGTGGATGGTGAAACAGAACTCAACCCTAAAAAAATCAGGAAGGGGGCAAATACATTAGCACTGTATATCAGCATCCAAACCGAAGGGTCCTGTTACTTTAGTTTTAACCCTGTTACCATGTACATTTTATTTAAAAAAAATATTAAAATTTTCAAAGCTCATGAGGATTTCATCTGTTGTTCTTTTAATAATTTGAGTGATTATACACATTAGGTATTTAGGCAAATATAAAAAAAAACACTGAAATGAGTAAAAATAAACGTGACTACTGAAAAATTGGGTACGATAGATTTCAAAAGTTACTTAAATTAACATAATTCAACTTCTTTTGTGAGGTTAAATGAGTATTCGATGTTTAATTTCTTGAAAAATGTACTTGTTAGAAATTCATTAGAAAAAAAATATATATATACTTTTATCAAGTTTCTGAGTATTCGTAACAGAGTTGCGCCAAGCACAGACACAACAAATAAATTATCTCATAAAAACTTTATCTTTAATGTCTGAGCTGAACAAATTTTTGCCTACATTGTCCTCCAATTCTACAATGACCCAGAAACTGTGAATGAAAAATTCCTCTTCTCCCATATTTCAGATAACAAAGCAGAGTGCTGTGGCAAAGTGGAAGAGGAAAAGCTTTTCTTCCAGGGAGAGAAAGGTGACGCGCACCATAATGGCCATCCTGGTTGCTTTTGTTGCGACATGGACACCGTACAACGTGATGGTCCTGATCAACACTTTCTGTTCTATCTGCATCCCAAACTCCCTCTGGACCATCGGCTACTGGCTCTGCTACATTAACAGCACCGTCAACCCAGCCTGCTACGCCCTGTGCAACCCCACCTTCAAAAACACTTTCAAGCACCTCCTTCTGTGCCAGTACAAGAACATACGCGCAGCACGATGAGCTTGAAGAGTGTTTGTGATGACAAGATGACAAATACTGAAGTGAACATATTGTTGAGAAATAGACTTGGTGTATTCTTATTGTACACGTTTCAGTGGTTGATCCTCATTGCCACTGAAATGAAACTGTGTTGTGCTAAACTTTTGATTATATTTTGAAACAGACATGGTATTGTCCAGCAATGCTCAGAATAATGTATTCTGGTGTGAATTAATTTTTACTTGTTGTTTTGCTGTTTTACTTTGACAGGACGTTTTCCTCTTTGCTCCTTCTCTACATAAGCTTGTGAAGTGTGTTGTTTAATATGCAACCTGTTCCTGCCCCAGCAGTAAAACTGTGGTTATAGTGATGCTTTTGTGACCAAGTGATTTTCAGTATAAGATCATTTCAGTGAAAGAAGAATAAGATAAACTATTCAAACATTGTACTTGCAGTAGTAGTGCATAATAACCCTTACTTAACAGTAGCTATCATTTATTAAGGCTCTGTGTGACCCTTATTGTAAAGTGTGAACACGTTTCCCTTAAGCAACACTTTAAAAAATACACAGAAGTGCATAACCCTTACTTAACTGTAAGTAAAATTTAATAAGACTCTGTGTGACCCTTATTGTAAAGTGTAAAACATGTCCCCTTAACTAACTTTAAAAATACCCAAGAGCACAGAATAAACATTACATAAATGAAGTAACATTTATTACAGCTGTTTGTGACTTTTATTGCAAAGACAAAAACATGTATCTGTCGTGGAAATAAACAGAATTTCTGTCAAGATGGTCTTATAAGAATTATAAAAAATATAGTTAGAAATAGTTTATCCATTATCATAACCGCTTGCCTACTAAAGGGTCACAGGACTATATCCCAGCTGTCACTGGGTGAGACAGGTCACCAGTCTATCACAGGTCTGACATAAAGAGACATTCACAGCTATTGACGATTTAGAGTAGAGGTGTTAAAACTGCTTTAGACTGTGAGAGGAAGATAGTGTACCCTGAGAGAAGTAGAAAAGCATGTGGAGTCAAACACAGATCCTTCTTGCTGTGAGGCGACATTGTTACCACCACACCACCGTACCACCTGGAAAAGTTTCACTTATGTTGAATATCTGCATGTTATAAATTTACAATGGTTAGCACATTGCTGTCTATGGTTAAGTAATGCATTGTCTATATTCCTGCATTTTGTAAGTGTTACGCAAGGAACACCTGTTTTCAAGGGTTATAAAGAGTTAAATAAATATTATTAAGCACTTTAATGTTACTAAAGGGATATTTTATGGAAATAGTTAATTTTACTATTACTATAAATGTGCTAAAGGTTATGTATTCGTAATGTCGTTATATATTGTGAGACTGTCTCTGTTGTCTTTGTTTTGCTTTAATGTCTCGGACAGCAGATAGGATGGAGACGACCATGGTAAGACATGGCTTGGGGAGTAGAGTTTAAAAATAGCTGTCTAACAGTCAGTTCTTTGTTCATTTTGCTGTGAACCCTCTCATGAGAGTATTGCTGTATAACTCAGTCACATTTCCTTTGTTCTTTCTTATTTTTTTATAATTCTTATATACTTTATATAATAAACCTCTTAAAAGACCATCTTGACAGAAATTCTGTTTATTTCCACGACAGACACATGTTTTCTTCTTTGCAATAAAAGTCACCAGCTGTAATAAATGTTACTTAATTTATGTAATGCTTATTCTGCATATTTTCTAGGTATTTTGAAAGTGTTAGTTAAGAGGACATGTTTTACACTTTACAATAATGGTCACAAAGAGCGTTAATAAATGATAATTACAGTTAAGTAAGGTTTATTATAATCTACAGGGTATTTTTAAAGTGTTACTTAAGGAATTTTTAGTATTGAACTGATAAGTTTCATGAAGCTGGGTGAACAAATGAACATCACACTCTTATATTAACAAAACAGGTTGAGCTGTGAATTTGATATACATGATAATTAACATATTTATCAACCATTTACTTAACACCTGAATTAGCATGTAAGCCCTAAATACATTTCAACAAGAGACATTTGTGAACTGTGTCACGGTGTCGTGCCAAAGAGTGATGGTCTGCCAGAAACTGATTACCAAGCCTGAGAGTGCGCACAGCCTGTTAAAGACGCATCACAAAGTTTCCATACGACTACAGCTGCTTCTTTTGGTCTCACATCGTCATAAAGTGCAAAAACTATTCACTACATGTATCCCAGAGCTAATAGTGAAGGTATGTCTTCCTCAAATGTAAAGGTTTGGGGAGTTTGTAACTAAATAATTGCAATAACGAAGCCATTTAAATCAGTCCTCGGTCGTATCTGTGCTGTAAAACGATAAGATTAGGTCATGAAGCAGGACTCAGATGGTTCACATGCGATATATTAATGTATATTCATGTTTGTAAAGGTTCCTACGTCTGCCTGTGTTTCACTACACAACTAATGTCAACAATATATATCAATAAAGGAAATTATTCAGTCATTTTAATGAGTCAGTGGATTTTTCCTGCTCAATGATACAGTATAAACCATCCAGTCCATTTTTACCACTTAAACCCTTCTACAAGACCAGTGTAACCAGTAAAATGCTGTTTTCTCATTGCCAAAAATTGATTAAAGTCTATATACTTTTACTGAAAGACATTTTCTGCTTCAGTTTAACTTTACTGTACTCTTGTGGTCTATATTTACACAATTATTAAACATCCAATAATATTTACCACTTTTGCCACCTTTATAGGACCAGTCTGTCCAGTCTGTCTGAACAGTCCTTTCTACCCTCCTATAGGACCAGCATAACGAGTAAAAGGCCGTTTTCTTATTGCCTTTCACACAATAATGCAGAAATAACCCTTTACTAAATAGATATTGGCCTTAATCACTTTTTGACAATGTGAAAACAGCATTATACTTGTTAGACTGGTCTTATATAGGTGTTTAAAGTAGTAAAAATTAATAAGATATTTATTAATTTGGTAAATATAATTACAAAGAGTCCAATAAATTTAAATTGAAGCAGAAAATGTCTTTCTGTATATATAAACTGCTCAAAAAAATAAAGGGAACACTTAAACACACAATGTAACTCCAAGTCTCCATGGTGCATTCTGCTGCCTGCAACATCCCCCAGCATGACCAGTTTGACAGTGGGTCAGTAATGGTGTAGGGTGGCATTTCTTTGGGTGGCCACACAGCCCTCCATATGCTCGCAGGTAGTCTGACTGCCATTAGGTACCGAGATGAGATCCTCAGACCCCTTGTGAGACCATTTGCTGGTGCAGTTGGCCCTGGGTTCCTCCTAATACAAGACAATGCTGGACCTCATGTGGCTGGAGTGTGTAAGCAGTTCCTGCAAGACTAGGGCATTGATGCTATGGACTGGCCTGCCCGCTCCCCAGACCTGAATCCAATTGAGGGAGGTCATACAGGCACTTGAAGGTCACACACACTACTGAGCCTTATTTTGACTTTTTTTAAGGACATTACATCAAAGTTGGATCAGTCTGTAGTGTGTTTTTCCACTGTGACTCCAAATCCAGACCTCCATGAAACATTTGATTGCCATTGATAATTTTTGTGTGATTTTGTTGTCAGCACATTCAACTATGTAAAGAAGATGTCTTATTTTTGTGTTCCCTTTATTTATATTTGAGCAGTGTACATAGGACGTAATCACTTTTTGGCAGCGTGAAAACAACTTATACAAAGTCTTATACAAGTATTTACAGTAGTAAAAACTAATAAGATGCTTATTAATTTGGTAAAATATAATCCCAAACCCCATTTAAATTCTATAGTCTGTATATATACATTGGACGTAATCACTTTTTGGCAATGGGAAAACGGCATTGTGCTGGACAGACTGCTCTGGGATACATGCAGTGGATAGTTTTTGCACTTTAAGACGATTTAGGACCAAAAGCAGCTGTAGTCGTATGGAAACTTTGCGATGCAAAGGCTGCCTTTAACAGGCTGTGTGCTCCCTCGCGCTTGGTAATCAGTTTCTGGCAGAGCAGACAATCACTTTTTGGCACAACACCGGCGCCGGGTTTTACCATTTAGTTCATTTATTTATTTTATTAGAAATCGAAACAAAAGAAAAAAACACATCTCTCGAAGGGGAAAATGTGTAGAGGATTTCTGCAACTTACCACGGTGTCTCGCTGGCTCCTGACTCAGACCCCCTTGTCCACAAATCTTTTTTCCTTTCTCTTGCCACGGCTGAGGCCCATCTCTTTAAATAACTTAGCTCACGCCCACTTCCCAATCTGACAGCGGGTGAGTATTAAAATCAACCAGGGTATACTTGGGACTGTGACAACTGATACTTACTGTTATTTAGTGTAATGTGTAATGCTCATCGTAAGGTTAAAAATGGTTGTTATAAACATGAATTAATGTATACATTAATGCCTTAGTTAACATAAAGGACATTAGTAAATTATTAGTAGATGCATTAGCTAACCTTACTTACCTGTTAGTTCATGCTTAATAATGCATTAAGTAATGTTAATTAATGTACCCCTTTTCTAAAGTGTTACCGTTTTCACTGTAGCTGACTTCATTTTTTCTCTCTTACAAATGAAGGTGTGGTCATTTATGCACCTTTCTACTGAGAGCAAAGTGTACTGCGCACAATTACATTTATCTGTGGCCTCAGTTAATACTTGACTTAGGTTTTCTTTCTTTCCTTAGAGCTCCCTTCTCCTCTATGGAATGTGGAGAGCGTCACAATACAATAAATCTAATTAATTCACACATAATTATTAGATATTTAAAAAATATATATTTATTTTTAAGTAACTAAATATATCCATGTCATTAAAAAATAAGCATTTAAATAGCGATTAAATGGCGATAAATAGCAGTTTAAATAGGCATTTAAATGCTGCTGCATGCTGTGAAATAAATCTGTCACCTTGACCCATCAAACTCAGTGGGCGGGTCTAACACTGTTTGCTAGTCAGACATTGGTCTGGTCTGGTTCTCCTCGTAAAGCATCTGAATAGTTGCTAACAGGTTGGTGAGAGATTTTCTAAACTTTATATTAAATCAGGAGTGACTGATACAGAATATGTAACCAGTAAAACGGAATATTTATCGAATTTCTTGGAGTTTTCAGCCTTGTGGTCTGACAGACAGCAGGAAGTGTGTGTGTGTGTGTGTGTAGCTTCTTTGATTTACTTGGCTCAGTGCATCTCATCAGACTCCTTCTCACCCTGCCTTTAGTAAAGAGAGTCACTACCTCTACTGCAACCCAGAGGAAAATGTCACAGCATTAGAGCTCGATAAAATCAATCCTCCGATCCTGGATCGAACTCCGTAAAAAATCCCTTAGATTGTTCCACACGCTGACCGGAGCAGACCTAGCAAACATCATTAATTCAATGACGCCATTAAAGTTCACTGGGCGAAACTGTATTAACTCTCTTACTAAAGGCAGGAGGAGGAGTCTGATGAGATGGCTAGCTGCACTGAGCCAAGTAAATCAAAGAAGCTACACACGCACACTTCCTGCTGTTTTTCAGACCACAAGGCTGTAAACTCCAAGAAATTCAAGAAATTCATCTGTTTTACTGGTTACATATTCTGTATCAGTCACTCCTGGTTTAATATAAAGTTTAGAAAGTCTTTCACCGACCTGTTAGCAACCGTTCAGATGCTTTACGAGGAGAACCAGACCAGACCAATCATCTGACTAGGAAACAGCGTTAGACCCGCCCACTGACTTTGATGGGTCAAGGTGACAGATACATTTATTTCACAGCGTGCAGCAGCATTTAAATACCTATTTAAACTGCTATTTAAATAGCAGTATTTAAATTAAATTTAAATTAAATGCCTATTTAAATAGCGATTTAAATGCCTATTTAAATCGCTATTTAAATGCTTATTTTTTTATGACATGGATAAATTTGGTTAATTAAAAATAAACACATATTTTTAAAATATCTAATAAATGATGTGTGAATTAATGATACATTTAAACAGCTATTTAAATAAATGTTTAAATGCTTATTATATTTATTAAATTGTGTCACTCTCCACATTCCATACTCCTCTGACCTGTTTTCTTTTGAGTAATTTGGACTGTTAAAAATATTTACTTTCAATAGCGGTATTACATGAAAAAAAAAAACGACTGTTAGTGACCGGTTTACTCACCTCCCTCCATGTCTGTCTGTCTCTCGCCTCAGTACCGTGAGCTCAGCTCCTCCGTCTCACCAGCAGCCCTTCTGGTTCACCACCTTGGTTTAGCCTTCCCCCCTCCACCATTACTTTTGTAAGTTGGGTTGGTTTTGGTCAGTCCACCTATAGTTCCTAGGTCACCGGTCCATAGTTTCTCAGTTTCAGAGTTGTAGCTTTGTGTTTTGTACTCATGTGTCTGGTTTGGTTTGGGTGATTATGTGTACTTCGTTTCTGCTCCCTTGTACTTCGTGTACTTCGTTAACCTTAATTCATGTTTCTTCCTGCCTGGTTTGTTTCCTGCCTGGTTTGTTATGTTCAGCTCCTGTGCTTGTTACTTTATGTTTCATCTTGATCCTTTGTCTTTAGTAATAGTCCCGTTATATTTAGTAGTCATTTTCTCTGTGTAATTTAGCCTCCATGTCTAGTGAGTTTTAGTTTATCCTGTATACCTCCTTGTTCCTCATTCGTTATTTAAATTCTCTTTTCAGTGTTCAGTGTTCTTCAGTGTGTTTGAGTGCATTAATGGGTCAGCCCTCCCCACCATGACAGTTAACTGCTGCATCATCATGCTGTCTGAACTGATTATTAATTTAATTTAGTTCAATTTAATTTAATTTACATTTAGAAGGGAGGAATCACCTCTGATTGATAGTTGCTGCAGGGTGCTAGCATCTGGTAGGCGCAGTCCAGGAGGCAGGAGTTTTGGTAAGTA
>JAUYWH010000024.1:9933442-10043146 GCA_034779795.1 Ctenopoma multispine | reverse complement strand
GTCTGGATCTTCACCTCAGACCTGTTTGCCTTGGGAGACCCTACCAGGAGCACACGGCTCCCGACAACATAGCTCGGAGGATCACTAGACCACGCAAGCCCTTCTGCCACGACAAGGCCTCGATCCCAGAAGGGAATACAATAATACAATAATCACGGATTTGAAATTTTAAAAAATGTCCATTTGGAGATATAGGATATTAGTGACTCATCTGTGACTGATCACATCATTGATGATAGTTTTAACACCCTCACTAAATGAGTGATATTTTACAGTTTCTACAGTTAAATTTCCAAAACCCTTTATTATTATAAGTAACATCTTAGGGTTCAAAACTTAACTTAATAACAGCGTAATCTGTAAGAGGGACTTCTGAGATACAGCACTCTGAAATTAAAAGAATCACAGATTATGACACTAACCAAAACTCTAGTCTTGATTTTGCAGTGTTATTAGGTTTGAACAAAGAGTATTGTTTTGTTTCTGTCCATTTTAAGCCTCCATGGGTCAAGTAAATTATGAGAGCTACATAACTCTGATAAGATAGGGTAATAGTAGCTGTGTTGGGATTTGGTTGGAAATCTATCTAGGAATTCGTCATAACCATATTGAAATCCCTTCACATAACAATAGTAGCAGTTGTATACTTAATTTTTAGATCATCAATAGCTAGAGAAATATCAGAGAACAGCTGTCATTTTTGAGTTGGGTTATTAAATTCATAAACATTTATTAAAAAACCATAACGAATATCCACGTTTATAACACAGATCAACCAGTGGCCACTGTTACTGAATCTAGATGGCACTATTTTACCAGGTGAGTTACAGAACAAAATAGCCAGACCTGCAGATCTGGAGAAACCATGAGCAAAAATTATATTATCACCCCATTGGTTTAACCTTTTCCATCCTCTGTTGTTGAGCGAGTTTCTTGCAAATTATTCAGTTTGCTTTTTAGCCCTTACAATATAAAAATATGGATTTTTGTTTAGGGTTATCTCATGGGCCCCTAACATTAAGAGAAATTGAAAGAAAAAGAATAAACATTGTCAGCACCATGTAGCAACCGCTAGTAAATATTAAAGTCCAGAAAGAAAGAAAAAAAGAGTGAGATTAATCCCAACTACTGTCCCTTCACAATATGGTGTAATAAGCCATAAGTACTTTAAGTAACCTGCGTTAGATTCTAGCAATACCTTAAGCTTACTTTTAAGTAATTATATGTCCATCGGTGTATCCGGCACCACCTCTGTAGTATGCCCGTTTACAAGCTGCTCTTGCTTGTTCAATCTTTGACCACAGCAGCGCTAGTGATTCCCTGTCTGCCCTGCAGAGATCTTCTATAAAGCCGATGTCCAACTCTTTCCAGATGGCGGAGTTCTTGGTCATCTTCCAAAGTACATAGTGATGTGTTTTCAGGGAGAATGTTAACAGAAATCTGCCGTGTTTTGTTTTGTTTTCCCTTACCAAGCCGGTGAGCGGATTCGACGAGGTAGTTGATGTTGGGAGACCACGAAGGAAATACTTTCATCATCTTTTAGCTCGGCAATCTTTCTTTAATGCAGACACCTCATCAGTCGTACTTTGAGGGTTAGGTTACTTTGCTGCTTAATAACTTTATAGCTTCCAGAACAAGATTCATACCTTCTTCATCCTCCCTGAATCCGTCTTTTTGGTTGCTGGTGGATTTTTTTGTGGGGAGAAAGGAACGTTTCTTTTGAAGCAACCTCCATCTTACCATAGTCCTAGTGACAATTTTGTAGTTCGTTGCTCCTGGACATAGAGAGTTGCTTTTTAGTAGCCATTATTCAGTTTTCTCTGACTTAAAATGCCAAAGGTATTAAAGTAGTTCAAAAAAGCAGTGTCAGACTAGTAGGAAGGTCAAGTTGTATTAAGTCTGGGACAAGTACTTTAGCGTTCAGAACAGCCACTGCACCCGCTCCGCCATCTTGAGCCCTCCCAAGATTCTCCTAAACTTCGTATTGGAGGGGGTTTCAGTGCGCATGCACCAGTTGTAGCGTAGGTCAATGCCAAATATTTTTGCGCCCCAAAGAAACAGGAAATACGTCACACGACCATTCAGTCGCGTTAAATGATTGAGAGAACATAGATGCAGATTTAGTAAGAGAGAAACCCAAATTCGTAGTATTTTTGAAAGGGGTCGAACAGTACTATTCTTCCATTGTTTTTTCTGGAAACACAAAGGCTAAGAGAACAGTTAAATGTTGTACTTTACTTAAACTTTTTATATAAACCTTTTTTATTTCTTTTAGATTGTACTGTACTGTATTTTCTCGATGTCTGCTTTTTTGTATATGTGTTTGTATATGAAGATATATGTATATTTACTTTGGCCCCCTAGTATGGTTCTACTTATTTGTTACTTGCTTTCAATAAAGTTTGATTATATATATATAAAAATTTAAAAAAAATGATTGAGAGAACATTTTTAAACTACACTTAAATGCAGATTATACACAGTAATCACAGTCTGTATAATATACAGATCTTTTATTACATTTTTATTAATTATTTATGTTATTTAATTTCTATCTTCTTCTTCATGTGAGACTGGTGGGGCGGCGCCCGAGCGCTCCCTGTTGACGGCCGCCACTGGTCCTGTGCACAGAAACAAAAGAGAAGACGAGAAGAAGAATGTATAGGAGCAGAGGAATTTTATGAGAAAATATTTAAAACCAGGTAATGATGATGAGGCTGGAACAAGTGGAGCGGGGGAGGAAGCGACGAGCAGTCGCGTCAATATATAGCAGAGTAAGAAACAGCACGTAAACATTTACCATCCTATAACTGTCCCGTAAAGCTCTAGTTTAATGTCTATAAATCTTGTTTAAAATACACAACATTTTCTCCCTCACATAAACAGCGGAGTGTGGTAGCACCATCAGAGATGAGGGAGGTCTGACTCCAGCAGCTGAGCAGGAGAACCAGTTTAGGCGTGTTGTTCAAGTCACAGGCTGGATTGGAAAATCCTTCTGTCCTGCAGACGGGGCCATGACGCCCCCTACAGTCTGACGACTGGGTGACTAGGATGGGACAAGAAGACACTCCAATCCTATGATGCTGTTCACGTATTTCCCATCCGGACTATTTGGGGTTTGAATTTAACAGAGTTTATTAAATGCACATCTGCTGACTACCATGTAACATGCTATTTAACAACAACATTACAATTAAACATTTTTCATAGATTTACTGTTACTTGACAGTTAACCTCTTCTGAGTCAAAAGACTTGTAATGCTTTTAAAGATGACAGTATTTTAACATATTATAACAAAACAAACAGTTATGTCTTGACATTTTTCATGTTTGTTTCTGTTTAATAATTCTGATATAATGATATTTGATATATATACAGCATTTCCCCTTTGCACCTGTGAACTATAAAAACAGAACAGTAAGGAACAGTATTGTGTACTTTTTTTGCTATAGGCTCGTCTTAATTTGGCCACTGCAAATCTGCTGCCTTCCTTTGACTAATTACATTAATCTATTATTAAACATAAATCTTCTAATAAACCCTAAAATTCTGACACAACAAAGTGTATGCTATTCACAAAGGCACTTAAAAGATACATGTTACTGTCTTTTTCTATACTCTTCGGGTTTTGCAAATTGATCAACAATTGCATTGTTATCAATATTTTTGAATCTGGCTGGACACTGTACTCACTTTCAAAGCCTGTGTGGAACACCTATCGAGCAAACTGAATGTCAGACCAGGATTTATATAGAAACAAATCTTGTTTTTGTTTTTTTGCTATTCCAAATCAATTATTGTGAAATTATGTGCATACATGCCTCTACTCCACCTTTAAACCTCTTGAGTTGCATTATTTGTTAACTGTATTTATTGCTCTACTTCAAAAACTGCTGCTCTACCCTCTGGTTTCATATGAATACAGAAACACAATAGAAGAGGTATGAGCTGCAGAAAACTTTGAAACTAGCATAAGTTTTTTTTTTGCTATTTCATTTGTCTCATGACCATGTCATTATTTCAGTGACTTCCTAGTTACATTAAAATACACTTTCTGGTTTCATACAGTTATTATATTGCTCGTGAGTTCACTGAGTTTACATTATTATAATAGGGATTCTGTTTGTTTTTAACCTAGTTAACACTGATTTATGTTTTTGTCTCATAAGTGCATAAAAATCATCTGGTACTTTCAGAGAAGCTTTATTTGCAGAATGAGTTGCCAGCATTTTTGTTCAAGCTAGATGCTATGTAATTAACCCTTCTCCTCGAGAATCCATCTGGTCATATGACAGACATGATCTGTTTTCATAGATTGCTTTATCTCGTCTCTCTCTGATCACAAAGTCCTAAAAATACCCCACTGTCCATGGATTACTGTAATCCAGAGTCTCCCTGTGTTTGTGTGTACCAAGACATGACCTGGCTGAAGATCCTTACTAAACACTACAGGAGAGTTCTCTCAGTCTCTTTTCCTCCTCATTTCTCTTTTTCATACCTGAAACATGTGGTTTTATTCATTTACCTTACTGTTCTGTTCTTTTCTCCTGTATGTCAACTAATCCTACATGAAGTGACGCTGGCAATGTTTTTGAGACAAGTGTAAAATACCTTTAATATTACAGACACAATAACATACAATACCAAATAACAGTTGAGATAATATCAACTAAACAGCCATTACTGTAAGAGATTAATGAGGAGATCCAGTAACTTCCACACCCAATAAAATCCAACAACCCCACCCACATTATTTTATTACAAGTATCCCACAGTCAGTGTGTGTGTGTTGAGGTAGACCTTCTAATAATCCATTGGTTGAGGATGTATCTGAGAACAGCAGATGGTCTGTGCAGCCAATACGCTGCTGGAGCTGTGAGCTTGGTTTAAAAGCAGTTTTAGAAACCAGGAAGTTGCATATCAGGATTCTGTGTGTGTGTGTGTGTGTGTGTGTGTGTGTCCGTCCAGGGATTCTCCCTAAAGAGCTTTGATGCCTTCTCTGCATCACTACACGCTCTAATCACTCATACCAGCTGTCAGTGTGTCGGCCTCCCTCCTCGTGTCTCTGCATTGGCTAGCACCACTTAACCTCACATCCTCTGCAGTCGGCCATAATGGACTCTCAGTGCTCACACTGACACACGATGAACACGTATCAGCTACGGATCACCCTGACTGCTCGATCCAAATATACAGATAAAATATACTGTATGTTTTACCTTTGTTTGATTTTCCTCATTTCTAATCCATTAAAAACATTTCAAATAATTGAACTAGAAAAAAAAATCAGCTCCAGTACACTTAAATTAAATTAACAGTATTTTCTTTACCTACATCTGTTGAACTGTAGCACCTAGAAAACCAAAATATAACTTAAGTCTGCCTTGCATCCTATCCACAAATCCTAGTACATACACATTATACACATTTTTTTTTTTATTTAGTATAAAATTCTTTGTAAACTTTTGCATCATTAATAGAAATAAATCACTAGTGGTGAGGAGTTTAGAAATACTTAAAATATATCTGCAAAACTATTAAAAAAACACTGCAGGATACACACTGCATTGTGCAGACAGCTATCTGTTATTTAGGTTAATGTTATTGGTATGAATGGGGTGGACCAAATAATAGAAACACCTGTGAGTATAACACAACACATTTAAACAGCAGCACAAATTACATCCTTCAGAATGATCATCAGCACCTCTGCAGAACAGAACATATAAGTCTTCACGGAGTAGGATTTATTTCAGAGCTGTAATTCACTGCATTATATTAGACTTGGTGTAGCTAATAAACAGCCAGTTGAATGTAAATCATCTCCTTCATTCCTACAACAGTCAAATCTAAAAATTTTAAAACTTTTTTTTTAATCCAAAAAAAAAAGTGAAGATGTGACCTCAGTGTTCTGTACTTTGGGTTTGACAAATGCTAATACATAAGAGGGGAGCTGATGGATTTGAAGTTGGGTTAGCATTCACTCATTTGTTAGGTTTAAAAAGTCTTACTTGCGTCACTTAGATTCTGCACAGTCCCAGAAACTTAAGCAGGATCAGGCTACACCACAAGCTGAGTTAGCTGCTGCTGCTAACACAAACAGTGAGGATTTACAACCACAGGCGTTCAGCTGCTGGTTTCACAGCACCCATGAACACGATGGATTTATTGATCAGGGTACACACTAGACAACTTACTGCTTAATGGCCTGTGTATGGATTAATGGGTTATGACCCAAGAGTCAAAAGTCTCCATTGGCCCATACCTTCAGTGTTTGAGGTCTAAAGTTACTCTCAAGGTTTGATGTCATGACCAGCTAAGTGTAGCCAACATGACCCTGAGGGAGGAATGGGAGGAGAGGAACTGAGGAGAGAATCTACAATCTGCAAAGATGTTTTCTGAACCAACAGAATAGCTGGAATTTTTTATCTGTTCAGTTATCAGTTTGTTCCTTTGTTTGTTATTCCTCTTTGAAGTGCTACACTTGTTGAGTCCTCACCCAGTTTCTTTGGTGTTCTGAGACTGCAAGTACGCTCAGGGGGAATGGTCAGTTTTCACCCCTCACTGCACCGCCTGCAGTCACTCACACACACACACGCACATGGATTGATGATTGTAATAACAGCCTTTCATGTCTAAACATGAAATCTTTAATGAGCCCAGGAATAGTGGAAATGGATGGGTAAAAGCTCTCGATCAGTTGTTGGCAAGTCTAGAACCACCGGATCCTTCCAGCCCACCAGAGTGAGTTCTACCATTGCCAAACACTGGGGGAGAGAGTCACCACCACATCTGTGCGACAACTGGGGTTCAAGTTACAAGGGACGGCATCTCAGAGATAGAGCACAGGCCTCCATGGCAACCAGTGACATCTGAGAGGGACGGTGCAATCGATCAGATCCGTGGCTCATTCTCCACATCCCTCCCTCTCCTCTCTCTGATAATGATAGCAGAAAACACCAGAGATGCCAGAGTACTCATGAACAGCTGAGTGTCTGTCTTGTCCTATATTGGCACTACACATGATTGCCCAAACAACGAGAAACAAAGCAAAAATGTGCTAGTGCCAAAACAGGCAAAGAAGATGTGACACATTTGAGAAACAGCATTTGAAGATCAGATCTGTCTGCTGGTTTTGGATTTAAAGTTGAAGTAGAAATGCGACAAAGACACAGGCAGTGCGGTTCTGTCTCTACTCTGTTTATGGCCCTATGGTAATTCACTGATAGTATGCTGTGACAGTGAATTCTACCAGTGCCATACACAGAACAGGAGGAGATACAACAGTAATCCAACATTAATGCTGACAGAGCATCAAAAGCTACACACAGCTATATATGTATGTATCAAAACATGAACATATTTTCCTTAAAATATGAATCTTAACAGTTTTTGTGCTGCTTTGTCAGGCTCTACTTTTATGTCTGTTTTTAAAACTCTATTGACATGTTTTAAGTTTGAGGAGTTTTGTCCTTTCATGTTTGTTTCATCGCCCTGTGCTGGGAGACAGGTCCATGGTGCGTGTTCCCTAAGTTACCCAGTTTCTCCATGAATATAGGGTTTGAAAAAAGTTATTGTTTTGTATTACTGATTATTGTTAGGGTTAAGGTTGGGTCCCTTCTAACCTCCATGAAGAGCAGGTCTGCTGCTTGGATTGATTCTGGCTGTAGGGAATGATGCGCTAAGTGATTTTTGAGATGCTCCAAATGGGTCCCAAAGCAGGGCTCATCTTCCCGTTTCCGGGAGAGATCAATAGAGTAAAAAGCTTGAGAGAGAGAGAGAGAGAGAGAGAGAGAGAGCAAACAGTTGCATGACTGAGTTTCATGTTTTTAGTGTAGTATATTTAATAGTAATAATAATTTAGTTATAGAGTAATAAATGCATTATCGATTAAAGATAATAGAGATGCATATGCGCTCCTGTTATAATCAAGGTTCTAGTGGAGGATAAATCAACTTGCATAACGACCAAATCTTTACATGACATAATTTGTAGTAGATTTAAAAACTAATACAAAACATAAACTCATTTTTTGAAAGGAAAACTTTTGCTTTTGTGAATGGTTTTGTGATGACTCAATTCCAGAAGATGTCCAATTCTTAATTTAGATGTACTGATCACATTAAAATATTACATTCTCATTTTAGTTAGGGATTGGATGCATTTATCCTAAAGTTATCCAGGAACGTTGCGAAGGCCTGTGTTTTTTCTGATGCATTATTGTGTTTCTTACCTTTAAAAGTAGTTCTCATCTCCTCAATGCAAACAACACATTACTTAAAAAAACAAGAAACATTTTCGTCGAGCCAAACCTCCAAAACCATCCAGCAACAGCATATCTTCAGTCTTTTTATCCAGTGATGGTCATTCAGCTGGATGAACTGAACTACTCGTTGGACCAATATTTATTAAATTCTCTTGAGCCCGCTGGTCCACACAGTCACTCCACTCTCTGTATCTCCATTCCTCTTTCCTCGCCTCACGGCTTGTTTGGGCTGTATGCTCGGGGATTTTCTAGTGGACAGGTAATTAGTTGGTAAGCATCTTAACCCACTGGCACTACAGTAATCCACACTGTTCTCCTCCCTCTCCTTCTGCCGCCTCTATACGCAGGCCTACAGCACATTTCCGATGCGCCTTTTACGCACAGGACGCGCTCTGGAGTGGCGATGATGAAAGAGACTGTTGATTTTTTTAATAAAGTGCTGCTCTATATTACTTTGCTTCAACTATAATCTGGTTTATGCTCAAACAAAAGTGAATTATTTCTTTTTTTTAAGTTTATACTACAACAGGCATACGTCTGAAATAAAGCAGATTAAATATTACGAATAATAGACTAAGATTTGTGTCAAAATAAAACTTCGTGAAGTCCAGCTTTTATTTACTGTGCTCTATTTCTAATCGCAGTCACATGCTGTAAAATCCTGATGTTTGCTAACAGACTAGAGACTCACCAGCTCCACCGGGTGTGGCACCCTGCTGCAGCCAGGCCTGAGACTCCGCGCTCTCTCATCCCTACGAGGGACTGAAAGTTTCTCCGTGCCTGGAGCAACTCTGCTCCTCGTTATATACTGGCACCCGACGGTCCTTCTGGCGCTCATTCACCTGCTGTCGGTAATTATTAGACAGGTGCAGGTGGAAGAAGAAGCATCATCCTTTTAAGTGATGCGAATCCGTGAGAGGGGTATAGGATAGGTTTGGGTTACGGCTTCTTCTAAGTTGACGCAGAAATCCAACCGTTCACCCTTTGTCCTCTCCATACATTATGGAAGAGGCGCAGCCGGCACAGCGCTGATTCTCATACTACCGCTGCTGCTCCTCTTACTCTGAATTAACTTTACCCAGCACGAACAGGACTTTATTTTAAACCCGATATCACTGTTTTATTACTGATGAAACCCGTCATTACTGGCTTAACTCGATTATAGGCGCACTGCAGTTCAACTGTAATGTGGTTAAAATTCACTGGCAACAATTAACCACAAAGAACACAAATAAAGTTCCTGTCAATTACTCGTTTTTTGCATGCTTTAAAAATACTGAATGACAGAATTAAATTAATTACATAATTATTGCAGGCATGGACAGATAAAAAGCCCCCCCCTACATAAAAGAAACATCCCGAGATTAAAACAAATATTATCAACATATTGTTTTTAAGTCATGTTACATGTCTTCGTGGTGGTTTTACATTTACTTCTCTTTTTTTACCAATTTGTGGTTGTTTTTTATCGTCTTCTGACCTGATCTAAAAACTTCCACACAATGATCTTGATCTTAAAATAAAAAACATAAATTTATATAACAATAACAATTTCTGTAATTTACAGTGTTATTCATCTAAAATTTAAATGCTTTGACTTTTTGTACCACCAGTCTAAAATGGCTGAGTTAATAGTCTTTTTAATTAAGAATTTCATTTTTTCTTCTATTCTGAGCTTGAAAATAAAATCTAGTTTCTGATACCTTAAAATACCCTTTAAGCTATCAAGTATAGCATTGAAATGGTTTTGGAGAAAATAATTACAGTGATGCTTAATCATTGTAATGTACTGAGGTTTGGTGTTACCCTTCAGTCAAAAGTTGATGTAGAAACAGGAAACTGATTATGTTCAGAAGGAGGCTGCAGGACCACACAACAATGAATATTTTATAAGATCATTATTCTCTGGTAAAGAGAAGCCCAGAGTCCCAGGGCACAGGGGGGAGGGCTGTGAGGCTTCTCATTCATTCACCTTCATTCATTCACCTTTTTTTAACATTAGCCATAAAAAATTCTGAATCAATTTATCAAAATCAATCCAGAAAGTAGTTAAGAGATACCTAAACTGCTTTAAATGAAATATCCATTATGAAAACTAAAAAAAAGTAGATAAATAGTCAAAGAATTAGAAACATGCTCATGACAGTTCACAATTATGACATAACACTTCAGGATTTAGTTACTATATTACTACATCATAATAAAATCAAATTATCAATTAAAAAAAACAGCTGTTAGCTTGTTTCCTCAACTCTCATCAATAACCTCTTTCTATCTACAATAAATATGACCAGGATCTGAAGCAAGTAAATGCAGTTCATCAGTTCATTATTTGTGCTTCACCTAGTGTGACATAAAGCAAGGCTTACTGTGAGTACAAATCAAGAAGGCCACCACCTATCATGCTGCATTAATTTATATTGGCAACACGTGAATAAGGAAGAAATTATGAAAAGTGAATAAGATCAACATAAATGAAGTCTTTTCTACAAAGACATTTCCAGATGAAGATCATAAACGTAATGTATAGTCTGCAAACCAAACAGACAACGCTGCCATCTTGTGGACAGAGGAGAGACAGGCCAGTCAGTTTGAGAACGCACGCACACACGTGTATATATATTGTTGTTTATTTTTTCTAGTTACAAGGGAAGCACATTTATTTATTTTTTTACCTTTAAAAAAAATCAGGGATATCTCAACTTGTATCTTGGACATAGGGCTTAAAAGACAAAATAAAAAACATTCAAACCAATTACAGGTATCAAACATACGTGTCTCATTAATAAAAACACATAACACACTGATGAAACCAGATGATGACAAACAACAAGGCTGAACCGTGGATTGTTTTGTAAATAACAAATGACTGACATCATGTTGTCCTAAGACCTACACCATTATATATTTGGTTGCCAAAGCTAATTAGATTAATACTAGGCTATATAACAAATATGCCATGTCAAAGACTATGACATGCCAGTTTTATTAACCTATGTTACTCTCAAACAAAGATAAACCCTACTGCAAGACACAGTGAAAGAGATTCTGATATCATTTTTAAAAAATTAGAAATATTTATCTGGTAACATCTCCTTTGCAATCAGGCACATGAACCTTTTTGAGGGTAAACCAGGACAAAAGCAGTTAATCTGTCCACCGAAAAAGAAAAAAAAAGGAAATGAAATCTGTGCCTGAATTTAAGTTTTAACAGAAATTAGATGGCCACACAGTGTTTGACACTTTGAGGAACATTATTCATTCATCTTCTGACTTAAACTCAGTGTAAACGCTTCATCTCCAAATCCAGTTTGAGGAGGACTTCACATCCGTTTGTTTTTCGAATTTTGAGTATAAACGAAACTAAGCTTGTAGATCCATTATATTTTTGGTCCTGACATTTTGGAAAACAACCAGCCATCAACATCGTGACAATAGTAAATGCGACAGTGTTGAGTGGCTGAAACAAAGAGCACTTCTAACAACGTAAAATTATCTTTGATGAACACATTTGCATAAGAAGAGGGTGCAGGGGAGCAGGGGTGCAACATATTCTTGCAGGATTTGATTCCAACAAAGAGTAATCCCACAGACAAAGATGCATTCTTTCTCCTCATCCTTACAGGACAATTAGTTTTTAAACTAGTGTGTTACTTAAGTATTAAACCATACATTATGATGGGATTTACCATCTGCAAAAAAAAAAAAAAACTATCCCTACGTAGGTCAAACACCTATTATAGTTCAACACAAACAATAGGCAAAGTTTAGAAGTTCAATAATTCAACAAGGACCTGGATAATTCCCACCAAACCCCACCCGGTTTACAGACATCCTCTTCAGGTCTACAGCGTTACAGCTTCACAATGTCCTACACAAACTTACTTCTGCGTCATGCCACGGGATACAACGAATGAAAACACTTTCCTAAAACGGAGAGGAGGAGGAGGAGGATAAGTGTGAGGAAGATGAGAAGGATCAGGACTGTGAACGGTCTCCCCCACTTCTGCTGAGCATCACGGGTCAGTAAAACACAGGTTATCAATACACCATGATTCTCTCTGGATTACATTCATGCATGCAAACAGGCACACTAGAAGCACACACTGTGACGTTGTCATGTTTGATGCATCGGCTGTTTGATAGTGTGTGTGTGATGTTTCAGCAAGTTTGCACAGAATGAAGTCCTGTCAGAGAGGCTGTCTGCAGCCACACCAGTCATTACACGATGAAGACACGGCTGCTTTGTGGCCACTGGTCTTCAGCTTCTCTCAGGTGATGATTGTAATGGCAACTCCTCAGGGCAGCAGCATTGGAAAAAAACAAAAAAAACAAAAATGGAAAATCCACATTTTTCTGAAGTCAAGACCACTCAGAAATTGTGATTTGTTCTCTTGCAGTCATAGAGAAAAAGATGCCTCTGATACACTAAAATTAAGAGAAAAGGTGAGGTGAGGCACTGCTCAGTTTAGACTTAGTGAAGCAGTGTGAAAGCCTCGACTGAAGCCACGACAGATCATGGAGGTGAATGATGAACTCCCCTCCGATCTAAACAGGCTCTGTCAGGGTAAAGAGGAGGCAGAAGTGGCAGGTGGTCATGAATTCCTAAGGGTTAATATTCTGCAATATCATAATGCAAATCCTTGTGTAGCATTAAAAATCCTCGTGTTGCTGTAAAAAATTGTCTTGTTTAAATATGAATATAGTTCAGAGTTTCTGCTCTTTAGGAAATGATAGTCTGTTGTGAGGTGAAGGGGGCAGGATGTCCCCCTTCACAACTCCATGTCCTGAGCCTCATCCTCCGAAAAGTCTGACATGGAACTCTCCGAAGAAGAGTCGCCCCCTCCTTCCTCCTGCTCTTTTAGAGCCTCCTCTGTAGCATACTTCTGGATGTACTCTGAAAGAGGAAGGAGAAATACTGTATGTATGACAGAGTTTGTGTGACAGAGTTTAGCAACAGACAAGATTCACTTTCTCAAGGTACATAAGTCAAGGGTGCAGAAGACGTCTGTATCTGAGCTCTGGATCAAACCTAGTCACAGCGTTTTTACCACTTCTTCAAAGAATCTCAGGAGAATTCAAATGTCAGCCTGCTTGTGAAGTTGCTGCTGTTGCTTAGATGTCATTAGAAATATGACATCTAAGAATCTATCAAAAAGAACATTTACACAGCTTCTAAGTAGATTTAATCTTCTCATTAAATTGTATCTACCGATAAGAAGGAAGTAAAACTTATTCCACTAATACTCACATGCACCTTCAATATTAAGAATAATGTTGTCTGTTCAACATTTGACTCATCAACACCCAAAACTACTGAAAATACAGTGTTTGCTACCTTTGATCTTGTGTTTGTAATCCTCCGGTCGGTGCAGGTACATGGCGGCTGCATCTCCGTTCAGAGGATCGATGGGGTTAGGGTAGGCAAGCAGCTGAGGCAGGAATGACTCAAAGATATTGGTGAGGTCTGATGGATGTGGGGAGAAAGATTAGTCAGCACACAGAACAAAACTCAACAAACTGAGCTCTCATTCCTCCAACACTGAGTCATTCCATTATGTGTGCAGCTACAATAACATCCACTCCAGTTTATAAGAATTTAAAAAATATACTTTATATGAAATACTAAGACATTATTTTTCTGGTCGTATTAATGAAGGGAAGGGTGAGGTTGCTGCTTGTGAGCAACTGAGTAGCTAAAATTATGTCACGTTGATGTTTTTACATGAATAATTGTGAGCTTATTCTAAGTTAAATAGTAAAGGTCAGCGTCACAAGCTACAGCAAATGTAGCAAAATGAGTTGTTAATTAGTTGTTGTTTTTTAAACACCTTGATGAAAATCCTTTGCAATCAATAATTGCTGAACTCTGAAGCCTTAAACATCCCAAATTTTGGGTTTCCTCCCTGAAGATGTTTTGCCAGGTCTTTACTGCAGCCATGTTCAGTTGCTGCTTGTTTGTCGGTGGGTTATGATCAGGGAACTGACTTAGTCATCGAAGAATATTTCATTTGCTTTTCAAGCATGTTTAGGGTCTTTATCCATCTACCATGTGAAGCAGGATTCTACCAGGTTTTGTAGCATTTGGCTAAATCTGAGCAGAGAGTACACCTCAAACTTCATCTACTTCTGTCAGCAGTCACATCATCAATAAATATCAGTGAGCCCATTCAACTGGCAGATACAGGTCCATCACATAACACTGCCTCCACCATATTTGACACGTGGTATGCTTTATACTTTTTTAAATTTATTTTGTTAATGTTAATTACCAATGCATTACCAATGTTGAGGAACAATAAAAAGCGGAACTCTAATGTACGGAAGTGCAGCACCCGGACAGTCTCTGGGGTGCACATAACAAAGACACGAGATTGAGGAGTGAGAGCACCCTCAACATTAAAATCAGGCGTTTGGAAGTACTTTGGCTTTTGTGAAGTTGAAGGGAACCGCTGCCACCGCTAACCAGAGGACCATCGAGCAAGTGATGCCAAAGTTGCTTTGGAAAGTACCAAGGGGAGGAAGATGCATCAAGATGCATCAATAATCATTTTAGAATCGCATCGCAGACCTCTGAATCGTAATCGAATCTAATCGTGAGGTGCCTAAGGATTCCCACCCCTAGTTACATCAGATCAAAGAATCTGATTCCAGACAATGGGAGGCTTTTTATGTTTTCTGGCAAAATCTAATCTAGTTTTCCTGTTGTTGAATGTTACCAGTGATTTGCACATTGGTGAAAACCCTCTGTATTTACATTGATGAACGTGTTTCTTGATTTATAGATTTTTGTTCATTCCCTTGATTTTGTAAAGGGGGTTTGTTCTATGGAAAGGAAAGGAATTCTGCAAACATACACTTTAGTGATCTTTGTGGTTTTGCAGGCCTTTCGATGTTGTTGAGCTCATCAGTGATTTCTTTCTTTTTACGAAAGTACCAAACTGTTGATTTGGCCAACCTGAACCCTGTGCATGTATTTTTAGGGGCACTATATTAAATGGTTGTAATTCCTAAATGGTAAATGCCATATTTTTCAAAAACCTCTGAAAATAATAGCTGAAGGTTTACACTTCAGTCACATCTTGATGTTTTGTTTTTGATGGATGCCTTTTTTCTTCTTTCAGTCTAATGCATACAGCCATGTATATATTGTAAAAAATATTTTGGAATAAAATGCAAACTTCATATACTTTCTAAAACTCACTATGATGTTAAGACTTCGATGACACTGACAAAATAATGATGAGCTACTCCATCAAGGTTACTAGCTGTGTTTGTCCATCTGAACGTTCAGTCTCTTAGTCATCACAGCTAAAGATTATTATCTGTACAAAGTGCTCATCATACCAGTATCACACCACCCACACAACCGCAACCACTTGTCAGGGTGTTTTCACATATGCAACACATACCTACGAACAAACAAAGCTGTGGATCCAAACAAACTGAAGAACAAATAAAGTTTGTTGTCTCTCAACTATGATATAATCTTCGATGCCCCCCACCCCTCCTCCTCTCTCCCTCCAGGTGTGGAGGTTTGCTACAGACTGTTACGAGTCCTCTCAGTTTTAGGACCTTCTAATCTGTCAGGGTTCAACGCTTGACCTCAATACAAGCAGCAGTTATCACTAACGTGTAAGCCGATTGAACTGAGAGACTCAGCCTGAAGCTGTACTGTAGAGGTGTAAGCCGCTTGTTTTGTGTCTGATTTATTGTCTTTTAGTGTCAATCGGTTTCATGGAGTGACCAGCAAAACAGGAGAAAATCAAAATGAGAACTATGGCTGTGACTTACCATATAGAGCTGTCCATGTCTGGTTAATGACATCTAAACACACAGTTCCTGACCTGAAAAAAAAGACCTTCAAAATAACTGCCTAGCAGAGGTTGTCAAAACAAACGAGGGGTGCCAAATAGGTAAAATGATGAACAAAACATCCGTTTTTCCCTTGACAGCTTGAATCATTTCCTGCATGTTAAACATTACTGTATATTTCAGCTAGAATTTACTTTTTTTAAAACAAAATGTGTGTAATCAGTTGCCAGGTTGTCGTTAAAAGGAAACTACATGCAAACTATCACAACATAGTGATTACTTACGCTTCATCAATGTTAGGGTGAAAGATTTTATTCATGAATCCTGTAAAAAAAGAAATAAAAGTGGGGTTTAATCACTCTGAGCTAAATTAGCAAGTTTAATAATAAGTTATGAGCAAATATTTTCAGGGGTTGTAGTTATACAACAAATAGAACATTTATATAAATACTTTATACCTATTGATGGGGATTTGAAAGGGTATTTGTCTGGAAGATCCACTCGAACTTTCCACACACCTCCTTCATACGGTGCTAATTAGATAAGATTAATCAATATATATTCTCAAAACAAACACACTTTAATAAAAAACAGTGTCAAAGAAAACACCATAGTCCAGGTTGTTAAAGAAATAGTTCAACATTCCGAAATATGGCAATTCTCTTTTTTTTTTTACCAAAAGTTAGATTACAGGTCGACTCCATCTCATTTCTAATATGTTTAACATGAAGTTAAAGCTAGCAGCCGCTTAGCATAGCTTCATATTAATCATTTAGGTATGACAGCGATACCAATCTTTACATCTATCAACTCTACAACAAGAAGCGTAAATATATTTTCTAAAATGTCCAACTACTGATTCAAATGAATTATTTAATTTACAAGAAACACTGATGCCATGATGATTATTTTAAATCACACTGGTGAAAACTTGGTCAATGCTCTGTAGAACAAATGTGCAAATCATTGAATTTTAGGAGGCTCTTACTTCCAGGAGGTCCATGGAACTTGACCACAAACTCATTGAGTCCACTGAGGATGGTGACCTCATGCTTGCTCTCAATGCTGACACTTTGTTAAGGAAAAGTCACACGCAAAAACAAAACCAGCACAAGAGACACAGAGAAAGAAAACTTCAGGAAAAACAGGTTGAGCTCATGTGTCTTGTTTGAACAGAGGTCAAACAGGACAAATAACATGAACCATGGCTGCGAGATCAATAACACAGAGGCCACTGTCAGAAACTCTTCTTACTGCAACAACAAAATTACTTCAATGAAAACATTTCCACTGAACAACTGACACATATTTTGCCCTATATAAGTATCAAGCATAAACCTGCTTCAGCTGTCAGTAACTTCCATCTCTACTGCAGGTAACTACAGCTAGAGAAGATGGAAGGTGATTTGGGTGGAGAAGATGTGTCATAATCATAGCACGCGGTGACAGCAAGCGACTTCAGACTGAGTCAACTGTCTGACAGCAACACACAAAGGTCGAATGTGTTTAGTCAAAGACTGCGAGTCTGACACGGTGACAGATGGAGAAAACACACACACCAAAACCACACATCTGAGCTGTTGCACACTGTTTCATCATCTCATCATAAATCCTTCTGTCAGCTTGATCCCAACCATCTCACCAAGGTAACATTAGGTTGCTAATTTACCCAAACAAAAAATAAGCCTAGACAGCTTGATTACTCAATGTTACGCAGCAAAATAACTGCAAACATCTACCAGAGAAAAGGAAGGTTTCAAAAAGCTCAGTGACTGAAAAGAAGAATGTTTGCAAACCAATGACCAGAGTAGCTCTAAATGTGATGTGAGGCAACGGGTCCTATAAATAAAACCTGTTACAGATGCAGACTTGTGCAGTAAAAATATGCCTTTCCCTTAGGATAATCCATAGAAACCAAAGCAAAAGCTCACTCAAGAGTAATGTAACCACACAAGGGAAAACCTTTATTTTGACTAAACTAGAAGTGCAATGTGATTTAACGTCACTATCTATCTCTGCTACATTATATTTTTTTGATTTTGTTGATTACCTTTTTTATTTTTTACAAATCTAGTTGTCAAGCTTTAATTCCCATTTGTACTGGCCAATACATTTAGTCTCCTTCCATTTACATGAGTTGGAGACACACTGATGAATGTAAGGACAGTATAATCCGAGAGCAGCAGGAATAGTATCTGCAGCAGCAGACCACAATCAAATATGCTCATCACCACAGTTCAAACTAAAATGTCTGACATTAAGACACGACATGAAACTACACACGGCCTCGTCTGTTAGAACAGGATCCGCAAAAGCAAGAACGAGTTGATACAAACATGTTTTTCATCCATGTTTTCTATTGATACCAATGAAAAACAAAAACAGTACTTGTCTGCCTGTGGTAAAAATCTAAGTTACAAAAACTACTATAAAAATACCAGTTTATCTGAGCATTATTCAATCTGCCAGCAACTGAGCATGTTACATGTAGCTTCTGGTAAAACCATACAGAACTATTATTGTATTATTACAGAATAAACACAGATCAAATCAGTCACTCCCAAACACGCCTGTGAGTATTAGGGTAACTTTTCAGCTTTCAAAATGATGTCAGAGTCTAATAAAGTTCAAACAAATGTCAAACTTTCTAAAATTCTAAAATTAAATATCAACCTAGTTTAATTCACTAATAACACATATAAAGAAAGACTAAGTAGCAAAGAAATATGTAAATTATACTCAAAAGGAGTACATATTTACTTGCTACTGATGCTGTATAAATAGTGTTATTTTCAATCTCAAATAATATTTAATGATATTAATATCAGTCAATCATTTTGTCTATACATTTTGAGAAATGAAGAGGAGAACAATCTTCAAACTTCAGACTTCAAACTGAATCAAGATCATTTTAACAATGTCCTGTGGTGAAAGACAAACAAACAACGATCTTCAATAATCAGCTAATAAAATCATCAGCACTTGTAGTTCGAGTGTTAGGGTCCGAACAGCATGTTCAGCCACTCAGAGTAAGTGTGAGTATTTAGCCCTGTCCCTGCCACGGACTGGATGTTCCCAGCCCCCATTCCTGCATGTGCCCGGACAGCACAGGTTGTTGTTCCTCGATCAGCTGTGTGTGAAAGCCCGCCCTCTGCCGTGTTCCGGATGGTAACAGTCTGACCAATCACACAGCAGCATCTAGCTGCAGGACAAAAACAAAACAATTCAGCTCATGCTGTCACAAAACCCTTTCATGCAAACTTCAGCTGAAACCCGCACATAATGAGAAACAAGAATGTGTATATATATATATATATACACAGAAGAATACACCCGTCAGCACAATGAAAGATAACATCACCGGAGATTCAACCTCAAAGATAGTAGTGTTATTGTGATAGTATAATTAAAAACACAATGACATGTTCGCTTTTTCTTTGAGCATCTCGATTTCATACATTTAACTATACTTTACTATAAAATGTGAGGAAACTAACGAGGACTTTTTTCCCACTGTTAATAGAATTCACACTTTTCTCAGGCACACTTCATCCTCAACTCAATTTAGAAGATTGTTTGTCTTGGTGGATCAATGTTTAAGAAACACAAAATGTCAAAGTCTGGTTTCTCTGTACTCTACAGTGAACTATTGTAGTTAGCTGACGAGTTTATCTTTGTTATTTGTCAGAATGTATTTTTAGTCTGCGCCGACCGTCATTTGTTCTTTCTTGGTGATAGCATGCTACACAGTAAGCAACACACATTACCACTAAGAGCTAAATCGTGAAAAAATAAACCTGTCTTTTCACAGAAGTGTTTCTAAAACGTATAAAGGTCCTCGGTAGCCCTTCATGTTGTGTTGTCAGTCCGTAGGGAACACATACAGTTGGCTAGCAGGCTAACTTAACGCCTTCGAGCTAACGCTAACAATGTTTAAAGCTAACACACACACAGCGGTACCAGCGACGTTATAATGCGACAGATTCTATTGCCAATTCTCGATTGATACAAACAAGAAGATTATTGCTAACGATTAGCAAAGCTAACGCTGGCTAACAGTCAAGTGAGTTTCCACAATGTTAAATGTAGCTACACTTAGCTTCCTTGCTACCCAGCTACCTTAACTGTGAGCTAGCTAACGTTTGTCAAACGGCACAATCTAACGTCGGACACGCGTTAACATTAAGTTTTCACAAAATATAAAAACTATAATAACAACAGACACACCACATATATCGTTCTACCAGCCATCGGGAACAAATGGTGTTGCTGATCAACATTAGAGAGCTGACAGTTGTTATTAAACCACTTGTGCCTGTGTGAATCGCATATTTTAGGCTTGTTTATGTTCTGAAAGGATACAGTTTCACCACGTCGGTATCCATTCGCCTCTTGCCCGGACTTGGAGACGACATTTTTGTATTCCTTTCAGAAATGATCTAAAAAAAATACTGCGACGGCGAATCGGCTACCTCAACCTCTCAGCTACAAAATACCTACGAGCCCACAAGACTGTATCAACAGCCCTCCCACAGTGTCCATAAACAGGCTCCTAGCTGCAACATCGCCTACTTTTATCTCCTCTCAGCGGATCCTCCGTGTCTGACCAGCTCTACCTAGTTGTGTCCTGTCCTGAAGACTTTCTACCGCTGACATCAACCTCCAGCGACCAGCCTGACGAGAGGAGGAGCTTAGCCACAGAAATACACCACACAGACAGCACCACCACACCGCACCGTTGGCGTTTACTGATAAAAGTCAATTACACTGCTCTGGGCATTTCTGCACACATGGAATGAAACAATTAAACAGAAAAGTCTGCAGTCTTTTACTGTGTGTTCCTGATACCGCTCAAGTGTTTGCTTTTCTATCATCCGTAGATCTATGACTAATTAGCTCAGTGAAAAGCCGAAACAGGCACATGAGGCCAAAGTTAATTTTCTTTACATACACTCTGTGCCCACCAGTGACATGAACCAGTGATTGACAATGACTGGTTAATAAGTATAGTCTCTTATGGCACACATCAATTTGGTGTATGTATCAGTACAGAATGAACATGTCCTGCACACTGAGTACAAACATACAACAATACAGGATGTTCTAGACCTAACAACTCCCAGTGCAGTCTAATACACATGGCATGCTATAATTATAATGTCTAATTTTGGTTTGCAACACGTTTTACAGAGATGCTGATTCAACTTACATAGTCATTTTGGGAGCTGCAGTTAGGTGAGTACTACAGTTACATCCATTTCACACAGAGGAAAGATGGGAAACAAACTGAACAAACTAACAAGGCTTACTAAAGTGAAACAACTAATATACAAATGACAAACAATAAAACAAAAAGAGGAACCCCCACATTGCGCCTCCCAATCTCATTCATAATGGTGTTCATTCACATTTGTCACAATCCAAAGTTCCCCATCCCACTGGGGGAAATACACATAAAAAATACATTTAGCAAATGATATAATAGTAATACAATAAAGTGAAACAGGTAAAATTAACTGAAGCCAAACTTCATCATTACACATCAGCTGTAAAATACCACGCAAAGGTCAGTACGCTAACTTAAACACAGCCTTCCTTGTTCAAAGGTGCTTTTGAAAGTTTCTTTGTGACAACAGAAAAAAATAAGAAATTCATAGGTGAATAATTGAGTGTATCTCCCAATCATGCTAATTGCTTTTGAAAGTAATTTGAATGAGATGGTCAATCTTAAAAATCCATGGGCAGCTCAGTGGCTGGAACAAAAAGTTGAATCGTCTCGTGTTTAATCTCATTAACACGGCTGCAGCTCATTGTTCACGCTGTCATGCTGTCTGTGAAGGACCACATAATTTCCTACTCACAGTCCGTTTAATGAGTTGTTTGTCAGTGTCACCTTTAAGTGTGCTGTAGGCTGCTCTCTCAGTAAAAACAGGTTGCAACAGCAGGTTTGCCACAAAGAGTCGTTTTATTGTAACAGTTATATGGTCTGAATATGCAGTGAGGGCCTTCAGTGTTAAACATTAACACAATTTCATGTGCATAATAACATGCTTTATTTTCACTGTAATGTTAGGAGTGTAAAGTGCAGGGAAATAACAATGACAAGAAAAAACAAAGATTGTGTTTAATCATTATCTGCTCTGTGATAGTCAAATAGTTATTTCAATTTTCATATGTTAACTGTTAACAAGCTATATGGTTTTTCATGGGACTGATTCAGCCCGTCCTGAAGTGCTTTTGTTGAAGGCATCGGTGTGTGTTTTATGTTGATAACATAAATGTAGAAGTCTAGTTTACATTTGTTTGACAAATTCCCAAAAATGAACTTAATGACTGGAGGGTGGATGATTTTAACTCACTGATATAATGACAGGAGGTTAATCCATAAATGATACATCAGCATTTTATTAATATAATGATTTTTATAAGATTCTGATCCTGCAAAAAGTAACAAGTAACTAAAGATGTTAAAATGAATGCGGTGGAGTAAATCTAAAAGTAACATCAAATGGAAATACTGAGAAGAATATTTAATACAGGTTTTAGAATTAGTTTTGTTTGTTTGTATGTTAGTTTTACTGTAACTTGTAGTGGCATATAACGGTACTAATATCAATTTACCAGATTTGTATTAAATGCCACTGTTGGTAGTTGACAAAATAATTCAATACGCTATTATTAATAGTTCTATACAATATTAGATCTTCTCCTCCTCTGAAAGGTACACATGATTTTAGTCCACTCCTGCAGTGGAGTAGACAAAAATAGTCTGTTTCTAAACATGGTAATGCTGTAAAATGCTGAGGAGGCGAGATGAAGCAGCCGTGTCATTACAAAAGGTAGACCCATCAGACCACAAAACGCTAAACAGAAAAGAAAGAGTACTGGCTGCAGGGTGTAATCACCTAAACCGTATGACAAAAATAATGTCCTAACGTGGTTTAATATCTGAAAATATATATATATATATTTTAACTATTTTACAGTGGATTAAAAGGCATAAAACTTTATAAAACTTTTTAATATGTTGCAAACACTATGCTGATGACCCTAGTAACCACAGCAGGTGCATGTGGTTACCTGCTGATTCATGTACTTGTGTGACAAAGTATGTATTAAAGCAGAAAGACATACATTTCTGTGCTAAATCAGTGGGTTCTAGTCGGGGATAAGGAGAGGGTTTGTCTACAACCACATAACCACACAATGAAAGTTTTATCTACGGCTATATTTACCAGTTCTTTATACACTGATCGGGCATAACCTTATGAGCACCTGCCTAATCTGTTGTTCACCCTTTTGCTGCCAAAACAGCCCTCCCTGTTAGGGCATGGACTTCAATAGACCCCTGAAGGCATCCTATAGTATCTGGCACCAAGATGTTAGCTACGGGTTCTATTAAGTCCTGTAAATTGCCATGGATTGGACTTGTTTGACCTGCAAATCCCACAGATGCTTGATTGGATTGAGATCTGGGGAATTCGGAGGCAAAGTCAACACCTCAAACTCGTTATGCTTCTCAAACCATTCCTGAACCATTTTTACTTTGTGACATGGCGCATTAGCCTGCTTAAAGAGGCCACAGACATCAGGGAATAGCGTTTCCATGAAAGGGTGTACATGGTCTGCAACAATGCTTAGGTAGGTGGTACATGTCAAAGTAACATCCACATGGATGGCAGGACCCAATGTTACTCTTGCCTAATTTTTCTTTTTTCTAATACATCATCAAAATGTTCACTACTCCCTAACATATCCCACCCACTAACAGGTGCCATGATGAAGAGATAATCCATGTTATTCACCCCTCCCGTGCATGATCATATTGTCATGCCTGATCGTGTTATTCCTGATCGTTTGTGTAAATTGTGTTTCAACACTTTAGCCAGTGCCGTTGTCTCTGTGTGAGTCTTGAACGCGACATGAACGCGACTTTCTGATTGGTCGGTTGAGGCCGGCTGTCTGTGACGTAGCAGGCAGCAGCAGCTGTGGACGGTTGAGGTATTTTTCTTTATGTTGCTGTGAACATTGCAGCTAGCTTGCAGTCCCATGCTACTACGCCGAGTTAAACCAAAGCGGGTCCTCGTCCAGGTCTCGGTGTGAAACCGGTGTGGTCTCCTGCTAAGATGTCGTCGACGGAACAAAACGGAACCTTCAGTCATCTTAATAAGTTTGAGAAACTATCGTGGAGGCCCTCCATCCGCGACTCAGGTTTGTAAACAAAACTCCTCTGCAGGAGCGAGCAGCCTGATACTAGCAGCAGAGAAACCCGTAAACTAGAGGTTAATCCTGCAGCTGAAGTTAGTCATCGTTAATTTGATCCTCGAGTGCACCAGGACGCTCATTTGCCTTTGTTTTGTATGTGTGTGTGGTATGCCAGCTTTGGTGCATCACTGCTGCAGCACACAGGCCATAGTTAGCAAACTCTGCTACGGAAGCTAGCAAACATCAGTGAGTGTACATGAACGCACAGCAGCGACCTGCATTGATTAATAGAGAGCAGGACCAGAAGCGAGTTCGTCCTATGAGTGTCAAATACATTTATTACTGGTAGGTTGTCATTAGGTCCAGCCTCTGAGATGTAAGCATGTAAGCAGTACAATAACTGTTTAGCATGATTCTATTGTATTTTTCTCCTGTTTGGTGACTCACAGGCTCAAAGAAACGGGCACGGTGGCTTCAGGCTCGACGCATCTTCTCCCCCTCCTGCCCCAACTTAAGGATCCCCAACAGGTTTCTGAGAGAAGGTATTGAAACTGTCTGAACTGACCTCTCATTAGGAAACCAGTGTCATTAAAAACTGTGACTCCAGCAGGGCCTGGATCAAATGTCAAGTGCCTGAGAAAACACATTTGTCTGTTTTGTTTTTTGTTTTTTTAAAACCTTATTCCTCCCACAGGACACTGTGTCCCCCCAGCTCGTAGTGGACATCGCTGTGTTGCAGACAGCACTAACCTATATGTGTTTGGAGGCTACAATCCAGACTTTGAGGAGGCAGGCGGGTCAGAGAATGAAGACTATCCTCTTTTTAGGGAGCTGTGGCGGTTTCATTTTGCTACAGCCACATGGCAGCTAGTCCGCACAGAGGGCTACATGCCTACAGAGTTGGCCTCTATGTCAGGTATACTGGGGTATAACAGGGAATACTCTTAATTTCATTGCTCTTTACGGCCACAAGTTCTCATGTAGAGCCGACTCCCGCAGGCTTAAAAACTTTAGTATGGACTGATTGCATTGTTGACTCTCTTTCAGCTGTTTTACACGGTAACAACCTTCTTGTTTTTGGTGGCACTGGGATTCCATTTGGTGAAAACAATGGCAATGACGTCCATGTTTGCAATGTTCAGTACAAGCGATGGAACTTGCTCAACTGTAGAGGGAAGAAACCTAACAAGATCTATGGACAGGTAACAGTGTTGTTTCTTTTTTTGTCTTCACAGCTTGTTGAAAGTATTGTTTAAATCACTCTGCTGCTGCTGCTGCTGTTGCTACTACTACTACATGTAGCTGTGTAATCCAACCAGAAACCTCTTTCATTATACTCCACTTCCAGGCGATGGTCATCATAAATGGCTACCTCTATGTGTTTGGAGGAACAACAGGCTACCTTTACAGCACTGACCTGCACAGGCTGGACCTGACCACCAGAGAGTGGACTCACCTCAAACCCAACAACGCCCCCTCAGATCTACCTGAAGAGAGGTTAGTCAGCACACATATTTCTACACATACTACAGTATGTCAAACCGGTACTGAATCCTCATAATATTAAAATATAGAATTTTACTGAAAACGAATGCATGACTTTACAGGTACAGACACGAGTTAGCTCAAGATGGACAAAGAATATATATTTTAGGAGGCGGAACATCCTGGACATCATACCCCCTGGACAAGGTGAGAGCAACCAGCAAATACCAGATAGAAGTATAACATAAAAAGAAAACTTACTTTCTCATTTTATTCAAACTCCGCTTGTCTCCAACAGATTCACGCATATAATTTGGAGACAAATTACTGGGAGGAAATAGTCACTAAACCCCACGAAAAATTAGGTTTGTGATGAATTCTTTTTGCAAAAAAATTATTTCAGCTAAAAACACATGATGTATTTATTTTGTAATATTTGTCTTTGTCGTGACAGGATATCCTGCTGCCCGCCGCTGTCACAGCTGTGTGCAGGTCAAAGATGGTAAGAATTATTTCACCAAGTATTGATGGGCGCACAGCTGTGTGCAGTGTTTTTTTTGTTTTTTTACCATGTTTCTTGATGTGTTTACCTTTAGAGGTATTTATATGTGGAGGTTATAACGGAGAGGTGATTCTGTCTGACCTGTGGAAGATAAACCTGCAGACTTTTCAGTGGACCAAGCTGCCTGCCGTCATGCCAGAACCAGCGTACTTTCACTGTGCCACAGTCACTCCGGTTAGTCCAATATCCTTCACACACAGTTCGCTCCTTCAGTTTCAGTGTGATTTCAGTTCTGCACTGAGCAAGAAAAGACTTGCAACTAATGACTACGATCATTTTCAATAATCTGATTAATTCTATCAGTTATTTTAATCTAAGATAATGGTGAAAATGTCAGCAAAGCTCTCAGCCTAACATCGTCAGATGTTTTTTTTTTTCCTCTGACCTAAATCCAATACATCTAATTTAATCAGTCATTTTGCTTTAACACCACTTAACCATTTAATCAGTTGTTAAGAGTTGCTAATTATTGGACTAATCAAATAACTGTTGCAGCTCTAATCTGCTGTATTGCTCTTCGCCCCCAGGCTGGCTGTATGTATGTTCATGGTGGTGTCATCAACATGTCTGGGAACCGAAGGACTGGCTCTTTGTACAAGGTGTGGTTGGTCGTGCCCAGCCTGCTGGAAATGACCTGGGAAAAACTACTGAAAACCTTTCCCCATTTAGCCCAAATGTCCACTATTCAGCTGCTGAACCTGGGACTCACACACACACTAATTCAGCGGCTCAAGTAGATAGAGCACAGAGACTGAAGGAAGCGGTAAAGAGATGGAACAGCATGGACTAGAAAATTGCTGATGATTACACAAAAAGTTCTTGAAAGGACAAAGTCTGACATCAAATGGTTATGAAAATACGTTGAATGCCTTTTAACTTTAGTTTTAAGTAAATGTGTGTATGCTTTTTATTTTTTAAAGTGCAATGTTTTAAGTTTCTCTCTCTGTATGTGAACTTGCCAGATTTGAGTTTGCACGTATCCATCAGAACTATGCATCAGTGTAAAGCACTGTATGCTGATTTCTGCTTCCTTGTTCCTCAGAAGTGTCTTGTGCTTGACAAGTGTACACTTCAGTTTTTTTGATATAGTGCACTCCAGTTTTTTTTTAAGTCCATATCACTTTTACAGAAACTTCATTAAATGTTCCAATGACCAATTATTTAAAATCAAAATGAATGTTATTACATTACATTACTTTCAGATGCTGAGAAACGTGTATCACTGTTGCTGAAGGGGCCGTGTCTTCACTTCAGCAACAGTATCACAGATCAGTTTATTACCTGCTTGAGTTCTTCCATTTCATAAATCAGCTAGCTCCTCTGAGAAGCGGCAAACTGCTGATAAAGCATATGTTATGCTAACTGTGATCGTGATGTTTTAGCCTCAAAGAGTCCCTGATTGCATGCTGACGTATCACTGCGATTATGACTCTGAATTTCAGACTGAAAAATGTTCCCCTCACTGGTCACGTAATGCCGTGTGATCAGATGGAAATTCCAAAGCCTCTTTAAACATCTTTGTCATGGCATCACTGTGAATCGTCTTGTGCCTCTTTGATTCTTATTTTTGAAAAATGAATTTTATGAAAAGACTGAAATTAATTTACACATTGTGGTGCCACAGTTACTCTCAAGCATTTTAATTTCATCATCTGGTGCCTTCTGAATTTCCAAAATGTCACACGTTGTTTTTATATTTCTGTAACTGAGTCAGATTTTTTTGTTGACTATCTGAACTGTGCTTTCCACATGAGCCTTCTGTTGGTGATTAAATGGGAGATACCGTTTAATTAACTTAAATCCACATTTTTCTTACCTATTTATTTTTATCACTATGCTGCTGTAGAAGAGCATGAAACTACTTATTTTCACTTCTCACTTTGTGCTTAAGATTTTATATTGTATCATAGACTCTATTCATATTTTAACTTGGTAACAAAGTAGAGTATGTAATGCATACTCGGTATGATAAATACTGTGATCAGTCTCATTAATACATCAGCAGGCTCAGTCACTGCAGACACAAACAATGCAGTAATACCCACAGCTGCTTTTATAAAGTCATGTTTGTTTTTTTTACCAGTTTTGTCATCTTCTATCTTGAAGTCATTTTATTTCACTGTAACTGCATTGGTACAATAGGAAGCTAAACTAATCTAAAAGTTATTGCATGATAATGCCCATTTTCAAAACTTCACGCCAGTCACCTTTTTCAAAATAGTCTTATTCTGAAAAACGTATGTGCTCAGACTGCTTACATTTGAGATGTTCATATTTTTGATGGTAATGAAAGACAATGATCTCCTTTGCATGTCAGTATGGTGTATGTCATTTTACAAAAAGGCAAATATCTCCTCAAAACACAGTTGTGGCTGTAATTTATGTAACATTATGTTTTGTAATTCCTGTCTGTAAAAACAATAAAAAGCACAGGCAGTCAGTTTTTCAGAACATTGCCCTGACAGATGTTAATATTATTCTTACTGTGCACAGCCAGTTATGACAATTTTTCAAACACAGGGTGCCAGTGTTTTATTTAAAAATAATGCACTTATTAACATGTACAATTTTAAATTTTTAGGAGATAAGGTATACAAAATGTTTTACAACAGTAACTTAAACAAAATACTATTAGTGCGTAACATTAATTTCTAAAGCTAAAATGCAGATTTTTCTCTGCTATAGCACAGTTTAAAAAGACCATAATTTATAAAACCACAGACACATTACAGCTTACACACTGTACACTTTTCAGTAGTGGGGCTTGTGCAGTCACAAAGTGTCTACCTGAGATTAAAATTTTTAGTTTTTATCATTTGGATCATTTAGGAAATGACAGAAAAAATACTGGTAATATTTTATGTCACTCCAGTTAGCAACAGCATAAAAGCATTAATTGTTTATACCATACTGTCATGTAGTTATACACAGCTTTTATTTATGAACACTATTTGAAAACATTTAAAATTTCTCCTATGAAAACACATTTTTACAACTGTTTTACTATATTTGTTATTTATTATCTGTTCATAAAATAACACACTGAAAAATACTTAAGATTCACATCTGCTTACAACTACAATATAGTGTGTTATAAATCATTTAATAATTGCTTGTGTACTGTTTACATGTTTCCCACAAAATAAATGAATCATAATCAAGTCCAGATCCATGCTCAACAGCCTGCTGGAGATGGAGCAAAATAATACAGAGCTAAAAGAATAAAGTAGACAACCACCAGAGCTGTACCTGAGAAAAACAAAAAAGAAATAACACTGATTAGATTAACAGTCACTGGGGTGAAGTCTTACTGTGAGATCCAGACGACTTTTGTTCATGAAACGACCACATGATCATGAACAAATACAGTAAGACCTATTGTGGTAATTAAGAGGTTATACACATAAATGACTAAACTATCTTAATCTTAACATTGAAATGCTGAACAGCACCCTGAGCAGCTCAATCATTCTCTTCTAGCCTTGTAGAAAACTTAAAAACAGTCCCTGCCTATGATGTAATTACAAGTTGACAAAACTGTAAAGTAAACCACATATAAACTAGAAACAATTATGATGCAATGTGGTTGTCAAAGTTTAAAAGACATAGCAACCAGTATCTGTGGTTTAATCTAGAAACTTCCTCCTCCATTCACACCCACACATGATTTTTTTAATGGATAAAATAACACAGAAAATCAGAACAATATTTAAGCTTACCCTGAAAATAATCAGACTTTCCATCCATGAAGATATAGTTGACAAGAATCACACTGAAGATGCTGGCCCACAGGTGCATGTCACTGAATAACAGCACAAATCCCACATCCTACACAAAGCACACAGAGTTTGATTATAATTCTAAAACTACACATAATAGCTATTAATATGAATATATCAATGAAGAGAAAGGTCTCTTACATAGAAGGCATTAAAGAAGACCAGTATTGGAATTTGCAGCATGCAGACCTGTACAGCGATACAACTTCCCACCTCCAAGCTGAAGAAATAAAGATTAATCAGATACGGAACCATTTTTAATTTCTCTGCACCTTTTTATTAAAACAAAACTTACCTAAGACTGATGTTGTTTTGGAGTGCAAACTGGATCCCATTAACAATCTCTGGAATCTCAGGAACCATGGCGAGAACTGTCACACCAATGAAGTACTGGAGGGGGAAAAAGTCAGCACAGCTGGACGAAGCAAACAGATAAAACCTGCCTGAGCATGTTCACATGCGTGTCCTTACCTGAGACATGTTGGGTTGGTTTAGTATGGGCTGGATGTGCTCAGTGGCAAGATCAGCACAGGCAGACATGAGCACAGTGGCTATGATGAGGATGACCAGAGACCTCCATCGTGACCAGTGGACCACTGCTCCATGGTTGCCAGTCACTGCACAGAAGCACACAAAGAGATTTAGTGTTTTAAATAAGCATTAGTCAAACTGTTTACTGCTTTTTAATATGATAATCATAATAATAAAAGTCAGATATTTGCTTTATTTCATGAGAGTGATTCATACCCTGTCCTTCTCCAACGTGGATGTTATAAATGTGGGAGTGTGTCTTCAGAGTGAATATCAGACCAATGATGTAGGCAACAGGTAGGAGGGCAGACACCGTGTACACAAGTGGCCTAACGTCAAAGAGAGGGAAGAAACATACAACAGAGAGTGTTTACAAACAACCGTATAATTAAACAGGTTCCAGGATATTAATTTCAAGTATAGCATATTACTGCAAAATTAGTTCCCTTAGTATTCACTATGCACTCAACACTACAGCACTATGTGAAACTTGCTTGTTAACAGCATTTACTTGGTTCTTCTCTCATCACATCTTTCAGTGGGAGGGACTTAAACGCAAGGAAAAGACACAAGTGTGGGAAACGTGTGAGAGATTTGAGATGCAGCCTAAGATTTAAACGCCACCTTCAATGCACCAACAAGAAACTTCACAGTGCAACTGTGAAATAAACAAATACAAGCAGTAAGAGTGGTGTTTGTTGCTGTTGACAGTCAGATGACAATATCGCAAGCATGTGTCAAGTCTCTGCAAGCCAGTGTCATATTGTACAGTGACTGTATGTGACTGAAGTAGCTCCCTGAAAGTCCACATCAGTCAAAGACGAAACATGGTCCTTTAATTCCTTTATACTATACACTATTTAAAATAAAAAAAATCTTACTCAACATGGCTGTGGAACAGTGTACCATTGTTCTGTTGGAGAACAAACAGAGTATTATTACACACACAGTAGACTGCATGCAGGTCATATAGTGCGTTATTTATTATGCTGTGCTGCTCAGGATGCTGACCAGATCATAGTGGCAGTTGTGGCAGATAAACGGTCCGCTGCTGTTGCTCGTGCTGTTGCCTCCTGTGGAGTTGGTGCAGGCGTCACACACCAGATTCCCATAAGCCTTGGAGAACAACGTCGGGGCAAACACGCCTGCCATTGACAGTTAGTGGGATCATATAAAGCATTTCTGTCATGCTTTTATATTTCACTTGATTTCCATTTAGGCACACAGCTGGTTCTGTCACTGCCATGATGACATGAGCACCACTTCTCACCATATTATAGCATTTGAAGCAGATTTTTACACATGAAGAAGGGCATTAGTGAAAAGATTTACACATTTCTTCTTTGTTGTCAAAATATCTTCTATTTTTCAGACAATTAATTCTCTGATGATCAAGTATCAAAAACTGTTAAGCCTAGTTAGCGGATAATGTATTTAGGAAGGGAAATCAATTATAAAGTAATTCACAAACTCCTCATGTACCCAGTTACTAGTTCAACTGTAATTATTTTATTATCTTATTTCCTCTTGAAGCTGGTTATAAAATTTTGTTAATCTAAGTGATTTACAGGTTATATGAGTTTTAAATGAGAAAAACTCCAGCTGCATTATTCGCCTGCAGGTGGTGCAAGTGTTAAAATCTAAAAGCTTTTGCTACCTTTTTTGTCTCCATGAGGCAAAAGCATGTTTGCATTCTGAGGTCTAATCTGTCCTGTAGTTTCCTTTGCCTGCAGGTGCTGCAAGCTGCCTCAATTTAGCATTTCAGTTTCATGAGGTAGTTGCCATCTAAAAATACAGCTAGAAAAGAAAAAGCTGATACCTGCAGTTCCTTCTTGAAAAGTTAGAAAAGTATAGTAAATGGTGCTATTGTGCCTAAATGTGTCGGACACATTTTGAATACTTACCTCCTACAGAGATGAAAAGTAAAGCAGAGCTGACTCCTGTAGAGCGACTGTTGAATCTTTGCTCACTGTGTCTCATCCCTCCAATTATCATACAAATGCCCTGAGAGAAAGACAAAGTAACAAAACTCACTGTTACAATAAAATTATAATAAATTATACATTTGTATTTACCTTGACCTGCTCTTTGGTGTGAGTATTAGTCATATAGAGGACGATGTTTTTAGTCTGTTAAAAAAAGCTACTAAACATGCCCACTGAATGTAGATTGTCATGCACATTGTTAACTTACAATTGCTTGTACAATATTTTTTTTTGTTGGCTCACAGGAATAAAGAGGATGCATCCAAGCAGTGTGCCAGTCAACGCCGCTTTAACAACCTCTTGCAGACATGGGTTGGCTGCCTTGTGTCCTCTAATCAGGGCTGTGATGTAAAAGGTCAGCTCCGTGATGGAGCCGAAGGTTGCGTTCACCACCGCACCCACGGCAAAGTTACTCTGGGCTGAGATACTGCAAATGCAAAATAATCACAAATATTTGTGAGGAAAATGTTTGACTCCAGATAACAGATGTAATTTAGCATTATGAGTAACAGAGCTCACCTGGCAATGCCCATACCAATATAATAAGACAGCGGCATGATGGAGCTGATCGCTATGGCAAACTTGACATCAGAGCTGGCGTACAGATTTTCTGTGTCAACATATCCAATTATCAGCGAAACTATTACTAGAGGGAGGAGGTCTGAGGTGGGAGTCAAAGATGATGACATGTACTCATATGACGCACACTGATGCAAACAAACACACACTTCATGCCTCATAGTAAAAGGATACTGACAGCAAACACATTGATCCCATCAACAGTGTATTTGTAGTAGTACCAGTTTGCAGCATGATAGCAGCACAGCAACGCTCTGGTCTCATAGCCCTGATGCTATGAGTCAAGTAAAAAAACAACAAAAAACATTTGCATCAAACCAAAGCTGAATAAACCGTGTTCATGTGATATGGCTGCTAAATACTAATGGTCTCTCTTGCCTTTTTTTGTGAGCAGGTGGAAACAGAAACAACCTCAGGAGGCAAAAGAAGAATGACGCCCAGAGTCCGTGCGTTCATCTTGAAAACAGGGATGGTGAAGACAAGGATCCAGGAGACGAAGCAGGCCAGGATGTGAATGACAGCCAGAGGAGGATATCCCAGCAGCAACCACACGTAGGTGGAGAAACGATGCTACGCAGTAAGAACAGAACACAAGGTTAGGATATCCTGTTCTTGATTTCTAAGTAAGAGAAATCATGATGGTGATGGTGTGTTTACAGTATCTATACTTCCTTAGGAGTGTAAATTTACCCAGTAAGAAGTGTGCAAATGTTGTCCTAACATCTCAGGGACCTGAACCTCTGTGGGTGAAGGCAGCAGAATTGGTGAGTTCTCCTCCACCCTATCTATGCTGCAGTCACAGTCTGGTGCCTGCTCACAACATCTCCTCCATGTATTTCCAATCTGGTCACAACCACAGACCACAGTCTAATTTCATTACAATATACATTTCAGAACAGTATATTTCATTACATAGTGCTCAGTCAGTCGGTCTAACAATAACAATCACATACTGCAACTTATCTCATCCTGTTGTTAAAGAAAATAATCTAACCATAGCCTGTAGTTCACACAAATTATTGTCCTTACAGTGGTGAGATACAAATACTGTAATGATTCTGCTATGACAAATTTGTTTTTATCCTTAAAGGATAGCATCTACCAACATCTCCATCTTTACAAATGTATTGCAACAGCAAGTTGCTGCAAGTGATTTGTGTTGTTGAAGATTTGCAGTGAAAAACAAGACTTCTGCTTTCATGACCACAAGTAAGTGAGATAATGAGGAAACTACCCTATTTACTGTGCATCTACCTAATTTAAGTTGCTAGAAAATCAGGGATAAAAGTCCCTCATGGTAACTGAACTCAGATCCAAATGCTACCTCGTGGATTGAGTTGCCAAATGGCCACAGGAAGTAGCAGGATAACTTCCAGCAAAGCTTGCCTGAAGAGAGAAGAGAAACAAAGACATAAAAATCCAATAATTATTGAAAAGTACTTGTGCTGATTAAGTCACCTACCGTATGGCGCACCGGTGACAGTGATGAACATAAGTATCCCGACCAGGAAATATGCCAGAGAGACCCACCAACCAAAAAGAAACACATACACCACATTTCCAAATGTGATGAGATGACCTGACGCCAGCAAGACAAACAGACAAAAAACATTAGTGCAGGGCTGAGTGAAGATCCCCAGCAGCCACATCAGGACGTTTCTCCATGTCATTTACATACAAAGACAATGCTGGTGCAGCACAGCTTGAGTCTTATTTTTTAAATTTTAACAGCTTGTTAAATGATCATGATGTTTCAAACATATAACCAGATGAAACACATTATCTCCAAGAGAAAACAATGTAAAAGTATTATCCAAAGTAAACATCAGTTTGCCATGCTGTCTCCTATTTACCTACAAATGAAGTGGTTGGTAAAGAGGCTTGTTTACGACCTGTAATATCATCTTACCATTCTTACTGTTACAATTTGAGTACAAGGTTAGTAGACAGGGACAACAGCCTGTACCTGAATGTGGTTTAATGATGTTGAGTTCAGAGTAGAGCTCCTTCACAACCTCTGACCTGTCTTCAAATGGACGCTCCGTTACATGGCTTTTCCATTTTCTAAAACCAAACTGACACACACATCTAACATTTAGGCTGCTGAACGTAAACCACTTTCATCTGCGGTGGAAAGCTTTGAGACTTCTTACCCTGTAGTTGTTGACCAGTTTGTTGGCTTCTACTTCGTTCTCTGCTCTGATTGTTCTCTTGCCTCCAATCTCCTCCCAACTATCATTGCAAGCATTATGGCTCAAACCTAAAACGACACATAAAACTCAGCAAACATCTACATATTGCTGTGGAGAAAAAGATCTCACAAGTTGGCATGCAGTACTCACATGTGTGTGCAGACATGCATTTTGTTGTGCATTGAGTAGGACATACAGAGTTATGTGTAGATGGAGTGCAGCTGTCTGCTGAATTAAACTGTTGATCTCCGCTCAGTCGATCATGGATCTGTTCATGTTCGTAATCTGCCTGGTCATCATGCTCCCACGGAGGATCTGCAACAGCAGTATTAAGATAACTTATACTTTTACTGGCACTGCACAGCCCAGAACCCCCCCTCCATCAACAGTGACCCACACAGAACACATGATCCTGATATCTCTCAGTTCTTCATGAATCTGGACCCCTTTGCCATAGCAGGTCCACTGACTGTAAATGTGTAGTAATATCTTGAGCTTGTATAATATCCTGTAAAGACTAATGGTGTCTCTAACAATGTTTGAACTGATTTGAGCTGCCTCTGACAAAAGCTGCATTTGTTCTGCAGGGAAATCAGAGGCGTGACTGTCATTAAGTAAAGGTTAGAAACGACCTGAGGTCTTTCATTCTTTTCCCAGGTTTCTCTCTTCCAAGATGTAGCCTTAACCTAATTCACCAAATACTGACAAACCGGTGGCATCACAAGACAAGTGAGCGCAGTCCTACAGGACTTCCCTTTTACATTGGTTAACACTTCACACACTTTTAGGTAGAGTCTCGTTTTGTTTCCTCTTTTCTGTTTGGGTCTTTCACATGATATAAGATATGCCACAGAGTAAGAGTGTTGTGCACTTAGTGACAGAGAGGGTTTGCAGCATTAGTTTATCTCACTACTCATAAACTGCTGATTCACTTGCATGCTTTGAGGATGAGAACTTGGACTCTGGAAAACTGAGATTATACATTGAAATACATACATGTTGTCTTTCTCATAACAGAAAACACTCGAACTAAACACACACCTAGTCAAGCAGGCTTCTCCACACCTCAATCCATCCATCAATACAACGTGACTGTCCCACATGCAGCAACCGGAGGATACTTTCCTCCTGTCATTCGCACAGCATTCCCAGTTTAAAATGGAGAATATGCTGTTGTTATGGGCACACTCGGCTTGTTACAAATAAAGTTTTTTTTATTGTGGGCCTCAGTGCCTCACCTTGGGGGTGTTCAGTCGGCCTCCTCCTGCGGCTGGTCGTGTCCGGGCTCTGTGTGGAGGACAGAGACATGTCCGCCGGTAAAACACTTCACCGTTATGTCCTGTATTGGTTCAGTACGACCCGCTCACCCCCTCGCAGCCTGTACGCAGCTGTCGCTCCGTACTGCGCACTGAGAATTGTGGGAAATGTAGGCCGTTGAGGTTTGAGTGCCTTAAAGGGAAACACCACCCTAAAACTAGACGTAATACTTACTAGACTAGACTAAACTAGGTTAGGTGGTGGACGAAGTATTCTGATAATATACTTTAGTACAACTGTAAATTAACTATAAAAGTTTAAAAAATATAACTATAAGGAAAAGTAAAAGACCTGCCATCAAAATTGTTTTGGATTTTTTTATTCTGTCTTTCTAAATCAAAAGCTATTGTTAGGTGGTTTAATCTGTTACAAGGCATCAGAAACTGCAGTCAAATACTAAATGACAGAGTAAAAACTACATTTGCCCCTGAAATGGAGTAATTACAGTAATTGAGGTAGTTACAAGCTGGAAATCAACGCATAAAGACTTGAAATGTTTTATGTTTGGCCAACTGCTGGTCTGCTGGCAATGAAGCAAGTTACATTTTATCTAACTTAATCTAACAGATGTTAAGCCATCCATGTGTAGTTATTTTTCTCACATTTGTAATTTGTTTCATGCCACTAACTGACAAACAAACAAAATAAGAAAACAGAAAAAATACAAATAAAGAACAAACCAGACATTTCACATACAAAAATGTAAGATAATATCAGATTTTATTGATCTCCCTAAAGGAAACTGAGGTGATTCAGCATTCAGGAAAAAGTCACTGTGGAAAACAAGAATAAAATAAAATTTAAAACAAAATATAGAAAATGTGGGACATAATATAGTTTGTGATGTATAATATACATCACTTTTAACACGGTAAGTTATATAGATACTAAACATGTGTGGCATATCTGAGTAATAGTTACTGACTTCAACCTTTATGTGAAAACCGTCCACAAGGTTTAACTTTATGGGGATATTTGACTATTCTTCCAGAAGTGCATTTGTCAGTCAAAGTTCAGACACTGATGTTGGACAGGAAGACCTGGCTCTCGGTCTCCGCTCTAATTCATCCCAAAGATGAAAGCAGGTCAAGTTCCTCCAAACCAAACTCACTCATCCATGTCCTTATGGACGTTGAAGTGCACTGGATTCATTGATTTGGAGGGCTGTCCCAATACTGCAATATAGTGTATTTGTGAATATTCCTATAATTTTTCTTATAATGGTTGTACAAATCCTGTTAAACGTTTTTTGTTTCTAAAGTGCTTTTTCACAAAAAATAATCAATTTTAGATTTATAGGCTGAGGTGTATAAACTCCAAAACGTGGTTTTGATCAGTGGTGTCTGCTCGTAGCAGAGACAAAGAAAATAACCCCACAGCATGGTCAAACACAAGTACTACATGAAAGGTTGGTTGTTTCACCAGTAAGCTTGTCAAATCATAAAATGTTGATATTGTCATGAACACGAAAAGAAATTCCTCAAAAAGTAAGTACAAACAGAAGTGCCACTACTCAAGTTGAAGCCCATGATCTATACAAAAATACAACTACTCTATTAATAATTATTATTTCCAAACATTAATCAGAATGAGTTATTGAACCAGTGTGTCAAATAACAGTGTTTTAAAGACTACCAAACTTGTCTATTCTATAGAAGTTCACCATGTGTCTCATAAATAGTGTTTCTGCAGAAATCTAATATGTTCAGACCTTGTTAATCTTAAGTCACCGACAGATTCGATGAGAAATTTTTTGTTTATTTATTATTAAATCATTTAAAAAATCACATAATGCCAATTTTATTTCTTCTACCCTAAAGTAGAAAATATATTTAAAAATGTAAAAAGAGAAAATCCACACCACTCTATATGCCTCTAGGTGGTTAATCTGTAAAAATACATAATTTATTAGCAGATTAATCTTTGCATCAGCAAAGTAATTAAAACATTAAATGTAGTACCAGTACCTCAAAATTGGACTTGAGTACACTGACTTTCTAAATGTTATTTATGACCTATGCCCAATTAAAACCTTAATTTTATTATTGTATTTTGAATATACTGGCCAATCAATAATTGTACGCTAACCTAAATTAATAGTTATTCAACATTTCTGTCAAGAAGATCTTTCATTCAAAGTACAACTGTGCAATTTTTCAAACAATAAATGAAGAATATTACTCTTAAAAATGCAATACATTTTATATGCTATAGCATAAAGGTGAGTATATCTTCACAATCTACTGTGGGACTCTGTGTACTAGTAAAATAAACATTTCGTGATAAAGTTTGAGGCCAGAAAGACCTTTGAAAAGGTTTCTGTGACATAGATGTTGGACTTGCAAATAAATAATGTCGAGTTGTCATCCAATCCATTTGAGCTGCTAGGACACATGTTTTTCCCTATGTTCCAACCATACAATTGGTCTTGTAAAGTGGCCAAAAGGCTTATCAGATCATTCCCATGAATAATGTAGAAAACATTACATAATGCACCCTGATGTTGTTTGGTGTTTTTTGAAAGAAAGGAGGCCTTGATTGGTGGTCATACCTTGGAGTTTTTAAAACATCAAGCCTATCAAATCAAGTCTTCACATATAAATGTGGCAGCACACATAAGTTGTGCACTTGGGGACCAGGTCAAACTGTGAAACCATGAGAAAACTGTGGAGTGCCACCTCTTTAGTGGCACTCACACTACTATGCTGTTTAGCCACGAAGGAGGTAGAAGCTCAGCAGTGGCACAGTCTTCAACAACAAACATCGAGAGGTTCTCCAGCTCAGGTGAAGAGTGTTTATTTAGACCGGTGGAATCTTCCTCAGTCTGCTAATGCTCCTCGAACAGCATATGTGTCACATGAGCACCATACTGGAGAGATAAAGGTGCCACATCATCAACAACACCATTTTCCTGCATGGCAAGATTCACCTTCTCAGCCTTGGTCAGAAAAGGTTCCTCATGGGTCAGAGCACCCACATTTTCAGCCACCAAAGGTTCCTCAATGGCCACAACTCCCAGCTGCTTGGCCACCGAAAGGTTCTCTACCTCCCAATAGGCCATCAGTGGTTCTACCTACTCAGTCAGCAAAGGTACCTTCAGTTCCTCAATGGCCACCTGTGGTTCCTACTCAGTCAGCAAAGGTACCTTCACCTCCTAAATGGCCACCTGTGGTTCCTACTCAGTCAGCAAAGGTACCTTCACCTCCTAAATGGCCACCAGTGGTTCCTACTCAGTCAGCAAAGGTACCTCCAGCTCCTCAATGGCCACCAGTGGTTCCTACTCAGTCAGCAAAGGTACCTCCAGCTCCTAAATGGCCACCAGTGGTTCCTGCTCAGTCGGCAAAGGTACCTCCAGCTCCTAAATGGCCACCAGCCCCAGCTACTCAGCCACAGGTCCCACAGAAGCCTGCAACACCACAGAAACCTGCCCCTTATCCTCCGGTTGCTACTCAGCAACCTGGTATCCAGAGTTGTGATGTGATTCAGGGCCTGAGAGTTCCATGTGGAGTTCCAGGTATCACTGCTGATGCATGTAAGGCCATTAGCTGCTGCTTTGATGGCCAACAGTGCTACTTTGGACAAGCAGGTGAGTTTTCAGCTGTTATTGCTCTCCAAATAGCAATATGGGTTTTATAATTTTAATGAGTAAAATCTGTTTTACGTCTTCAGTACACAAACCAAATATTATCCCTATAAAATAATAATAGGCCATTGGTTGTTTATTCTTTATTCATATCGCCGCTAATACCTGTATAGAACCACTTCCCTTAGACCAACATCCCACTAGTTGCTCAGAAGAAATATTATATTGATCATTACTATTATAATCTAAGTTTGTAATTTAGCCATGCTATGGTGCCACTTACTAAATGTTACCATGATAACATCCTAAACTAAGATGATAAACTTGAACATTTAAATATTGTCTTTGTGACTATCGGAACATTTAGCACATAGCAGAGCTTTACACTAAGTATGCCCTAAAATCCTCATGATTTGTAAACTTCTTAGATTTTCTTTTGTAAGCAAAAACTAAACATTCAATCGATCGATGTCTGTTTTTTTCCACCAGTGACAGTTCAGTGCACCAAGGATGCCCAGTTCATCGTGATAGTAGCTAGAGATGCCACTCTGCCAAACATTGACCTTACATCAATCTCACTGTTGGCGGGGGGTATTCACTGTGGAGCTGTTGACTCTAACTCAGGGTTTGCCATTTACCAATTTGGTGTTACTGACTGTGGCACCACTGTTACAGTAAGACTATAACTATCTCTCCTTTTCAACCAGTAAAAACAAATTTGGAAGATTGTTATATCACTGTCATTTTCTGGTCTTTTTGTAGGAGGAGCCTGGAGTTATAACCTATGAGAACAGGATGACTTCCTCATATGAAGTGGGAGTTGGACCTAATGGAGCCATCACTAGAGACACCTACTATGAGTAGATGATGCATTTTTACATAGTCTAAGATATCTAACATTTATAGATATATAGTATCAAAATAAAATAAACACAATACCACCTTTCTCCTTGCAGATTGCTTTTCCAATGCAGATATATTGGCTCTGCTGTTGAAACTGTGCTTGTTGAAGTGTTACCATTACAAGACCCTCCTCTACCTGTTTCTGCTCTGGGACCCATTACAGTGCAGCTGAGGTTGGCTAATGGTGAATGCACTACAAAGGGTTGTAATGAAGGTAAGTGTATATCAGCCAGGCAGCATTACTGTGTTTGCATAATGTTGGCTGTCATATTAACTGACATCTCTGCCTTCATAGTGGATGTGGCCTACAACTCTTATTATGCGGACACAGACTATCCTGTAACCAAAGTACTGCGAGACCCCGTGTATGTGGAGGTTCAGCTAACTCAAAAAACAGATCCCAGCCTCGTCCTGACGCTTAGTCACTGTTGGACAACCACAAGTCCCACCCCTCACAGTATGCCCCAGTGGGACATTCTGATAAATGGGTAACTAAAACACTTTTTTGTTACAATTTATGTTTAGAAAGTTTTTATAATCCTATAAAAAGTAGAGTCTGCTTCATTTTGATGGTAAGGTCAAGAAAACCGTACTGGCATGTGGATGTATCACGCAGAAAACACCTCTTGTCATTTCAGTCAGTACTCTTTTCATTGTCATTGCCTTTAGCTAATTTGCTTTCCATCTAGGTGTCCATACAAGGATGATCGCTATTTGACCACACTGGTTCCTGTCGATTCCTCCTCTGGAGTGGACTTCCCAACTCATTACAGGCGTTTCATTTTCCAGATGTTTACTTTTGTGGATCGCAGCTCAGCAGCACCACTGAAGGAAAATGTAATGAATACATCCATAGATAAGAAATGAGCTCAACTAAATATTTTTGTATTGCACTGTCAACACTGTTTTCCTTGTTTAGGTGTACATTCACTGCAGTACATATATATGCAGTGCTTCACCAGGCATCTCATGTGAGCCAACATGTGCCAGAAAAAGTAAGAGATTAATTTATAATCTGCATAATTCAGGAGCAATATGCCTTAATATCTGACCATGTTTGTATGTGTGTGTGTAGAGAGAGATGTCAAGGATGAAGACCAAAAAAATGTTGGGCCAAAGATTGTGGTTTCTGCTGGACCTGTGAACATGAACGCCCCCACACAGTAAACAGCACAGGATGTCGAGTTCAAGAATTTGTCTGAGAACGTTTGGTAAAACATTTGTAACATTACCAGTTATTCAGTTATTTGTGCTATGACATTAAAATTACAATATACAGCACTTATTTGTAATGTTTCTAAAACCATCAGTAAATAACCTAATGTGCTGCAGGACCATTGTCAGATCACTGTAGTCATGATTCACACGTCTGAAAGTCAAATGCAACACATTAAAACTACCCTTACAGATATTTAATAAAAGATATTTGCATATATTTTAATGTCCAAATTACAGTATGTACAGTATTGGATTGAAATGCATTGACCCGAACAGGAGTATCTAAATGTATGTATCTAAATCTGTTGGTCTGAGTTTTGCAGTTAAATAAGCCTATGTGGACTGAAACTCTGGTGCAGTTTCTGATACATTTTGTGGAATCAGTGATGTACTGTTAGTGTTAATACTGGACTTTATAATGACAATTATAAAATAATAAATAAAGCAATTTGGAATTTTACTGAAATATCAAGTTGAGGTTTGAATATTTTCACCAAGGCACCATGTGATCTCATCAGGGTGTATGCATTACTCTCAGCAAACACACACAAGCATAGATCAGCAATGCAAAGTATCATTTTGTAAACCAAATTATTTATTACAAATTAGTGAGGTCATATCTTGTACAGTGGTGGAACACCTCTTATGTTCAATTTAGGTTTTTAGAGTGGCCTAGTCAAAATCCAACTTAAATCCAATTGTGATGCTGTGGACTGACCTTAAACCGACTCAAAAACCCTCCAACGTGGCTGAAATAAAACAATCCTGAAAAGAAGAGTGGGCAGAAATTTCTCCACAGCCATGTGAAAAACTAATTGCCAGTTATCTCGAACGCTTGTTTACAGTCCTTAGGCTTGGAGACAATTACTTTTTCACATATGACCAGGCAGGTTTCGACAGCTTTTTTCCCTTAATAAATAAAATCACCAAGGGGAAAAACACTTTTTCACAGCACTTGTATAGCAGAATAAACAGTGTTATGTTTCTATCTGGAAAGTTGTGATAGTAGCACAAAACAGAAATACTCAATATTAATACTAAAGTAATAATACTTGAGAAAATATCTAATTCTAAATCTAATTCTGTTTGGATGTTTCAAAACCTGCTGCAAATTATCTTCAGCTAGATGCTTAATATACATTAAAAATTTTTGTTTTCAATCAAATTTAAATTACTAAATAATAAAGTACTTTTAACTTTGTCTAAAATACCTATAGACTTACACCTAAGTCTACATTTATTTTGGCTCATGTGACAATTTTGCTGAATGTTTGTTTCGCAGCAGATTTAAGGTTTCCTGTTTAAAACTCAAAACATATTATTTTAACTGCAGTATGCTTCGAAGCTAAAATATAGCTACACCTGTTTGGGCTGAAGTAGATACTAGGGCTTCACTTTGTTACAGATATGGAGAAGAAAAATCAATATTCTACATTCCTCTTTGTGCACTAGCAAAACAAACATCTGATGACAACGTTTGATGCCACAAAGCCCTTTAAAAGGTTTCTGTGACCCAAATGTTTGACTTGTCAATAAATACTTAAAATGTCAAACTGCCATCAAACACACCTGACACGTGTCTTATTCATTTGGCCACTTTATTAGATACAGCAGTACAAATCAACACAGCAGTTCTGCCATGAATTCTACTTTTAAAAACAATCATTTTTAATTAAATAACATTTTAAATTTATATAGCGCCTTATACAATCTCAAGGCCGCTTTACAAAACCAAAATAATAATCATAATAATGACAAAACAGGGAAAAAGGTAGAAAAGTGATCCGTGAAAATAAACGTTTTTAATTCAGACTTGAAAGTAGTGAAAGAAGGACATTCACGCAGCCTCTGAGGAAGAGCGACCCAAAGTTTAGGGGCCATGGCACTGAAAGACCTGCCTCTCAGGGTGGACAGTGTAGTATGTGGGACAATGAGGAGATTGCTATTAAATGACCTGAGAGAACAAGAGGGGGAGTATGGCATTAGAAACTCACTGAGATACAAGGGCCTAGGTCATGTAAGACTTTAACAGTGAAGAGTAGTTTATATTTATTTATTTTATTTATATAACCAGTGAAGCTGAAAGACAAGGGGGTTTTATGAGCTGAGTGCTTTGTTTGAGTGGGGACTCTGGCTGCTGAGTTCTGAACATACTGAAGCCTTTGTAAGGACTTAGCAGGAAGGCCAGCAAAAAGAGAGTTTCAAGAAAGGTGATATTTCTGCTACATCGTGATTACTGATGTCATACTGAGGCTAGGTGGCTAGTGAGACATGGGAAGCCTCAGTTGGAGGTTATTTGCCTTGGAGGCAGGTTTTTTAAAACATCAAACAATTGAATATTCATGTGGCAGTCGTAGACATAAGTGTTACACTTGGAAGCAGTCCAGTTCAAACTGTTCAGTGGACTGCGGGAGTACAGAGAAGTTTGGAACTTGTTGTAGCAGAAGCCTGCATTAGCAATGTCAAAGTGCACTCCACTTCAACCTCCTCCACTAACAAGAGTCCAACCACCTCAATATCCTTAGGTGTCCCCAAGGAGCCACATATTCCACAACCACAGTAACCGCACCTTAATAAAGTAATAAAAAACTTCCACTTACATTTGCTGTCCACCGACCAGAAAACATCTTTTCCTGATTGTCCAAAGCGTACTGACTGGATAAACAGTGTAGGTTGAACATTTATGCAGTATGCAGAAAGTTGAAGCATGATTATACGGAGGAATGAGGCTGGTAAAAATGAGCTGTGCATGGTGGTTAGTTTCCCCAGTCATACCTGCAATGGGTCATTAGACATTAGTTAATGAATGCCAGCCTGGCAGCATTCTTGTGTTTGTAGTTTCTTCAAGTCTCATTTACTATATCTGCCGTGCAAATGAACTGAAAATATTAACCCTCCTCATAGGTTCATTTAATTGTCATTGCCTCAAACTAATCTTCCCTCCATCCAGAATTGTATACTTTTCCTCACTGGTTCCAGTCACCCCTCCACTGGTCTGCATTTCCCGAGTCACTACAGTGATTTCATTTTCCAGGTGTTTACTTTTCTGAACCCCAGCATACAACTTTTTCTGAATGTGATAAATAGAGCCATAGATAAGAAACTACTGGAACAAAATATTTAATTGCCCTGCCAACACTGTTTTCCTTGTTCAGATTTATATTCACTGTAGTACAGCTGTGTGTGCACTGCTGTACCACACTGCTCATGTAAGCCAACGTGTGTCAAGAAACGTAAGAGGTGAATTTATAATCTGCAGTATGTGGTCATATATTAAATGCATTAGTTTTGGGCATAATATATTTTCTTTATTAGTGACCTAACAAACAGGAACCACATGCAGCAATATTTAACGTATGGTTTAAAATTGAGCAAAATAATACAACAATTTCTCTAAGCATTTATTGTACATAAATATGTAGTTTGATAAAATGTAAAACTGATCTAATTCATGTCATCTTCCCACTGGTTACCCACACACTCTGTGTCACCTGTTTTAACTACCATATTAAGAATTAGGTTTTATATTTAATAATAGATTATTAGGTTAATATACTAAACAAGGAGGAAATACCTCTACAGCAGGTTCTCATTTACAACCACAATGACATTAGTTTTAGTAGAAGAACAGAAATAAGCATTTCCCAACGAAAATAGGCAATTTATTGATAGCTACGTCAAACAAATAAGTAAATGAATAAATGAAACTGTACTTTTAATGGCTTGTCAGCTCATAAACGTACTTGACCCTCCAAGAAATTCATTCATCAGATTTCTAGAAGAGTAAAGAGGAGCAATAAAGAAAAACTGCCATGATGAGCTTTCTGTGTCAAAGTGGCCGTTTCATATTTCAAGGAGACGTGAACAAACTTTGAGAATAACACCAACATGTTATAACTAAAATATATACTTGGTCATGAGAGGTATAATATATATACAGTATATAATGTGTGTTTATACAACTAGTACGGTCATAGTCAATCCAGTAATACTATTTATTTTAATAAACTGTATGCTGTTACAAAAGTACACGTTGCTTTGCACTGAGCTGAGAACACAACCACCAAAGAGCAACATGAAGTCAGTCAAACTCTTACAAAAAAATCTTCTGTGAAATTGGACTGTACTTTTCCAATCATATCTTTGATCAGACACATTATTCACCGAACAGGAATGTGATTTACTGATACTCTTCACATTTCCAGATTCATTTTAAAGTGTTCATCCCCAACAAACCCCCCCATGTCAGCTCGTCATTACTGATCAGATTGTCTCGCAAGTTAAATATAAGTGAATTTACACTCTGAGCTTTTCTGCATTGGTACAAAAGTGAACTGATGTGACAAATTCAACAGTTTACACTGCAAACAGTAGATTATTATAAAAAATAAAGCATGAACATTTTATCTGAAGAGTTCAGGCCTATATGATAACAGTGTGGTGTGTTTTCTTTTTGAATTGGAGTGTATGTTGGTTCTTGCTTAGTAGGTTCATCATTGTTTGAATGTGGGTAAACAAACAAACACACACACACACAAAAAAAACAAATAATAATCATAGATCCCTCACGAAAATGTACGCAGAACTTTAGAGTCCTCTTTTTCTCTTTTCCTGGTCAAAAGGCCTCAAACAAGTAAACACAGTGTGAGCTGGTAAAACTTGAGTGTGTGAGATCACTCTCCTCTGCTCTCCGTCAGTCAGACTTGTCTTTCTTTTTGCCCCCCCCTATGGGAACTTTGCTGACCACTGTGGAACCAACAGCCGTGACTCCTCCAGCTACAGCGCACACTCCTCCTTTAACCAGGCCCACTCCCATCGCAGGAACAGCAGCTACAGTTGTGACAGCGCTCTTGGTGAGGTCCAGACTCTTTCCTCCTATCCATGTCACACCTCCCACTGTCGCTCCTAAAGCTCCTTTGGTGGCACCGTATAAGCCCCCCGCCAATCTGCCAAACATGCTCGGCTGTGTCTGTGGGTGGTCCTTGATGTTGTCTGATTTAAAACAACAAAAGCAACATTTTAAGACTGAAATTTTAACCACCATATAGTTCACAGTCTTTACAGAACTTCTCAGATTCGTTTTCAGTCAAGGTGCAATAACTAATGAAAGAATATAAAGCCATATATGATGATATTATTACAATACATATGATTCTCTAAAGAGTTCAACTTTTATCAGTAATACTTTGTTTTCAGGTTAGCTAAACCATCATTTAGTCTGTGAAATGTCACACAGTGGAAAATATAACAGAACTTTTATTTTTTTGCTTAAAGTAATTGTAAAAAGGCCTTGCAGTTTATGACGCTGGCCATGTTATTGCCATGTTCCTGGTTCAAGTCCAGCCACAATATACCAAAAAAAAGTCTGGCATTTTTCCTATTTGAGAACTGCATAAAAAGAGAAAAAAAACAACTGTTTTGTAATATAATATGTTCCAGCTTCTCTACGCTGTCTGTATCTTACTATGCAGTGATCTATTTTCAATCAAAAACAGGTAACCGTGTTAAAATCCAGCATCTAGGAAATTAAGTGAAAAATGTGCTACAACATGATATATTCAAAGCCAATGGTTCCCTAACTCAATTCTCATCCTGCTTGTTTTCCAGGTATCCCTGCTCTGCTGCCCTCTGATTGACTGATCTAGGTAACCCGATCCAGGTAATCAGCAGGGGGGGCCTGAGGACTGACTTTGAGAACAACTGATCTCAACAAAAACACACTGTTTTTGACCTTTACAACTAAACTTACCTGTATCTGCTGGCTCATCTTTGAGGCATTCAGGCATGTCCTCAGGCACCTGCTCCTCCTGACTCATGTCTGTGTGAAATAATATGACACAATTACCAAGAAAGACACAGTACAGTACAGTACTACTGTAACACAGTAGAAAAGCAAGAATGAAGGGGAATACTAACACTGATAATACCAACCAAAAGCTTTATCCCCAGCATCCCTACAGAACATCTGTTATCATTATTATTATTATTATTGTGTATAACCTGCTAAATACCGCTAATAAGCACTTTTAACCTTCATACTTTATTTGTGACATCCTGTATGTTATCACGAGCCTTTAGGGTGCCTTCAATCAGTCAATCAATAACTTTATTTTCCCCAAGGTAAAATTGTTTGTGTAGCAGCACAGTAACACAAGACAAAACAAGAGCATAAAGAAAGAACATGTTTACACTTTCTTCACCTTAGTCTCTCTAAATTCGCCATAATGATAACAGAGGGTAAAAGAGAGTGTTTCAATCTGTTGGTTCTGGCTCATGGTTCTGTCTAAAGAGTGAACCAGAAGGCAGCACATGAAGCTGGGGATGGGAGACACGTTTTATTGAGGTCAGGTCAGGCTGCTTACTGGAGTTTATTTTACTACAAACTTTAACCATCACATTATCAAATGTATTTGTTTAACACTGAGGAAGCCAAACCAACAGACAATGACACGTTCAATGAAAGTAGAATTATTTCATCAAAGTTCTGCTAACTTGTCCAGCATTTGTAGTCCAAAAGAACATTGCTGACTTTTTCTTGCACAGCATTTTGGGATTTTGCACATGACAGTTTGTGGTCTGTTATAGTGCTTAAGTATTTAAATGACTTGACTTTACATTAAGCCTAAAATCAATACACACATTCTTAGTTTTGTTTATATTAAACTCAAGGAAGGATTCACAGCACCATGAGACGTTTTATCCCAGTAGCAGTGACACCATCACTGTGTCATCTGCACATTTCGAGTGACAGCCTGCAGACAAAACCTTAACTAAGAGTCAAATAATAGCACTTTAACGAGCACAAACTGCATGAGGCAGCTCTGGGTGTGCTGCTAAAACAAGGCAGACCTGTTCATGCTGTCACAGAGCTGTTGGGCAGGTTAAAAACGCATATCAAGGACATAACTGATGGTGAAAACATGTTTAATAATATTTAAGTAGCGTTAGTATAGTTAGCACTTGTTTTCTGAACCATGCAACCACTTAAGAAAAATTACCCAACACTGTTCTCAAAGCGTGATCTGTTGCTCATATCCCTACGTTTTTAGTTTCAAAATACAACGTGATGTTTTGTTTCACTGTGCATTTTTGTCTTGATAATTCAATAATGTCTTCTTAAATAAAAGTTATGAAATGGTCTCAAAGGAAAGAAAGCATCGTTCAAGTGAACAAAGAACAGAGGGAAAGTTAGTTTATAGGAGGCTTTTGGCAGCAGTGGTAAACAACATTAATACTCCAGTTAAGGTTCCAGTTAAATATATTAATATGAATAGTTGAATAAATAAGATGAATTTAAACGTAATCCTTGATTAGCTAACAGTTAGCTAGCTAAACCTAACTAACGTTAACCGAAGCTAACGTCAACGTTCAGGCAGTTAAACCCCCACAGCCGCGGACAGTTGCTCAACACTTTTCACGTTTCTCTAAGATTTTATTCGCCCCAAAAACTGTCATCAGTCACTTTTAAAGCGAGAAATGGCCGTGGTTAGTATCATTACGACTGTGTGGTTATTTCGTTTTCGGTCTAAACACCATAAGAAGCTCATTAGTTAGAACCTTCTTAGACGTCCAAAAAGTCACTCCCGTAACACAAAACATCACTTTAACCTTTCTATCAACGTCCATCGATGTATTACAAACACTATCTGTCCTTCCGACAGATAATTAATGTGTTAATATGGCTTTAACGTAAACGTAAAGTAACGCTAGTGATTCTGAAGAAGTTCTCGTTGCTGTTTCTCACTAAACAAAGTGAACCCCGACCCGGCTGAATATCACTCACCGTGTTTAATGATGTTACAAACGGAGCCAAGGTAGCTACTGCTCGGTGTGTGTGTGTGGGGCCTTAAAACCAAATAAAACCAAACTGACGAGGGTATTTTTCTGCTTCCCAGGCCTGTGACAGACTAGCTGCAGCTGGTGAGGCTGACTTGTGCTGTGTGTTTTTTGGAGGACCTCAGTCTCCACCCTAAAAACACACAGAGGTACACACACACACACACACACACACACACACACACACACACACACACACACACACACACACACACACACACACACACACGACTAGCTGGTGTCAGCACTGCCCGTCATCACAGTCACTGGATTTAAGTTCACTCATCAACACTGCTGCATGCACAAACACTAGAGATTTTATCTTTACGTTCAGAAATGATCTCAAACGTGTTTTGCGATTATGCCAACGGACACAGGGTATTAACGCCAGGTGTAACAACGCATGTGGAGGCAGAAACGAGGAGATGATGTTTAATTCGAGCAGAGTCCTGGTACATAACTTTGGCGGGAGGAGATACTGATGCAAAAATAACACTGTACCACAACACAACCTCCGCTGCTCAAAGAGGAAGTGACGTACATCCTCCTCTAAGCGCCTACATCAAAGATCGTCTGTTGTTGACGATGTGTTAACTCATATTTGAAAGAGACTGGAATCAAACACCTTTTTATGTATTATACCGGAAACATGAAAGGATCCCGGTAGCTGGTTTACCTGCAAAGATCATTTGCAGATTTTGTGACTACTACAGGGGTGCAAAACATTAGAAACACCTATTAAAATAATGGACTCCAGTGCAACTCCAGTACCACCCAGTATGACCCCAATAACTGACATATAGTGGTATTATCACGTTTCTGTAAGTTTTGATACACACTGAGAAATTATCGTCTTATAAAAGTAGAATCTGTAGCAGAGGTTCTGTAATAGATTGCATTAGATTGTGTAGGTGTACCTAATAAAGTGGCCAGAAGACTGGAGCTTACACTTGGTGAGAGGCAGGGTACAACCTGCACCTGCACGGGTCACCTATGTCAAATACTGTTATCAGGTGTTGATGATGATTTGGTAGTTCAGATAATAAAAAAACATGGTGGTGGTAAAAAAAAATAAAAATAGACACATACACACATCGGACACTTTAGACAGTAGCTTTAGTAGCTTTTACTACATTCCCAGTCACATAATTTAAAATAAATCAGATTAGATGTTTATAGTAGTAAATCAAACTTCTCATTATGCCTATGAAAAGTGTATTTCGTAAAACAGACACTGAAATATTGATTAAAACACTGATTATCGATCCATTGTTGCCACCTCACATTTACAGGTCACAAAAACCTGATGAATTAATAAGCATGGATTAAATAAAGATTCTCATAAGACGAGAATTTGAATTATAAAGATTAGAACAAAACCTTGACACCTTAAGTCTGAAATGCAAATAAACCTTCTCACAAAATGTTTATTCAATCTTTTGTCCCCTAGTATAGTGGTCTGTAAACACTAAGCATCAAAGCATGGCTACCAGTGTTTACTTTATTACTTATTTATTAGCATTAGTGAAAAGCTAGAAAGTGTGATTGTTTAGACAACAGTTTAATTTATCTTCTACGTATGAAGATACTGTTCATGTGTAAGTATAAACGTTCTTACTTTGGTTGCTGAACCTCTTCAAAGAGATTCTGATTAAACCTGATGATCTTTTTTGGAGATCCTGTCTGTTGTTTTGTCCACCTGCAGCACAAGTATCCGTCTCTGTTGGGATAGACTGCGTCCCTAATAATAAAAGCAAATGTTTTGTTTTACATTTGAATTTGAATAACACTGGACGCGAGCAGCGGAAACACATCACCACGTGACTCCAGCTGTGTTTCCCGCCTGTATTCGTAAGGAATAATTTGGGTCCCGGAAACAGCAGCGGAGTGACAGCTCTGTCTTGTAAAACTACACTGCAGGCTGCGCGCAGATAAACTGTCTGCATTTTAGGAGCAGGAGACACGTTGACTACAAATGAGTCAAATGTGGAGCTGACTGTGGCGCTTGGTGGAAAATAAACTAACGAGTTTGGTGTTAAAGAAGCTCTGCGGGTTTCCTTTTTGGATGTGAAACATCCCGAGTGGCCCAGCGGAGTCTGCAGCCTGTCGTCGCCGTTCATCACTCAGAAGCTCCGCCGTCTGCAAGAACAGGTACCCAATACTGATGCTTTTCTTAGGAAATGAATAGGATTATTGTCATGGCAGAGCAGTAGTGGATATGTGGATGTCCGCCTTTTACCTGCAATGTGAACCAGCTGAATCATGTCACATACACGTTTAAAGATGTTTTAAATTTCACTTCACAACCACATTACTGTGATTAAGAGCAGCTGGCTGGGAATGTAATGAGTCCCTGTCTAATGTTTCTCATGAAATAAAAGCCTCCATTTTCTTAGATTACATGTCACTGTCGGAGTCTGTTTACTTCATGTGGCTGTGAACACAAGGTTGTTTAAAAAAAGACAGGTTATTATGTGCCACATTTAATGTGAAGCCCCTTTTCCAACATGTTTATTTCACCTGCATGTTGACAAACTATTCTCTGCAGGGAGGAGAGAGAGACTCTGAGATTTGTTCACACAAGAAAGATTTAGTGACACCACAGTTACTTTGAAAGCAAAGTCATGGTCCAGTATGCAGCTGACACCAGTGTGATGTGGAGACCTACAGTGTACACGCACACACACACACACACACACACACACACACACACACACACAGAAATTACTTTTCATTAAAGCGGGAGACATCTTGTAGAGTCTGAGTGTTTGAGTGAGGTAGAACATGTAGATGTATTTCTCAACAAGTGATATTAGAAACCTTATATGGTCTGATTAGACAGCTGATGATGTTTGAAATGTGACAATTGTGGCTTTTATGAACCAGCGCAGTAACCTGTGGAAGTTACTCCAGTGTGCTGGATTTAATGTGTAATGACACATGTGTTCCAGCAGGTGGCAGTGTAGCCTCACTGTTAGTAACTGTTGACACTGGAAGCTGTTCTGCAGCACAGGAAAGTTGTGTACATCCATGAAAGATTTTTGTCTTTGAAAACTAGTATCTGGTCTCACATAGTGACTTATTAGGGTTAATGCAGTGAGGAACATGGTTAATACCCTTTTTTATTCTCATTAAAAGACTAAAACTACTCTAAAGATCATTGATCACCTTACAGAACTATTTAGTTGTTTAAGGAAAACAATTAAAAATTCCTTCTTCCATTTTTTTAGATGCAAACGTTTGTGGTAATTGTCTGTTTTTATATGATTAGAATATATACAAATACGTATCATTAACATGAATGGGCTTAACCCGCTGTATTTAAGTTGTGTTGGACATTTTCCACTGTTAACAATTTAGAGACTAAATTAGCAGATTAAGTGATTACAAAGTAAGTTTGTGAACAGTACAGTTCATGTGCATAGATCTTGATATTGTACATTTAGACACTGCACATTTTCCTCGTTCTTCTTTGTAAAACTGCTCAAGCTCTGTCAGGTCACAGGAATCATGACTCAACAACCACATATCCTCAGTTGGATTAAGGTCTGAGCTCTGACATGGTGCCTCTACAACATTAACACTGTGGTTTTTTAAAAACATTTGCGTGTAGCTTTGACCCTAAGCTCAGGGTCTTCGTTTTGCTGGAATACAAATCTCGTCCCAGGTTGCAGGTCTCCTGCAGTTTGCAGCAGGTCTTCCTCCTGCTGATGTGACCAAGCTTCACAGTGGGGATGGTGTGTAGTGTTTGGTGTAAACCATGCATCTCATGATGATGACTCACTTATGCTTTTCAATAACATTTTCACAAAGTTACCTGAAGCTTTGTTTTGTCTCGATGACGTAGTTTTTGGTCAGAATTTTAATTCACCAATGTCTGGACCTTCATCCATCTGGATCAGATGCAGGTGTATTTTTTCTGCAATCCTTTTTAACACATTTACTGCCATCATCAGTGATTCAGGAGTTTATAGGGTCATTGTAAAGGGTCAATACTTATGATAAGTGCTACACCTGTTTCCAGCTGTGATGACTTTATTTTTAGATCAATATGTACAAATAACCCATAATTAGTAGACTGGTACTTGGGGCGTCCTCAGAGGAGTAACAGGACAAGAGTCATTAGTTACCCATCGACCCGCTGGACAAAATAAACCCTCCACCACCCACCTTCTTCTCCGTGTGAACAAACAATATACTAACACAAATTAGGAGTCGCGGCTTTGTGTCGATTGAGAGTCCAACAAAGGTGCTACACAGAGTGATATGTCATTAGCGAGCAGGTGGGAAAGGAGGACGTTGCGCTGTTGCCTCTTCAACTAAGCAATGACGAGGTTTCCACGGCAACCACGACGCTGCTGCCGCCTTTCCTTCGTCAAGGAGTGGGGGGGCCGTCAGAGAGCAAAGTCAGCTCCCCAGTTCTGCTGTAAGCGGAGGGTTAAGTGTTGGGGTTTGCAGGGGGAAAGTCCCTCATTAAACTAAACTAAATCTTATTTAACACAGAAAAGTTCAATCATTTCGCAGGTTCATGCTGCTGCTGTTGTTGATGCTGATAAAAGATGTGATTATGGTTTTGGAAAACGTTTTGTAATGTGTTTTTCAAAATGGTTTACAGCGGACCCCAGAAAAAAAAACACATTTTTAAACTATGGCCTCTTGTAAATATAGACAAAAGATCCCCCTGTAATTCAGTTAAGCTACATGACAACAGGATTAACTTTATAAACTGTTAAAGTAAAATTTCACATTATACTGTAGTTCTGTAATTCCTTCTGCCTCTTACTGATGCTCCTCTGAACCTATGATTGCTGTTGTATTTTTTTTTTCTTCAGTTTAACAAAAGATAAAAGTTAGTTGCTCAAAGAACGTGAAGATATCACATTAGGCTTGTACAAACTGTCGCTAGTTGTACTCCTGGGTTATCTTGACCTTATGTTTTCACTTATTGTGCATGTTTAGAACGTCTCAGCACATTTTGTACAAACGTGCATCAGCAGGAACATCACAGGTGTAAGTATAAAGTGAGAGTAGAAATCATTCTTGTGAGCGCTAAATGTTGTACGTGCTGCTTTCACACAGTCAAACATACTTTGACACAAATGTTTGGTTTAGCTTCAGAAGTTGTAAAAGCATTACGTTGTAGGGGGTGTGTGTGTGGTGGGGTAGTGTTGTAGGACAGTACTAATTAGATAACTGTAGCCTTCATATGAGCAGCTACGCTGGTGGTCTAGGGGGGTGGAGGAGTCTCAAATCCTTTTTTAAGCCTCTTGTTATTTATACGGGGATTTATTTGTCATTTGTAGCACAATTAGGTGTTTATCAGCTTAAAAAGTTGTACCGAACACTAAAAGGCAGTTTGATCTCACTACTTCTATAATTTATTAACCCCACCTTCACTTGTTTTAGATCTCCAGTAAACTAAGCTTCCTTTAAGCTCCTTCTTGACCTGAAAACCTGCTGCTAGTCCATGTCTCTAGGTGAGCTTCTGTGTTCTGGTTTCTCTCTGTTTTTCCAGTGAATCTAATTTAATTTAGTAATTTCATAATATCAAAGGAGGAAAATGTTCATTGTGTGTGCTTTTCCATGTTTGATCGTACTACTAGAGAGTAGAAAGATCACGTGGACTTATTAGGTCTACTTCCACCATCCGTGTGAGACCTTAATAACTAAGGTGGTGATTTATTGCCAGTGCGCAGCAGTAAGTTTCTGAAAGGAGCCCAGACAAAAGCGGAAACCTCACCCTCCCACTGTTTTTAATAGTTCTTTAGGATGTGATGTGCAGGAGGAAAGTAATGTGGGGGGGCTTCTGCCTTTTTAAGGAGACAAAATGAAAGAAGATTAAGTGCCTGAAGTGAGATAGTTTAAGGGTTTTCTGTAAATTAAACAGTTTGAACTAAACTAAGTTTATTTAAATGTTGAGAGGCTGACATTTTCTGGCCATGCTGTGGCTCTGTAAACCTCCAGTGACCCCTCTCCTCCTCTCCTGTCTCCTTCGGAGGGCGATAAGGTGCCGCTGGAGAAAGGCTCGTCTTATCTCCCCGCTGCCCTCTGGAGCAGTCATGTTTTATGGGTTGTAGCTCTTTTGTTTCCTTGATCGCTGGCTCACCCTGATCACTCACAATCATTCCTCATGGAAGTTGTTTGAAGGCTTAGAATAGCTTTGGAAAACAATCACCCCCCCCCCCCTCCCCTCTTCTTCTTCTTCTTCTTCTCCTACTCCTCTGTTCTCTCTTTATTGAATCCTGCCTCTGTATCATTTATCTCTGCACCTCCCCTCTCCTTTTTCGAGGGGGCCGTTAGGGGGCATCCTCTTTTCTCTCCCAGCTGGGTTTGTTGACACACAGTCAGACTACGGCTCTCTTTCACCTCTGCCACCCCTCTTATTCTCAGCTCTACCCTCCGCTTTCCCTGAACAGTAAAGCTGCCACAGCTGTGGACTGTATTAACATAGCTGTTGAGGAGCAGAGGGGGTTGCTAAATATATTGCCACCATTACCTTTTGTTCAGTAGTTGACAGTTTTAAAACATTTTAGCTTCTCTCTGCACAGAAGGAGTGAAGAGAAAGGGAACGGTGATTTCAGTGTAACGACTTTTTAAATATGGGAAACAGACGATCAAGAAAGAGCAAAAAAAAAAAAAAAAAAAAGCAAACCAGTAGAAGCAAATAAATGTCTAATTAATGCATTTACAAAAACAAAACAATGAAGGAAAACAAATTGTTTAAGAAATTAAAAGCAGTCAAGCATTAAAATATTATTTTCATGGCTGACAAATGTCAGTTGGATCAGATTTGTCCAAAAGACATTTGATGGCACAGGAGAATAAACTGTTTTAATAGATGTTTTCTTTTCTTGCTGTCAGTAGCTGTTGGAATGAACAGGTCCAGATCCAGCTGGGATAAAAAAGCTCCCCAGCAACCAGTCACCAGGATAACCCGCAGCTCCAGATCCCAGGCCCGGCACAGCAACCCTGCAGAGTCCCAGGACTCTGGGCCTGGCTTGTATGGAAAACAGCGCAAGAAGCAGACGGACTCAGCTCTGGCCCAGGACCTCAGCCAGATGAGTGTGAGTGCACAGCACGTTTTACCTACAAGGTGAGGACATTACAAATTCTTTTCTTTTAAACTTTAAATGGATAAAAACATTCAAGATCAGGTATTAAGAAATAAAAATGTAGCATTTTTACATAGATGCATCCACAGTAGAAGTAATTACTGTAAATACTTGTGTACTGACACTTTGAACATGCATAAAACAAAAGAAAGGCAACTCAGGTACATGTCCTGGTTGGAATAGAAGCAAAGTTTGATTCAGAATTAAGTACTGTTTGTGCTAATTAGTTAGGCGTGTCTGTCTGTTTGTTTTATTTAATTTCACATATTAGGGTCCGCAGCCATGCTGACGGCTTTAAATGCATGTTAAGCTGCACACAGTGACGGAGTTTACCGACAGTAAGTAAGCAGGTATAATGTATCATGTTCACATTTGGTCATAAACATTTACATTAGATGTAAAGAATCACTGACGTCTGTAGGTTTTGACCCTCTGGGGAACATGAATATAATCATAATCATTACCACAGCAGTGAGAAGATCTGCTTTACGCACCTCCCACATCTTTTTTGTTACTTGCATATTTATATTGGAAAAACAAAGAAGAAAACAGAAACAAAAATATGTTTGTGCTTGTCTCCAGTCAAGGAAAGATGTCTAAAGACGGCAGTGACCCTGCGCAGACTGCTCGGTCCTCTGGGTCTGCCTCTGCTGCTAAGTCATCATCTCGAGGGGGTCTGGCGTCTGTGGCTCGGCTGGTGAAGCTCGGGCGCTGTAAGAACGTGTTGGTGGTGGCCGGAGCAGGAATCAGCACAGCTAGCGGGATTCCAGACTTCAGGTTGGCGTCTGTGGGTTTATTCTCGCTCTACATCCTAAATCGTTCTATCAGTCTTGGTCTATATTTTGTTATTATCATATAATAAATCAAAATGAACATTTAAAAAACATTTTTTCAGAACTCCAGGAACAGGTCTTTATGCTAACTTGGAGAAGTACAACATCCCTTACCCTGAAGCCATTTTCAACATTGACTACTTCTCCAACGACCCACAGCCTTTCTTCTCCCTGGCCAAAGCTCTCTATCCTGGCAGACACAGACCCAACTACATACACTACTTCATCCGCATGCTTCACCACAAAGGCCTGCTGCTTCGAATGTACACACAGAACATTGACGGACTGGAGAAATGTGAGTGAGATGTTAGAAACTATGAAGAGCGGTGAGCTCCTCTATCAGTGTTGGTCTGTCCTGTTTTCCAGAATGATTTCCTTATTTCCCTTCCTATCATATTTGCTAACCTTTCAGCGTGTGGCATCCCAGATGACAAACTTGTGGAAGCTCATGGTAGTTTCTCCACAGCTTCCTGTCACTTGTGCTATACTCCATACCCTTCTGAGGAGGCTAAGGTAAGTCAGGGTCTACACTGACAAACATTACACTGGGATTCCCTGCACTGGACACCAGAATAATAGTTCCTTCATTTGTTTCACAGCTTTCTATAATGAATGACAACATCCCCATATGCACATTCTGCGCTGCGACAGTTAAACCTGATGTTGTGTTTTTTGGAGAGGACCTTCCTCAGAAGTATTTCCTCCACACGAAAGACTTCCCCAAAGCAGACCTGCTAATCGTTATGGGCACATCTTTACAGGTAAACATGCACATTTTAATATTTGTACTCAGTCATTTAAATTAGTCTATGACATATCTTGTAGTAAGGTAGTTATGAGTCAATTCTACCAATTAATGTGTTTCAGATAGAGCCATTTGCCAGCCTGGTGAATACAGTGCGCTCAACTGTGCCACGTCTCCTCCTGAACCGACACGCCGTGGGTCCCTTTGAGAAGGTCCCGCTGCGAAGAGGAGACCACATGGAGCTGGGGGACTTGGAGGATACAGTCCGGAGGTTTGCAGAAATGCTCGGTTGGAGCAATGAGATCGAAGAGCTGATGAGGAGTCAGGAAACGGGGGTGAGTACCCTCTTACTCGGCAGGCCTTTAAAAGAGCTCAGGCAGGTTATGGAAGTCTGTCTGGATTCTTGATGCAACACGTTACTTTTGTGAAGATCAGGAGGAATAATAAATTAAACTCGGTGCAGAAACGGTTGTGGTTGTGAAAGCAAAGGCTGTGGAGTCACTTAAGTGACTTATGTACCTGTGTGCTCAGTTTTAAAACATTTGTTCACTATGGAAATAATTTCCCTACCTGCAGAGCATCCCTACATTGATCAGCAGCCCTCCACCAGAGAGCACACAGAAAACATGCCCGAGCACAGGAGCTTCAGAGCTTCAGTGTAGGACGGAGACCTCCAGATCAATACCAGGAGCTCAGAGAGCAGCCAGCAGTGGCAGTGAAGAGACGGACTCGGAGACAGACAGCAAAAGCTCTGCATCATCCACCCCAAGCAACTGAGGTTTTGTTTTATAAAATATAACACTGGAACGGTTTGAGACAATTCGTTTAGTTCAGGCTGAAACTGTCTTGTCAGGTTATTTTAATCATCTTACTTCTTCAACTGGCGCTCATTGTTTGATGTCCCTGCTATGTACATATTAAGTTCAATAATAGTATTTAAAGCACTTATTATAAAAGGGGGTCTTTTCAGAACACTAGGAAATGTCTGAGCCCTGTACATGTTTGAGAGTGTTTTATTCAACACCGTGTTTTTCCTTCAGCACACTGTATTTTAAGCAATATATTTAATAAACATGGTGTCATTTCTATCGTTTGTCTGTAATGTTCATGTTCTATGGGTCTAAAAAAGACAAATATTCTTGTTGTTCAGTTTATTAACTTTTAGTTGAAGCCTCGCCACATAAAAGAACTGTGGTGCCATGTACGGTATGTAAGACGGTGCAGAAATAAAATGATTCCCATTACATATTAGAGGGAGGTGATCAACATGCAGTTTTAATTTATTTCAAAATGATTATTGGGGGGGACATAAGGAATTTACACAAGAGTGTGAGAGAAAATGTGACAAAACAGAATGAATGATTTGAGTGTGAAACTTTGTAAATCTTACTATGGTCCTGACCTATAAAATGAAGTGCTGAAGCTGTTCTTACAGCTCATGGGTGGCCCCACGTCTTGTTCTGGATTTTACCTCCTTGTCACTGAACTCAGTATCTGACCTTTCGTGGCTGTCAAATAGGAAAAGACTGGTTTGATCACAGGAAATTCAGACAAGTGACTCAAATGAGTCGTGTTGAGTCATCTTTAGTGTTTGTGATGCTCCAGATCATTGAACTATTCCTGATGTGAGTAGGCTGTAGTGGTGATTCACAGGCCAAATGAAAAGCACTAAATGCTTCACATGTTCTCTGCTTGAATCATTATTCAAGCTCTCTGGATTGTATTCAGCATCTGAATGACAAATACTAATATAATGGACGTGTATAAAATTAGCAACGATTTCACACAAAAAAACATTTCTGAATCAAAATCATGCAGATTTGGAAAAGGCAATGTTGATTAGAAAACAATCATTTCAGTTTGCACATTTCTTTGTCAACAGTCCACATCAGGCAGAAAACCACAGGATACTGTTACATTTCCCCATTTAAGGTCTAACCCTTACATAAAAAAATCATTCAGTGACAGTTGTGAGCCAATAAGTCCTGTTTTCAGTTTCTGTGTGCGCAACATTACACAAATATAGACTCACCGTGAGTTGTGGGTTCGAACTAGCCACACTAATACTGACTGTACACATCAGTCCTGTGGTCTAGTCTCAACAGTCTCAAAGTTTTAAACCAATGAGAACATCTACTACAAGTTCACCTTTTTAAATGTGTGTATATTGTCCACTTGAATAATGTAGAAATATAAAGAGTACACAAAATCACAAGCACAGGTGAAGGAATGATTATTCAGACTCAATTACACTTTAACAGTGTTTTCACATTATCCAGCAAAATCTATGTTATATCCTCTTAACTTAGGGAAAATAAACGAAGGTGCAACAGTAAACGTAGAGGCCTCCTATGCATTATGATGCCTCTGGAGAGTCTCCCGTCATGTATCATGTAAGTCCACTTCGATTTTGGGACAGTTTACAGCAGTGACAGGGCACCGACAGTCTCCTGTGAAATGTTGAGCTGTGTCCCACTTAAGGGCTAATCGCCAGAAGTTCCATTTCAAAAATGAAAATGACATAACTGGCCAAGACGTGCAGCGTTTCAAAGGTTACTCTGAATGAGGCTGAGAAAGGAAGTGTGTATTCCCTGTTGGAGTGTATTCTTTACAGCTCTCCGTATCCAACAATCCACTGCACTCAGGCCAGTTATATAATGATGAGACACATGTCACCATAAAACCATGTCACCTTTAAAATTCACAAATATCCTTGAGCACACGTTTAGCTGATAGCAGGTTTGCATTCAATTGGTCATCAATCACTAGTAATTGTATCAATTGAACAAAGCACACCATCATTAAATCAGATTATTTTAGAACATATAAATAACATGTCAGGCATAAACTTACAGATATGTACAAGGGCATATTTAGCTTCTATTTAACCTTAGACCTTATAACTTCTGGACTTCTAGCTATGTCAGCCAACTACCTGGACTTGAACAATTAAAAATGTTTGTGTGTGAACAGAAATCCACACCACTGCCAGCTGACAGTTTAATTAATTTCTAATAAGTTATCAGCATGTGGTGCTTTGTCTGATACTTTTAGAAAATATGTTTGATCCAGCACTTGTAGAGGGTTTTTGGAGACAACTCAACACTTGTTCACTTTCTTGAATTTAAAGGTTCACACAGCTTTTATCTCCTCTGAAGGACCCACCTTAATGGGCATCACCTTTTAAAGGATCCAGCCCTCAAAATGGGACACAGCTTTATATGCGCTGGAGCCTCGTGGCCTCACAGTGCACTAGTCAGAGTCTGATTCTGAATTGTCCTCACGCGGATCATGGAGCGTTTCTTCAAGAGGTGCTAACGTCCCGTCCGGCCTGACACCCATGGGCCGAATCACATTCTGCCTGTGTACACAAAGGTAAAAAACGTCAAACACCCACCTGCTAGAAGGAGTTAGATAATGAGACTGAAGATATATGGATAAAATTCAACTTTGTTCAGGACTCTTTGTATGTACGGCTGCTCTTCAAGAGGGCTTTCACTGGTGCATCTTTACTCTCTCACATCCAAACTCAAGGACTTTCAGTCAACAATGCCCACTAACCCCCCAGCTCTCACGCACACCCCTTCATGGACACTCGCCCCTGTCTGACCATCCTTTCTCCCTCTCGGCCCTCCCCCTCTCCTCCTCTCCTGTTGCTGTTTAATTACAGGATCAGAGCTCAGACTAATCTCCTCAAAGCCACGGCTGTTCCTTCATCCTAATCCAATTATACCTGCACTGTGTCACCCCTCCCTCTATGATAATTTATAAGAAAATTATCCATCAAAAGATTTAAAAAGGACTCATTTACATTCATTTGAAAGATTCAAATACAAGTAAGAATGTTATTCCTATTGATTCCTGCAATTCAGTTTAACTTGTGCAGTAAAACCACAGGTTCTTATATATTATGGATAAGAACTGCGGGTGTGTTAAATCTGTATATATATATATATATATATAACTTCACTAATGACACCTGTACCACTAGTCCATAACTTAATATCACTGGTCAAAGTCAGCAGGTACAATAGCGACTAATAAGACGAACAAAAACATGTATCATCATCTCTACCAATTAGAGGAAGAATCTCGCTGCTCCTCTTCAGCAGTGACAGAGGACGGGGGATCTGGCAGATGTGATGTTTCAGAGGTGGGAGGGGGTGCAGAATATGTACTAATTGGAGGACCAGTTAAACAGTTAGGGAAGCACATTCTTTCAGGGCTCTGACTGATCTCCTTAGAGCCTGTAGTGAGGAAGCACCTCTCCATCATTACCACATCTCCATCACTGAGGAAGAGAAGAAAGAGGACGCAGCTTTGGAAAGGAATCTTCCTCTTGGCTGCACGTGCCTCATTACAGCTCAACCCGCTCTTTGAGCCAACAATGACAAGGTCAGCTTTCTTATGTCTGCACATTTGTTCACTCGTGTCTCTTCCTCTTCATCCATGTTCAGTCCAAAGTGTTTTGTCTATCTGTGTCTCAGTTCTCTGCCTGTCTGGCCAATGATCAACTCCTCAGAATGAGAAGAATAAAGTCAGGACAAATGTTATTAAAAACCTGACATAAAGGAACCTGAACTGACAAACTGACTGTGTGCGCCAATTAGGTGATAATTAATGGAGCGGTGGTAATGATGCTGCAGTGGCGTGCTGGCTGCTTCCATTTACTCTAGCTGAATGCTGCGGCGTGCTGGAGGTCTGGGTCTAATTGAAGCCGCAGCTAACGGCAAGAGATTCTTCCTTTGATGAATTGGTTGGCAGGGAGCGACTGTTACCTTTGTATGTGCATCGTGCTTGACTAATGTTAGCCTCTACTCTCTAAAGAAAGGTCAACAAAAATACAGAATGGGCCTTTGGGCACTAAATAATATGACTCTTTTAACTGGGAAGCAACAGTTGTTCAAAGAAAAAGTTAAACATATTAGTTAAGCCATTTTTTAAAGGCATTTTATGTTGTTTCCATTTGTTTCTAACAGTTTTGATAACCTAACTAAGACACTTTTTACAGTGTTGATTCTGGTCTGAATAAATCCTAATTTATGTAATAATGGTGTGGTGTACTATATTTATCTTAAGTCTCACATTTTCAATTCTACAGCTTATAGCAGAGATATACTTACCTTGACAACTTGTCAAACATATTGGCCAGTTTCTCTGCTTCATACTCCTTCTGCTCTTCTGTCATCTCTTCAATAGGATTTGGCATAGGCTCCTCCACATGACCTGTGATGGGGTTGATGCTGGAAAACGCAGATGAGCAAACTTAATATGCAGAATTATTCATACAGTAACAAAGCACAGACAAAACATAAACAAGTTGACAACAGTTTGTTAGTGCTTTATTCTAAGCCCAGCGCTGCTTACTCACAAGGGTTTGGCAGATTTATATTCCTCTGTGTCCGAGTCATCTTCATCTTCAGAGTACTGAGTCTCTCCTCTCCCGCCTGCAAGAAGTCCACGGGCCACCAGGAGTCCTGCTGCATTTCCATATCCTGTGTACTTCAACAGGTTGTCCACTAGAAGATGGAAACAAAAACACACAAAGGTGTGATGTTAAATATAAAGTGTGAGGATGAGCCAAGTTTCAGTTATCATCACTCCTCCTCCGTCATTATTTCATCTTACGTGTTGTACCCTCTGCTTACCGCTCTCTTTACAGAGGACGAAGAGAAACTCTGCAGCTGTCTGCTTCACGCCCATGTCAACATGTGTCATTAGGCGAACCAGCTTGTTTCTGATGGTAGTGCCGACTTCTGGCCTGATCTTCACATCTTTCAGTGGGGGAAGAACCTAAAGATGCAGAGATTTTAAATAGGTCAGATTACTGTCATTCAATGTTTTAAGCAATTCTATGATCAAACTGTGAAATCAAAGTGATGAACACACACACAAACAAATAATTTTATGTGTAATTATAATCAGGTTAGCATCCTGGTGAAATGTCACTAAATGACACTGCAGTGACCAAAGCTCACCTGTCATATAAAGGAACAATTCAATACAAATCAGACAGGGCTCCAAGACTTCCACATTTGTTATTATCTGCTGGCAGCTACTGTACCTGAGCTTTGATGTATCTGCGAATCTCTCTGTGGTGTCTAGAGCCTTCAGTCAGGAGGCTGAGCACTGGAGTGAGGCCCTCTTTGTAGTTGGAGCCCTGCTTGAAGCGACAAAGAGACAAACACTTCAAACTGCACAGCCAGTAACACACATGTATGATATAAAGAATAATAATAAGTTAAACACAGCATTAGGAAGATGAGAAACTAAATGATGTGCGAAGCTAAATTCTAGTGCCGACAAGTCGAGCAATACAGCACAGCACTCAAACTGCCCTGCACCAACTGGATAAGTCACACTGTATATCACTGTGCGGACTTTACATTATCTCTCTTCTCATGTTTCCTGTCTTTCTCAAACTTTCAAATATCAAATTAATAAAAATTGTCACAAAACATACGTACCAAGGCTGGCTGCATGTGCACCTGTATTTGAAATGTACGTGTCTTAGTTTACATGTATGTTCAAAACATTAATGTACTATAACATATATGACAATATGACAATTACAACAGCTTGTACTATAATGTTCTATATTTTCACCTTTGTTAAAGCTACAATATGCAACTTAAGTTAGCGTTAGCATGACACTTGAAATCGATCCAATCTGCTCTGCCCACCCCAGATAGGAGAATGCAGCAAAAGTTATTAAATAATTCTCTGACAGGTTTTGGAGCATGTTTCTACTAAAAACATATTTTAAGACATAACGTTTTAGATCAACATGACATTAGCACAGATGTTATTAGTGCTAGCCATGACTATTAGTAATTAGTAATATTTAAGTGTAAACATTGTTCATGTAACTGCTGCAGAGGATGAACGTTACCTTGTCGATCCTTTTTTCCATAAAGTCTAGTAACACCTGGATGGCATCCATGTTTTTCCCGCCATATTTTTCGAGTCCTCCTTGGACAGGCACGTCAATCAACACATCCAGGCAAGACACAGGCAAGTTGTTAAGCAGGTTGACGGCATGGCTGGGAATAAAACAGATTTAATCATGTAGACCCTCTATGGCAAGGTGTGTTAGGGTCAGAAAGCTTTGAAAAAGATGAATTGAGCCAAAGACCCCTCATGGCAAAGGACTGATTGCCTCTCGTTTTAAATCTACATTTGTAAAAGATGCCAGATCACCTAAGGGTGTGATCTAGTACAGACTGGGTAAAAACACCCATCTCTGCCACATTATTTAGGCTGCAGAACACTATGTTATTCCAGCAGAAACTTAAGAGGAATAAAGCTGTTCAGAGATATTAGCTTTTATCATCACCTTGTAAATTTTATTCATTACATTACATTACATAGTTAAACAGCAAGACAGCAATCCTTAAATAAAAATCATACTATTAATAATTTCGATATCTAACAGGAGGAATTTAACTGAAAATCTTGATTCATGTGGACGATTGATAAACTTATGAAAATGACATTTTCTACAACCTGAGACTGTCAGCTTTCAGTGTCTCGCTAACAGCTGCTCAGTGTAAACTCAGTTCTCAACCAAAGTGGCTGCCTACATGCAAATCACAGCAAGTGATTTTCCGGTGTCATACTCAGTGGTGGAAGCACTTTGTCGATCTGCGTGCTTTTCAATGCAAATTAGTTTTAAATGACATTCGAAAATATATTTCTCCTCTCTCTCAGCAGCAGTGTCAATGAAAACACACAATCAATTACAGAAGTGAGGGAGACACATTTACATACTGTAAAAACATATAAGCATCATGGGATTGGGCCATTTCATGCTACAGATCACATTAAAATATGGAGCATTCCCACCTGTGTGCTTCCTCTGTTTTCTCCTCTGTCTCAGTCTTCAGCATCAACACATGCCGCAGGATGGCAGCAATTAGTCTGAACTGGTGGTCATCCTCCTGTCAAATTGAGGATGTATAAAAAAATAAACTACACTAAACAGTTTCATAGTTCAGATAAAAAGCAACAAATAAGGTAAAAAACATAAACTACAGGGAAAGGAGCCTAGAAGCAGCCTTAACTGCAAAAGTAGGAACCTGAAAAAGTCTAAAGACTCCTTAAGCTGAGCACAGAGACAGTCTTAGGCAAAGTCTTTTTGGGGTGGGTGTGGGGTGTTTAGAGCAGGGTCAGATACAAGCTTAATAACTAAATTTACCACAAATTGGACTTACACTTACTTAGATCTTGCCTTTCCTGTTGTGTGTCCCCTTCAATCTAAATTGCATGATACATGGCAAGTATGTTTGATAACAATTTGTTATAAAGTTTTTATGTAGACTGACTCTTAAATTTGTCATCCTGAATTGCAACATTTTAATAAACATACTTCACATTTTATGTCACATTTACATTTTAGGGATGCTGCCACTGGTAGTAAATTAGCAGTGGGTGTCTTACACAGAAAGATGTTAACGTGAAAACATGACAACATTGGCTGTTGTGGGCATCTTTGCGGTTCGTGACAGTCAAATCTGTAATTTGGCAAATGACACAGCCAGTAATCTTTCTTATGATGCACTTACCTGACATCTTGATTTGCTCCCTTGATTCATACTTACAACAGAGTTGGAGAGAAAACCCTAATGAGTGACGTATAATGTCTTACACATTACACATAACCACGACACACTCACCTTGCCCCCAGTGTCAGACAGTGTAAGGTTGAATAAGGCTTTGAGTGCTTCCATTGCTCGTTCATTGTCTTCTGCAGACATGGGGACATCCTGTTGAGTTGGACAGGCAGCTTCATAGGGACCAACCCAGTGCACATCCAGGGTGTGCTCCAACACCTCTGTCAGTAGATTCACCGCATGACACTCTCTCCTTAAAATCCCTCTAATATCAGGCCGCAGGGCAGACAGCAGGAAGAGAAGGCGCAGTGTGAACAGGCCCACCTCATGGTGCCATGTGCGGGCCGTATGCAGACTGGCACACAAGCCTTGAGCCAGCTGCACATCTACGCTAACCTGCTGAGCTGCAGGACTGTTGTACACCACATTGCACAGACACTTAAGGGCCTCCACAATCACCCTCTCCTCCTCCTCTGAAAGCGTCTCTTCCTGAGAGCTTTTCTGGTTGTCACCTCCTTCCTCTCCAGCATGCAGCCTTGCCATCCCTCCCAGAGTCAGCATGCCTTCCCTGGTGGCTACAGGTGCAAGGACACGCTTGTCTCTGGACAGGATGCGGAGTGTCTCCAGACATGTTTTCTGACACGTAGGTTGCACCTGTCTCCCAAGTACTGTCAACACAGTCTGACACAGCTTCTGAAATGATACAGGTAGAGAAACACTCATTATAAAATGACTAGTTTAACAATTTAATGACAGTCTGCATAAATAATTAATACTTACACTCCGCAGGGCTTCTTCCTTTTGGTCAAAACTGAACGTTTGGTTGTTCTGAAACATAAAGATGCTCATTGTAATATTTATTATTGCTCCTGTAATATTTATTATTGCTTATTTTGCACATACTCATTGCACCACACTGTTCATACCCACTTGTAATTGTATATATCTACTAGACAGACACATTTGTAAAATACACTGATTAGTTAACACTGTATATTATTTTTCATACTACTGTTCAACCATCTGTAAATATACTCGTAAATTATAACATAACTTATACCGTGTACCTTATCCTGCATTTGCTGCTTATTGCACTTCTGGTTAGACCTAAACTGCATTTCGTTGCCCTGTACTTGTACATGTGTAAAACTTTATGTAAACAATAAAGTTGAATCTAATCTAAAATTGTGGAGACCAAACAACTCAACCTGACATTACATAGACACTTATTAAACATACCTTCTTACAAATGCTTGGTTTGGTTTATTATGTCCTTAAAAATATAACACAAACTCATTTGTCTAAATAAGTCTCAGCGTCTTTGAAACGATTACAAATATCCCCAATAACCAAAATATAGAGCTGAAGTTTGATAATATTGCTGTATGGCTACATGCGGAAACAGGGTCTGTTGCAGGCAGCGTTAGCATTATCAGCTCTACAGGACTGTTTTAAACAACGTATCACGGTCCTGTTTGGCTCATTCATAGCTCTGCTGTAAAATGTGTAACACTGCAACATTACATAACACAACACAGGTCTAACAGTACTTTGGTTTAGGTTGACTGTAAGGTGTTTAGCTAACTCAGAGCTAGCATAGCCGTTTAGCTAGCTAACTAGCTAGCTAACGTTAGCACTGCCGTTTGTTTTGGTTGGCGAGTGGAGCCGCGACTCACCTCTCGATTATACTGTCGAAGAAGCTCCTCGCTTTCCTTTTCGTTGGCGGTTTCAAGTTGCGACAGGATGTTGTTCAAATCCATTGTGGCTATCTGAGGAAAACAGTTTTAACGTTACCAATGAGTGAGTGTTGTGCAGCAAGCTAGCTAGCTAGCTCCGTGCGTGTGAGTCAGGTCCGCTGCTGTCAACAGAGACACTCCCCTGACTATCTCCATCAGCAGCTGAGCTCTCCTGTCACTGGCTTTACTCACTGTAGTATCAAAGTATAGTTTCCAGGAGTATTAGTACACTTATGATTATATCCTACTGCATACAATACAACAATCTAATCTAACACACAAATATACCTTGTACCAAAGTACATGACAACAGACTCTTTTCCAAGATGCATGCTGTGTACATAACTACAAGGGATATTTGGTTTCTCTTATCATTACAAAAAACTGACAACCAAAGGAGTCTGCATGTTGGTAGTAAATATGGGTAAAAAAATCAAGAAATCAATAAAAATTTTGACTTTCTGGTTTAACTTAAAAATTAAGCAGACAGTTTAAAAAGCCAGTCAATCATGTGGAGAGTATTATAACAAGTCCTGTTTGAAGGTAAGCTTCACTTTCAAAGCTGGCTTTATACTGTGCACTGTAAGATATTATTGTGAGTAGTATATATTTGATACCAATCAGCAATATAAACATACATACAGATTTGTTTTGTTTAACTTATTTTTGAATATCCTGTTTAGTTGCTGTTACTGTGCCAGCACTGCCTGTATGAAAAGTATTTGACTTTATTAAATGTGTGTTATGTAGAATAGGGTAAATGTAGCCATTTGGCTTTATCGCTGTTTTCAGTGTTTTTATAATGTCAAATTATAACAGTGGTGCTTCAGATGTTTGGAAAGTAATCAGGCTCTACAGAGAATAAAACGGTCTTTCATACACAGACTCAGTCTTGCTGGAGCCAGTTATGTAACTACAGCAGAAAACATTCCTCTTACTCATGTGAATCAGAGTCACAACATTAAATGGGATCAGGTGGTATGGTGACTAAAGTTTCCTCACATCCTTGGGTTTGAACCTCAGTTGTTTCTGTTCCTGTGTGATCTTCCTACATCGTTCAAAGTCTTTAAACTACCAACAAGTGTTTGAAGTGGATGTGACCCTCAACATAATCCTTACAAACACAGTGACTTACACCGTATTAATTTAATAACAAATTATTATGTTAATATGTATTGCATTTTAAAGCGCAGGTTTTAAATTTAAATGAGGAATTATTTGACGATACTGACGTCAGAGAGGAAACCGGCTCCTCCTGATTCTTACAGCTGACAATATTATCCTCGTCCACACCCACACTCACCAATCTTCCTCTGAAATCTTCAGCGGATATTGATATTGACACTCAGGTCAGGTGATTAATTCACAGTGAAGGGCAGCCTTTATTTTCCTTTTTGATCCAAACATGTTTCCCTCATTCAAAGTATTGGTTGTGTATCCTGCAGGATTTCAGAGAGACATAACACAGGGGATCTATGTTTCAATAAATACAAACCTCAACAGAGTTCAGAGGTCAAAGGTTACGGGACTGAGGTGCAATGACCCCAGCACAGCAGGACATTCTCTCTATAGAAACGTAATTCCTTCTGCAGTGTGGCATCTGTGCTACTGGCCCAACCCCCCCATGCTGTGTTGTCACTTTGGTCCATGAAGAGTGAGGTAAAAATCAGCTCAGGGGATCTCAGACAGTGTTTTATCTTTTTTCAACATTGGGTAAATCAGAAAGATCATATTTATATATATATATGACAAATTAGTGAAATGTACCTTAAATAATTCTATTTAAACATGTGATCATAACAGCCGTCTTATTTATCAATCACAGACAACGAAGTATAAATAATCAATGCAATAGTTCAAGACTTTGGATCCAGTGCCAAGATTGATTGTGATTATAAAAACAGCATTTCCACTACTTTAAGTTTTAAGATTTTTTCCACTGACAGGATAATGAAAGACTTGAAAGACGAGATCATTTAACAAAGATGACCTACATGCACAAGCTTCAACTGTGATAGTTTAACAGTCACCACAAACGGTTTCCAGTGCTTTTATTTACAGAAAAGTGACTAGACTTTGTGTTACTGTACATTTTGATATTCTCCCTTCTTATAAATACCCATAGGGTAATAGGTCCTCAGTAGTTTTGAGTGCATTATCAAACACACAACCCTAGGTTAATGCATCCTTTACTAACCATACAAAACAGAGAACAAGTACCAAATATAACATAGAAAATAAAGGATACACCATGTTACAAAGTTACAGAAAATACATACATATATATGTATACATATATAAATATATGTATATGTATATATATATACGTATATTGTCACAGGAAAACAGCAGAAAAGCTTGCAACAGAATGCACTTGCACAGTTGTTTTTAAGTCACAGCATTCAATTATTAAAAAACTATCCAAGATGAAGACACCTTAACTCACTGATCAAGGTTGTTCGTGAGTTCTTAACTGCTATGTGTGATGTTTTGGCTTTGTGCCGCTTTGTGTAACTGGTGCCCCAGGAGAAGGTTAAGACAGTACAGTCCATCACCACCCTGCAGCAGAGGTGTTTTTGCCGCAACGAGCCCACCAAAACATGCTGCGCAGTGCTGAGCGACGAGAGGAGTCAAGGCGGTGTCACTGAGATTGTACAGGTGTCAGTAACAGCAGTTGCTGACACCTGAAGGGACGATCTGTGCGCTGACTTGTGAGACTGACAGGAGAAACTGGCAGAGGTGTACATTCCTAAAAACAAAGGCACAGCTTGGCAGCAGCATTGCACTCTTAAAATGATTCTTCTGCACGTTTTGACAGTATGTAATTTTATACTTTTTCTTCCATCACAATGTTTTAACATATTACACCACATTGATGTAATGAGTCTGTTGTTGTCCAGTTGTCAATACCTCCATATTAGATTCCTTTTACCTTGCATTTGTACTCTCTGCCCTTTCTTTTGTGATGTATTTGATTTGTAGACTTCAACTTGTCCACATCAGTTTCTGAAGGTTATTTCGCCCAGCCTGTGGTGGCCTCTCCATTGATGTAGGCAAAACCGGGGAAATGCTGTGAGTGTTCGTACTCTGAGTTCCTTCGTGTGCCCAGGGGAGAGTACATGTCCCCAGATGTGGCATAGCGTGATGAATGCATAGGCGGGCTGGTGTAACAGCTGTTAGCTGGTGACACATCTGGCCACCGGGGGGCGACAGGTGTGGGGTGCAATCGAGGAGTGCTGCCCATCAAGCAAGGCTCCATTCGAGACATCTGGCTGTTGAGCGGGTACTGTGGAGGAGTGGGTGAGACGTTAGTGACACACAAAAGTCACCAACAGTTATTTTCAATGCCAATTAATCTGCACCGTGATGAATCAGGGAATTGTTTACATTGTAGAGAAAGTGAAAAGTACTCAGGGTAACATATCTAAAATCCACAGGCCAGACCCAAAAGATATTCAGTTTACTATCAAATAAGATAAAGATAAGCTTCATTATTTTACATTTAGGAATGTTTTCCATATAGTTAGACTCAGACAAGTGAATTGATTAGTAAGAGTTTAGTATACATTTCTTGTGAATTGACAGTTCAGATTGATTGTTCTGGTGCAGCATTAGATCATTGCAAACTTTGTAAATTATTAGATTAGATTCAACTTTATTGTCATTATACATAGTAGAGGTAGTAGTACAACGAAATGCAGTTTGGCATCTAACCAGTAGTGCAAATAGTAGGCTAAAGTGCAGAGAAGTGCAACCAAGGCAAACACGGATAGTATATGAGATGTAGTGGAATATGTCATCGCATAACATATTGCATATAAAAGGCATTCAAGGTGAAAAATCGGACAGGTTATAATAATTTTAAATTTAGGGGAGAATTTTGTGTTTTTGTTTGGCTTGAAAATCCACCATTGCTGATGTCTAAACTCTTTTGTTCGCTCATTTTTTGAGACAGTCCATCACTTCGGGACTTCAAAACGTATTGTAGCCTGTGTCCATTCCCCCACTTTTTTTTTAAATTATAGTTTTTTTTTAAATATCTGTAAATAGAACAATGCCTATTAATTAAGATTGATACAATCATATCTGTGTGTCTGTTGCATTGTTTCAGATGAAACAGTCCAGGAAACAACAGTATGTAACAGGAGAAAAGCTCCTGAGTCAGAAAATACTCATGAAGATACAGCTTATTAATTTTAGTATATAAACTCCTGCCAGGTTTCTAAAACCCTCATATTTCCAGAACATTTTCAGCGCACATGACCTCAGTGTCCTCAGAGTTGTCTACAGCTCTGCTGACATCACATTTGATGCTGTGTTAACCATGTAGCACTGGCTGTGAACTGACTCTGCCAATGGTAATTTCCTGTCAGGGGAAATTGCTTTACAAATTGTACCACACTGGTCAAAATAGAAAATTAAGCCACTTATGAAAATTAGACGTCAACTGAAAAGGTGCTATTCTGTGTTAATTTGTGCCTATGGTGACTGACCACAAACAGCTCCGACAAAATCTGCCTGCTGACAAAAATACTTTGGACAGATGGGATCTAACAAAGTTTTCTGTTTGTTTCAGCTCCATCCTCAAACTCTCACAGAGACAAAGCACAGGCATTGTACCCGATTTAAGCTCAGACAAGCATAAAAAAGTGGAAGTGGCACCCTTTTCCCTTTTCTCACTAAATATAAACACGACAGTCGATTCCATTATGAGCGATCATGGGATGGAAAAAGACAGTCAGTGCAGGTCAGAGAGCAGAGCAGACGCCTCAGCTGCCTCTTGTTCACAAGCAGAAAAGAGACCATTGAATAACAATATTTTAATAAACGCCCCCTTGCCCTGCTCTGTGGCTACTGGCTCAAACAGATGAAGAGACTATTGAGATCTGGGAAGAGGAGTAACAGAGCAGGGCCCCTCTTGGCCCTGGCCGAGCCACCTTTCACTGTCTGCTTCCGCTGTGTGGAGAGGCTGATTCGGAGACTTTAAGAAACACTGTGGGCGCTGAGGCCCAGCTGATCTCCTCCCACTATAAAGGCAACAGCGGTTGGAGGGCCCTTGACAGGAAATTACCCTCAAAAGAGTAAACTCACACCAGTTGCTACATGAGCTGTAACACCAGGGACTCCATCTCATTGTAATAACCCCTTTTCTATAAAATATATATATATATATAAAATATCTATTTTATACACGATGTATGTCGACGGATATTTTTCTATTCCTTACAATCGTAATGGTCAATATAGACCAATTACACATATGTGGTATCCAAATACCTAAAACTTCCACTGTAAACTATTTTTGACCATGGAAAGTGCGAAAACGTTGCATCCTCTGCTGCAATACTGCCCAAAATTATTCATTTTGTGAAATTGTAAACACTGCCAACAAAATTATTGCTTCTCAGCAAGACAGTCTCAACGATGTTTACAGAACCTGTGCCTTATCATTAATTTAAAACTCTTTCAAACTCTTCAAGACGATGTCTTCATGAACAGGATATTCTTTTATTCCATCAACCATTACTGGGCATAAGAAACTTGCATAAAGGGGAAAAGGGTGAGTAGGTTGGGTTGAAAAGACGTACTTAGATATATTTTTGTTTATGTTTTGCCTATTTTATGTATTTTTTTTAATTATACTTATACTTCTGACTAACTGATTCTTAGTTGTATCAGTTAGTTGTATATATGCCTCTGTAAATCATGAGCCCTTTTAAATAATAAAGTAAAGCAAGAACTTAATTTTTAATGATTTTTTTTTACTTTCAGTTGTTATCATACAGTAATATTTATGCTGCAAATTAAGATTTTACATACAAAACACAATGTACCTTATGAAACTGATAAATTGGTTCAAAGGAAACTATTCAACCAAAGTAGTTAAAATGTTAATTTATCTAAGTCATTTATCTAAATAAGAAGTATGTGTAATCAGTCTGGCAAAACTTGTACTTTGGATTCCTGAATTTAAATTCTCGAGATATAGTTATTTTTTGTATAAACAATATCTTTCTTTTTTTTGACATTTCTGCCTTTGTTTCATTGGTTTTTTTAGGAGGCAAAAAGGAAACAAATAGAGAAAGGTATGACAAACAACAAGTCCACAGCCTCAGCAAGTAAACTTTAAGGCTTCTGCTCTGCAGCATTTGTTACTTACATTAACATAATTTAAAAATGCATATAGATTTTGTTAAATGGTTCAGATTAAGTGAACAAAATACTTATATACAATTTAACTAAACCCTGATAGGTGATAGTGACTAACCTGTGCAGATGACCGGTGGTAGGCAGAGTAGTGGAGGGGGGCTGGGATCGCCGGCTCGTGGGCCAGACTGGGGTACTGGCTCTGGATGGAGTGAGGATGCTGGTTGGTGTAGCTGCCATAGTTATAACTGCCAGTATACCTAGAAAGGGGTAAGGAGGTCAAAGGGGCCAAAATGCACTGATTATGAATTTAATAATAAAACACACTTACCCGTGCTCTTCTCTGTGGGCGTAGACTGGCATCCGGTGGGTGGAGGGCGGAGGAGGGACTGGAGCACTGCTCCTCATACAGGACAGCTGCTGTCCGGCCTCTGGAGTGGAGCCACCTGCTGTTGTCACTGTGTATGTAAGGGACCAGGTATATGACTGAACAGCGCCTGGTAGACACATATGTTGACACAGAGACAAATGTGTTGGTGCAGAGAAACTACTGTAGGTGCGCTGAAACCTGATTTGTGACTGCGACGCCTGTCTCACCTGTGGTGGAGGTGACTCCAGTGTACTCCGGAGAAACAGCTGCTGTGGGGGAGCTTGCTGAAGAGACGCCCACAGAGTGGACGGACGGAGCAGGAGAGTAGGATCCTGGAGACGGGGAAGTGGGAGTAGTTTCTGTCAGGGTGAATTCCTCCTCTCTCTCTGCTGAAGGTGGCAAAACACAGCAGAGCGTAATTATAAGATGGGTAATCTGAATGTGTGTACTCAGATATAAAAACATTCATTTAAAACCACTCTTCAGAATTTACACCTTGTGTATATGTAAAACACATATGACTGGGTACTTAACAACTTACACATCTGCCTGTTGGAAACATAAGGGTCATTTCAAAGTTTTATACTTGGAGATTTATTTCAAACTGAAAGCCACAGTATTTTACACATACTATACAGTAGTTTAACTACAGCGAATGTAGTAAACTTATCATAGAAAGGTAAGTTTCACTGTCACTTTACTGTATGTAAGCTGTAAAAGCAAAATAATGTATTGCTGAGAATAAACTACCTCATACATATGAGCATTAATCACAAAAAACCTCATGTTTCCTGAATAATTTCTGGCCAGTGACCATATTTACATCATCTAGGACCCAAAATTCTCAATACCTCTGTAACACGACATGTCAAGCTTTAAAATAAACAGTTTTTTCTTTTAATTATGACATTACCACATGGTGCTAATTTGTCTTGTCTGAAAAGCAAATCTCGCAGTCGGAGCGGTTTGCAATTTACTACGTCATCTCAGATTTCCAGTGACATAATCAGGCCACTTTAATTCCTGACAAGACATTTTGCAGGTGTACTGTAAAACATGGTTAGACTTCGAAACAGCAGTCTCACCTGTGCTGCCCTCACCCTTCATGGCCCTCATGAGGTCGTTGGCTCTCTCCTGGCAGTGCAGGGACTCCAGCAGGTAAAGCACATAATCATCAAACATGAGGTGGATCAAGTGAAAGGACCCTGCACACAGATCAGACAAACAGGAAGAGCCTTTGAGATTTGTTACATAATAGAAAGTCACTGTGACGGGGACATTGGCGTTCTTGGTCTTGTGGGGAAAAAAAACAACAAACATGTTTTGGGAAAGACGTGAATGATGATGACTGAAGATCTCTGTAAACATCTGGATGATGACATCACATCCTGCAGACTGACAGGACGGCAGCTGTTATTAAAAACTAAGCGAGGCTGCTTGTGTCGGTGTATCCAGTCAGTGCCAGAAATATGTCAGCTGACCCTGGGATCGCGCACAGAAGATGAGATGGTGGCATGTGAGAGAGTGTCACAATTGTGTCATTGTGCCACTTGCTGCTGCTGCCGTGCGCATAATAAACACTTGCGGCTATTCAGGGGAACTGGCTGTGACACTGACCGGTCATAAAATGGAAAAAACAGGCAAACACATCGTGAGAGGGGAGGGGCAGCTTTTGTTAATTAGCTGTTTGTGCACAGGGACCTGCTTTATCAAAACACTGTGACCAGCTGTGTCTTTGATATTCACAGACACGGCCAAAGGACAGAAGTAGAGGGAAAAAAAGCTGGTTTTCTTTCTTTCATTTTTACAGCTCTTCTCCTATTGCAAACCTTGAGTGTGCACAACAAGCTATTAAAGCAACGGCCATTTTACTTGTTCCTCCTCTCTCCTTTAGAGGAATCTTGAAATATTTACGTGTTTCCACTGAAACTATACATAGTTATTCAGTGATCAGTGGTGATTTTTGTGAGACTTTCTGTGGCAGGTGTAGCAGAGGGGAAATAGTTTGTTGTTTGAACGGCAACAACATTTTTAGTGTCTTCATGTCTGGTTTGAGAATTTGTACGCGCATGACACAGTGAAGACTAAATGTGCTGCACATGCATTTCATATGTGATGACAAAGCATTATCGGCTCACCAAAGCTGGGTGCGCTGTGGAGGGTCATATCACGGATGACTCTGGTACCAAAACACGACCACATCAGCAGGAACTGCTGGGCCACCTTCTTCAGGCACCCGGGCCTCTTTCCTGCCACCTAGAGAGAACATTTCCATGAGAAAAGAGGGGGAAGGGTCAGGGTGCTGGGGTAGAATTAACCCCTGGGTCCATATTGGGGCTTAACCCTCAGGAACGAAAAACATGTCAATAAGTCAACTATTTAATTTGCCCCCAGGGACACGCCTTCCTATTGAACTATTGTCTGTGCAGTCCAACATGTTACCAGGACAACCAAATTTTACAAGCCCATATCTAACACATAATGGACGCAAATGGGAAGCTTGAAGACATCATTAACTAGAAGGATTGCAGCGTAAGTGCCTCTGTGTAAGAAAGACACGCAGAGACAAGTGGCTTTCAGCCGCAGGTGTCTTTTAAAATTATCTGCTCTGCAAATACTTCAGACATTTAGTTAAAATCACTCCTCAGAAACAAACGCAGGGCAATTTGAACTAATCCACATTTGAACTGCTCCTTCTCTAAATGAGCGTAAAGTAAACAAGTATTTTGTGTCTGACCTTGACGACACAGCGGTCCACCATTGAATCCAGCCATTCGATGTACGCCTCAATCGGAGACTGCTCCTCCAGCAGGCGGTCGAACTCCTGATACACTGTGACAGGAGGCAGAATGTCAGGTTACACAGTTTTTAATGTCAGCGGAGACTGAATAAACACACAAGGCGATGCCATCTTTATGCAACATCTTCTATGTATGTTTGACCTCTGATCCCATAAGGGCAGATGATTGGAGTTGCACCATGGGGTGTTTGAGAGGAGAGTGAACTTGTTTAACCTTTGGCTCTCCATTATTATAATGCCATGACTCTGCTGGTCGTGGGAATGATCATCCCTCTGTGTGCTGATGTTTGTGCGAAGGTAAAGTGTAATTCTCTGTCTGGCTGGGTGTGTTCGAGTGGATTCAGTTTAACTGCATGTACTTACAGTGGATAATAAGCTGCCTGTGCTCCTCTTGTGAGTCCTCCATGGTGTAAAGTGTCTGCTTGGTGATGCTGTTCAGGTCCACATTCCTCCAGTCCTCCAGCATTTGAAAGGTGATGTCAGCACTGTTTATCACAGTCCGTGATGCCTGAGGACAGATAAATCAAATATTACTTACACAAGCATACCCATATACCCTTATCAGCTGTGTTTGTTCATATGGATTTTATTAAAAAACATTCAGATCATGATAGTCACCTGGCATAGGTGGTTTAATGATGTTTGCCGCTTTAGAATCTGAGAAAATCTCCTCGATACTGGAAACAAAAAATGAGAAAAGACATGGTTAACCTCGTGAGTTGTCTTCACTTTTAAAATGTGGAATCCATCTTTTTCACAAGACTTCAAGTTGAGATGTGGTTTTCACACTTACATTCAAACTTGATATTTCTCAGGTTTTCAGGAAGGTCGTGAAGTGCTATTTTAAGCCACTCATCAAGCTGTTTGGCAAATTTTCGGATAACCTGAGTCAGACTGTGGAATATGGAAAATACAATAAATACCAAAATAACAAACTAGATTTATCTGTATCTTATCAATTAGCTGCAAAATGTAAAATCTAGCTACTAATGTAGCCATCAGCTAATATGGAGACAAACTGCAAAGTAAAGTTTGGTAAACTGAACTAAATATTTGACCATGATTTTACTGTAATTCACTGCAGGTTTGCAATTGTTGGTAGTAGGAGCAATTTCAAAACGCATCTTGTGTGCATTTTTAGCAACGACGGAAATAAATATATTGTAAAAATAATTTTAAGAGATTGTTACACCACTACTCACCTATCAGGCAGTGCTTGCAGAACAGTGGGCATTAGCACCCCGGAGATGGCCTTGTAGAGGATAGAGTCGCAAACACCGACTATGTTCACCACCGTGGGGGAGCCGAGGACAGGGAGCATGTGGGGCGGCATGCCCTGCCAGAAGTGCAGCAAGAAGCTTTGGACCTGCAGACACCACAGACGCACCGTGACATTCAATATTATGGGAAATACACAAAATACAGTGAATAAAGTGACAAAATAAGGTTTAAAGCAGAAGAAACCTTGCCTCATCAAAGTTGGCTCGAATAACAGTGTCCAGTATCCTCTGACAGTGCGTTCTGTACATCATGATGAAGGTTGATACCTGTGGACAACAACAGAGTATTAATACAACAGCATCACAAACTTAATAGCTTTTTTCTCTCTTTTTGGGAAACTGAACAAAGTGGTACAAAAACAAGAAAGTAAATCTTAAACAAAGCATGTGAACCAATAAATACATGTTACAGGTTTAGGCTGGAGCTGGAGTAATATAAAACAAGCTTTAGAGATCAGCAAAACACAAACCATTTAAAATCATGGCCCCTCTTTAAAAGCTGGACAGCTAGTGCCTGTCCTTTGTCCAGTGCTAGATCTTATTATCTCCCCAAAAGATTAAGAGTTAGTGAGGAGCCAGCATATAAATCCTCAAGGTCCTTGTCTAAACATAAACCCAGTGAAGGTCCCAGGGCAGATAAAAGAGCCAGAGGGGGCGCAGAGATGGTGAGATGGCAGGGAGGGGTGGGAGGAGCGGTGGGGGGGGGGGGGGGGGGTGTAAGGATGGACTTTTAAAACTCCTGTTTACCCTCTCTTCTGGCAGGCTGGCGGGCAAATTTAGGTCTTTGACATTTGGAAACTCTGGCAGGAGCGTCCCCAGTTTGGAGCGTGGTGAATACGCCACTGTCTGCTTCGTGACCTCTTTCTTCCCCGTCTCGTTCACCCACGCCGCTCCCTTTTTGGAGTACATCACGTCATAATACGGAGAGGTCTCCTTCACCGCTATGCCGTAGTAGTGATACCTGAAAAGAATAAACGGGGTATTGTTTATTTATGAATAAAAGCAGAATGTAGAAGAAACTTGGAATGATTTTAAACACATTTTACAAAAGACAGAGTGTTTATTTTCAGAATAAGACACACTAATATTTGAAAACAATATCAGGGTAAATTAGGTAAAAAAACGGACTTTTTGATAAAATAAACAAACAACTTTTGATTTTTTGGTACTTGTTGTATCTGCGTTTCCTCGGTCACTTGACATCATATCTTTCATTTTGAAGTTATTTTAAGTTAATACAACTTTTTAGGTTTTACATTTAAATCAACTTACTTTGACTGGCCTCTCGTCCCCAGTCTTCTGGTAGTTAAAGCAGGAAACTGTTGCCTTATGATCTGTTTATTGTGGCAGAGAAAAAGCTGTCAGTGTGTTGTAACTGCACAGAAACAGGCTGAACTTTCTATTATCAAATTCACTTTATAATCAAATTCATCTCATCCTTTTTACAGTGATTCATTAAAATAAAGGGAAAATGAAGCAGGTGACACATGGAACTGAATAAGATCTTTATAAAATAAACATATTTTGTACTCAATGGAAGAAAATACTTTGCAGCAGAAAAAGAGTAGGGATTTTACATTGATTATGTAATAAACTGTAAATACAGTACACATTACTTAAAATATATTATTTGTACTCTATCTTCAGTTCCTCATGAGAAGTGTTTAATACAGTTTGTCACGACAACAAGAAAGTCTCATAGCTGAATCCACAGGGAGGTAAACGAGCTCTGAGAGCCATTTATGACATCCAGGGGTTTTACTTTTTTCCTATACCAACAGCCTCTCATCATCCATACACCCACCCATCTTCACTTTTTCTCTTCCTCTCTCTCTCTCTTCTCCACTCCCTTCTTCCTTTCCTCACTTTTTGTCCAAAGAGATTGGCTCCTTGGTCCAGCTCCTGGTGCAGAAACTTTAGCAAACAGTGTAGCTCTCCATTGTGTGGGATGAAAAAAGAGGCCAAGCTGTGAAGTTTCTGTCAGGCCCCGCTTGATAAATGAGCAGACAGGGAGGCAGTCCGGGCCCTCTCTTGTTTTTTTGTCCTGAATCAATGAAGCCTTCCTAAAGGACACCCCACACTGCTCCAGCCACTGATCTAACATTCCGCAACATCTCACCCTTCCAAATTTCCTTTAATTACACATTAATCCAGGCCCCTTCTCTTTTTCAATATCTTCCGACAGGAGCTGTGGAGGGGCGGGGGTGGGCTAGGATTGGGGGTTGGGGCCGGAGTCCAGAGTACAGGGGGATTGCTGGGGGTAGGAAGACTGAGGAACTTCTTGGGGTTGTGGGAACAGACGAAAGCACATCTCCTTTGGCTCTAGATTATGTGTTCAGTGAGCGACTGCGGAGCTTTGCTTCACACTGAGCTGCAGTTGATATTACTTCAACACAGCAGCCAGAGCTGCAGCACAAAACCAAGCCAGGCTTAGATGGTCAGGCTAATGCCTATAGCTAAATGAGTGGATGACATCACTGCTTTCATTTGGAGCTACAACATCAGACTGTAGCTTTGAATCTTCTTGTGTGTGTGATAGTCATTTTATTCTGATTACTTTACACTTACAATGCATGTATAAATGTATGCGAATGCATGGACTACTGAAAAAAATCACCAGATTCATTTTGGGGTGCATATACTGAGACATTCACTACAGATATTAATGTGTATGCATTTAATTATGGTTTCAGTTAAACTGTATACTTGTGGAAGTTGTCAAACTCATTACTGAACTTTACAATCCTACCTTTCCAAAGCTTGCTGCATTCACAGGCTGTGTGTCGTGCTTTTCACTGAAGTCTAGGTAATGCATGTAGAGGGCACTTCGGGGGATACACACACCTTCAGCAATTTCATAGTTCTCCTCTAGCCTGTAAATAACACATAAGATTAATCAGTGCACAATAGAGGGTCTGAGCATTGATAAGAATGAACCATAGAAACATGTTTTTATGGTAAACCTGCAGTAGGTTATGTAAAAATGCTAATTACAAAAAATAAGACCTTGAGATGATTGATGAAAGAGATAAAATTATATTAAATCTGTTTTAGTTACTTCACAAGAATATTAATCAACAAAATGTATATGTAGCCGACTCAGACTCAGCTCATTCTCTTCTGCATTGCATCACTAAGTTAATGGTTTAGGAAAAAGTAAAACAAAAACATGCAGAACCACAATCAAAACAAGTCCTGTAATATCCTGTATTATTAAAAAAAAATTGTTGACTCATGCACATTAATGTAGCAAGTCTCCATGATCACACCGTAGTGAACGTCATCACATCCCATGGAGCTTAAATCATCTACACAGATCTAGAATTAGCACCTGAATGCATCATAAGATACATTGTCTCATATATCTCAACAACTTTGAATGTCCAGCATCACTAATGTTTCTTGTACAATATTAAGATGCTAAGCATGCAGACATCATTTCTCTGACAGTTACTGTAACTCAGTTACTATCAACTGTAACCACAACTGTTTTTGGGGGCTGTGTAAATTACCAATTTTTCTGATAATAGTAGTTTTCTCATTAAAGGTTTCTGGTTTATTCAATAATTTAATAACACTGACAATGGCATCATCCCAGTTACAGGAGATCCTGGTGTTGTGTCATCGCTTACTGGGACACTTGATGGAACTAAGCCTTTGTTGGAGCTTTTACACCTGTTATTTTCCTGATTCAACAAGTCAAACCATTGCTGTTAAAATGTGTCTTCAAGAAGAGAAAAATGTTTTTTTCTTTTTACACAATTCACTATGATAATTATAGTAACAGCATTATCATAGTGTAACTGTAAAACTATTTAAAAGTACATAAATAAAATTGCTGATATTAACAGTGAATCATATTATTTTGTTTAATTCATACGATTTTTATGGTTATCCTCGAAACATAACTCTACATATGTAGTTGTCAGTATCTCTAAATGGGAAGTAGTATTTTACTGTGTCTGCTTGATTGATCATCGCATGTAACTCCGTGCTAAGACATTGGTCTTAATCAAGCAACATCAAAGGAACTACCTGCTTTGAGTTTACTTTGGAGTATTTCTGCCCCCTAACGGTCCAACAAAAAACAACAACTATGCAGCAATTAAGTCTGCTCTTTATGACTGAAACATATAAACGCGACTCACAGTTTGCCAACATAAATATGTGAAACATATATATATATGTCTCACAATATAGATATATGTTTATATACCACTACACTTCAAAGTCAAAGTGGTGCTTGAGCCAATCCTAGGTGTCACTGGGTGAGAGGCTGGGCACACCCTGGACAGGTCGCTAGTCAATATCAACACATCACGCTGAAAATACAAGACTTGGCTAAAATTTTTAAAGTCTTTGGATACATTTTTACTTTAACTGTAACGCTCGTCCTATTTCTATCTTTGACCATCAAACGTTAAACAGAGGTCACCATGGGACACTGTGTGTTTCAAGAAGCAACTGATGGATAAAAAAAGTCTGAGTCTCGACCTTGACAGAATTAACAAACCAAACATATCCAACAACAAATCCAGTCACCAAATCAGGTACTACTGAATATCAAGTTGTTAACACTGAATCATTCATGTTCTTAGTGGAATAACTACCAATAATTGTACTTCTATATGGATGCATTTGAAAAATGTATCAATTTGCTAATTAGTATATTCTGTGTAAATTATTCTTATTACTGACTTCTGACAACCAGATGCCAGTTGTTGTCCAGCAGTTCTGTGACTGTATTGTTTCAACTAAATCAATCAATATAAAACTTATCATTAGAGAAATCAAACATCCAACTAAAATTACATTAGAAATTGCAGTTATCTTACAATTATTATTATAATTCCAACTTATTATTATTGAATCTAATTATCACCTTCTTTTTACAGTAGTTGCAGCTGCCAGTCAAAATGGCCAATGGAAAATATTACAGTTATTTTAGTGGTCAATTACAGTACAATTTCTGTCTACAATGCTACAAGTCTTTTAAAATCTGTGTTTGTTAAACCTCATTACTGTTGAATTCTAAATAAAATTTTCCTGTGAGAACAAACAAAACATTTGATCTGTTATGATCAGATTATGATGATCATTATCACTAGATTAAAATCTGAAAACCAAAACAATTAGAAATACAAAATAATAATTTTAAACTACATAGTTAGATTTAAAAAAATAAAAAAAGCACATAATCTGTATTTGTTGTTCTTTGAAAAATAACACATATCTCTTAAAACTTTTGCCAACACAACCATACAGAAAAAATGGTGTAGAATAAAATGGTCACAGTTCCATCTGTGTGTGTCAAATGGCTAAAAGTATCGCAACTTATATATCTAACATTAGTGAAAATGACTAATGAAGTTCTGTGTTTCACACTGATGGAATTTAGCTCACACTAAAACATTTGCGTCTAATACTAAACATGGCAAAATATAATAGCAAACTTAACTTAAAATAATGACTTAACATATTTTACTTTTCATTACAGCTTACAAACATACATAATACATTTTTTCACTTCTCGTTTCATTTTGCATTTGACAGAACAAATATTCACATTTGTATAACTTACCATTCCAGAGTAGCTGGTGTTGAATGTGGTTTAGAGGCTCTGTTATTTTCTTTTTCTTCATCTATAAAATAAAACACATTTTGGAGTTTAGAGCAAAATTACATTAACCTTTTATAGACCGTCTTATTAACATGGTTAAATGACATTTAGTGCACTAAACACTTTACTATAAAATGAATAACCTAGATGTTGGAAACACAGAGACAAGACTCCCTAGTGAAGTCAGTATTTTTAACATAACATCGTTCATCCTGCTTACGTTCATCGTTGGACAAGTTCCCCAGAGACGTGTGGCTGGAGTATCGTTTGCTCTCGTTCTCGTTGAGGCATCTTTCAATCCAACTCTCTTATAAAAAAAAAAAAAAAAAATGATAGACCACATTCTCCTCTTAGTACAAATTAGAATAAAATATATTATATGTTGTTATTTATATAGAAGTGATGATCAAATTATAGATGTGATCAAATATAGGATTTCATCTCTTATAGATTTTGTTTTTACTGAAATTGTATTTCTCAATTTAAGCTCACTTTGTAGACTGACTCATTTTGTCCTGCACTAGAAAAGAGGCAAAGCTGTATTTACATAAACTGTGCAAATCACTGCCTGTACAGGAGACTTTAAATGTCAATAATGTGACAGGGTGAGCTGACAACAATCGATTGTATGGGCGGTGGTGCAGCCATGGCTCTATTTGAGATGTTTTCACCAAGACGGCAGGAATCCAGCATTGTTCCCAAGAGACTACGAGCATACACTTGTTTAAAAGAGCCTGTGCACATTACTGAGGCAGTCTGGTGGAATCGAGGCCATTGTCCTGTTTTAATTTCTACTTAGAAATAGCTCGACTGGTGTGCTTTCTGTGAGCGAGCAGCAGAAAAACACCAGAGCTTTGATGTAGAAACAGTCTGATAGAGTGGAAATCCAAATGCTTTGACTTGTTTCAAATAAGGAAATTAAGCATTTGGTAGACGTAATTAAAAAGGAAATTGTGTGATTAATATTCTTATTTGACTGCATCAAAGCATTTTGTGCATTTTATTTTTTATAATAATAAGCTAAAACAACTCCTTTAATGCTCTTTTGCATTATCTCTAATGCTCAAAGTTCAGTATTTTTCTTTAGAGTGGTGAATGAAAACTTTTATACAACGTAAGGAATTTGCAAAACTACCTGAGAAGTTTAAACAGTATTTACAATACTAATGTAAAAGTACTTAACCTGTTACTTCTGACCACCCAACAAAATAAAAAATTAAGAGTTATCACAGCAGCTGCTGCTAAGACAGACCCTTGGGTGCAGCCCAAGGGTAGATTCAGAGGAGCTCACAGATATTAAAAAGTTTTAGAAGTTTACACTCGATGAGGATCTACACCTTAATGTTCGCCACATGCTGATAAAAGAGGCCACAGAGCAGTAAGAGCCCCATCATCAGCTAAAACTTGGAGCCCGTTTTCTCTGTTATTAATAATTTTAAAACTGCTTATTCTGCTGTCTTAGCACAGTGGTTACTACTGTCATCCGGTTTTCCATTATGAAATAGTAGTATTCTTCTTAACATGCAAATCAGAAAGCCTGCTACACCAATTAAAAACACTGAGTATTTGCATATTAACTTCATATAAAACCACCAGCATTTCTTATCATTTATCTCATCAAGTATTTGGTTCTGTCTCGCTAAAAAACAAGGAAAACAAACCCTACAAATGAAAAACACAATCCACTGAGGTGAAGCTAATTCTCCACAGAGGCTCAGATCTCAAGCTTCATTTGCCACAGGAACAGATAAGTTGGGGATCTAAATAATTGGATTAAATTTGATCAACAAGTGAATCGGATGTTCACTCATTTATTAACACACATTCAGGACCTAACTACTCTACGCTGCACCAGCACACTACACTACAAATGTACTCTTTTCTGTCTAAGATTAAGTTATAATTAATAAACTAAACATTTTAATAAACAAACACCTCTTGTCAGCAGATAAGAAAAGCTGCTGCGACATTTCTTTTTTTTCCCCTTTAATCATTAATAAACCTTAATGTTATAAAACATATTTTACTGATAAATTATAAGTAGAATACAGTTTATAGATGAATCAACATTTTAGTTTGGACAAAAAAAAAAAGAAGAGAGCAGGAAAGAGCAGGTGTATAATAATTTTAAGTGTTCTCTGATGTGGACTTTTATGCCCTCACTTCTAATAATCGGTGCACTTGTCTTATAAATACTTTAACTGAAAACACAATGCACAACAGCAACAAGCCTTTTGGTTGAGCCAGTATTAGAGATTTAAGAACTACTTCCCTGCTTTTGTAATCGACAGTACTGTCATATAATAACAATCGCCGTAAATAATAAGATAAAAGAGTTAAAATCATTAGCAAAGCTTCCAAACAGCTCCTCTGAATTACTAGAGAGAAGTTTGAGACTTCCACAATTACAGCAGTGGCAGCAGCTAACTTCAGTATTTCTGAACAGAAGCTGATTTTCACAACACATCCAAACATCAGAGTCTAACAGGACTAACCTGTAGAATCCATATCAGGCTCCTCCAGCAGCCCGCAATGCATCCTCTTCCCATCAACGACACAGGCTCCTCCAAGAAAATGGCTTAGTGCACGTTTCCCCTGCTCAGTGGCTCTTCCCTTGTCTCACTCAGTGTTTCCGTGACCACTGCTCGTCGCAGGAGATGTTGAGGATCTGAGGTTCGCCAGAGAGGGGTGGTGATGGCGGAGGAGAGGGGGGAGGTGGGAATAAGGGAGGAAAGGGGGGTAGAGACTCCAGAAATCCAGCGGGGGGAAAGCCAGACCCGTCAAAATGTTTGCTGATGTTTCATGGGAAAGGGGCTGATTTTATAGGAGCCCTGATGGGGACATGTCATTGATAGGCTTGGAAGGCTGATGAATGGCCCCAAGTCAGATGGGGATGTGGCAAGGCTCACTGGAAGTCTTTTGTGGGGCTGTTTTGAATAAGAAAAGCTCCCTCCCAACCAAAAAAAAAAAAAGAGGCTTAGATCTACGCAGTCCTAACACTGTGGCCTTCCCATCTTCCATTATGGCATTTAATACGTTTTTATACACCCCCAAAGCTCCACATAAACATACATCCCTACACAACCGGCGCTCCTGCCTTGCCCTCTGATTTTAAATCTCATTTCACATCCTACAGACACTTGTTGCCACGTTTGGTCCGTTTCTCACCTCATTCTAAAAGTAAAACATATTTGTGATCATTTCTCCGTGGGCATGTCATGTGCTCAAACAGACATTCAAACATGCTAAAACTGCACAAGTGAGATTTTTTGGTGTAGTTCTCACCTCTTTTTGCTCACTCTTTCGCTGTGGCAACCTTATTTTTGGTGTGCCTCTAAGAAGAGGGAACGGTCACAAAGGGGGGGAAGTAAAAGTGCAAAGCCTGAGGCTGGGAGGGCTCTGATGGAGTGCCTGAGAGCTGGAGAAGGGAAAGCTGTGATTAGAATATGAATGGAACCACAGGAGAGGGGGAGAGGAGAGGGGAAAGAAGAGGGGAGAGGAGAAAGGCGGATTATGGCTGAATTACTCACCACACCATGGACAGCAAAGGAAGACTTTCTCCTTCACTGCGCAGGCGTGGGCACCACTGCTGCCACTACTCACTGACACACACCGTACAGTCACCTGCGAGCGCGAGTGGGACGGGGCAGTAGGAAGATGCCGTGGGACACTGTGCACAGCGTCACAGCTTGTTAAATATGCTTCCATTCAGACTGAAGTAAGAAGGAAGCAACTGCAACAAGTGAAAAGTCACGACGACTAAACATGAATTCACTGCAACAGAATATCCTTTTAATGAATCTTAAAATATGTTCAGGGCTAAACAATAACATATTAATGACTCAGTAATCAAAGGTCTAAATAGTGGCTAGTGTAAAGCTGTGACCTCAAAGGAGGATCTAATTAATTCTTGTCAAATAAGAAGAAGGTGGAGTCTGTATCTCAGTGGATGTCCTTTTTTTTTCCATCCTGTTATCTGCCTATTAGAGCCTCATGAAATAGGACAGGTGCAGCCACTAAAAGAGTCTCTTCCACCCTTCCTATTCTCACACTCTCTGCCCGCACAAACGCATGTGTACTGCTTTTGTTCACTGAAAAGGCCCCAATTGAGTTGTGTGTATGTGCGAGTGGGGGGTATGGTTACGCTACATACGACATGTTGTTGGTATTAAAGATCAGGTTTTAAAGAGGAAACCGTATGAGTCAAAGCAATTAAACATGTCAATCTGCTGAGAAACCTAAATGATCCCAGGTCATAAATAAATAAAGAATATCCTGCCAAAACAAAAAAAATAAAATCTCACTTTAATGGTTTTATGAAAAGCTAATTAGTTTCTAATGGACATTTTTATATCAGGCACCAATTTACCTCAATTTAACACTGGATGATGAGTTATCTATACAGAAAGATTTTTTTTTTTTTATTTTTATTTTTTATGTTTGCGTCTTCTATGACTCACTTTGCTGCTCGGACAAGACAAGTGAAAATATGGTGAAAATATGCAGTGAATGCATTTCAGAATTTTCTGACATTTTACAGAAAAACATTAATTGTTACGGTGTCTGCCTGTTGCTGGGTCATAACAATAATGAAAAGGATCTTGTTGACTTACAGTAGAACACAGTAGTTTAACAACTGTTTTCAGTAATTATGCAAGTTTGACAGACTGAGACATATAATACAAAATACACTTATTTTTACAATGTGTTCAAAATCACAGTCGTATCAGAGTTTTGTTCAGCGCCAGCTTGACAACAACACTACACTGTTTTATCTATCTAACACAAATTAATGTGGGCGTACTTCTTTTCTATGGTTATGTTTTTAAATATTCACTGAGGTTGATTTATTTTCTAGATGCGGAAAACAAAAAACGTATTTGTATTTTCACGCCTCTTGTGTCAAGATGCTGAATCATTTCCACGCAACCAACAGTTTTATAATATACTAACACCTTTTTAATGTGAGGAAGCAGCTATTTTCATGGCTGCTCTTTATGTGTATAGGTGGATACAGCAGATATAAAAAAAAGTTTCTATTTCAGCTAAAATAACACAACTACTGTTGTGTGTTATTTTAGCTGAAATACAAACTTTTAGCTGCACTACTAACCAGCAGTATTTTGTAAAAGGTCCCTTACACATATGATAAGAGTAAAGTAGAACAAAAGATGTTGCACTTTTAACCTTAGCATTTGAATATTTGACGCCGAAGTGGTTCAATCAGGTAATCATGACTAAACTAGAGATAGAACTGCTGTAAAAGTTGAAATGTTGAGTTAAAGTCATGAAATTGTATAAGACACAGCATCTGATTGCAAAATAATAGTTGTGTTTATTATGTACACATACAAAGAGCATAATGTAGAGAAAGTATTAACAAAAATGAAAAACAGGAAAAACAAACTAAACTTCACATATTTTGTTTTGAGAACAACAATAAACGTTCACCTGTTTCTTTCTGCTTATCCAGAAAACATCTTTTAAAGATCAGTTTCAGACTAAATCATATCACTATCAACTCACACATGCTGTGTTTCTGTCCCTGCCCTGGTCAGTCGTTGTAACGTGACAGTTTGAGTCGGGGGATGATGTTCATGGACTGCAGCTCCTGGAACAGCAGCTTGCAGGCGTAGGGGATACGCAGGGAGGAAACGTGGCAGGACGACTTACAGTAGTGACACCTGCAAGACAGGAACTGAAAATCAGACTGGACAGAAACTTCATCATTTTTCATTCTCTCTTTAATCTATCATGGACTGAAGACGTCCAGCTCTGTCATCCAGGGAACAGTTCCTGTAGAAGTGCTAAAATAGGTTTCGCTATAATTGTTCGCTATGTTATAATTTACATTTGTTTAACTATTTGTTTAACTATTTAAGCATTAGCAACAATGCACATTTGAGCACAACAACAAGTAGAAAAACTTATTGAAAAAGATTGTACATTGGTTACCAGGAAAAACAGATGTTCCTGTCATCCAGTCTCCAGTCTGCCTTCTGGTCTACATTAGAAGATGGTGCAGGTCAGATCAACTTACCACCCAGAGTACCCCAACAGGCCACACTGTCCACACACATCCACCTCAAAGGCGTCGCTTGAGATCATGAGACGCTCCAGTAGCAACATGCTCGCTCCGTAGCCAATCAGACAATCCCGCTCCATCTCACCCAGACGCAGACCTCCATCTCTGGAGCGGCCCTCTGTAGGCTGCCTGTGACAGGGACACATTCAGGGAATGGAGGAATATAGTTAAACTGCTCTGTGTGTGAACAAACAACGTAGTTTTATTTATATTGCTTTTTTTTTTTTAACAGTACAATCCCAAAATCCTTAATTTTACCTGGTGAGAACAGCTCTGGGGCCACGCGCTCTAGCGTGCATTTTGTCAAGAACCATGTGCTTCAGTTTCTGATAATACACAGGTCCAAAGTAGATGTAAGCTTCCAGTGGTTCTCTAATTAAAAACACAACAAATACAAATGACAAATATCTAGTCAGCACTGCAGTACAAAATATTTACATTAGGAAACAGTTCAGTAACCTAAGAATCATCAGTCATTTATCAGATAAAGAAGAAACATTTTACATACATCATCTGAAATATGTGGGATCGATGCTTCCCCCCCTACTTATGATTGTAAAAATAACTTTTTTTGGTTTGAATTATGTGTATGAATGTGCCTTGCTTGTGAGCTGTGATAACGGGTTTAAACTTTTCTTTACCCAGTGATTCCTGAGGTGACGTAGTCTTTGCCCTGGTAGTTGTATCCGTAACGGATGAGATCTTCACACACATCCTTCACCTTGCTGCCTCCGAAGGCTGTGCCATAGTGAAACCGTCCATCCAGGACTCCCGCCTTCCCAGCCAACAGTTCAATCAACTTTCCCACCTAACAGAAATCCAGATATAAAACAACAGCTCAGTTCATTCATAATCACATGCTGATAGTGTGGTTGACATTAGATTACACATGTAACCTCTTGGGGTGGGACCACCAGTCTAAGGATGACTGATTTCAACAATTCCACTGGGGTCGCACCCAGAAGACCCCTGACCCCATCACATAAAAGGAAACACCTACTCTCATTTCACTCTCAGGCCACAGAAACATCCTCCTGAGCCAAACATTTCTGAGCGTTTTCCATGACAACCACGGCTAGCAAACACACTGGCACTGACAGCAATAAAGATCATTCACGTTTTTACAGTGCGAGAGACAAAAAGCAGACAGAAACGGGGCCAACTATGCGTCATTGTGCTCTGCCTGTTTGATAAGACACTGCTACAGTCGACTGCTTTGCTGGCAGATGTCTCAGCAGCAACAAATATCTGTTTATGAACGGTAAGTCTGCTACTTAGCGGTGTCAATGGAGGTGAGTGATAACTCAGAGGGGAGAGGAGCAGGGTGCTGAGGTTATTTTGTCTCAGAAGAGTCGACAAACTAATGAAGAGTAATGGTCAACATGAGTGATTCAGACTGAACTCACAGGTTCTGCATTAAGTGTCAAATTACAACCCTGCTCTAAAATTTAAGCGGATTTATCCCCACCCCTCCAATAAATGGTATTCACAATAATAAACAAAAAATGAGTCAATTCATTAATTATTAACTATTATAATGACTTTCCCACAAAACTTTGCTGCCCAGATGTGATCATTTGCTGCTTTTTTGTCACATACACGATAGTGTGTATATTAAAATAAAACAGAATATGTCATTTTGTGCTCTGGGAAATTGTGATGTGCATTTTTTATTGTGTAACACTTAACAATCAAGTAATCAGTAATAAAAATGACAAAATATGAATTTATTTATGAATGTTAGGTGTGACGAGTCGTACCGTCATTCTGGAGGGATATCCGTGAGGGTTCATGATGATATCTGGACAGATGCCTGTGTCACAGAACGGCATGTCCTCCTGTGGGACGATGAGACCACAAACACCTGCAATACACGCACGTGCAGGTAAAACACGAACACACACAGAAAGAAAAGCAGATTAAGTGCAAAGAATTATTAATTAATGTAGTAAAATCTAATCAAGGAAAATAACTATAAATCATTATTTAACTGACTGTTTAAGTCATTTACCAATAAAAACTTTTTCTGGTTTCTATTACTTACATGTGAAGATTTGATATTAGTTGGATAAAATTATTTAAACCTTTAGGCTTTCAGAAATAGCAGCGGTTATTTTTACTGCACTACAAACTGACAAATTATTCAAAAAACAAATATGATTTAAGTAAAAATGTTAGCTACAACTAACATTTATCATTCTCATTAAAGTAAAAAGCCAACGGCTAGTAAAACATCTAGTGTTTTGCGTATTGATGCTAGAAGCTTGATGTGGAGCTCAGGTGGAGCATGACATTTCCATACTCATGTGGACAGACAGAGTCCTCTTTTGATTCACATGATGTGGGGGGACAAGTGCCCTGGTAGGCAGGAGTTTAAGTGTGAGTGCAAATGTTTGCCGAGGGGCCGAGGCACTCTTGCCTAGCCAGGGTAAACAGATTGTACGCCCATTTGCAAATGAAAAAAAAGAGGAGAGAAGAGAGCAGGAAGTGGAGAAAGGTGCTTAGTTTGACAGAGAGACCGGGATTACACATCCATGACTTTCAGCTTAACTCAGAGGAAGTGGAGGGGATCAACTGGCGAGGAGAAATTGACTACTAGCCGCAGCGCACAGCAGACTGCTGATGCCTTACAGGATGTTGTAACAGGATGTTGACTGGGAACAAGTGCAACGATTTACTGGAAAGTCATCCAACGGCAGGAAGAAAGTGAAAAGAAAAGAGAAAAAGCAAGTATGGGAGGGCCAGAAGAGAAGGTGAAAGGAGAAAATAAAAAGAAAGAAAAGCTTGTTTAAAAAAGTTTGAAATTCAGAGTAAAAGTAGGATAAAGATGAAAGAGGGGAAGGAGGAGAGAAAGTGGAAAGTGGTGGAGAAGGGAAGCAGAAAGATTGAGAGACAGACACTAGTTCCCATAGCAGACATCCTTGGTGTTGTTTGTTTTGTGTGAAAGTGAATGATAAAAGAGGCATGAAATCAGCAGAGAAAGGCAAGACAACAGCAAGGGTCCAGAGCCCTCCATCACAGCTCATACAGCTCCATGCTGGCAGTTTGCACAATAGGCCCCTACTACTGACAACCCCTCCACCACCTCCCTCAACTCCACAGCTGTGTGTGTGTGTGTGTGTGTCCGGTAAATAATTAACTTATTCTGCTCTGCTGACCACGACTTGTGAGACTAGTCATGAGAAGCTGGAAGCATCTTTCACTGCAAACAAATTCACCTCTAATTAAATAATAGAAACTTGATTTAGGAATTTAAGTAAAACACTTGTCAAGCAATAAAATGTGGTTATTACCACACAAGAACAACCGCACTGGAGGACGGCTGCAGGTTTTACAATCGTGCCCTCTAAAGAAACTGTAACCAACTCAATGTGTGTGCACAGAACTCTGACTAAAAACTGTGCAAACATCAGCAGCACATCTGCATCTTTCCATCCAAATCTCCACCAGTTAACCCTGCGGCGACCTTTCTCTCTCTCTTCGTCACTATCTAAGACAGAAGACATTGTCTCATCCTGAGCTGACCGCCCAGTGGCCACCACGTTAATGAAGAGAGTAAATTATGCATGGCGCCAGTTAGCTTTTTGATTAAAACATCATACAAGCCCTCTATAGGGGAGGTGCTGCAAAACAATGAAGGTTGTAAACACTTTTTCCCCCAGTAGCAGCAGAATGCTGCTGGGGTGTAATAAATTTGCATAGTCTGGCACAGGACAAAGAGCCAATTAATTGAAAAGAGCTCTTGAAAGATGAGGACAGGGGGGCAGTGATAGAGCAACAGCTACTGGGACTTGACTCAACAAATGCTCCAACACAAGGAAATGTTTTTTTTCTTTTTTCAGATCCGATCATTTGCAATATTTCACAACAGCTTCAAATTTGGTCTTGGACTGGTGAATATCAACGCAATTATTTGTACTCTGCACAATCGACTTTGAGCTAAACATGCAGCCCTCGTTTTGAAGAGAAGACGTGACTTTGCAGAGCTCCGCACCTTTCTGTCCGTGACGACTGCTGAACTTGTCTCCGATCTCTGGTCTCCTCGTCTGCCTCAGGAGGATCTTTATGAGGAAAGCGTCTTCAGCATTGGATGAGATCATGACCTTCTCAATGTACGAGTCTGTTGAGCCCTTGTAGCTAAAAACAAGCAAACAAAAAAAGTTCATAGCAGGATTTGCAGGAAATCAAAGCTTTGTACTGTGTTTTGAATCTACATACCGAAGCTGAATAGGTGAGGAGACACAAGCTGAGGTCACAGTGAACATGTGTGGTTATAGTGATGCGTGCTGACGTGCACTTACCTGATGGGCACGTCTCTGTACTGGGGCTGGCCTGGCTGGGTACTGCCCTCCAGTGGCGTCTGCGTGACAGTTGGCATTGACTTGTTTACCAACACCTGCTTGTTCTCCACTCTCTCACCTGTGCCACACACACACACAAGATACAGTGGATACAGATCACACGATGAGTGGATTTTGACTGCTTCACCCAAAGTCTGAAACTTACTGCAAAGCGAAATACACACACTACAGTTCTGACAGACAACAGGAGGCAGAGATATGCTAACATTATTTTTTCCCCCCATGTCTTTTGTATTTAACTCTCTCAGCTGGGAGTCATCCCACACCGTAATGTGTTACCTTTATGGTCATCTTGACTTCTTCAGCACGGTCATCATTTATCTATCTCAACTTAACTAGTTTCTTTGTTCTGTTTTGAAGTAATTTTGAATCCCCTGTGGTTTGAAAGTGCCAACTGATGAAACATGGGAGCAACATGTAAGGTGCTAATTAACTCACTGCACAAAAAGAAAACAAAAAACTATTCTGGGTATAACCAAGTCCCCTCATGATTCAACAGCTTGTAGATCCACCTTTAGCAGCAGTAACTTTAAGTAATAGTTTTCTGACTTTTCTGTATGAATCTCTCATATGGTTGTGGAGGAATTCTGGCCCATTCCTCTCTACAACATTGCTTCAGTTCATTGAGATTTTAGGGCATTTGTTTATGAACAGCTCTTTTTAGAGCAGCGTTTCAATTGGATCGAGGTCTGGACTTCAACTAGGCCAAAACATAGATTTTTTTTCCACCAGCCTTTTTGATGTAGATGCATGACCCAATTCTGACCAAGCTTTAGCAGTCAGAGAGATGGTCTCACCTTTAGCCCTTAAATACTCTGGTATAGAGAGGAGTTTGTGGTTGACTCAGTGACTACATGTTGGCATTTCCCATGACTGCAAAACAAGCCCAATTCATCACCCCTCCATCACTGTGCTCGATAGTGGGTATGAGGGGTTTCTGCTGAAATGTTTTGTTTGGCAGTAAGATGAACAACTTTAGTCTCATTTGTCCATAGGTCGTCTTCTTATTATTATTTTGGCTGCTCCTTTTAGGGTTCGCCACACACTGTCCCCATCTCAGCCTTTCCCTAGCATCCTGTTCTGTCACACGACAACTGTTCTGAATACTTCCACTTGAATATTTCCACTTGTTAATAATCTTTCTCACTGTAGAACATTATACTCCAAACTGTTTGACGATGGTGTTATAACCCTTTTCTGATTAATCTAAAGCAACACTTGCATCTCTAAGACCATTTTTATGTCTTTACTTCGTGGCGTGTTAACACACACCTGAAGGTTAAAGACTAGCAATCTGACAAAACTGATTTGCAAACCAGCTGATGATTAGCAACGTCTAGCATCTAGCATAACTCATCATAACAGATTAAAAATAGGGGGTACTAACTTTAGAAAATGACTGACATCTCATGTTTACTGGAAAACTTGAGGTGAGGAGCAGGTAAACATGCTGGGTGTGCTCCAGTCCAACTGGTACTCACCGGGAGAACAGATGCCGTCAGCATCCAGGATGCTGTGCCTCCAGATGGGCTTTCTTGTGGTAGCATCCAGCATGGGACCCAACACCTTGTCAAAGGTCTGGTTGGTGTAACGGCGCAGTGTGCACTTAGCGTTTTTATAGACAAGGCAACGGCCAAACCCTTGAGAGGAACGTGAATACTGTTATTTGAAGCAAAACTGGTGGCTAACATGCACATGTGCTGCAAAAGAGTTCTTTATGGTTTTTATGAACTTAATACATAACAGCTCTCACCTCTGTCAAGCGAGGCTTTGTTGAGGACCAGAGCGTCCTCAATGTCGTAGCCGCTGTAGCTCATCACGGCCACAGTGGCATTCTGACCAGCAGGCAGCTTCTCAAAGTCAATCAGCTCAATGGTTTTTGTTTTGACCATGGGCCTCTGAGGATACGCCAGCAGATACATCAGAGTGTCAATACGGTTCCTCTGGTTGTAGCCAATTGTGCCTGGTAAGAGGAGACATGAATTGGAGATATATATAATTTAGGTTATGCAGTATTTTAACTCACTGATATTCACTATTATTATAATAAATTTTCCAGTGTGTCGTATTGTCATATTAGAAGTGTTTCATCCTCATGCTGGGTGGGTCGGGGCCTGGATTCCACCGAGTGGCGCAGTGGAGGAACGGGACGAGTTATGGCATAAAGCCTGGCCTCCCTGGAAGCCTTGACATTTGTCAGATGCTATTACTTCACAATCAGGCTACAAGCACAGAGTCTGTGATAATAGGCCCGAGCCACACAACCAGATTTGCACATGTATAGGGCTGTCCACACAAAACAGACAAGGCAGAGGATATTGGGCCAAATATAGTTCCAGTCTGTGTTTTTGTAAAGATGGGGGGAGGGGTAGAAGGGATGAACGGAGGTAAAGCGGTGGGGTGGGGGTGACAGAGGTTCTTACGAATGTTAGCAGGGCTGTTTGGGGAAGTTTTGGTTACCAAGGAGCTGCGGGTGCACACTTTGTGGTCTTTCGCAGCTGAGCACACTGACCTCCTGAGCACAGCCAGAGCAGACACAATGAATTGCTAATGACACTCTGGGTGACTGGCAGGGAAAGGGCCTCCGCACACACATAGCACAATAGAGAACCTACGCAAGCGCCCCATGTTTGATGTTCATGCGCATACGCGCACACACACACACAGATACACATAAGAAAAACACTCAATCACACATACAAATGTATTCTGACAAGAAGTAGGGCAGGAGCAGAGTTTTGGGGGAGACAAACCAGCAGGCATCTTGTATCTATACTTTTTTGTTATTCTAATGTCCTTTTGTATGATTTTAACTTGTGCAAATAAAACTCTAAACTCTGAGCCAGCAGGTTCAGGCGGCTTAAGAACGGTATTCGTGTAAGATTAAATTACTGTAAGTGTCTGTGATGGTGAATGTGTGTGCACAGAAGTAAACACCACAGCTGTGTGGAGGATGTTTGAGAAGGGATTTGAGATCTTTCACACTTTATTGACCTGATTGCTGAGTGAGCTACCTGCTCAGCAGTCTTACCCATGGCCTGCTTGCCCATAGCACACTGGTATGTGTTTCTGGGCGACTGGTTGTGGTGGGGGTAGGGAATAAGGCCGGCACACACCCCGAGCAGCGTAAAGGGCTCAATCTCCAAGTGCGTTGTGTCTCTACAGAAATAAAAATAAATAAATAAACACGAGTTAGTAAATCAGCGTGTTGACACTAACACAAGTCAGGAGACTTTTCCACTCACTTGTTGATCATGTGTTCATAAAGAGAGATCTGACAGTCATTCTCCTCATTGACATCCAGATACTCCACCAGGCCCTCGTGCAAAAAATCCTCGAAGGTTCTGGAATCAAAAATGTGAGTTTCTTAAACTATACACGACTTTCTACCAACATATGCTCTTAAAAACTCCCAACCTCACCTGTACCCCTGCGACAGATCTTCAATGTGTTTGCTTTTCACCACTGGCTGTCCCTTCTTCACTATAATGTACGGCCTGAAGAGGAACAATAACACGGTTCAGAGAGAAATAATGTTAAATATCAAAAGAAGTTACTTTTACCATCTCACTATTACAACAGTCTTATAGCTTGATAAGTTTTGCTTTCAGATTCACAAATAAAAAAGCAACTTTAAACATTGCAAATATATAGTGTGTCCTACTTACTGCATATCAATGATATCCAAGCCTTTTAATGCATTAGGTACACGTTTAGAGGTCTAATGTGTTCTAAATGTTCCCACCTGCAGAGGCGACCTCCATCCGACGAGATGTAGACGCAACGATCGGTCAAATTTGTGGAGATGGACACAAACTCGTTGATGAAACCCGCCCTGCGCATCAGCCTGAAGGTGTTCACGAGCTTATGATGGTCTCGAATCACACCGAGAATATTACCTGTGCAAGGACAGGTGGGTGACACATATACATACAAATCTGTTACCAACTATCATAATTGACTATATACTGACATCAGTCCTGTGTGAAGATGTAGCTTCTATATAACTGTGAGTATGTCAGTCTTGTACAGCTTTAACTTATTATAGGAACAATCTAACAGTTTGTTTGCTCCTCTTAGAGGAGTTAGATCAGGAGAGTGATGTGTCTGAAGCTAAAGGGGATGTCACTGATTTTCAGAAAATCATTTGTGTGGTTTTATGTGAGTTGTCTTTGAAAGCGAACAAACACTTTCATTTCTTTTTCGTTTGACAGTTTATGTTTCACACTAGGCTGAAACTAATCACTGTGGTCATTACTAATCTGTCTGTCATTTTCGCACGTAAACGTGTTATACATAAAATGTCAGAATACTGAAAATGTCCATCATCATTGCCCAGAGCTCAACCTGATGTCTTTAAATTACTTGTTTTTTCCAACAAAGACTCTGAAAAGTGAAATACAAGACAAAGAAAACTGGAAACGGGAATAACTTCTCAGTTTTGCTTGACAAAGGGTTCTTTCAGCTCTAGTCTTATGTGTTGATTTGTCTGATCCATGACAGAATTACAATTACTCTGTAAGTACTAAACAGTGTCCAGAGTCTACTTTAAACTAACTTCAGCAAATGTTAAACTGAATGAAAGAGCGAAACAGTGTGCATGTACAGTAGTGTACTCTAAACCTCCACAACTGGAGAAAGCAGAGCTCAAGCTGCCTGCAGGGTTTTGTTCATATCAAGTCTGACAGACAAATGACTGGAGAACAGAGGAGACACTGTGCTCTGCCTCTGTGTGAGGGCACATTTGCCATGAACACACTCTGAGGGCTTTGACACCTGCTGCTACCAACTAATTAAATGGTATGGCAGCTAATATAATTTGACAGTTATCAGTTGCGAGACAAACATATACTGTAATTAAGGGTCCAGGTTCTGACTCAAGAATAATACCTACTGCTGCCATGAAATTAATGACTTATCAGCTTTTCTGCATAATACAAAACTGCCTTCTGTAAACTAAATAGAATATTTTCCCTTCATGTTCTTAAGTAATACATTCAAAACAAAAAGGATTAGACTTTCTTTTCAAGTGATCTAAAGCAAAAGCATCCATTGTTAATTCTTTCTATTTATTTACTTATGTATTAGGCTCTACTGGTTCAGAGAAGTTTTACCATTGAGGAAGACGAGGAAGACGCTCGGGTAGGAGAGCTCCTCTCCACACAGCAGGTTGACATCTTCAACCCCAAGGTTAAAAGCCAGTTTGATAATCGGACCATCCTCCATGTCAGTGGTGATGTGGGTCATCAGAGCCAAGTTTTTCACAAGACCACAGGCCTAAAGAACCAGAACAATGATACTAACTACATGCATACTTGTATTTGAAAGTTTATGACACAAGAATACGGCACCATACATCTTTGTAAAATCACATCAAACCAAACCACAACAACACTTAGTGTAACTCTGTGACGTGGTTCAGTTTAACTCTGCGTAAGTAAACCTGAAACAATTTTCCAGTTTAAATAATAATAATAATGATAATAATAATAATATTATTAATAATAGTAATAATAATATTGATCCCATAAGGAAATTCTTTTTTCGGACAGGCTGCCCGCTGTGACACCTCAACATGTATCCCGGAACTGTAAATCGAACCGCTCACCCTTGGGTTCGATGATGACTGCTCTACCCACTGAGCTATCATGCCACCCTTCATAAGGTAGCTTATAAAAATGACGAAATGTCACGTGACTCATTTTGCCAGCACACAGCTGTGCAGCATGTATAATCCTCCAATCCTTTAACTGAGTGACTAATATATGATGTTAAACTATAAACAAAGAGCTTGAGTAACCATGCTCCAGCATCTCAACTAAAGTTAAGTCTGGACTTTGACTAGGTCACTCCAAAACCTTATTTTCTTCCTTTTTGAGCCATTCAGAGGTGGACTAGCTGGTGTGACTCGGATCATAGTCCTGCTGCATAAGCCAAGTGTGGTGGAGGTCACTAACTGATGGCGGAAAAGTCTCCTTCAGGATTTTCTGGTAGAGCACAAAATTAATGTTTCCATCAATTATGCCAAGTCCTCCAGGTTCTTAAGCTGCACAGCAGCCCCAGACCATCACACTACCACCACTACATTTCACTCTTGGTATGATGCTCCGCTTATGAAATGCTGTGTTTTACAATAGATCTAACTGGACGCACACCTTACAAAAGGTTCAGCTTTTGTTAGTCCACAGAATATTTGCCCAAAGGTGTTTGGGATTATCAAGACGTTTTTTGGCAAATGTGAGACAAACCTTTGTTTTCTCTTTGGTCAGCAGTGTCATTCACACTGGAACTCTCCCACGGATGCCATTTTTGTCCAGTCTCTTTCTATGGTTGAATCATGAACACTGACCTTAACTGAAGGGAAGTGAAGTCTGCAGTTATTTTTGTTGTTGTTCTGGGTCCTTTTTTTATTACCTGGATGAGTCACCGTCGTGGTATTTGATTAATTATTGTAGGTGGCCACTGGAAGGTTCACCACTGTTTCGAGATTTATTTTTTTTTCCATTTGTGGATAATGGTACATGTCAATTACTTTGTTTCTCATCTGTTCTCGGATTTCTTTAGATTGCGGCGTGATGTGTTGCTTTTTGTTTCCATGACTATGTTTAATTGAAAAAGTGAATAACATACACAAATGTTTACTTGTGTTAGTGTAACAGGGTCAGCAGGAACAGGTGAAGTGTGGCTGCTGAAGGACACTCACCTCTCCCTCGGGAGTGTCAGAGGGACACAACATGCCCCACTGCGACGGCTGCAGGGAGCGCGGCCCACTGACCTTCCTGGTCTTCTCAAACTGAGAGGAAATCCTGGTCATCATGCCCAGAGCTGAAATAAAAGAGAGACGAGACAGGACTTGGGTGACACCCTGACGGTCCATCTTGAATCTCTTCAGAGACCAGTTGCCCTGTCCACAAAAGACAAACAAACAAAAAAAGCATAAGACCAACATCTGTATTTACTGATGTTACTTACTCTCTTCATGTTAAACAGGCTTAAAACAAGTATAAAGTATCCCTTTAAAACAATGCCTGTTTAATGAACAAGTAGACTCACCTATGGTAAAGTTTTTTGTTAATTCAGATTTGATGGTCTAAAATTGTGCTTTGTTCCTAAGCCTTTTAATGGGGTGTATTCGTTTTTGCAACATGGTCCTGAATGAATGTGTTAGGATATTTACATTTTTGTGTAAGCAAATCAACAAATCTTGCTTGCAATCACTGCCCCACATTTGTGGGAGTATTTTGTTATATAATATCCCATTGAAAATGTTGTAAGTACCAGGCTAAGACGGTGCCAAGATTCTTCAGCAGTCCAGATGTAAACCCGGTTTCTCCAGGGGAAAGGATCTTTCATATTTATTTTTTCTTTATATTTATATTATCTCTGCCCATGCTCACCGTGGATATGGCATTGACCATGCCATTGGTGATCTGATCCTGCCGCATGTGCTTGACGACGTCAAACTGTGCTGCTCTCTGTTTGGGGATGATCTGGTCTGCGATTTTCTTTAGTTCAGAGTTAAACTTCTTAAAAAGATCTTCAAACAGCAGAGAAAGGAGCTAGAAGAGACGGAGAGGAACCATTGTCACAAAAACATTTTTGATTGATATTTTTCAATCCTCAAGTCTCCAAACTAAAACACAAACTGAGAACAACAATTATTTTAGAGATTGAGTCGTCATCGTTTCTTCACGAGGTCTCCTGGCATGTCGCGTTTGTTTATGTCTCCAATCAGCACTGAGGTGCGTTTACAGTCAGATTTAATAACCTGGTGTGTCAGCTCACTGATAAGCCTGACCTGGCCTCCGTCCCAGGTCCCTGTCCTCCTACGCCAGGCCTAACGGAGGCAACCTCTCTTCGCAACCCCCACCCACTGTACATTAGCATACATCAACACAAACAGGCAGAGCTGCTTGAAATTAATAAAGAAATTAAGCTTTCGTTATGCAGCCAGGTCAATTAGTTGAATGTCAGGGAACCATAATTGGAGAGTGAGGAGATTGCTGGTGTTGTTAGTGTGTAAGCCCCCTATTGAAAGCGGGCTCTGTGGTCCCCCTCCTCCCATCTCCTGCTCCTTATACAGAGCAGGTTGGGGTGGGGGGAATTAAAGGCCTTAAGACAGCAGTAATTACATTATCAGAGCCGGGCCTGCGGATTAGCTCAATCGCTCCAGTCAAGGCAGCAATTCTATTGTCATGGTTCTGAAAAATCCCTATGCTTCCACAGCCTCAGGATTTTGGTGCCACCGCATATCTCTCTCCTGACAAAGCCAGGCTGGAATACGAAGGGGGGGGTTTACGAAAACAAAACGGGTGGAAAAAAATTGCTGAGAAAAATAATGAGAGTTTTATTAAAAGAAGGAGGCAGGAACAAAGATGCAGGTGAGAGATCACGGCTGGAGCAGCCACTGTCCTCTGGTCCAACACTGTGATCCATTAACTCTAAAGCTTGCGAGCATTTTTATTACGTCTCTATACACAAATTATTAGCATTGAATAGTTCATTTTCTAGTGGTTCTACGTGTAAAGAAAGGGCAGTAAACAATGACTGAATGAAATGAATAAACAGCTGGTCCAACAGGAGGCCTTTAGTTGCAAAACTGAACTCTGGCTCGTTTACAGTTTCCTGTTGATCAGTGGACAAGTTAACAAATAAACTGAACATATTAAGCCCGTTTTTTTTTGTCTTGCAACGTGAACTATAAGACGACTTACAAAATAGGGGTTTAAATAAGGTATTGTACAAGCTCTAAATGAGACCACATGAACAGGTGCATAGAGGCATACCTGTCCAGCCAACTCAAGACGTTTGTTGCCATAGTAATCTCTGTCGTCCACCTTGTTGTCCCCCTGGGCCAGGATCACTCTCCTCACCATTACAGCCAAGTAAATACACTTTGCCCTGAAGTTAAACTCTTTCACCTGCAGATTAAATACAAAATTATTTATAGAATTAAATATAATTTGTAGGATATACTGAGTATAATCAATGTCCATGTGTTTACATACAGGCACATGTGTGAGGATGAGAGAGGCCAACAGCTCCCTGGCCTCCTCCATCTTGGTCTTCTTAGGGCCTCCCCACATGCGCTGCCTCCTCACTTTATTCCCAAGGTACCTCAGAGCCTGAAACACAGAGCAGCAAATGTCAGGGAGCAGTCAAGAGGAGAGATGATTATGTCCAAAACAAAACTATATTTTGCTTCCTTTATATTAGGATTTTTTTAACAAACTTTATGTTCAGTATTTTCAAGTAACTAAATAGGAAGAAAGTGAAATAACAACAACAAAACACGAAGGAGGAAAAAGAGATGTGGGACGATTTGTCATCCTCATTGTCATGGACTTTATGTACAAATCACTTTACACTGACTGCGAGAGACCGTATGTTTGATACCAAGCCACAGTCAACAGATATGGCAATAAAAACGATAAACTGCCACATTTAAAGGCAAATTTGTCAGATACTAATATTATAAAAAAAGATTAACTTGTGGAACAGAAAAAACATTACATTTATGAGGCTGTTGGGAGGTCAAGTGAATCCGAAAGAGCATGATGCATACAAACATGCACACACACCCCAAACACCTGAGTCATTGTGCCCCCAGAGCTCGATAGAAGGTCAAAGGTTAATGAGGCTGAAGACTTTCTGCAAGACCACCCACCCTGTCCTCCACGATGTACAAAATATTTATTATATATGTATATATACCTAAAGGAGAACTGTGTAAAAACAAGAGGTTGAAGTTAATAATATGTAATAATAAAAGAACACCTCTTAATTTAATTCACTCCAGTACATCTCCACTGCAAAAACCTTAATAATACACATATAGTAGAATTATCTCCTGTCTGACAGTTTCAACACAAACTGAGAAAGTATAACCTTATAAAAGAAGTATAATTGAGAGCTGCTGTATTGGATTACATTAGATTATACAGGTGTACCTAATTAAGTGGCCAGTGACTGTTTACATGTAATGGTCACATTTTGATATTTATGTGTCACAAAAAAAAAGACAGTCGAATTTAGTTTAGGCAGATTACTAATCATAATCTGATAACAATGTTTCTTAAGCCTTATCTGCCTTTAATTATATAGATTTAGGCCTCATTGTGCACAACACAATGACCCAGTGAATACCATGAAAAGACATCATGGAGGCTGGCACAGAGACGAACATGAGAGCTGCGGCGACTGGTTGCTAGGAAGCAAATATGGCCTCATCAATGCATCAGTGGTTCCTCTAACAACATAATCTTTATGAAAAACAAATTGGCTGATTGCATTCATGTGTGGCTGTCAAAGAAAACACGCAGACCTCCTGAATAACCTCTGAAAAGCATTACTTAACTGGCTGGTAAGACAAAATCTGATCACAGAGAAACAAAGAAAATACCTTCTGTCAACAGCAACAGCCGCTTGTTTCTGTGTCTGAACAACAACATCCTGCTCTTCAGATGGAGTTAATGGGCTCACATTCGGGGTGGCTGACCATTCATTCTTATTGCCGTATATTGACTTCCAGCTGAATCCTACTGTAAGTCTTTAAATGTTATAAATGTTCTACTAATTTCCGTTGTGCAAGTTAATTATACTGAACAAGCTGTGATTTAAAATCGCCACATCGGTTACTGCTGTGAACATCAGCTTGATTATTTTAGAAGTGATTCTTTGATTTGTCACACATTAATTTTTAAAATTCCCTACAGATACATCTCTATATTTTAAGGATGAGAAACTTGCTGCTAACTCACTTTCTTGCTGAGAGTTATATGCTTATATATGCTATAGCTTAACATCTATAAAGCTCAATAACATGTTACTTAGTGTTTGATTAAACAGAGAAGTTGTGGTTTTGTACGGTGTTATGTGACTTCATGAGTCTTGTTGTCACTGCAGCATTAAGAAGCAACCAGCTGAAAAGCCACTTACTGAACTATAGGTGTACAAGTAGACAGACTTGCCCTGTCCTTCTAGTTTCTGTGGTACAGAATTTCTTTAAAGTGATATTTATGATAAAATTATCATTGTATTGATGTAAAATTATCACATTATCGTTCTGCTTCTACTCACCAAGTGTTTTATAACTGTGTACATTTAGTTTTAGTACTTGTGATTTATTGAGTTTTCTATATTTATGTGTACCTGCTTGTTTTTGTATTATTATTATTTATTACAGTTACCATTTTTATTTGCATCCTTCAGTGTACACTGTTAGGGAATCATGGATAAAAACATCAGTTCAAAGTGACTGCATCACTGGTACTGTCTTTGTACTTTGTTCTGTTTCTACCTGAGGCTGGGTAGGACTTCTTGTTATTGATAATGTGACTTTTATGTTACAATATTGCTATAATATTGAAATAATGCTTTGAACCATATCACAGATGTGTGGAAAACATAAGATACCTGAGTCTGAGTGAAGATCTGGGCTTTCTGGCACTCCTCCAGGCTCGGAGCAAAGCTGGCCATAACATGCTCCTCTGTACCAATCATCTGTACTATCTCCTGGTCACTCTCTACACCCATACCCTGTGCAGATGACATGGAAACAGTGTGACAAGCTCCGACACGTGAACTGGGCAGAAAGCACAACAACAGAAAGCATGTGGACTGGTCTAAAAGTTAAAATGAAAAAAATTACTTGTGTAACCAAATAAGACCTTGTTGGTGAGTTTAAATGTACAAACAAGACATTTCACAGCTGGAACAAGAGATGAACCAGAAGACGTGTGTGTGCAGGGAGGGAGAGGTGAACTGGGAGTCATAAGGTTGTCTGACATTTGCTTATGGAAATGTGAGGCTGTGGGAACTGATCCATGTGTCTCACAGTGGATCCGAGGTTGTTTCTGGAGCCTCAGCCAAACACAGAGAGAGACGGAGAAGAAGTCACCCAGGATATACAAGTGCACGGCAAACAGAGCGCACACACACTGTGTCCTGTGGATAATGACTTCAGCTCCAAACACTTGACGCCCGTGAGTTGACATGTTTGAAGAGATTTGTCCTCAGAGGAAAATAAGTTAATGATGCCAGCTGGCTAACTGACATTTTCATTGGGAGCAGCGGAGGACACGTGAAAATGAATTTGAAGAGGAACTAATGAAAAGTTTTAACAAATACACGCATCAATTACATTGTGTGAAATTATTTAAAAGATGATTCAGGCAGCTGGATTCAGAGAGTTCAACATAAAGTTACTGAATCGGAAAAAGCTACTTTGGCAACAAGCACACGTCTTCATGTGACGACAACACCGAGAACAACTTTATCTAAAAATCACCCAGCTGTCCTGCAGCACCACCTACTGGACACATCAGCTGTGTCGACAGGTTTTACCTTGAATATGATGGCAATGGGAGCGTCCTCTGACAGTGTGTTGTGTCTGAGGTAGAAACGACCTTGTTTAACAATCATATTAGTTCTGCTCTTCTTCTCGTGAGTGGAGCTGGAATTAAACAGGCAAGAAAAAACAAAACAATGAGAGCAAGTAAAGTAACACAAGGTTTGACTGAAGTATAAAGTTAAAGTATAGTAACAAGAAACTAATTCACAAAAGTAACATTGTTAGTTTTAGTAGATACATTTATGTCTTGAAAATGCAACTCGAGGAAGGTTCAGGTATTAAGTACCAGCAATGAGCCAAGTGTCATATTTAAACTCTTCCAGAAATATTTATATATGTATGAGGCACAATTAAATTGCTATATCTAAAACTAAAATTTACCAAGTGTTTTTACACGTTGAAGGAAAATTAAACACAAACATGACAAATATAATTATAGAAAAAAAAAATTGTCTGCATTGAGTGATGTGATAAAATATGTTAGTCTGTACAGAGTTACAGAAAAAATATTTTCTGAATAGGATATTTTTTGAGTGTTTGTGTCATGGTTTCACACCACTAACATTCAACTATAGATTACTAAAAATACCAGTGGGGAATAAGACAGGAACAAAGTCTGCTATAGAGGTCGAAGTTTTGATTTAGACTTAGAAACAAAACCTGGTAACTGAGGCTCCGACTGCACCCTTCCTGTCCTGCTCCACGATGATTCGATTCTTGGACAGCTGCTCTTGGATCAGAATAACTTTCTCCTGACCTTTTACAATGAAGTAACCCCCTGTGAAGAAACAGAGCAGTGTAAACAAGTCACTACTGAGAACAAACACCTGCAAACAACATGCTCCTATTGCGTGTCCATCAGTCAAACCGCTTATAAAACAGTTGTGTACCTGGGTCCAGAGGACATTCATTTAGTTTTGAAAACTCCATGGGCGTCTTTCCTGTGAGAACACAATTTGAGCTTCGTAGCATGATTGGCATCCTGAGAAAACACAGATATACACTCAGTGTAGACACTGTTAATATTGTAATAAAGAGCTGGCTTTAAAGGAATATTTAAACAAACAAGACCTAATAGCAGCAAAGTTTAGTACTGCCTTTCAATAGCATGTTATGTTCGCTAATGCAAGTTTATTAATTTAAAAGGATAACTCATTAATAAAAAAACATGTGATGGTAACAACTGAAGACATGTATCTTTTTTATGAAAAATATGGTCATTCCTATGTGTGTCCAAACTTTTGACTGGTAGTGTACATTAACAAAAATGTACGTCTAAGTTCCCTGTAACATACTGTATATATATTTATAGTGAATGCCAAAAGTTTGGACACACCTTCTCATTCAATGTGTTTTGGGGTGAGCTGGACCGCAGAGTGAAGGCAAAGGGGCCA
>JAUYWH010000024.1:9903093-9929643 GCA_034779795.1 Ctenopoma multispine | reverse complement strand
TTCTCACGTGTACACCACTTTGTATTGGTCTTTCACGTGGAATTCCAATAGAACTGATTCATGTTTGTGGTTGTAATTGTTACCTACAGGCTGTGTAATAAAAACAGCAGTCAGTAAAGGTGTGGCTGATTTTAACCACTTTATATAGTGACAGGGGGTTAATCCATAAATAATACATCATCATTTTAGTAATATATAATAATTTTTAGAATTATCTAATCCTGCAGAAAAGTAACTAGTAACTAATGATCCTAAAATTAATGTAGTAGAGTAAAAGTTATATATTTTCTTCTACTTTGTACAGAAGTAAAAGTAACATAACATGGAAATACTCCAATAAATATAAAAGTACCTCAAAATTGTACTTAAGTACCTGAGTAAATCAGTAATGAGTAAAAAATGATTATTTCTATATTTATATGTTATCTTATATCTTAAGTATTTCACATTGTGTATGTAGTGACATATGAATCTTAATAAACTATTAGATCAAATAATAAAATAAAAAAGCCATGTTCCCATAGATATACTGCATATAGTGTCTGAATATTTGTGTGTAAGAAGTGTCTGGTGAAGGAGAACAAAACTTCTGTTCTAATGTCTCTGCAACTGGTCAAGCATGTCTTTTTTTTAACAAGTTCTTTATGTCCACATTTTTTCAGTGATCCTCTCTTGGGGAACGGCTGAGGCCAACACTGCATTCCACAGCTGCACACAGATGTTTTTTTTTCTCAAACACTAGAAGTAATGTGTTCAGTGCTTCTCTGAGGAAGGAAGAAACAGGGGTCCATCTGCAACCTCAAAACCACAAAACTGAGGAAAACAGCAAACTAGAAACAGTCAGTTTCTGGATATACAGTTTATCTAGTTGTAACACGGCCAGTTTACCTTCATGACTTCTGTCTCTAAGACAGCATCCAGAAAGAGACTTGTCTCTGTCAGTTCCTCTGTCGTAACATGCTCTGTCACGCCTGTGGACCGCTCATAGTTGTCCAGGAGTTTCATGAACCCTGCAGGTACAGAAATCTAATCAACTGTTGTGCAGTCAGAAAGTGTGAAACTAGTATTTCTGTCCGTTACAGACACTCACTGGAATAGGTTGTTGTGTTCTTCAGTTTGTTCTCATCAACACTGGAGAACAGAGGCTGTGAGGCTTGATCCTGTACAGCACGGCTGCCCTGACTTACAAAACCGGCTCTACCCTGAACAGTTCACACACATAATATGGATGACTAAAAACTGAAATTATGAGTTGTGTGAACAATATGTTTCATACCTGAACAGAGATTGTGTAGTCTATCCCAGGCTTCATGTGGTTCACATCCAACCTCCACAACTCATTGAAAATATTGGATAGTTCCTGGTTTACAGCAGGTCTGTTAAAAAAGTCAGACAGGAGAAATAATAAAGTGACTGACATTGTTACTAAGTAATGTTTATATAGGATACTGTACCTTGACGCATTCAGTACGCTGACAAACACTGCAAGGACAAGGACTCCACAAAACCTGGAGAGAGAAAACAACCTGGTTATTCTGCTTATTCTGACTCAGTCTGTAATAACATTAAATAAATATTATTACAATTAACAAAAAAAAACCCAAATCTTTGCTGTAAACTGCAATAGTGTAGTAAACCGGTTGTCTCACTTACAGGGTCAAAACTAAAATACTCACTTTGCAGACATGATAGCTTCTTGCAAACTTCCACTTCTAAAGCTCTGACTGCAGCACTCAGTGTTCACTTGTCTGTTTCAATAGGAACTGGCAGGAATTTCATAGCCTGCAGGGGTTGGACAATGTCCATTTACTACGCATGGACAGCTCTAGAGTTGGGGAAAAAAAACAAACTCCTTTGGCTTTGAGGGCCATGCAGCTTAATCTCTCTCACACACACACACACACACCAGATGGCGCTTTTTCCCCAGGGATACAGTTTTCTCCACTTCTTGTGGATATGGATAATGCAGTGACAAAAGTTTTCATTATGATTATTTTAATGGATAAATGTCATAAAGTTGGAACTCATTAAGGATGGTGTCGACACCATATTCTCAGAATAACGAAGAGAAAGCATGTGACAAGACAAGACTAAACCAGGATAAAGAGAAGGGAGAAGTGGAGAATCATTCCTTCTTCTTTCCTGCATTGTTTCACAAAGGAAGAGACAGGAGAACATATGAGAATATAAAACATAAAACAAAGAGAAGAAAGTGAAATGAAAAACAAAAAATAAAATACAGAAGGTATAGGCAATAAGAACCTTTAAGGAAAAATAAATATTAACTCGTTAATCTTGTCAGACATGATCAAATCATGTTAGTTTTCTAATCAAGTATCTAGTTATCCTCAAACTGTACCTACCAAACAAATGTTATCTGAAGGCAGCATAACATCCATCTAAACCTGTGGATAATAACCAAAGAGTGGTCTTTATGTTTAAAATGCAACTGCACTGAATTTTTATCTTTCTATTTTGAATGCACCAGCGGTGCAAACCACTTCCTGTGCCACCCACTGCAAAAATACAGCTTCATGACTATAAAGTGGAGAAAAAGTATGTGACCCTAAATATAACATTCAGACATGCAACAGTCAAACTCAAAGCAAAACCTTTCATAGTTCTTGACCATGAGCTTTTATGTGACATTATATACATGATCTTATTTTTATCCTGACAGTTTGACATTTTGCAGCACAAAAAGATGAGTCAATACCCACCTCATCCCCGCATGTCTGCTTAAATATTTCCTTTATTCCTGACACTTCTGTGTAGATATTAATAATCATTATTCAGGCATCTGCAATGCAGCCTGTTTTTTAATGTGATCTACTTACATCTGGTGTGTTTGACATGTGGCAAATTATTCTGTCCTCCTCTGTCTCCTAACACACTGCCATCCCTCCAATTAAAACTAAGTTAAATTACTTTATTAATCTTAATAAGTGGATAAACATTTTAATCTTCCCAGGTCAAGGGAACAATTACTTACTTTATTATTACTATGAGACATGTGAACATGACACAGCACCTTTACAAAAAGAACTCAGCAAGGATCCAATAAAATCAATTTATGGTTCAAATAAAAAGACAAACTCTTATATGAAAGTATTGGATCAATACTATGCAATGATATCCATTAGGTATTTTACTGTATGATATGTATTGGTGCAAATGCATACAGAGTATTACTGTTCAGTTAGAAAACCTGTAAAATCTTCAGAATATGATAAAATATAAGACTATTATTATTTAATGAGCAGGGTTCAGTTCTGTAGAAAACATAGCAGCTGTATTGCTGGAGTACTTTACATTAAATTCTAAAAATGTGAATCCCACTTCTTTTTCACAATATTACTACAGCCAGAACACACTTTAGAAAGACATATATTAAATCTACAGTATAATGGCATATTCTAGGTGTTACTTTTCTGCTGGTTCACACTTCTGTTGTAAAAACAAAGAGTAAATAACTGTGCAAAATATCTCCAGAAACCAGCTGGCAGGAAAGCAGTGGTGTCACCCTAAATGTTCCCTCTGTCATCATATGACAGTAACTGAGACAAAGTTCAGGAGTTATTGGACCAGCTTTCAAAAACACCATTCAGAACTGAGAAATGAAAGACACTAATACTACTGGCTCATTTCTGAATGTAATACAAAAAATGTGGGAGCATTCTTGGCGTTTGTTGAGACAAGTCTTTGTGCGGGTGGAGAGGGTTGGCACAGAGTTCCACTGACAGCAGGACCAGGTCGGTTGGTGCTCAGTCTCATGCATTGAAGTCCTCATCTGTTACACTGGGGTTTGGTGAATTAGACATCTCTTTGAAGAATTCATCATCTTTCAGCATGCTCTGGTAAAAGCCACAATAAGAATAAAAATTACCAACCAAAGATGGGTTCATTATGTGTCGTGATCAACGTGTCGAACCTTAGATACTTACTGTCAGGTTCTGAATTCCCTCTGAAAAAGCTCCGATCTGTCTTACAGTTCCCTCAGAGTCCTCCATCTGCGAAAATAAAAGCATCTCTCAAACTTGATAAACTTGACAACAGCAAAAGTAAATAGTTTTTCAGTCAGTGTAATGTAAATTTTTCTTTTGTTTCTAAGACCTCTAATTGACAGCATATACAAATACTTTTGCAACTCTCCTTTACTGAATAATTGAATTGCAATAAAAAAAAAAAAACAACTAATTAATAACTTTTAAATTTTCCCTCTCTCTCTCATTTACACACATCCCAAAATAAAAGTGCTCCACTACTGTACACTCTACTGGACAAATCTCCAGATTAAGAGCATTTAAGCTGCGTCACTCCTACGTCGTGCCCCATTTTCTCCGGTACTGCTCACACCACGAGCCTGGAGCCTGAAGCCTGAAGCCTGAAGCCTGACCCAGCTTTGAGCTGAGGAGCAAAGCGGGCGACCAGTTCCATGAACGAGGTAGAGAAATTCTCACTGCACAACGAGTACCATAATACTTAAAGTTTAACTAAATGTGCTCTGTCACAGCCAAATAAGCTAATAATTCCATTTTCTAGCCAAATGATCAGTTAACCTCTAAATATAACCGTTGATATTTCACTGATATAATATCATTATTTAATGTAACTTTGAAGAACAAGCTCACCTGTTCCAGTCGGTCAAGGTTGTCTTCATAGATTTGGAGCTCAAAGCCTTTCTGGAAGCTTCTTCCCTTTGGCATCTCTACATCCATCGGACACACATACTCCTCATTCTCATCCTGCCTCTTCTTTCTTAGACTGCCAAAGTTACCAAATGAAAGTTTCTTTGGCTGGTATGAGAGAAAACAGAAAGACACTACATTAACTTTATATAGCTGCAATTAAATATGTGTAGAAATGGCCTAGTATATAACAGCATATAGTATATACACTGCTCAAAAGAATTTAAGAGACACTTTGAAAAAACATCAGATCTCAATTGGAAAAAAAAATCATACTGGATATCCATATTGATATGTAATGGGTAATGTGTTAGGAACAAAAGATTGAAAATAAAAAAATGATCAACCTACAGAGGGCTTAACTCGAAGTCACCAAGAAATTTTAACTGAAAAACTGATGCGGCAGGCTAGTCCAATTTGCTGAAATGTCATTCCAGCAAGTCAAAATGGTACTCAGTAGTTTGTATGGCCCCCACGTGCTTGTAAGCACGCCTGACAACGTCGGGGGAATGCTCCTTATGAGATGACGGATGGTGTCCTGGGGTATCTCCTCCCAGATCCTCTCCAGGGCATCACTGAGCTCCTGAACAGTCTGAGGGGCAATCTGGCGGCATCAGATGGACCTAAACATGATGTCCCAGAGATGCTCTATTGGATTTAGGTCAGGTAAGCGTGAAGGCTAGTTAATGGTTTCAATTCCTTCATCCTCCAGGAACTGCCTGCATACTCTTGTATCTTGCATCATTGTCAATGCTTTTCAAAAGTTTTCCCAGTTTAATAAAAATAATAATAATATTTCTACCCTCTAGCCTTACTATGAACATCTCGGGTGAGGTGTTGTCTGCTCTCACTCTACACCATGACATCTCACGCAAAATGACAGGAAGCCTGTTGTTATTAAAAATATAAACACAGCTTAAAACCTACAGATTAAACAGACTTCAACATCTGAACATCAGCCTTTCTCCACATTTCAGTAATGTAATGATGTGGTTGTATGATGGGTCTCTAGCCCCTGGCTGAAAATGAGCTATTAAAAATTCACACATACATTTTCCATAATCCATTTCTGGATTGCTAAAGCAGCAGCAGGACTAATAAAATCATAGACACAGATAGTATATCCTTGAGTGTTACCTTGACCTTGGTGGTGGCAGTAAGGAGAGTGTAATCTGGGTTTTCAAGACACTCCTGTTTGAGTTGCTGGGCCTCTGAGCCAATAAGCAGGTTAAAATGTGTAGCGAGGTGGCGACGCAATAGGGTCTTGTTAGGGGGGATGTTCAGCAGCAGTGCCATGGTCTCTACATTGAACCGTGGCTCCAGAACCTGAGGAGAGGGGAAATGCATTAAGAGAAGACAGATCTGGGGACAGTTTGTATTTCTAGGAAAATTATAGTGTTTTTCACCATCAGGCCTCCATGCACACCACTGCCTCTCAGGTTCGGAGCATATTCAGCAAGGTCCACAGACCGTAACCACTCCATCACCCTGTGGTTGGTCCACTGTGAAATCTCTGCTGGAGTAATGTTATTCTATGGGCACAAAGCATAGAAAAAGGATGAATACATCACAAGTGTCACAACATCACAACTGTGTATTAGAAGGTATTTAAATAATACGACAGACAGTAAACACACCTCGTCAGATGGCCTACGACGCAAGCAGTTGGGTTCGTAGTTGTTGAGGCGGAGCACTTGTATAGCTCTCTTGATACTGAGGTGATGCAGGACACTTCCCACTTTCAGAGAAAGCAGGTCATCCTAAGGGACAAAGTAAGATATCAGTGACTTACAGTAAAATTCAAACAATAAAGTGCCGAAGTATAGTGTTCAATAACAAAAAAGCAATTTCTGTCTAGGGTTTCCTGGCAGAAAAACATACACATACGTACAAAATACATTCTAAACTGAGCTTTCAGCTTTGTAATGATTTATCATACAGGGGGAGATCAGTCTGTGTCATGATAGCACTGGTGTCGTCAGATCTCATCTGTGAGGTTTATGAAAGAAAAGCATGTTTCTTGCCAACACTCACCACTGTCATGTAGTGCAGCATGCGACCATCCACTCTCCCCTCATCAAACTGGGTCTTATACTGAGGCAGACCAATGTCATCCAGCCATCCTGAGAGGAGGAGTTAAAAACAAAGTGTTATGAAAAGGAAGATAACTTGACAGTGAAGTATAATTTAGTGAAATTAAGAGTGGAAAAAAAAACACATAATCAGTTTCCTTTAACCAACAGATAATTGTGAAAGTTGACTTATATCTTGCACTGGCAGCTGATACTCACGTGTCACCCAGTTGTAGTCCAGCTTTCCCTTATTATCCTCCTCCTCTGAGCCGAGGGCCTGCAGAGCCAGCTGCAGCTTCTTTCTGTGCAGCGGATGTCTGATGCCCAGCTCCTAAACATGCACAGAAAGACAATTACATGTAACATCCCCGAGGTACACACAAAAATACTTAAAATATTTGGTAAACATAGTAGTATAATTTTTGGAGGTCCCTCTCACCCTTTCCAGGTCCTGTTGTGAGGCCGTGAGCAGCGTCTGTCCTGAGGAGATCCACACACGAGCCATGTTCACATAAAGACCGAGACCCTGCTCCTGCAGCCACTCACACACCTGGTCCTTAGACCAGCGTGCAAAGGGAGCATCAACATCACTTAAGGGGAAAAAAGTAAAACCCTTAAAAAGGAATACAGGCAGACCCTTGTAGCAGTAGAAACCAATAACTTTCATTCTGACTTCTGAAGTTCGTTGCATTGAAAACAATACAATATTGAAAACAAGGTAACCACATTCTCAGTGTCATTATTCAGGCTAAATGAGCAGACTTACTTGTTGACTTGCTGGAGGTCACGAGACCAACCCAGTCTGGGTCCTGCTGTGGCTCGCACTCCACCCCTCCTGAACTCGCCTTCTGGTAGGTTGTCATCCAGGTTAAATGTAGTAGACTGGCTTCTTTTTAGCCTTTAAACATGACGTTCAAGCAGTCATTATTTCAAGAGATGTTCAATATTTAATCAAAATGTTACTTATCTTTCTATGTAAATCAAGAGCTCAAGCTCAAGATTAAGTAATTTTCTACTTACTTCCCAAAGAGTTTCATTATCCCTTTGGACTTTTTCCTGCTCTCTGGGGTTGTAGGGAGTGTGTGGGTGCTATCACTGTTTGTTGACCTCTGTGGCAGCCCAGCCAGATCCAGATGGTCAGTGCCCTGTCGCTCTGTTTCTGCTGTACAAACAAATATCCACAGAACATCATCAACATCATAAGCAACTGTGTGGGAAACATGCACAGATTGGTGGAGACAGAGCTGCTTGAAATGGCCAGAAAACATTCAGACACATGACAGCTCCAGGACCCAGACAGAATGAGATGTCATGATGATGGGCAAATTAGGAATACCCACCCTAGCATACATGCATGAGACACAGCTAATACCAGACTTAAAGTGTAATAAAATTTTAATTTTTGTGACACAGTTTTGTGTTTGGGCAATGAAAACAAATAGTGTAAACAAATACATGCAGACACACAGGCAAATCAACATTACAGGCTGGCTGCATGTTGGAGAGAATATACAGTATGTGAAACAATGGGTAGTGAGCGACAAGGGTGTGGTTGTTAAAAGTCACTGCAGCTACTGAAATGCGGTATGATAAGAATATGTCAGCTGAAAAAATGAGTTTAGAAAAGGTAAATAAGTGCCATGATAAATGGATATATTCAGTAGTTTCTATTGTTTTCTTTGGAGAACTACTGTAAACCCTCTAACGACCTGTGGTCTATACTGTACCTAGCATAGGCGCACTTGCACTCCGGCTGCGGTCTTCATGTGTCACAAAGCACACATAACACACGACAGGGTCCAACAGAAAAAGAACAAGACAAAGGGCAGAAATTATGAATGAAATACAAACAGGACTGGAGATGGAAACAAGCGCGCACACACACACAGACACAGACAGACACAGACAGACACAGACAGACACAGACAGACAGACAGACAGACACACACACACACACACACACAGACACATACAGTACAGTACATAATAGGACAAAGGGCATAAAATAGCACAGAAATAGACCACAGTTTGAGTGGGCTGCAAATTATGGTCTTGGTGCATATGGTTTATTCCATGGGTGTGGCCTGAGAAAATAAAAAAAAGTTGTCCATGGTCCATGTTGGAAGAAAGGCCACCAAGAAAATCTGATTGTCTAGTAAACCAGTCAATTCCAAATACTGTCACACACAGTAACATTCGAAGGCTGAGTAGCCTTACAGACTAAACTCATTATTCTGCTGCTAAATCAAACAGTTTGCTCCTACCAAGGTTAGGAGTGCTGGATGTCTTTTTGCCTCCGCGGATCTTGAAGAAACCCTTTCCAAAAGACGAACGAGCCTTTCTGGAGCCAAAGCCATCATCCTCTGTGCTGGCAGGCAAGGTGGGAGTGGGACTAATGGGTGACTTTTCGTTTATATTACTGATTTCTTCACTTGCATACTGAAAAAAAAATCATATACGACATCTGTGTTTTCACATACTGGACATTTTGTAAAACAAGAAAATTCTAATGTAACAAAAGTAAAACAAAATTCCCTTTACCTTGTTGCCACTATCAAGGTGGTCTTGGCTGCTAGTCTTTGTGGTATCTTGGTTACTGAAACAACAAACCAAATCCAAACATTACAGCAGCATATTTAATGTAGTAAAATTGTCTCACATGGTCATGAGTAGCAGCAGTGAGGTGCTACAGAATATGAAATGCTGTTATTTTCTTCTCATGCGTAACATAAAGAGTGATACTTAGATACTTCCTTACATCTGTTTGCAGTCAAAGGGGCAAAGCAGATGTTGGTCTGTACAGTACACCAAGCGTAGTTCTGCTGTTAGCTGTACTCTCTATATAGTATTATGTATATGAAATACAGTATAAATAAATTATATACCTCCCCCCAAAAAATGCTAAGAAAAAACAGTTTCTAAATCTAACACTAAATCTAAAATAGTAATTATTCAGAAGCTGTTAAATCATACACATAGATAAATGTTTTAATATTCATTCACTCAAGGAGTAGTGGGAAATAACTTACAGCTACGGTATGTAAAACAAATATTACATTAAGAGGTGATGTCAGAGGTTTCTCACTGATTTTTGAGTGACTTGTGGTTTTGGTGTTTCTAGTTAACCATCAAATTCTGCTTGACTAGTAAGCTTTATAACATTCATATTTACAGTACTTTTACAAAAAAAACTAATACCTGAAAGTCTGGAAAAGCGTAGCAGATTTGGAGTAGGTAGAGCTTAATGAAGCGTAATGGACCGATTTGTTTCATGCTACCACTAGCCTGATTCTCAAAGGCTGCATATAGTAGGTTCAAATAAATATACACATGTATCTGCTAAGCAATAATACTACAGAGAAAAATAAATAAATAAATAACAAGCCTACAATACCTAAAATTTACACTGAAATGAATGACTGTGAGTTGGGATTCATTCATATATTTTACCTTTCGACATCTGTTGGCATGGACTCTGATACTCGTTCTAGGTCTGAAGGGCTTGGTGTGGGTGAAGGCTCTTCACTCAGTCCATTGAGGATCTCCAGCTGAAAAGAAAACAGACAAAAGCTCTAAGTATCTACTGGCTACACAGCAGTACATAATGTGCACATGCTTAAAGAACTAAGAGATGTTATTTCGTTAACTGGATGTTGTCTTTTAACAGATATCTGATATTTAAGGGTATTACTTGCTATTAGCGTCTTACTGAGCTTTTTAAAATTTAATGATATTTGACATTACTTGAGAGCAAAAATTATTGGCAATAAATTGGAACTTAAGTGAAATATTTTAAATTTGTAATATCACACAAATACCACTCAAGTAAATACAATACAGTTTTAATATAATAAATTTTAACTTATTAAGGGACAATAGCTGTCTAAATCTGCCTGGCCTGATCTGTGAACAAGTAATTGCCCCACCACTGCTAAATCATGGATAAACTGTCATTAATCATATTTTTTTAAAAGCTGAACTCAATTTCACTTTCTACACGCAGGCATGATTACTGACAGACCTGTTTGAATCAAGAAATCATTCAAATAGAAGCTGTCTGATAAAAAGACGCATGCTAAAATATCTCAAAATACAACATATCATGTCACAATCTAAAAAAATTCAACAACAGATGAAAAACAAAGTAATGGCCATGTGTCAGTCTGGAAATGGTTTACAAAGTAATTTCTAAGGCTCTGGAACTCCAGAGACTCATGGTCAGAGCCATTATCTACAAATAGGGGACACCTTCCCAGAAGTGGATGGCCTTACAAAATTAATCCAATAACACAACGCCAACTCATCCAGTAATTTCTATAGGCAAGCATTTGTGAAACCACATCATATTATGTTGTACAAACCTCATCTGGGCTCTTCCTTTTCAGTTGTTCGACATCTGTTACTTCATGCATTTCTGATTCCATAGACATAGTGTTGGTTGACAAGAATGTGATTAATCCATCACCATGACTCTCAAGATGCTCACTATCTTTGGTTTTGTCTGGGGTGACAAAAGATCATATACTTTAACATGTAGAAAAAAGTGAAAAAAAAAGGTGTCATAAGCTTCACTTACTAATTCTCTGTAAACATATTTTACTAATCAGACAAAAGTCAAATTAAATTCATAGCACAATGCTACAATGAGTTAGCAAATTCAGGGCAATATTAATACATCCACAGAAAAATTAGCAGACAAAAAAGGATTATTGTTTGGCAACCCACTCAAGTCTCAAATGTAGAAGTTTCCCTTAACACACGCATTTAGGCAATTTCCAAAGCAGCTCCTATCTTCTGAGCTCTGGTTACAAATCTCTACAAGGTGAATGTCATATTATACTGATAGCTAGTGTGCGATATATATGCAGTTAATTTAAATGCACAATATGCTATATCCATAATGCTGAGTAGCCGTTTTTATGTCTGACTTAATAATACTAATCTTCATCTTCTCTGACTGAAGAGTTGTCTCACCTTTCTTCCCTTGCACTGACATCACCATGTCTTGGACTTTCTTATACCGCAGCAGTGACTGCTTTAGTTCCTCAATCTTACGATCCTGCAAAGTCAACATAAATTTTCAATCAGTAGAACTAAATCACTTGGTGTGATACTTATTGAATCACAGCTTCTTAAATATACCTTCTCTTCATTGGCTGCCATCAACGATTCAACTGCCTTTTTCATTCTCTGCACTTCCACATCTAGTGACGAAAGAAAATATTGACAAAGAACTGCAGAACTTAAGATATTAAGTTTGAGCAGGGCAAAAGTGGGAATGGATAATAAACCTGAACATACAGGGTGTAACTGGAAGGTTTATAGGTTTATTCTGGTACATCATATCTGTGTGTGAGCTGGTGTTAGACACATTTCACTTCAGCGGTGCATTTTCACTTTTCACACAAACCACAAGGTTCTGAGCAGTCAGTTCTCAAGATTAATAATCCTACAGGCCTTCTGTTATTCAAAATGTTTGAAGCTTAAATTTTTTTGACTGTGATAATGAGTGAGATATTTGAATAAAATATTAATTTAATGTTTTAAAAATAAAAAAAGATTGATTTCAGACTCATAGTGGCCAATTTTATGATGCAAACTATAAAACTGTTCTACACAGGTGAAAGATTGCTGATGGGGAAAGACATCAGTCACAACAAAAAAACTGTTACACAACACTAAACACAATGACATTACAAGTTAGCAGGGTACACACACTTTGCTGGTGTGAGCAGCTGAAGGTTTAGAGGAGTTTGGAGAGAGACACTGAGGGGTAAAGAAGGTGATTATTGTTGGAGAACATGAGGCAGGAGCATGAGTGAGCAGCCTGAGTGGTTATGACAAACAATCCAGTTCATTCCTCATTCCTTTTTAAAACACAAAGCAGACATTCCTTGTTGCTATTCTACGTTGGACATTTAGAAACACGTTGATAAGGACCTTTTGGATGACAATGTATTTGTTTGAAATCCTTAAATACTGACAACAGTTTAACAAAGATATGGTGCTCAATTGTCATATATTAGCACTCTAATGGACCAGCAGAGTTCAGAATGCTCATGCTCGTTCATGCAAACAGGGGCTGAGGGTGCAGTGATAAAGTGCAATGATAAACAAACATAAATCCCCCCTTACGTTTTTCTTTCAGCCTCTTTCTAAGATTTTCATCTGGATGAGAGACTAAACAACAGGACAAAGAATTATGAAACAAAAATTGTCTCATTGCAGATTGTAGAACTTTGCCTAATGCTAGTTATACACACATTATATTATACAAAGGGGAAGATGTGAACATTATCTTGCTTATCTTTACTGAAGTTAATGATTTGACTGGCATTCTCACCTCTTTCTAAGGGATCTGCACTACTCAAGGTGATGGCTTTGAAGCCTGTCTCATCCTGTAATCTCCTCATCTCTCCATCTTTGCTGTCCAGCTGCCTCCTCAGTATGGCTAGCTCCTCCTGTCCAACAGAGCAAGACAGTGATGATATTCCTCCACACAGAAAACACCTCTCTTTTCTCAGCACAGGATTACAAACAAATCAAAATTCAGAGGTTCACAAATGCTGACGTGTTGTACAGGCATGGGGTCTATGCCTGTCCTGAATGGTAAAGTGTGTGGGTGGGAAACACTGATGTCATGGCTATGGTAATAAACATAGGTGAAATAAAAAAAAAAATGTTTAAGTCATGCCAACCAGAAATGAAGCATAGAGAGAGATAAATAAAAACTGTAAAGAGGTTTTTAATAAAAATCATAATTGTAAAGGAAATCAATGGACAAAAAGGGATAAAGAAAGACACACAGAACTCCTGAAAAATAAAAGCATACTTGTGCTTTGATGTGAGTATTTGCTCAAACTGGTACCAGGAAAAAAACTTGGAGAAATAGAAGGTCTGACACCTGAGTTTTTGTGTTTGACTGTACATTTCTGCAAAATTATGTTATTGTTTGCAATTTTTTGCAAAAAACAAAACAAACAAGAACAACAATTTGAATAGTGACAGCAAACTAAATTTAATGATTTTTTTTTCTTTCTCAAAAATAAAAACAGACTGGAGCCACAGGGAGAGGTCAAAAACCATAATCATATGGCAAGCACAACCGTCATCCTGAGAAAAGCCAACCTTCATAGCCTGGAGTTTGTGCTCCTTCCTCTGTTTCTCATACTGCATCTGGCCCATTTTGATTTTCAGGCTAGAAAGCTTGGCCATTAGTGACTACAAGCATTGAGAGAAACCAAGGAAGAATGAAAAGTTAAAGATGCAAAAAGTAAATGACTAAAGAAATGAAAGCAGGTGGAATACCCAAGATTTAAAACAAGACATTTACAATATAAAAAACATTGTTGGTCAACATTGTCAAAAGTAAAAGGGCAGTTTTTAATTCATTTTAAAGTTTCATGATAAACTATGCAACATACTATAACCTCATTACCAGTGAACAAGTAATGCTACAGATCTAATGGGATTATAACAGTCATTAATAACTAAATTCAGAGCCTTAAAAACAGCCATTAGACTCTTGGAAAAACAATAAGTCATAAATAGTCACACCAAGAAGGTCTTTTTGTTCTGACCAGTCTTGATGAAAGGTAGGGATCCACATAGTGATGATGACATGAAAGATATTCTATGCATCATGAAAGAAGTGTAAAGATATTAAAATATGTAAAATATTGTGAGAATGTTAATTGGTCAAAATGTTTTTCAACAGTTTCAACCACAAGAGGAGTGCTGGAGAAGACAGCTCCGAAGATTCTTAATAGCCAGGAAATAAAATGATGCAACTACAGAGTAGTTTTTCACATTAACACAGTGTGTAAATGTCACTGTGACAACTCACCTTTGTGGATTTAAGTTTCTTTTCGTATTGCAGTTTTTCACTCTCCAGGTCTGTCAATCTGTACCGCAGCTTGCCTATTTCAAGAATCAAATCCTGAAAAAAAGTGCATAATCACAGAAAGGCAACAAAATTGCAAGAAAATTCTAACACTGCCGACAGGTCACATTTTCAGAAATACACTTAACTTTTAAGCTTATTGCTTTCATACAAAGAGGTACTCAGGTTTAACCAGACATATATACACCTTTAAGCAGTGGTGATAAGATATATGCAGCTTAGACAACCATGCAGATGCCTTCACTTTTCCAGTATGAATCAAATTATGACATTTTAAAATTGTGTAAACTGTAATTAAATTGAATTATCCACTATTAAAATCAGAGTGAAAAGGCTATATATACATTGCACACTACAAATAAACAGTGTAGAGTAAATCTGGATATGTTTGAGGGGATGGTAGTATTTGAAGTGTAAATGTTTTAAAGCAGTCGCAATAAAAAAACACAAAGTTATGTGCTGTGAGGTGGAACATAGACAGCATGCTTCAATGGAACCAACCATGACAAGACCATGGTATTACAACAATGACATGACACATCTGAAGTATTATACATGGCCTGGATGGAAGTAGAGGCCTCACCATCTCGAGTAAACATATGATCAACAACTCATTTGTAAAACGTTTGACCAGAGGACAGCAAATTCATAAAAGGTCCAAAACAAGTGTAACTCTGCTCACACCAGTTTTCTCTTATGTAGTTCAGTGTGCACCAACATTTCTGTAAAGTACTTTAGCATTTTTCTGATCCCTCCCCCCTTCACTAAACACAGCTGTTTGGAAGCTGACAATAAAATAAGAGGTCCCTCTCTCACACAGCCATGAGACAACATGAATGAGTGTTTGTTTGGTGTGGTTGAGGTTAGGTATCTGTGTGTTTGTGTGTGTGTGTGTGTGTGTGTACGTACTGAGGAAGGGGGGTGGGGGGAGAGAGAAGACATTGGCACAAAGAGGATTCTGTCCTGCAAATTAGTTCACATACCTCACTGTCCCTAAATCTTTCATCAAAGTCAAGTCTCTCCTTCTCCATGGTATTTAGCTTCAGTTTTAGGTTGGACACTTCAGACATCAGCTCAAGTTTCTGGGTCTCCAATGTTGTTCTGCACAGAAGTTCCTACAATGATAAATAAAAACAAAACATACTGTGGTTGTTAGGTGCTCAGCATTGGCAGCATAAATAACATTGTTGGTTGTTGTTGCAAATATTTAAAATATGGGGGATATTGACATCGTGTCAGCTTATTAGCAAGCACCACGTGTAGTCTGTGTTAGGTAAACATTTGTGAAATGGACATGGCAAAAGATGTTTGCTGACAAGACTACATTAAATTAGACTATCTAGTTAGAAGTTAAATACTTTTCACTACTGCATGCAAACAATTCATCCATACACTATTATGACACATATATGCACACACCTGTTGCAGCATCTCCTCAGTGGCGTTGAGTTTCTCCCTGTGCTCATCCAAACACAAGTCCAGGTCCCGTATCTTCTCTCCCTGAGCCTCCACCTGATCTGTCAACACACTGACCTTCATAGAACAGAAAACATTAGTCAAACATTGTTACATTTGAGATTTTTGTTTTAATGTTACTACACATTGGTGGACGGGTACCTGAAGCACTAGAGACTCCTTATCACTTTCTAGTCTGGAAAGCCTTTCCTGGTAGTGGTCACCCCCTCCCATGGAGATGTGCCCATTGGACTGCAGGAAAAGAGGAAATGATGGACAAAGAAGACAACGACATCTTGCTCTTTTAAAATGTACACAAGTAGATAGGGCAAAATATTAAAAATCCCTTAGAGTTTCAGTGTCTAATAATGATCTCAGACCTGGCTAGCTACAATGCACAACCCTGTACAAACAGAAACCTTACATGGCCAAGAAGAACATTCAGACTGCTGTACACAGGATGAGTTACAGCATTACACAAAAGCTCTGGCATTTATCTGGCCTACAGCCCATTACTCTCTCGTACACCCTTCTGGTTCTCAAAAAGTCAGCTTGTTTCTTACGGCACAGTGTCTGTGGCACAGCATTTCATCTTGTGTTCCCTGAGAACTCAGCAGAAAAGTACAGCCATATTCTTGTTTACCAAACCAGTCTGTTGTCTACTTGCACACAGGTCTGTTTTCCTGTGCTAGTCTGCAGTTTGAGTTTTAATTCAGCACACAGTGAGCTTAATCAGCAAGAAGCCAGATGTGCTAAGGGTTGATTGGAGCACACTCTGTCTGACCAACATAGACAAATCTTTTTCTATGCTTACACAACTTAAACGTTTTGAAACAATAGAAGTGATTCTTCCCTCACAAATACTGCATATTGGGGCGGAATGAAAAAAACTCAAAATAACCCAAAGTTAAATTTAATGTCAATGTTCTGTCATAGAATAAAGTAACTGTTGGGCAGTAAAAAAAAGCAAAAGGAGTCATTTTTTATACAACTTTTATCCATATATAAATCTGTTTTGTGACATTTCCAGTGAAACTAAGGTGCCCTAAGGCTACACTATTCTGATGAGGACAGAGAAAGAGCCATGTGACTCTATTTATGTGGTCTTTGGCTCACAAACCTTGGTACATATGCCAGTTTCAGTTTATTTAATTCATTCAATGTTTCAATTACTTAATAGAGCTTATTTCCCATTTTAGGTTATTTTACACAGCATCATTTTCACACTGCATATATGTGCCTTTCTTAAAGCCTCTCACCAGGTGACCATGGAGCCACTCGACCAGACTGTCGGCTGTGGAGTCAGGGATCTGGCAGCGAAGACTCTCCCTTTCCTCTGTGTCCATCAATTCCATGACACTCCTCAAATCTTCCAAAAGGTGAAGCGCCCGCAGGCTACCCAAGAAAGGGGACGTGGGTGACTGGCAGTCAAACAACCCATTGGAATAGTCCAGAGCCTTGGAACCTGATGCAATGATGCACAACAGGAGATAGAACACAAGAAGCTAGAAATATACAGATGTATATTTTTAAACGTTTTATTGAGAATACAGGGCAATAAAAAAAAAACTATTAACAAAATAAGCAAAACTATACTATACTAGGGGGCAAAATTAAATACAAAGAAAGAAACAAAAATAGTAGAATCTGAAAACGCGGGATTAGCCCCTGTTCTGTTTCCCCAACCTTGACATGTGTCCAAGCCTCATTCCCTTTCTGGATTGAAACGTCTCAGCAACCGTACTTTTACTATTTATGTTATGATTCTGTTGACCCTGCAGCTCCCAAACAAGGCACCAGTGGAGGTGCAACAAGCCTAGAGCGGAGCTGGAGAACACATACCTGTATTAACTAAAAATGTTGTAGTTTAGCAGCGGATATTGTGGAAAATACAGCAATACAGAGAGACAAAAATGACACCATCATGTAAATACAATAAATATCATAAGGCTGTTTAGTTAGTTTAATAAAATAATGTTCAGACCTGTTCTATAAGAAAGGAAACCTGAAATTACTTCTAATGTGATCTGGCGCTGTATAGAAAATCTAATTAAATAAAACTAACTTGACCGTCTTGCATACTGGTTGGGGAAACACTGCATCTCATACACCAAGTAAAAGTTTTATTCCCTAAAACTACAACTCTTAGTGCCACAGAGGAGAAACCAAAGGAACATAACGTTGTAGTTACTAAATGGCAGTTTTTCCATCAAGGTCTGGACTATAATGAATAATTTCCATCTATATAACAATTACTAAATCTGACCCTTTGCCACCACATCCCTTTCTAAGGTATCTTAAAACACCACACTGTAAATATTATTTCAAATAGTCACTTAGCACACAATAACAATTTGTATTTATACAGATTTAACAGCATTGTAACAGTGGTGACAACATTTTAGAGCAGGGGTCCTCACATAAAAGCCCAGGAGATCTAGTCACCTCAAGTCTTCCACAGTCTAGATCCAGACTGTTGCCAGATTATTTTCATTGCTTTCAACATTTTTTTCCTTATTATGCAGACACATTTTAAAGTCATAAAATGGGAAGACTTGATGAAAAACACCTTTCTCTTCTGACGCTATCCTAGTACAAGCAGATTTTAAAGAGTTATTAAATCATTCCTAGTGATGTATACATATTCTCAAAAAGGCCTAGAGTTCCATATACTTGATAAAACTGGGGTTCTACAGATAAAGTATAATGTCATTTTTTAAATTACTGTAAAATACATGCAGGCATTTATTTCCTGTTTATTCAAAGTGTTTAAAAACTGAACATTGTCTAGCTAAGAGTAAAAAAGTAACATTTCATGGATCCATCTAAATTAATAAATGATGATTGAACAGGTCGAGTTACATAAACAGAGTTTATGGTGGTCTTTTATGGTGGTGTTTTTGCAGAGATGTGTGATTTACCTTTTTGCAGCAATCATGGGTATGGGCAACAGGTATAGCGGCCTTACTGCATTTGTTATAGTGTGAATAAAGGCATGTTGTCTGAATACTGAAGCCACCTGTTCCTCTCACTTGCTGTGTGGACACTTGTTAACCAGAGTGTTAACCAGAGGTGGCCATGGTGCTGCTTATGTTACGTTTTCTGTTTAGATATGGTTTTAGATCCCGAGGCTTGACAGATAATTGAGATATGCGTCTCCCCGTGGCTTAATCTGAATTTAACAATTACATCTGCCTACTGCCAAAACTCAGGATCTAACTTTTAAACTTGCATGTCTCCTTCCACCCAGTTGGACACGATGCAACAACCACGAGGACCCACACAGCTCTGGCAAGATGGCCAGGCTGCGAATCCAGACTGGAGTTCGACAATTGGAGACCACTGGTTTAGAACCAAACATCGTAATTGAGGACATTGAGTGAATGCTGGAAGTTTCTGGGCAAACATTGCATGACATTGATCTAAAATTCAGCTCTCCAACAAAATATAACAAAATATCAGATAATAGTATCAATGTTGATTTAATCTGGAAGAACTATACCAGAGAGTTTTTTTTCCTTTTTGCTATGACACAACTGTAAAAAATAAAAAACAAAAACACATATCACTTTTACCTGCTATGATGCCATCCATCTGTTCCAAGGCAGCTGCCAACATGTCACTGGCATCAGACATCATCTTCAGTCACTGATAAGACTAGTAGGAGACAATAAAAGAATTGAAAAAAAGTTAGTATCTAACTGCATTTTAGTCATTTTGAAAACTGATATTTTACAGTATATGTATTTAGTATATTTTTCTGGGGAGCAGCTAATTACAGATGGAAATATATAAAGAACACAAGGAAACTAAACTAAAGCTTACATAAAACAAACTAATACAGACTGAAAAGATCAAAGTTTATTATGACTATCAACCTAGTAGACTGATATACTGATAATAGTATAGTCTATGCAATAACAATATCAATTGTGGATTTGAGATGTGAATATCAGAAGTGCAGACAAAAGACAAACACAGTACACCAGTTATAGTAGCGTTGAGCTTTCTAGGGAAAAAACTGCAGTAATGTTGGTGTAAAGCATGTCATTACAAAAGGTTCCAACCCAGAAATTAGGCTGTTACTGCAAAGCATCCTCTTTCCAACCCTCTATGCCTAAAACAGAAGATATCTGGTTAAAAAAAGCATGCATGTGAAATAGGGTTGACTGTTTATAAGTGAAATATGTTAAGATTATAAAAACTGTTACACGATTATAAGGAACCTGTGGCAGCTAAAGAAATGAGACTGAAACAAAAACAGTTAAAGAAAATAAAACATTGAGTAAACCAGTAAGACTGATGAATAATGCATTTCAGAATATCAATCAGGCCATTAGCTAAAATATGAGCACAATGGATATCCTTCCAACAAGACACTGGGTACTTTGTTTGGAGCACAGTAAAGATACATCTTAGTGTCCCAGTCCGGGACATGTGCCCAAACAACACAGCAATCCCTTTCTATCAGGATGTTTAATCAAAAGGCTATGCTGTATATGTATACATGCACAAACATGCATGCACAGACACACAACCACACACACACACACGTACATTTTCCTTTAATCAGCTGCCTCACATCCTGGGATCGCCCAACATTTTCAAACTTTATAGAAATCACCCACAGGCTTTATGTGTTTTTTTCAGAATTCCTGTGGTCACATTTTCCATTATGTGTAAAATAAGTATGCACTAAAACATAAGAATTGTCACAACACACAGGACGCTGAGAGGAGATAAGAGGAACCAGCATTCCATATGTCAACTCCATCATAAACTGCTGAATTCTGCCCACAGTAACAACATGTCCCACTTCTTGTATAAACGAGACATGCAGACACAAACAATGACATATAAAAGATGCACAGTAGTTGTTTCCAAAAGACAACATGGTGTCTTGCTATTTGGACACAGTATCCAAATTAGTTAATTACTTCAGAGATGGTAAATGAGTGTCTAGTATGGCATCTCGTCATTAAATCAAATCCATTAGTATTTGCTGATACTCAATATCAAACAGCGTGTTTTGTCTAACCAACTATTACTGGATTATTTTAAAGAAAAATGTTTTTGTGCATTTAAGAAAATATTTTAAAATGCTTTAAAATACCTAAGGGTGGAGTAATCCATTTTAATAGTTAGTTGTGTCTGACCAAATATTCTCAGTTTACAATGATATACGACAAAGAAAGCAACAAATCCTCACATTGGTAAGGTGAAACCAGTAAATGTTGGGAATTTTTGCTTGAAAATGACTAAATCGCAATGCAAATATTAGGTCCTTGTTTATTTTTTAATATTTGACAAATTAATTATTTGTATTATTTCGAACTTTGATTGATATCTAAACTGCCAATAACACAGAGAGTTTATACTGTGATGAGTCGTCAGTTTTTCTCTCACTGCAGAAAGGCAAATATGGGTAAGGTTAACACACAGCTTTCAGCAAACATACTTCAAACAAGACTGGACATGCTGCTTGGACACCTGCCGCCCATGTGTGAATCAATGCAATACCAGTTTAAATCTCCTTCCTGGGGACTTTCATTGCTTCATCCTGGATCCAGCCAACAGACTTCAGCACAAAACAATGTATCAACTCCATTTATACAATCTTGTTTAGAAAGGAGACTATGTTCTGTGTTCTATCTACTCTCCTATAAGCACCATTTATACCACCCATAAGATACACACAAATAGCTATTGTTCACAAGTGAAGTAGTAAGACAGAAAATAACGCAATGCAATGTTACAGTATAATACAGTACAGTACTGTACAGTATTTGCTGCTTTTAGACCTAAAGAGTCTCAAAACAAAGCCAAAGGGAAACATATTAAGCAGCCTTGCCCTTTGGTAAAAAAACAGCCATATAGCCTACTTCATGGAGACACGCAGTGAATCATGAATACAAGTCGGGGATGGACTACAAAAGTACAGCTCTGAGCCCTTCAAGCAGGGAGAACCCTTATAAACCACTGGACATTCAAGGACACAGTCAAGTATTAAAAATCTTGTAATTTCTCAGTCTTGAATGACCTACAAACTCTACACACAGGAAATAAAAAACCAAACCCCACAGGACCACTGGTCTCTGAGGAGAGAAAGTGTTTACAACAGCCATGCAACTGGCTTTAACAGCCTGTGCTGAGACAAGCTGCACTGATGGTAAAAAGCCCTGGAGAGAGTAATTTTACAATCCTGGCATGAATTATATAGCAGTTGCAAATTAATTACTGCTTACATTCTACTGTAGTGTCATTAAGTTGTTTCCAGGTAACACTGAAAAGTCTGTTATGATTTCTGTAGACAAGAGTGGTAGGGATGGGGGGGGGGGGAATCGATACAGCATAGTATCGCGATATTTTTGTGTAGTGATATTGTATCGATACAGGGACACCAAATATCGATATTTCGTATACAAATTTAAAATACAAACTTTTTGTTCTCAAAATAACTGTAATTGCACAGTAGTCCACATATTTGCATTCAGTTAAGTTGGAATAAACTGTAATACAGACAATTTGTTAGCAATAAAAATGATTGAAGTGAAAGACTAAGTATTAAGTATTTTGACCAAGTTTACCTTTATGGACATAATTTGCAGTTGAAAAAAAACATGATAATCGCAATATATCGTATCGCAATACTTGCATATTGCAGAACATTTAAAATCGCAATAATATCGTATCGTGAGTTAAGTATTGTGATAATTTCGTATTGTTGGGTCTCTGGTGATTCCCACCTCTAATTAGTGGACAGATACATGTCTTACCACATAATGACACTTTTCATGTTTTGAGTCATGCAGGCCTTGACCTAGTCTTTATCTTCACCCACTGTTTTAATGGAAAGACCTGAACTCTAGTTTGCATACCTTACCCTGTTTTGCACTCTCTTACACAATTAATGATCTATTCAGCACTAAAACCACAAATATTTTTGTGAGCATAAGATAAAAATTTTCATGGGCGTCATCTACTATAGGCGTATTTGGGCCATTGTACACTGGATGCTTAAAATAACCGTCTTATGATATCATTGTCTGCTGTGATTTAATCTTGTGACAAGGCTAATGTTATTGTCTCTAAGTTTACAGGTGCATGAAATTAAGCAGTGTGGTTAGAAGGCTGTGTGTCCACTGATTCACCGTGTGCAAATACAGTAGAGGCATTCATCAGCCGCCTGTATAGAGCTACTCTTGAATAACGTGCAGCTATTTCCAACCCGAGTGAGCAGGCAGAATACATCATCAGTAATTTTATACCAAACAACAAGGCCTAACGAGGTGGATCTAAAAACAAGAAGACTACAAGAAACATGTGCAACAGCTGATGCAAAGTAAAGTTTGTAAGTAAATTTTTTATAAGAGTTTATAAATTAAAGGGTTTCCAAGTGATAGAATTTGCAGGAAATTTTCCTACCTGCATGTATGAAAAATATCACAGCAGCATTTCATTTATTTTGGACAGCAAGCTGCATTCTTTTCACATTACTCAGGACTGCACTGCTTGTAGCTAAACTTAGATTGGATGTTTTTCATCTTTGACATTTTTCCAAAAACCAATGCAAAACTCAATCCCCCTGTACACATGTGTGGACCAAGACAGCTTACTAAATAGAGAAGAAGTTTTGCTGTGGAAAAGGTTCCCAGCAACAATCCATATAAGTAACAACTAAAATAGTTGAATGTGTCAGTTTTACAGAGTTACATCAAAACTTTTTAGTATGCTTCCTAAATAAATTCCTTGCATGTTTCTGCAGTACAGAGTGGAAGAAGCCATGGGGATTTTCCTAAACTCTAAATAAGATTGAAGGACAACCCTAGAGTTAAATCACAGCGGAAGTAATCACAGCAGCTTTCAGAAATGAACAACTATCGAACCTATGGCAATGTTCCAACTGCTACAGCTAGATCATTACCTCCATAGCTTATGTTGTCTGGTTTGCGGATAATTTGTTGTTTTGAGAAAATATTTAAAAGGGAATCCAAACAGCGACAACTGATCATATTCCACAGCTTTAAAAAAAAAACTCTGGAAACCATGTTTTCTGTCAGTTAACCTTGATTAACTAGCGCTATAATGCTGGTTGGCAAAATAGTGTTAAATATCATCAGTGAGCACCACCAATGTAGTCTGATCAGAAAGGTAGCCTCGGGCACTGATTAACCTTAATGTCTGGCAGAGAGTTGAGCTGTGGCGAAGTCATAAACTAGCTAGTTACTCACGTCGTCCAAACATAAACGTTAACTTATAACATTAGTTAGACAAAACGGTTGTTGCTGAACGTGTGACGTTAATTTTCAAGGGGTGAAATAAACCTTTTATTCGGAGAGGGGTAAGTCAACCATAAGGATGAATGTAAATACCCTTAAAATAGCAAAGCCGTTTGTGAACAGCTACGACAGTTAAACCATCGTCGAAAAACAGAAAAGTGACCGTTAAACGTTACTACGCCGAGAACACGTCTGCACGAGCCCCAGCAGCCGTTTGTTTCGACTAGCGTTAGCAACTCTTCAAACAAAGTTAATGGAAACAATAAATCACAGTCAAAACATTAACCAACGAACTCACCTCAACTGCGCTCGAAGATATTTTAGTTATCAGCTAATTTGTTCCTTCACTTATTTAAGATAACTCCACTGTGTTAAACTTCTGAATTTCTCCGTGCCCACCAGTACTACCCCAGTTCGTCCACATCGCTACGCCATGATGTCGAAGTGACAAGGTTGCTGCTGGAAAACTTGGGACGTCATAGCTGGAAAATCCCGCCCTGCTGGTAGCAGCAACGGGAGACCTGGCGCATTCATGGTATCATGGGAAAGATTGGATATAAGAGTATCGCACTGAATACAAATATTCACTTGTCATCAAACATGAACAAAGTCCAATGATTACTTTAAAAGACAACATTTTATTTCTCTGTTTACCCACATGAAAGCTGATCACAATCACCAGTCGCTTTCTGGCACAATCGATGACGGTTTTTTCTGCATTTGAGTTAATGCCACACGGAGCTTTCCAAGTTTTTACGGAAACGTGAAAGCAGCATATTCCTCAAAGTCTGGGAGGTGTCTGTGCTACATTTAAAGAAGCACTGGCGACATCATGTGGACTGAGCTTTTCAACTTATAAAAATAATAAAATAAAATAACAGTGTATATAACACCCAGGATATAGACCGAGGCTCTTTAATGATTACATTTGTTTTAATTATTATAAAAAATTCAAAGCTAAATAATTTTAATTGTCTTAATGCATAACTTGAGATGACCTTTAAGTGGCATTTTAGTGTTGCATCTTACCGAAGTGGAAATTGAAATTTTGTGTACTTGTTTATTTTAACAATACTGCATCATTTTTACCCGAATATATCACTTTGTAGGTAAAATCTAAATTTAAAATGTAATGATTAACTAGATCTGTTAAGATACAGTAATTTTGTGTAAAGCTCTAAATACAATATTTCCATTTGAATAAAGTGGAGTACAAGTTTTCAGTGACCACTGACCACTACTGGTCCAGTATGTGGTATTATCCTTAAGCCTAGAACTGGACAGAGGTCATGCACTGAATACCTGTATGCAGGGCAGATGATGGGGTAGCCTATGGGATCAAGGTGCATCTGAGACTCACATCATTGAAAACACCACTAAAATATGTTAACTCTTATTTATTTAAAGTCTTGTCACCTGGTGGAAGTTAATCTGACCAAGTGCAGAAATTACAATACAAGAGCATACATTTAGACACAGAAAAACAAAAAGAAAAGCATAAACATAAAAAATAAGTACAGCAAAACATCCAACAAAGCAGACATGAAGAGTTTTATGCTAAATTACTTCATATACATTTTTATTGCTCTTCAGTGATTACCTTCAAGTTTCTCGACATGTAGTGAAAACAGTTGTTGCAGCAGATGGAAACTACAGTATGTTGCTGCAATCATTTCTTTAATTTTTGGTCCAAACATCAACTGGTTAATTTCTCTGAATCCACTGAATAGAATACTCCAGCTCAAGTCAACCATGGGTGCCTAAAGCGGTGTCCCTTCTCTGGGGCCTCTCCACTTTCACTGTTCTGGGGTCACATTCCAGCATGTCTCTGATCCAATCATCATCCAGCGCTCCCTCTATGAACTCCTCCAGACTGATGATGGCTACAGACACAACAATGATATTATGTTATTAGAGCTAAGAGAAAACAACAGACCAGTCCCAATGTCACAAGTACTACAGTAGTGAGCAGGAGTTTTATGTTTCTTAATACTTATGAAGCATTGTGTCACACCTGTGCACAAGGATTCGATATTTTACACCTCAGTATATTAACATTTCGTGCACAACACATAATTTGGTCTGAGGATTGAGTCATGGCAACTGGACTTCTTTCTTCCAAGTAGAGACGTTTCGTTCTGCATCCACAGAAC
>JAUYWH010000024.1:9884773-9902993 GCA_034779795.1 Ctenopoma multispine | reverse complement strand
GCTGGTGAAGAGTGATGTGACATCAAAGGATACCATGGTTTCATCTGTACCCAGTGTCAGCTCTCTGACCTTGGAGGTCAGACTACTTTACCTGGATGACTGAGAATCTTCACAGAAACACATAATTTGGTTTATCTTATATAGAGGTGGCATCTAAATTTTACGTGTCTGAAAATGGTCAAAGATTTTACATTACAGGGAAACTTCATGATAACTTTTTAACAGCCATTTTCTATTCAGACTGTCCTTTTTAGTTCTTTATTTTAATCATTATCATTACACATGCAGTAGTCTAAAAAAACCTTGTCGTTCACTTGACAACAAAATGCCACATTCACTAGTTCATCAAATAGCAATTAACGCTGAGATCAGTTTATTGACAGGAAAAATAACTCAATTTTAAGACATAAACCATTCCTGATTTCAAGCAGATACAGAAAAAATAATCATTTTCTCACCATTATTGTCTTTATCTAATCGCACAAATATCCTGTTAGTACATTCTTCAGCTGTGAGTGGATTGGGTTTAGTTAAAGCAGTGGCTATGCTCATCTTATGAACAGCCTGCAAACAAAAGAAAATAAACAGCTGGTTAGCTGTGGTGTCATCTCATTTTAAATCATCTGAACCTGCTTTGGACAGTGTTTGTCTATGACACAGCAGAAACACACACACACCTGCATTATCTCCAGCATTTCATCCCTTGTAATGGCTCCATCTCTGTCTTTGTCATAGAGCTTGAATGACCAGCGCAGTTTCTCCACAGCTGACCCTTCAATAAGCATGCTGATGGCCATGACATACTCTCTGAAATCAACCACCCCATCCTAAAGAAAATCACTTTACATTAACACCTTTTTCTGTTCATGGGATTTTAAAATATGTATATTTTCTTTATTGTTTTTTAAGGTAAATTCAGAGAAAATAGCATTTACTATCATCCTGTTAATGCTGTTCGGCAAATACTGCTCCCAGACCCATCAGATATAGGTTTTGTAGTGTCATCCAGAGTACTTTGTTTACCTCATTAGTGTCCAGTGTGCGGAATATTTGTTCTGCATATTCTGCAGACTCACTGCCCACTGTTCCACTGCAGAAATGTCGTTGAAACTCATATAGAGTGATCAGTCCACTTGGACATTCATTAATAAATTTTCTACAAAAAAAAAAAAAAAAGATTTAAGAATTCATTAAAGAAACAGTTTTAGTTATTACAGATAAAAAAAATCTAAAAGTGGGATTTGTCACAGGAGAAACATGCACTGGAAAATAACAGGCAAAATGGGGAATTAAGGTCAACCCATACTCAGCCTGGGGAGATTACACGTTTGAAAGCTCTTTACACCCTGGGATCAGAGTGCTAAGATAATTAGGCCAAATGATTTTGAGCCACTTTACCACAGCATAGTAAAGCAAAGCTAATCAGCAGTGTTCCAAACGTGCCGTTCCAGTGGCACTGGCCATTAAAGAGACAAAAAACCTTCACAGATAGTAACGACCAGTGCGTAGTTATAGAAAAAAATTGGTCTAAATACATTATTCTAAAGGGTTATACTAGTGGACATAAAGAGGAGAAAAATAGGAATAAAAAGGCTAAAGAGATGCTTTAAAGATTTGTTTGGAAAGAAAAGACCAAAATCTGCAGTTTCCAGTTTTCCTCATTGGCTCCATTCATTTTCTATGTGAATACACATAACATTTGCATCAATTTTGCACAGAAAATTATAAAAAACAAATGAAAATCTTACCTGAACCATTCGTACAGCTCTGTAACATAAGACTTTCCTTCACTACAGGGGAGAGTAGCAGCTTGACCCATTCTGTGAAGAAGCATCAGCTCTGGATTCACCACTGTCTTTATATGCACAACAAATCCCAGCTTATACAATGCTTTCTTAATTGCTGCAACTGCTACCTTATCACATTTACAAATAAGTCTAAGCTAATCTTCCCACAAAGGTTGTGAGTGCACTAACTTCCCTTTGGAAGGCAAATCTAATCACTCAAAAAGAAGGCTACAGCTTCTCAAACTTCACAGAGAAGTGAATAAAAAGCCATTAGCTTGATGAAAAAAAACTGAATTCAGTGCAAAGCTTCATCTTATATTTCTGTTTGATTAAAATATATCGGTTTAGAAATATACCCAAAGTTCCTGTTTGGTAAACTAATATTTATTAACATGACAGCCTGGGAAGACAGCCCAGACATATTGAGAGTAGCAGCAGTAATGCGAAATACAAATACAGTAAGTGTTTTTTCTGGAGCACCATAATGAAACAAGACTGGATGTCAGGAAGTGGTACACTAGAAGGAATAGCAAGATCCCATTTGCCCAATCTGAGCCCAAAGGGTAATGCCCTCCCTCCTATGCATTGAGAGTGGTGTCTTCAACTTCAAAATGATACAACAGCTGGTTTACGTATGCAACTACACATAAAGCAGCACAAATCAAAACATCAAGGTCCCTAGTTTACAAAATTCACTGTTGGATGGAAACAGAAGAACAAAACTCAGTCACCACCAAATGAGATAAAGGGAGAGCAACTCTTTTAACTCTCTGGGGAAATTACAGCTACAACAGTGCAATGAAGGGGCACAAAAAAAACACATTACAAAAATGATTATTTTCCTTTAAAAAGGACCAGCCAGCAACATTGTTGTGTTTGGTTAGGTAGTGACTTCCAAATCCATTATCTATTACATCTGTGAACAAGCTTCCACTTCATTCGTGATGTGCCCAGTAATCTATGCTGTGTCAAGTTAATTTAATGATACATTTAGCCCTCCTTTCAGTCTGCAGAGGTGCCACGTGGGAGGCAGTCTCCAAAAGCAACACAGATTTATTGTGTGTCTGAGCAGACATGTCCAAAGGCACTTTGGACACAGGCAGGAGTGTATTTATCAGTTCAGCTGCTCCTTCCACTGGCTCCTTGTATTCAAGCATTAGACTGAAAAAAAACAGTATTCTTCATGATTCACAATAACCTTCTCTATCCTTGAAACAGGAGTTCTTATTGGAAAATCCTCATAACAGTCCTTAAGAGATGCCTGGAAATGTGGCTGAGATACCAATATGAGTAACAGCATAAAAGCTGCACAAGCATATGGACATATGGATACAGCTGCTGTGTTTGACTGGTTTAGATACTGATGACTGAGGGTAAGATGGAGATAAACACACAAAACTTAATAATATGGACAAAAAAACAAACAAAGAAAAAATCAATTAACATGTTATGACTTTGCTTTTAATTGCACTCTCTGTGAGAAGCAACAGACAAACAACCAGATTTTTTAGAAATGTAACACACACGATAGTGTACCTGGTATTAAATAAGATCATATCTCAATACAGTGCTGTGAAAAAGTATTTACACCCTTCCTCATTTTTTGCATATTTGTCACACTTAAATAATTATAGTAGTTAGTGATTAATTTAAATATTAATCAAATATAATAATGTGAAGAAGTCATTGCCCCGTAAATGTAATAACTGGTTGTTCCATCCTTGGCAGTAAGAACTGTAATCAAGCATTTCCCTAGCTTTCCAAAAAATGCAGTTAATCAAAGTTCATTCGTGATTTAGCAAGGGGGCAACTTTCCACATAGAGCCAGGAATGTTTGGAAATCAACATTTAAGGACTCTATTTTCTGTTTACTTGGCTTTCCAAAACAAATTTTATTACACAAAGATAACCCGAGTTCAATTCACTTGCCACACTCAGGCCTTATTACTACCAGAATAGTTCAAGAGATTGCTAAATTAGAAGCTGCCTGACAAAGTGAAGAACACTAAAAAATCTTAAAAAGCAACACATAATGTGTCAGTCTAAAGGATTTCAAGAACAGCTCCAGCATGACAGCTCTGAAGAAATTGACATATCAGTCTAGAAAGGTTTACAAAGCCTTTGTGGGGCTCAAGCGAACCACAGTAAGAGCCATTATCCACAAATGGAGAAAACTTGAAACAATGGTGAAGCTTCCCAGGAGTGGATGGCTTAAAAAAATTAGTCCAAGACAACAAGGAGGAGGTAAATACTTTTTCACAGCACTGTCTGCCTCATTTGACTTCATTAATTTCAAATTTGGAGACTTGCATTCACTATACATAGAAAAATATTTTATTTGATCAATTTAAACAGGGGAAGTGTACCACAGCGCTGACACTTTTAAGCCAGCCAATAAATTTATTAAACTGAAAAATATAAGTAAAACATAATTTTAACCTTATCCTGCCAATGTTTTTTTAGTTTCATTGTATGACAATAATTTCACATATTTTGGTTCTAAAACCATAATTCCATCAACATACACGCCTTTCACCAGTAATATATAGGTCATCACAGGATGGCTATAAGTGTTGTAAAGTCTAAGATGTGCAAAACAGGGGCAAATCAAAATTCAATATGAGGTAAATGGAAACAGGAACCACACAACTCAGTGACTCAATCAAGTTCTCACCAAATATCACATGGCAGCACTGTGTCTGGTGTTTTTTACGTCAGGCATAACATGGGAGTGAGAAAACAGGCATAACTTAGCACAGACTTTATGGAATGATAGGTCTGCATAGCATAATCCCTTAATAAATGTACGTAGGTGCCTGACAACACTGTGGGTCTCTGACAAGCACAAAAAACAAGTCTTTTGGAAAAACTGTCAGTGCATAATAACGTATGAAAGAAAATAGCTAAAGCTATGGCTTAACTGCAGGATTATAAAGTAGACAACACTTTTGAGAACACAGACATACTGTAGGTGAACAAGTACAGACTCATTACGCCACATACCAATGCAATATGCAGGAAAGCATGTAAAACTTGAACTTGAAACAGTTACAAAGAACTGCGTCACTGTTATATGGGTCATCTTTCTTTCCACCACTTCCTGAGTTACTTCTACCATCAGACTCTCACTAAAATGCTGTTTTGCTTTGCAAGACATAGCTCATACATCCATAGGAGTTCACAAAAAAACAATTACCCAAAACTGACTGCTCTCCAAAACATTTCTGAAGAAGAAATGTTAAATGTTTGAGCTGTAAGACAAATAAAATCCAGGGGTGTGTTTAGAAATGTACATACTAAAAACTAAAAATATAGTTCCTATGCAAACTATCCCTTTAGGACAGATATGGCCTGAAGACACAGTGTTTGCAATCATAGCAAATGTACACATGCACAATATGTTCAAGTCTGTGTACAAGAGAGGTTGCTGGACTGTTTCCATGAAAAAATGTTCAGATACTGACAAGAGAAAATCTCTGAGTGGCACATCGTTGGGTGACTCTCAAAGTTAGAGGTTATGGAATTGTGGTCTTCCGTGGTACACTGGCTACCTACGGTTTGGATCCTGAAGGGGTCACAGAGATGGGCCAGGTCTTCAACGTGTCTTCCTCGCATTGTAATTAATCATACAGTACCTAATCAAATTACAACCTTTTAAAAAGATGAAAGTAATTCAGTGCAGTTTTTTTTTTGCATCGCTCCCAACCTTTGTTCAAACGTAGGTGGAGGAGAGAAATATGTCAGAATCCAAGCCATCAAATCTATTAAATCATTTGTGATCATAGGTTCTTCTACACGGTGGGGCCTCTTCAGTTATATGGAGGATGACAGTAGATGTGAGAAAAGCAGTGAAAAACAGCGTTTCAGTACCGGAAAACCGCTGTAAGGCTTTAGAGGCACATCCTCCTTCTGAAGAGGGAAAGCAGGTGTCCCTTCTTGTTGTCTGAACCTGCTCCCTGTTGGAGCAGTCATACACAGACTACATAGCTTATGAGAAAATGGTTACGAATACATTTAAAAAAAGAAAAAAGTATTTAAAAACTGAAATCTGCAATTCATCTTGGAGTAGGCCTTAAAGCAGTTCCCATCATCAAAAAACAAATGGTCCAAGTGTATTTCAGTGTGGTACAGCATCACACTGTAACAGCAGATTCTATAAAGACCAGTGCATCTCTTCAAAGTCCACTGCCTCACCCAAGTTTGTGTCTGTCTCCAGTAGGCTCATGATCACTGCCATGGCTGCTTCATCATTGCTGAGACTGCTAAGACCCGGTCCAACCACACTGTCCAAATCCAACTGTGAATTCTCCCCTGTGGTGAGATGACATGACAGATAAAAGAAAAACAAAAATCAACTTTGACAGTGACAAAATCACAATACACACACAAACACACACACAGGAGGAGGGCAAAACACAATCTGAAGTAGTACCCATGAGTGTATCCCCTCCTGAGAATGTTGCCCCCTGGGGCTCATCTTCTGAGCTGGATTTTCCTGGTATCTCCATGTCTGTTGCCTCTCCATTTGGCACCTACCATCAAAAGAGGACAAAATTACAGTTCTAGTAGCAGCAGGACTTTATACATAAGGAAAGGAAAAAATGGAGATATTTACATTTTTATTGCTCCATTACATATAGGATTTTTGTTATGTTATACTGTACAAATATACTTTTACAGATACTGCATTCTGCCCAATACTAATACAAATATTCATCTGCAGAGACTTACATTGTTGCTGATTTGATTGTGAGTTTGTGGTGATTTATCCTGTGGTAGACTGAATGGACTGACGTTACCACTGGAAGGTGATGAGTTCAACCTAAAGCAGCAGAGATACAAACCAGCTTGAAACTGCACTACTAAAACCTAAAACAACTTAGAAGCACATCAGTTGTACATAATATTTATCACTGTTGCAAAAAGAGGACATGCTTTGTGGTCACACCTGTTGAAGTCCAGCAGTTCATTGGCAATCTGGGTCCCTATGCTTCCAGCATAAATCATGGTTCCAGGTGTGGTGGAGATGCCTGGTATAATTGGAAGGGACTTTTTGGGATCTTCTACCAGACACAAAAAGTTAAATGTGACAGAACATAAAATATGTACTGTACAGTGTGCTACAACTCTACACACAGTGTCTTTATTTTAGAGCGCCATTATCACCTGGAAAATCAATATGTTCTAATATTTTTTCATATTCATTTTATCTGACTGACCTTCAGAAGTCTTGAAATTGTTTGACTGTTCAGACTTGTTTCCAGACCGACTTGCTCGAATGTGATCGTACCTTATTATGGGATTATTAACAATAATGAATATATACCCACCTGAAGTACAAAGACATTCAGTGCACAAAGAAATTGAAGCATATACTTACGATATGACAGTATTAGTTGACACTATGTATTCTACTTCTTTGGTCCAGGGATTTATAAAACTAAACCACTGGCTTTGCAGAGTGACAAAGGACCCATATTTTGTCTTGAACTTATAGCAGTTTGTCTCTATTTTCTCTTTACTCCGTAGCACTATGAAGAAAAAACAGTACGGATAAGTTAGAGGATCACAGGGGAAGCTCAAGAATCAGAATCACACTGCCTAAGACGAAAAACAAGAAATCATCACTACCTTAGAAAGAAAGATTTAATATGCAATTTAATTGTTTTTAATCCTGCAGCTATATTGTGAATAAAGCACGGTATTTAAATAAATGAAAAAACAAATCTCCTTTCTTCTATCTTTGCAGAAATTGAAAAATGAGGACAGCATGATGTTATAAAAACTAATTTACCTTTTCGATGTCTGTCAGCTAAATGTGGCAAATCATCCTGATGAAAATACTCATAGCATGATGTCCCAAGTAATTCCTGGGGAAGATAGCCAAGAATAGTAGTCGCTCTGCAAAAGAACAGGACAGTGTGTCAATATTGCAAGTGTATACTTCTAACATTTCAACTTCTACTAATCAGTGTCACAGATGTCAAAAATGTCAGTGAAAGAAAGGTAAAATGATGACACAGTGGTAATTAAATGTTTCTGAACCCTGTAGAATTTTCTCTATTACTGCATAAATGTAAAATAATAAATAAAAAAAAACTATATAAAGTCAATTTAATTAAACAAATGAGACAAAGACTTAGTGTGGAAAATAATCCAATATTAAATATATTTATTTAAATAGTCATATGAGGCAAACGGATGTGTGTCTTCAGCAAGTGGTTTGACCTTCTTTTGCAGCAGTAACTTAAACTGAACATTTTAAAGTAACTGTTAATCAGCTCTGCTCATTACCTTGGAGGAACTTTAGCCCATTCCTCCTTACAGAACCGCTCTACAGAACCAGATATTGGCTGGCTTCACTGCATGTAATGTGAGCTTCAGGTCGTCCACGGCATTTCTGTGGAGTTATGGAACCTTTCCCAGACGTCATATTTCTTGTGCTTAACCATTTTGATAGAACATTGTGTGTATTTAAGGTCATTGTTTTGCTGTATGCATCTATATCTATTTCTGGTTGAACTTCAGTTGGAAGACGGAAACCTTATCATTTTCTGTAGAATTAGCTTGTACAGTCCAGAATTCATAGCTTATTTGGCCCAGAAGCAGGAAAGCAGGCCTAGATACTGTACTTATGATACTGTACATACACCATGTTTCACCAAAAATAAGATTCACAAATCCACAAAACATTCCTCCAGTAGCTTTTTCTGGCTTATTTTAATGACCTTGAACAGCATTGTTTATTTTGGAGAATAGTTGCTTTCTCCTTGCAATTCTGCCATCTATTCTTCAATGTTCTTCTGATAGTTTCCTAGATGTTACCGTGGTGTATAGTAACATCTAGGAAACCATCATAAGTGACTGTCTCCTACTGAAACACCTGACTCTAATTTTACTTCAAAAGAACTGATAATCCTAGAGTTTCACATACCTTTACCACAAACAAGTATTTAAGAGTGGATACGTTTACACAATAAATAAATTAAGGGTGATTGTTCTCATCTCATTTATTTATTAGGGTTCCCTTTATATAGTTTTCGGACCACACTTTATAGATATTTAGACTATTTTGAAGGGTTCAGAAACTTTTAAGCATCACTGTATATTATGTCAACAAATCCATACTTCAACCAACACCTATGCCCCACTATCCCCTTATTTCTACCTTTGATCGACAAAGGTGAATTTCCCATCCATGGCGTAACGTGTAATGAACTCTGTGGGTTTAACTCTGACTTCTCCATTAACCTGGGGAGATGAGTGGGAGTGGATACGTCCCACTGCCACCAGGCAACTGAAGTGAGAGCTATCTTGTTTGTCTGCCTCTCCCTCCCCCTCTGCTCCCAGCTGACTGGTAGGCCAGCTGCGCATGTAGCCTGTACAGTGAACTGTGCAGTACTTCTGTGACTCTGTAGGCACATGCAGACAGAAAATATAAAAATTTATTCTTTTACATCAGCTGTGAATCTGTATTCTGCTGTATAACTTATTTACCCTTTTTTTTGGAGGTGCGCGCCTGGAATTCCTTCTCCTCCACTTTGACGGAAATTTTGTTATACTTCATGCGGCAAAAGAAAGAACGCCGTGCACCTGAACACAGCCGTGCTGCACCAACTGGGAGGTCAGCCTGAACTTGCAGGCCGGCTAGGGATATAATAGGAGTGTTAAATGTGCTCTCTCTCTCTCTGTCACACACACACGCACGCACACAGAAACAATTGCTTTACTTTTAGCATCTATTAGCCGTTCACGAGGGTACAATTCAGAAGCTGACAGCTGTTCCTTCACTTTTCCCATGTCCTTAGGGTGTACGTAATCAAACAGGCTCTGTCCAATCAGCTCCGCCTACAGAAAGAACAAACATCTTATCAAATTTGACAAACAAGGTTTGCAGGCTGATAAAAACATCTGTCAAAACCCATTCTGCATTTAAAGCAAGAAAGGCACCAACAAATAAACTTAAACATGACAATTGTGGACTGTTGACCCAGGCACACACCAGATAATGTGTGGAGCAGTTTCAAATTTACATAAGAATGAAGCAGAAAAAACAACACCTCCTTTCTCAAAGCTTATCTGAATGAGTGTAGGCGTGGCCTCTTACTCCAGCACTCAAAAACATTTTATTTTATATCCACCAACATGTACCTCTGTTAAGATTTCTTTCCACTTTTAAATCGCAACACAGACAATGAAGAATTGCAATTTGGCACATTGAAAAAAAACAGCTTTATTTTCCTAAAGTCTATTTTAATGCAGTGATGACGCCACACATGGTTGGTGCGTTCTTGTCTATTACAATTAATGACAAGACAACCTATCTGGCATATCCCGGGTTTTCTCATAAACACACATAATGCAAAAATATTGCAGATACAGTAATACAAATGTAAAAGATTTACCCGACTAAAATTTAATATCTTCGTGACGGACTCTGAGACAAAAACTATTTTCCCACGATCGCAGCCCACTACAAACAGGAACCCATCTGCAGCCTGCACAACAATGACAAACAAAAATAAAAAAAAACATTGGGGAGAATAGGAGGAGCCAATGTGATGACATGGTCAAAAAAGTCACTATGAAAATTCAGTTCATTGCGCTACTAGTTCTTCAGATAATTTTGATGATTTGTTGTATGTTTGTACTGATACAGTTGAGGTCACAATTTACACACACCTTGACTGAATTAAAACTAAACTAATTTTTCCCACCCTGACCCTTGTCCACCACAAAATAAAACTCACCAGGTGGATTTAATGTTTTGGTTGATAAGTGTAAATTCTCCCTGTTAAATTTTCCAACTACTTTATTTTATTGATGTGAAATTTCATTATAGTAGCAGACACTTTGTTAATTCAATAATCAAAAGAAAAAAAAATGTTTTCTAAACAAAAAAAATATAAATAAAAATTACAAGTAGAATTCTATGGGGGAGACAACAGGGACACAATAACAATACAGTATTGTATGCTGAGTACAATACAGACACTTGCATATACATGCCTGTATACTTATAAACTTGCGTATATACATTTACATACACATAATGTATAACAATAGCTGCAGCTAAAATATACAATTACAGCCACACTACGATGTTGTACACAGTATACAGTAGCGTTATAATACCCTAGACTAAAGATAACAAAGAGAGGAAAATGAGACAAGTGTACTGAATAGGGTAACTGATTTACAGTAACCATAGCTGGCAATACTGATGGACAGCCTTTAAATGAAATGTTTATTACATCATTGAGTGACTGTTGGCAAGCTAAGCTTTCTTAACTGTGGACACATGGACTGTCGGCTTCTATTGTCAGTTGTATTTTTACCTTAAGGACAAGGTGTTTGAGCTCCTCATCAGGAAGGAATGATGGCTTGTAGTTAGCTTCAGAAAAGGAACTTGCTGAACCTATACACAAACAAAAATATAGCCATTACAATACAGTGGTAAGTTAGATGGACTGACTATTCTCATATTCAACTGTAACCATACTTTGTTATCGCAATGTTATTTTCTTTCTAAACTTCAAGTGCTTAAACTGCATTCAATATTGTTCTGAAGAGTGCAATGTTTTATAACGGATAAAAATGAGAATATAGTAAATAAATAAATGTTCTCTCATTACCTTTTAGAGATTTGAGGTGCTGCACAGCCATTCTGAGCACGGTAAGTTTGTCCAGCTTACGAGACATGGGGTTACAAGTGGGGATCATGGCTGACAGCTTATCAATGAGATTGTTCATTTTGTCCCGTCTCCTCTTCTCAATTTGGCTGTGTGGTTCCCTGCAGAGGAAACATTGAAGAAGTCATTTAAGAAGGAGATGAAGTAAACTTTAGTAGAAGGCTTCAACAGTGCACATTTCAAACTGATGATGATATTACAAGAATGCAGGAATGTTATGTCAAGGTAAATAAATATATAAAAAACTACCTGAAGCATTTAATTTTAACATGTTGGTCCTCTCCATCCGACCTGCGGAAAACATAGTAAAAGTGAAGCGCTGCATTTTTATACTTGAAAAATTACTGAAATTAATAAGCAGAAATGTTTTCTCTTCATCCATCATTTTATCTCAGCATCGGTACCTGATCTGGTCGTCTTCCATATCTGCGTCAGGGATGGAAGCAGATTTTGAATCCCTAATAATAAAAATAATGATTCTTAATAATTTAAATTTAGATCAAGAGACTTGTGCAATTTTCTTTAAATACCCACTCCACTCAAAAATATGTTTTCTTGTTTATATGTCCTAAATTGTCTGACTTCTACTATACTGAGTGGTGTATGTGCAGAGTTTGTCACTAACAGGATGTGTTCACATTGTTCTAGTGAACCCAATTTCAAAATTAGGCGGAGAACGCGAGATTATCAACATTGAAAATCTAATCCAATCACAGTTCAATATGCAAATGCAGAGCTTGGCGTCTGGTTTTAAGTGCAACAAAGTGGGATGCCAAATTGTCTGCCAAGCACCGGTTTTGATGAAAAACAGACCGCTCCTCTGAGTCTAGTTCTGACTGATGATCAATCATATACAGCTGAAAATTTCCAATACCTCAGTTTGCTATCTTATTGTTCAGCAGGGAAGCGTCCGTGTTAGGTGGAGCTATGAGGCTGGGTACATTTGCATATAATTAATATTCATAGAGTCTGGGATTTACAACGAGACAAACCAGACCTCTTTCCATGACTTTTTCAAGTTTTCTGAACCTTTTTTGTGAAGAAAAACAAACAAACAACAAAACAAAATTTTCAGACAGAATGTTGTGTATGTGAATGTTTCACAGCATAATGTTAATATATGCCCTAAAATGTGACTGGAGTGGGGCTTTAAGTCAAATTAAAGCAATCACACTGATAGATTCATACTCACTGGTTGTCCATGCTGCCCTTGCGCTTTCGGGGCATCTCCAAGCTCAAGGACATGCCTGCAGCTGAGGATGGGGTCATCAGGCTGGGCAGAGAGACAGAACTGCTTTTGTTTTCCTCAACCAGCACATCCTCTGAAACACAGAATGGCACATCAGGTGCAACAGGTCAAAAAAGGGTGGGGACCTACTTATTGTCTGCAACACATTAATGGGTTCCTTTGCACTACTGCAACTGTAAATCTGTCATACAAGACTTTTATCAGATGTAACTGATAAAAAAAAAAACAACTAAAATTACACTGCATCATTATCGTACTAACCATAACCATACTAACTACAAATATAATAATTCACAACATCAAACAGAAAAGCAGATCATCACATCCAACTCTAATTAATGTGGTATACTAGTAATATCTGTTAAAAAATGACTATAGCTACAATTCTTATTGGTAATTGACTGATGCAGGATTCTTTTCTCATGCGTCACTTAGACGACAGCAAGTGATTTTATGTACTCTGGTCTCCATGGCTCATGAGTGAAGTCTGAACTAATCGATTAATCACCAAATCCTTTAGCCTCCGCACGCTTTCAGTGCCTGAATATTATGTCTGGCACACAGGTCTTCATTTGATTCGAGGCATGTTTAGACATTAGTAAAACACCAACTTACTGAGGTAAAGTTGTTGACAAGATTTACTGCCTTTTTCTCTACATATCTGCAGCCCATTTTCTATTCTGGTGAGATGTGGAGCTGCTATGGCTGTAAGTTGGTCATGGACTAAAAAGTAGGTGAGCGAATGTCTGGGGAAAACATGGCACGGGAAAATGGCATGAAACAGACCAAACACAGAAGGTATCCATGACACCTATTTTTAATGCAGCTCCAAAACCATGTGACCCAAATTGCCATTAACAGATCAGCAACAACCTGATTTTTAATGCAGCTAGTTCTGTCTAGATCTGTTGGATTATAAGGTTACAGAGAAGGCAACTAGAGGACTGGATATCCAGCCAGACATACATCCCTCTGCCAACTCCCAGAATCCCTTTCTCAAGCTCACATTTGTTAACTTGCTCATTCACTCATTCCTTGAATGAGTATTTGCTGCACTCAAACGGCATCACGCCATGTACAAGCTCCTCACAATACCACAAAGCAATAGCACCACAAATATGACAACATATCAGATATCTCAGTTAGATCAGATGCTTAACTTAGTTCAATAATTTGTAACAAAAATTCTGTCTTTGGTGTATATTTATGCTGTGCCACACAAAGTTCTCTCTCCCTCTTTCAAACATGATGTGCCCAATAAGTACTTTTTTTGGTAATGATAAGTAAACAATGTTGTCAAATGTTAAACCTACTGCAGTTTAAGCAAAGCGAACCATACAATTTCAGCAGATGTGTCTGACTGTAATATTTTGAATGTTGGATCGAATTCAAAAGTAGTTTGAAACCATCTCAACTGCCTAATTCACCATGTCTTTTGCAATGTAGTAGAATGATTCTGCTAAATGTTTATCTGTGCTGGTACCTTAGCTGGTTGAGACCTGTCATGGAGAGCTGAGCCCCAGAGCTTTTCATATTTTTCATAATCTGGGTGTTGTTAGCTAACACATGGTGGACAGATTTTTTTTCCCTTAATAAATGAAATCTTCATTTAAAACTGCATTTTGTATTTACTCATGTTATCCCAAAAAAGGTTATTCAGAGGCAACTGGACTTGTTTTAGTTACTTGAGGAAGTTTCACCCTCCATTCCAGAGGGCTATCTCAATTCTGACTGGTTGGAGTAGCAGGTTTATAAACCCTGTGGAGTCCTCAAGTTGTTAGTACTTGATGTTCACCTGTGGGTTGTTGTTCCGTCTTGCTTTCATGTATGTCACTGTCACACTAAATCTAGTCTGTTTAGGAGTGAATGGTGTTTGTCAGGTTATGATTAACAGAACCTGAATAATCGCCAGTGGGCCACAATTATTGGTCAATTTGAGCTATCTACAGATAAATTGTATTGGCTTTTATATGGAAAGTCAAAGATAGGTGCTCGAGCCATTTCTTTACCAGTATCACTACTGTGTCACACACCAATCCCTCTGAGCATCACAGCTAAGCTGGACACTATGCAGCAGCGCAGAGTCACGGGGCAAAGTGGCTGATTGATACCAGAGGAAGTTTTTTTTTTAAGGCTATATAATATAATGCTTCAACACTGCAGGAGTCACAACGTACATGCGTTTTATTAACCTTTTTCACAGGAAGAATATTTTGAAATTGGATTTCATTGTTAACATAAAACTTCAGTCTAAAATATATCTGGTCATGGTTGCTGACTGCATTGTCAGGACATACATTTACATAAACTGGTGTCCTGAACCATAAAGCACATGGCTTTACTTAGTTGTTTTGCCTGTCACATTAGAGTTTCCTCACAATAGTCTTGTTTTGACTGGCAATGTCACACTTCAAGGCTACAGAGCCACAATAAACGGTTCCAAAATCACAATATCACCGTTTTATCCATGCATCCATTTCGTTTGGTAACTTCAGCTAGAAAAAAAACATGTTTGCTTATACTGCACAGTGTTACGTTCACTAAGTAAAGAGACGGTGAACTGAACAGCTAACAGTAATGTACAGTAATGCCGGCCGGTGCTAGCAAACCTTAACCTGGTCCAACTATCCCTGCCCTACCCTCAGCTGACCACCTGGATCAGGTGTGTTCAATCAATCTTAAGCTCGAAAGTTCCATATCAGTTAACGGGGGACGACAGTGTGAGTTGGTATCGTCCAGTGTCTGATTGACAGAACACACTTCGAGGCCTGGAGGACCAGGTCTGAGAGCCCCTGCCTTGGATAAACGGCTGAGCTGGGTCAACCGACCAGCTAGATACCTGGTTAGGCCTGCTAAACAGCAGCAGACATCAGTATTGGTTTTACATAGCCTGGTACCAGTTCTTTAGGAAGTTGTGGACAATTAAAGCATTTAAAACATGCACAATTGCAGTTTATTATCGGCTGTAAACCATCTCTGCCAGTAGCGTTACTGCCGACAGTTGCCCGGATAAACAGGCCATGCTACCAATGCTAAGCTAACCCGGTTTAGTCGGTTAGGTTAACATTAGCAGACATAGCAAACAATCTACACGTTACGTGAAAATAATAACTTAACTATCCCTAAGGACAAGCCGAATTTTGAGCTATATTCTGAACAAAACCCCGGTGATGTGACAAACAACGCCACGCAGCGTCGCCTGAATACCGTAGATGGAGAGTTTGCTCTACTGATCTAGTGACCTAGTTTTGAAAAACAGCAAACAGCAAAACAAGTCACTGCGGCCTGTCTCTCTATTCTAGCTCATCTCAACACTGCACGTACGTGGAGTCGATTAGTGTACATATTCAAACAGATAAAACCTTTTTGTAGTGTGTAATTTACCTGCCGGTTCGCCTCCCGCTGTGTCACCGCCGCCAGCCGACACATTCCTGGCCGACATGGCTGGAGCAGGAGCCGGTGCGCTGGGGCCCAGGACTCCAATGCATGGATGAGGCGGTCGACAACTCCGAGATGGTGCTGTTTATAGGGCTGGTTTTTGAAGCCAAAGAACAAGCACAATATCGTACAGCTGCTATTGATTTCCTAGACGAAGAACAGTCCGAAACCGTGCACAGAAGGCAGCGTACGATGTAATTAGGACAGTGCGAAGAAACGGGCGAATGGCGGAAGACAGTCTCCTCCTACCGGTTCACAGGAGTCACAGCCGCTCCTGTGCTCCCTTCAACTCTCTGGAAATATATTCCTTTACTATATCAGCAAAATCCCAGGCCTAAGAATTATTTGCGATAAATGAGTGTTTTTCATGTTGTATGTAATTATTGTTTTTTTTGTAAATCCCACATACAGTATGACTTCACTAAGAACGTGTGCTGTTATTTTCTTGCTATAAGCAAAATAAAATTAGGAAAATTAGAAAATACGTTATGAATAGAAACTCATAGCTAACTCACAAATGTTGAAAGGGCATTTACAAAAATCTGTACAAAAAAACGTGCGTCATTACGTCAGAATCTTGTGGAACGCATGCGAAAACCTATAGAATGCTATGATGTCACATAGGATCAAAGCCTTCTATAGAACATGACGTCAGACAAGATCAAAGCTACCTCTATATTTTGGGACTCTTAAGATGTTGTGGTGAGAGACTTATACACAACATATATTCTCACAGTTTTCCTAATAGTTAACGGAAGGTAAATCTTTATCAGAATAACGTGCGCTTTTCTGCATATCACAAAAATGTCCCGAAGAATGTATGTACCTGAGAAGCCAATGCTTTCTCAACAAACAGTTCATAAGGGGAACGTCAGGTGCGGAGCATGCCTGGGGCAAAACACCCAGCTTCAGTCAAAGAGAGGGGCATCTGGGTTGGACTTACAAAAAGCAAGGGACAAGAAGGACCGCTATAAAAAATCCCATTTAGCTGCTCAGGACAAGTTGATAGAGCAAAACAAAGAGATGGGAATCCCGAAGACCGCTGTACAAGATCTTGGTAATAAAAAGGTCGAGACTCAGGAACTAATACGGGATAAAGAGGAGCTAATAGCAAAACAAAAGAGGGAAATTGCTCATACACATTCAATAACGAGGAAGGGACTACATAAAGGCCAGCTGGAGGAGGATATATTTAGAGGCAAATCCTGGCCCTTTGCTGGAAAAACTGAACAGGAGCAGAGAGTTGAGGACTTCTTGGACAATACACCTGAAAAGTCACATCTGTTGTCAGAGACTGAAAATCAGCCAGAGGAAGAGATTTTAGCCGACACAGAGATTTTCAGAGAAGAATGCAAGATTCATGCTGAAAATACAGGTCAACTTGACATACCTCAGGGCCAGAGTGTTGATGACATCCTAGGGCCTACACCTGTGGAGAACAGAGGTGAGAGCATCCTGGAGCCTACACCTGTGGAGAACAGAGATGAGAGCATCCTGGGGACTACACCTGTGGAGAACAGAGGTGAGAGCATCCTGGGGACTACACCTGTTAAATACACAAGTGAAAGGGCCCTGGAAACTACACCTGTTGAATACCAAGGTGAGAACATCCTGAAGATTACACCTGTGGAGAACAGAGGTGAGAGCATCCTGGAGACTACACCTGTTAAATACACGGGTGACAGAGCCCTGGAAACTACACCTGTTGAAAACCAAGGTGAGAACATCTTGAAGATTACACCTGTGGAGAGCCAAGGTGAGAGCATCCTGGAGACTACACCTTTGGAGAACAGCATTGAAAGTTTCCTGGAGACTGAGATCAACACCCTGTTGTCAGAGATGGACGATCTGAATCAAAGAAATTATGAACTGCAGTTGAATTTAAAATTACTGAGTGAGGAGAAAAAAGTCATAGTTAACTATCTGGACCAACTTGAATCAGAAAAAAAGAAACTAATGTTAGAGAATCATAAACTGCGGAAGGAAAATAAAGACCTGCAGGATGATGTAATAATCATGACTAAAGATAAAAAAAGTCTCATTGCCCATCTGAA
>JAUYWH010000024.1:9836246-9884673 GCA_034779795.1 Ctenopoma multispine | reverse complement strand
TACTTACCAAAACTCCTGCCTCCTGGACTGCGCCTACCAGATGCTAGCACCCTGCAGCAACTATCAATCAGAGGTGAGACCTCCCTTCTAAATCCAAATTGCAGCAGTTAGCACTGTCACTGCAGCAATGTTACGGATTCAAACCTTATGAATGAGGGTTCAGGTTCAAACCTTCTTGCAGTGACAATGGCTTTTCCTGTCTGCATCCTGGAGACTACACATATCTCCATGCTGTGTGGGTTTACCCCCTGGAGCTCTGGTTTCCTCCCACAATGCAAAGACATCCTTTTAGTTAAATTGGCAATTCTTAATTGACAACCCCTAACTCTTAATTTGCAACTGTTCATGTCTGGAAGTTGAGTTATGGCAACTGGACTATTTTCTTTTAATGTTGAAACGTTAGATTTTTTCATCCGAATAGCTTCTTCAGTCGGAGGGAAGTTGGTTAGTGACCACAAATTTATCCTCCAGCTTAGTTTCACTTCACCACTGCCCTGAATAGGCTCGTAAAGTGACACACCCCTACCATGTCTTAGTTTCACTTAATTTTCCTATTCATGGCAGTGGTGAAGTGACACTAACCTGGAGGATAAATTTGTGGTCACTAACCAACTTCCCTCAGACTGATGAAGCTATTCGGATGAACAGTAAAAATTTTCAACCTTACAAGAAAGAAGTCCAGTCACCATGTTTGTAAATGAAAAAAAAAACATAAATGGAGGTGGGTTTACAAAAGCATAGAAGAGAGTTTAAAGAGGCTTCAGACTACAAAACTAATCTGTACATCTGTGGATGTGAGCGTGTATGGTTGTTTGTCTGTATGTTGGCCCTGCGATAGACTGGCGACCTGTCCAGGGTGTACCCCGCCTCTTGCCCGAAATGTCAGCTGGTATAGGCTCCAGCAACTCCGCGACCCTTACAGGGATAAAGCGGCTTGGAAAATGAATGAATGAATGATGATTTTATAAGCTGCTACAAGTTATCCTCACATTTATCCTGGGCTTTATTGAACTGTTTAATTCATAATGTGTGAGGGTTTTTGAGTAGGAACCAAAAGGACAGTCGAGAGACTAAAGAGGTTTCTGATGATTTATTATGAAAACAGTAGGAGATGTAACAGACAATGGAGTCAGGACTATTGACAGCAAGGTAGACAGGGTGTGCAAACTGGTGGAGGTGATATGAGGACAAGATGGCCGCCCCAGAAGCAGCTGCCATGCGGTCACCAAGATGGTGATTGCACAATCACAAACACTAAACAGACTCACAAAACCAGTGGCAGGGGGCAGGCAGAGGGGGGAAACCAGAGGCAGGCCGAGATCCAAGTCTTTCCAAGGGCGAGGCAAGGGGCAGGTCCAGGGCAGAAGTCGCGAGACACCCTGAGGCAACAGGTGAAGGGTCCAGAAGAGCCCCGGGCGGGAAGCCCGGAGGCAGCAGGCGGATGGCCCAGAAGCGACGGGCGCGGACGCCAGGGAGCCCCAGGCGGATGGCCCGGGAGTGGCAGGCGAAGAAGCTGGGGGGCCCCAGGTGGGAGACCCCCTCTGGAAGTCAAGCAGGAAGTCAAGGATGAACGACGAACCCTAGGGGGGTCCTGGTAAGAGCCCGAGGAAGGAGGCTGGTGATGAGGTGCAGGACGCCTCTGAAAAGAACCAGGGACAGGAGCAGGAGAGACATTGGTGGCGACATCTTCAATGTGACCAGGTTGAAGCACCGGAGCCGGGACCCGGAAGGAGCATCCTTGACACCCTCATCCCGTGGGACCAAGGCAGGAACAGAAACCGGGGAGGGAGTGGCAACCGCGTCACTCTCGGTGCGGCCCCACCTGGGAACAGGAGCACAGACCAGAACAGGAGAGGCGGCTGCTGCATCATCCTTGACCCAGCCCTGCCTGGGGGCAGGAGCCAGAATGGAAGCCAAGGCAGGAACAGGAACCAGGGGGCTGGCGACTGCGTCCACCTTGACACAGCCACGTTTAGGGGTCAAAGTGGGAGCCAGAGGGGCAGTGGCCGCGCCATCCGTAATGCGGCTCTGCCCAGGATCAGGAACCAGAACAGGAGAGGTGGTGGCACCACCTGTAGACAGGGCAGGGGTCATGACACCGATGTCCCCAGGGTCGGGTGCCGGAGCATACTTGGTGGTGCAGGGTCCGAGGCAGATGTTGCAGACCGATCAGGGTCAGAAGCCATATCAGCTGCAGGGTCAGAGGCTGCAGAAGGAATGGGGTCTGATGCTGCCGCAGGGCCAGGGGCCAGAGCAGGAACAGAGTCCAAAGCTGCCGCAGAGGTAGGTACTGCAGCGCCGGTACAGGCAGAGTTGAAGACAGGAGCTGATGCAGGAACAGGTGCGGGGTCTGGGGCTGCAGGCTTGGCATTGTCTGTCGTGGAAACTGTAGACCAAACCAGAAACCAAAACCAGTCAGAAACTGCAGCTGGGACCGGGGCAGAGACAGAAGCAGAGTCAGAGACCGCAGCAGTGGCGGGGTCCGAGGTTGAAGCTGGAACAGAGTCTGATGCAGGGGCTGCAGCAGGCGGAGCGGAGTCTGATGCAGGGGCTGCAGCAGGCGGAGCGGAGTTCGATTCTGGGGCTGCAGCAGGTGGAGCGGAGTCCGATGCTGCAGGTGCAGGAAGGGGTGAGAGGTCAGATGCTGAAGCGCAGCCAGGGTCCGAGTCCGGAACAGCAGCGGGAGGGATGAAGACGCACAGGCTGCGTAGGGACAGGTACAGGGTGCGGTGCAGCAACAGAGGCAGGTGCGAAGTCAGGGGCCGTTGCAGTAGCTGGGACAGAAGCAGAGTCCGTGGCAGGAACTGCAGCAGCTGGAGAGCTGGTGTATACTGAGCCCTGGGAGGACTTGCGCCTCCGGCGGAGGTCAGTGGTTGAGGGCGGATGGCCAGACAAGTTCCCCAGTATATTAAGGCTGAAGGGGAAGCCAGGGTTGAGTCAGATGCTGTAGTGGTGGCTGGAGCTGAGGCTGGACGGGGGTCCGGAACTGCAGCAGCAGGAACGGGAACAGAGTCAGGGGCAGCAGCCGAATCTGTGGCATGAGCTGAGTCCGAGGCTGCAAAAGCAGGAAGCAGAGCGGGGGCCAAAGCTGCAGCAGAAACAGGATCAGAGCCAGACACTGCAGCTGGAACCGGAACAGGAGAGGGGTCAGGAGCTGCAGCAGCCTAGGCCAAAACAGGGTCAGGGGCTGCTCGATGTGGACGACACTGCCGGCGATGACCACTACTCTCAGAGTGAGTAGAGCCTGGGTTAGCTTCTGCTCCGTTGAGGAGACGACCCCTCAGTCCGTGAATGGTCCTTTCAGGACCTTCCAAGTCGCCTGAGCCTTAGCAGGACCAGTGGCAGCTGCAGCAGGAGCTGTGGCAGCAGAGGCAGGAGTGAGGGCAGGAACTGGAGCCACAGCAGGAACCAGAGTGGGGTCTGGAGTTGAGGCTGATGAACAGGTTGCAGCTGCAGCACGATCAGAAGCCGGATCTGGATCCAGAGCCGACGTTGAGTCGGGGACTGCCGCAGAGCCAGAAGCTGCCATAGTAGTAGAAGTGAGAACAGGAACTGAAGCCAATGCAGGAGCCACGACAGGAACCAAAGCAGGTGCAGGAACCAAGGCAGGCTGGGTAAATAAGTGGTCGCTAGGGGGTCCCAGGTTGGCAACAGACTGAATCTTGAGCTGGGCCCAAATCTCCCTAGCTTCCAGTGGGCTGAGGGCGATGGGGTCCAGAATGTCTCTTCGGGGCAGATGGGCAGACTCAGAGGCAGAGGGGAAGCCGGCCTGCCCTGGCCTAGTTGTATGCAGGAAAGGCTTGGAGGCCTGATGGTGGCTAGCAGGCCTGGGGCCTGTAGGCAGGGGAGATCTTGTGGCAGGAAGGCAGTTAGCAGGCCCCATGCTAGTTGCAGAGGATGCGAGCTGGGAGGCAGGAGAGCACTTGACACGTCCTGAAAGGATAATGTGAGCGGGCTCAGAGCTAGGGCAGCATCTAGCAGGCCCAGCCCTAACAGGAGACTGGTCCGGATGACTGGTCAGATGGCAGCTAGCAGGCCCAGAGCCAGCTGCAGGTAATCCCGGTGGGGAAGTGGCTTCCAAGGCAGGTTCAGGTAGTGGAGGTACAGAACTGGGGTGAGACTGATTAATTTCGGCGTCAAGGTCCCCTATGAGAGTGTCAATATCCACGACTAACTAAGGTACCCAAGGAAAAGCAAACAGCCAAGGTCTCGAGCTTAATATGTCCTCCATGCTTGCCAGGACTTGGTCCCTCGCTTTGAGGTTCGGGGAACAGGAGGCCATGTCGAGGAGTTGGGATAGGGTCCAAGAGATGACCTGGCATTCCTTAGCTCCGACTGCTGGCTCCATGTTGGGCAGATTGTACTGTGAGGGTTTTTGAGTAGGACCCAAAAGGACAGTCGAGAGACTAAAGAGGTTTTTGATGATTTATTATGATAACAGTAGGAGATGTAACAGACAATAGAGTCAGGACTATTGACAGCAAGGTAGACAGGGTGTGCAAACTGGTGGAGGTGATATGAGGACAAGATGGCCGCTCCAGAAGCAACTGCCATGCGGTCACCAAGATGGTGATTGCACAAACACAAACAATAAACAGACTCACAAAACCATTGGGGATTGTCCAGAACCAAACCAGGGTCGTAGTCCAGTGCAGGGGTCAGAGTCATAACAGAGTCCAGGGTGACAGAACCAACAGGGGATTGTCCAGAACCAAGCCAGGGTCGGGGACCAAGCAGGGGTCAGCACCTGAAGGCAGGGCAGGGGGTCCAAGCAAGCCAGAACAGGCAGGGTGCAGGCAGAGGGGGGAAAACCAGAGGCAGGCCGAGATCCAAAACACAGAGTAATCCGAGATACAAAGTCTTTCCAAGGGTGAGGCGAGAGGCAGGTCCAGGGCAGAAGTCAGGTTCAAATAGTCCAAAGGCAGTCCCCAAAAGAAACGCTGGAAAGTTGCAACCGGGAAGGAATACAGATAATCTGGCAGAGGTAAAGGTGACTGAGGGGCTGTGTAAATAGTGTGGGTGATGAGCACAGGTGAAACCAATCAAGGGCTGATTACGGGTGAAGCTAAGGAACCAAAGGTGGGGAAGAACAGGAAGTGACTGGAAAGTTCAAAAATAAAACAGAAAGTCCAGGTGAGATCGTGACCAAAACAGGAAGTCCAGGTGAGATTGTGACAATAATGTACAGGATATATCCTTTTCATAAAGCTTATAGTTAGAGATGGATCAGGTGACTCTGAACAATCCCTTAGCTAAGCTGCTATAGGTTTAGTCTGCTGGGGGACCCCATATCACACTGAGCTCCTCTCCTCCTTTTCTGTTTCTGTCCACTTTATGACATCATTGCATGTTATTAACTTTCTTTCTTCTCTCTCCCCTAGTTGTGCTTCGTTCTCTCTTTCTCTCTCCCTCTTTCTCTCTCTCTCTCTGTATCTTTCCTCAGGTATCCTCGACCCTGGAGCTGCAGTTGCTGGTCCAGCCAACCTGCCCAGTGCCTCGTCTGCTGCTCCTTGTTGTTGTTATGATCTCTGATGCCTGTTTTTCTTTTCTCTCTCCTCTGTCCACTAACCCCAACCGGTCGAGGCAGATGGCCACCCACCATGAGCCTGGTTCTGTTGGAGGTTTCTTCCGTTAAAGGGAGTTTTTCATGCTTTTATTTCTTCTAGACTTGATTTCTGCAACTTACTCTTCATTTCTCTTAATAAAACGTCTTTAGACTGACAACAACTTGTTCAAAATGCCTCTGCCAGACTTCTGACTAAATCGCAGACGTTTTGTCATGTCTCTCCACTACTGGCGCACCTACATTGGCTCCCAATTGAGTTCAGAATACATTTTAAGGTCTTGGTCCTTACATACAAAGCACTACATGGAAAATCTCTGAACTTCTGAAACCATATATACCCAGCAGGCCTCTAAGGCAATGTGATTAAGGCTTACTGTGTGTGCCACACGCAAGGCTGAAAACAAAGTGTGACAGAGCTTTTGCCTCTGTAGCCCCTGCTCTCTGGAACTCCCTTCTTTAGAATTTTAGAGAAGTAAATTTAGTCAAACTTTTTATGAAGAAATAAAATAAAATCTTTTTAAACTTGCTTTTACCTAAATTTTACTGTTTTATTTTTTGTTTTTACACTGTTTTAGTGTTTTAATGTGCAGCACTTTGTGTTCTTATGAAGCAAACTGTAAACCTTTTTAAATCTATTTTTCTATATTTGTTGTTATACACTGTTCAAGTTGTGTTTTTTAACTTGAAAGGCGCTTAACAAATAAAGCTTGACCGATCGATCAATTGATATATAAGCATGCATTAATGTATAATTAATTTATAATTGTGAGGTGAATAATTCTCTCATTTTTTAAATCAGTTTTAGTTTGTTAATACTAAATTGTTCACAGTTGATTTATTGTGAATGTCTCTCTGTCCGATGAACCCAAATGTGTCATTTCCCCATTTTAAACACTAGATGGTAGGCTGGAGCTTTTTAGAAACGGAAAGGCTTTTTGTTTACATCATCATTGGCTTTATATTTATTACATATATGACAATAAATTGCGTCAAACTGAAGTGTGCCAACTTGAATATACAATATGTTTAGTTGAGATTTACAGATATTTCTTGCTTCTGTTTGGCATTTGTCAGTGTAATAATCTAATTGTAATTACCACATTTTTTTTCTTATACATTTTGTTCATTTATTATTAGATAACGCTGTGTTCCAAAGACGAGGGATGCTTATTGTGGTATGTAAAGAGAAGAATTCTTAATGAATCAAAACATGAAACTGAATTGGTATAATATATATATAATATAGAGACTGAGCTCTGTTTTTTAAACAGCTGGAGTACTGACACAACCGTGAGCAGTCACTCATCACTGAAACAGGCTTAGTCCTACACTGGGCTTCTGATTAAAATTTTAAGTCTCAATTTCTATATTTTTATTGTATGCTGCATATTTAATGATCTGCAAAGAAAGAAATTCACCCTGGAAAATTTCCACTTCCTGGCAAAATAAGCATTTCATGGAAACATCCATCAGTGTCAAGAGGTTAGAAATATGATGTTGTTTCTACATTAGCTATGCAGTTTTATGGCTGCAGTTATGACTGACCCCTTTGAAAATGCAAAAATGTAAAACGCTGGCAAAGAACAGTAGTGTGAACCTGGAAGTTGATGGCTCTGTCTTAGGTTTCTCCTGATCACATTTTCGACACAGCAGTGCAGCTGCTCCCGTCTCTCCCCAATGCAACTTGTCAAGCTCATGCATATTTAATTGTTCATTCAGTGGGCAGCTATCAGATGAACCTAACTAGATGAAGGGATGATACTGGGGAGCTGATGATGACGATGAAGAAGAAGATGATGTGTAAAGTGAGGGGCTGGGTTTTGGAACATCAGTTTCACCTGCCCCTCCTCAGCAGGAGTGAGCGAGTTTTGAGATGGAGATGAGATCTAAGCGGATCATTCAGCTAAGTTGCAGACACAGAAGTCTCACAATACCTAGTGTCTAAAAACTGGATTCTACACTTTTATTTGTTCTCTGCCTTATTTGTCAAACTTGGATGGATCTATTGGAGATGAAACAAGTGCCAGAGCCCCCAACTGAATGGTCCTTTTGGCAAAGGAATACTTCACCTCTTCACTGAATCTTCTCTGAAAAACTGAGAACGTCCCTGTTACCACTGAGGGACCCTTGGCACCACTAAAAGGTGGAGCCAACAACCGTACCACAGACTCAGGAAGGATGAAGAACAGTTTCTAGTGGGTTTTTTTCACTTTCTCTCAACAAATTGTGCTAGTGAAGTATCAAGACACTGTTAGGAGATAAAGGGGGAGAGCAAACAAAGACCCAGAGAAAATGCCTTTTGGTGGGTTAACAGGTTTGAAGGAGCAGGTGCTTAAGCCTGGAAAGGAGGAAGTGAAGAACACTGTGGGGGACTCCCTAGGAAAACTGCAAAGGTGAGTGGGCTTGTACAACGATTGGTGAAAAGGGGGTATGAAAATATGTGTTTGTAGGGTTTCTGACGCACACTTTTTGTCGTTTCACTGCATGTAACAAGCCCAGTCTTTCAGCTCATTGTTTATATATTTAATTCACAGTGGAGATAAATTAGAGAGCTGAAATATCTGCTGTCAGGAAGCCTCGAAGCGATCACATTAAGCCCAACGTGCTTTCAGAGATCTAGACGATAAATAAATATTTGATTCTTGTTCTTGCCAGGCAATGCTAGTGATGTAATCACATATTTTATTTTAAGACACGAATACATATTTTATATCTGATACATTTTTCACAGTGGTGTAGATGTATGGGGGTGTAAGCCCCTGTATGTATTTTTTCATGTAAAACAGAAATGCAGTGTCACGTATTACAAACAAGAGGACATTTTTTTCTTTTGTTTAATATAATTTGAATACTGACAATAAGCCATCATCCTAATGGTCTCTTATTGGTTGTATGGTTACTGCTCCTGCTGCAGCTGTGCATAAGGTTTTATTCAGTAGCCTTCTTATGGTCTTCCACGCTCTCACAACTGCTTTTGGGTGTAGTTATGTTGCATGTGACTCAACCTAGACCAGATCAAACATGAAAAAGCTGTGGTGTCCATGGGTTATTTAATTTTTTAAACATTTTTATGCAATTAATCTTAGCTGGAAATCACTTTTTTTGTTTGTGCATTGGTGTATTTAACCTGTTTGTTTTTAATTAAACATAGGATCAAAATACCTTACAATTCAGTGTAAACTTAATACATCAATAATACTGTGAGACTGTCCAATTTTGAATCATTTCACATTTTTGTGATACTGCTTAGGAGTCTAGAATAACTTTACAATTAAATCATTGCTTCAAAGTTTTTAGGTTATTCACATATGACAGCCATTTTTGATTAATACACGAGTGGACAACACATTTTAAAACTTGAGTGCATGACTTTATGATTAACATCATTTGAGAATGACTATGTGTAGAGAGTGATGCACCTGGGAGCAACATGATAACAGCTGTGGTGCCGCAAACTTTTTATTGTGTGTCTTGGCTTCACCTCCTGTCCTGCACAAATGAATAGAGAGAGACTTGTCTTACTGTATTGTTTTATTGAGTCATTTTGATGAAGATGCAGACATTGACAGAGGATATTACATTATTATTATCTTATTTATCTATTTATTATTTAAATAATCTATTTACAGAAAACCACATTCTGCAACCAAATTTATTGTAGAATTTAGGTACATTTAACACAGAAAGTAATGAGCAATATGACTTAAGTTAAATATTTCTACTCCAAGATTACCAGAGAAACACTGACTGTATTTCCTGCTATTTGGTCCTTAGGAAAATTGACGGTAGCAATGTAGAAGAGGAGGAGAACATTGAACTGACGGAGGATGGGCGCCCGGTGGCATCAGCACCACGTCCTGCCCCACTGCTGGACTGCAGTTGTGGTGGTCTTCCTAAGCGCTACATCATCGCCATCCTCAGTGGACTGGGCTTCTGCATCTCATTCGGCATTCGTTGCAATCTTGGTGTGGCCATTGTGGAGATGGTGAATAACAACACAGTCTACATCAATGGGACGCCAGTGCTTCAGGTAGCTGCAGCTATTGGACAGGAACAAAGGGTTATTGCTAATTCTGCTAATGCAGTTTGGTTGTAAAGAATATAAAGAAGTCATTATGTGTGAAACTATAAACTACACATTTACACACAAATTACATTTTTCTTAGATTCTTCATTTTCCTTTGAAGCTCTTTTCTCCCTTTCCAGAAAGCTCAGTTTAACTGGGACCCAGAGACAGTGGGGCTGATCCATGGCTCCTTCTTCTGGGGCTACATTGTCACTCAAATTCCTGGTGGTTTCATCTCCAACAAGCTTTCTGCCAACAGGTCAAGTGCACTTAGAGACTTCATAACTTTTGTTTAACTGTATTTGTCTTTTACATTGTCACCAACTGCACAGGTAGCTTAATGATGTAGCTTTTGACTCCGGCTACTTGTGAATGACTTTTTTTACTTGTCTCACCTGTTTCTTGACCAAATAATTGATCAGTACTGAAAATAATTGTTGGTTTTGGCTTAAAATACACAGAAAACCAGATACTGTTGATAATGATACAAAAATAGTTTGTAGCCCTAACTATGTATGTCAAAAAAGGATCAGAAGATTTGGGAGGAGCAGCTCCTCAGGCCATGCAGTGAAAGGGTTAAAGCTGTACGATGTGGTAAGCAGTGCTGATAGAGCAGATAGCAGTCCTGTAATAAAAGCTTCACAGGAAAAGAGGACATGCCACTGACAGAGTTAATAATGAAAGATCCTGCCTCTGATTTCTTTCTGAAACACCAGCCACTGGAATATTACAAGTGTCACTTACACACTGTTTTGGAAAAAGAGAAGGAAGGGGGATGAGGTAAAGGAGAAAAGAGAAGGAAGTTAAGCAGCCCCATGGTGATGAAGCAAAAGCTTGTGGATTGAAAGGGATGTCTTTATCTCAGTCCATGAAAGGCAGAGATGTGAGATCTGTCTCATTATAAGGCTTTCTGAGATGCTCTGACCGTCAACTGCATTTGAGGATATTTTGCATGCTAATATTAGACATCTACAGTAGCTTTCAGACACTGGGTAGCATGTGTTGTTATGATTACCTGTTAAAGACAAACCCAGACAATAAATATATATACAGGAGTCAAAGCATAATGGCAGGAGTGCATAATTTCCTAATGTTCCTTACTAATAACTTTATTCTCCATGTTGAATTATATGCCTACCTGAGGGTCAAATTTAACATTACTGCATGTTCAACTGACCTGCTAAAATCAATAGTTTACACAAGAAAGTAATTAAAAATGTATCTCTATTAATTCATAGCCAGTGTGCAAAGTGTGTTGTATTTCTGTACAGTTAGTATTAAATCACGCCATTTGCAAATATTTAAAACTAGCAGGTCAGTGTTTTGAGAAATATGTTTAACAACTTCCACTATTAGTCTGCAATAGAGCTCTGAGAGTTGACATCAAAAATTGAAAGTGTTGCCATGATAACTACAACTAAAGGGAGTATGATGGTCATCACCTAGGCATTATTCATGTTTGTGTTGCCTTTGAGAAATCATTCCTGCAGTGATCCTGTGGTTTTCTCTACTTGAATCAAACACAGTTAAAGCTGTACACATTAGCTAACCAGATGAATAAATACATTTTCTAATCAGTTTCTCATGTAGTACAACTTCTGAACTTGTCTGGTTCATTCATAATGACCAGCATCTCTATCAGCAGTCACAGTCTAAGCTCTTTCAATATTTTTGAAAAGCACTCTGGGACATTGTAAGGGCCAGACATGTTTAACCTATTTTTGGATTGTGGATTGGATGTATTTGGACTGAAAAAGGGAGGGAAAGAACTACATTTAATCTATTCGTAAGTAAAACAATAATACAATTTGTTAGAGCTGTAGGTGTGTTGTTACGAGGTTAACTTGTTAGGTGCTATTCTCAAGCTATTTTCTCCTGTTTCCTGTATTACCTAAGCTAAGCAAAGCAGTGGTAAATAAATGTGTTTCCCAAATCATCAAACTATTCCTTCTATTCCTTCGAGTGACTCGAGTGAACAATGATTTTCCCCCTTTCTTTTTTTACAATAAAAAAAGATGACATTCTACTTTTTCTACAGGGTGTTTGGGGCTGCCATTTTCCTGACGTCAGTTCTGAATATGTTCATCCCGTCAGCAGCGAGGGTCCACTACGGCTGTGTCATGTTTGTTCGCATCCTTCAGGGCTTAGTGGAGGTAAGAAAAGCATGTTTGTGGCGAAATTGTGAAAACAGTGACCGTACACTGTTATAAACATAGTGATCGTATGTTGTTTAATATAACATTAACAGTGGCAAGAAACTGCATAAGTGTATTTCCTAAAATGACATCAATGTTTTCCACTTTTGACCTTTGATATGTCCTGCACCTAGGGTGTCACCTATCCAGCGTGTCATGGGATGTGGTCCAAATGGGCGCCACCCCTTGAACGAAGTCGACTGGCCACCACTTCATTCTGTGGTGAGCAGTTCCTGTTTTTCCACTTCTCAAAATGCTCCACAAAGACTTTAAAACTCTTTGTACAGTTTTTACAGCCTTAGGTCAAAGTGGGAGTGGTCAGTAAATGGACACAAAAGACCATGTTTTGTTTTGCAGCTGTGGTCCACTGCTGCCTCTCACAAAATTAAAATGACCATGCTGCACTTTAAACTGGTACCATGACAACCCATGCATCAAAACCCTCTTGACATTGTCTGTAAATGAACACAGCTCACCTGCGTACTCTGAAGGAGCTTCTACCTCTATTCACCTAAATGCAGCGTCACATTGCTTACTGTTCGAAAGCACTCTCATGCTCCCTGCTCTATTCACAACAACAGAGTTTATGAATCTGTCTGGATAATAGAAAACACATTAAAACACCCTTTCTGTCATGACAGTGACAATGACTCATTTGAGCGTTTATCCAATGAAGCTAATGTGTTTCTTTGATGTGTTTATTTTCATTAAGACACATTTTCACTGTATGGTGTAAGTTTTTGTTTACCTGAGGCACTGTATGTTACATAAGTAAAAGATTTCAGTTTATAATTTCCAAACTGGTGAAACAGGGTAACTCCCTGAATGTTTGAAATATTTTTGTAATAGTACTTTCACACTAAAATTTGACACTCATTGTTCCCAGGATCCTATGCAGGAGCAGTGATCGCCATGCCTTTAGCTGGAATTCTTGTTCAGTATGTTGGCTGGTCGTCTGTGTTTTATATCTATGGTAAGACAAATATTTGAAGGAAAATTAAAAACCCATTACATTCGCATATCAAGCAAGGTAAAAAAAGCATTCTTTCCTACAATATGTTAAGGATTCATAAAGGACAGAGAGAAATTCCTGACATAAAATGACATAAAAGGTGATGTCTGTATTTTACCAATAATTAAATAATATAAAATAATTATTACATTACTTAATTTCTTGTCTTTTTATCAAAGGGAGATCCAGAAAAATTAATTTGGTATCATATTTGGTTTGTTTAACCAAATACCAAACCAAAGTGACTCCCAGTCTGAAGAAGCCTGGCAGGTATTTTCCAACATGACAACAATCTGAAAAACAGCACAAAAACTAAAGAAGGAAAAAGTGAAAACTTTGGCCTGGCTAAATATGTCCCCAGTCTGAATCCAACAAATATCTCTGGAGTATTTTAAAGCTGAAAGTAGCACAATAAAGCCCCTCCAGCAAAGAAAAGAATCAACTGTAAAGAACAGTAGAACATCTCTCCAGAGATCCGCAGTAGACTGGTAGCAGCAATGCTAAGGATAATCAAATCAGACATCAAAAATAAAGACATAGAAAATATTTTAAGAATCACAAGACTTAAATCTAAAATACTATAATAATGAAATTAGTTGTAAACCGTATATGTCCACTGAAACTTGGTGACATTTAAAGTGGTTTTCATTATGTTGCTCTGTGGCAGAGGTATTTTGTATGCTTTGCACCAGAAGTGTTATCTGAATTGCTTTTGAGTTTGATTAAACTCTTGCATGAAATTCATACTTTGCTGGACATGTTTTAATAAAAATCTACTCTGGTTGTGCTGAGATATAATCTTATGATTTATTGATGCAAATTAGCATTTTCCTGGCTGGGTACTGTGACTTATTCCTTGCCCATTTCATTTTAATAATGACAATTCTTGTGGAACAGAGAAGGTCTTGACTTGTTTTAATTAGTCACGTCCTGACTTCAAGCTGTTTTGTAACATTAAAATGTATGTATAGAAAATAAGGCATGCATTTTTTTTTGTTCACTTCATGAAAAGGTGTTTTTGGCATCATATGGTATGTCATGTGGCTCCTGCTGGCATATGGAAGTCCTGCTGAACATCCCACAATCACAGATGAGGAGAGGATGTACATTGAGACCACCATCGGTGAAACAACTAAACAACTGAGTGTAACTGAAGTGTGTAATATGCTGCCAGTTTTTTATCATTTCAGCAAAATCTGGACACACACATACACTGCATATAAATCCCATAATCTCTCAATGTCCTATCTTCAAATCACAGAAATTCAAGACTCCATGGCGTCGTTTCTTTACCTCCATGCCTGTCTATGCCATCATCGTGGCCAACTTCTGTCGTAGCTGGACCTTTTACCTGCTCCTCATCAGCCAGCCAGCATATTTTGAGGAAGTTTTTGGCTTCCCCATTAGCAAGGTCAGTTTGACCACAGCAGTTTAACTGATAGTAACAAATACAGTATATCCACAAAGGAAGATTGTGCAGATCTTTTTCTTTGTTGTTTCCTAATCTGCCAACAGGTGGGCATCTTGTCTGCTGTCCCCCACATGGTGATGACAATTATAGTTCCTATTGGAGGACAACTGGCTGACTTCTTACGCAGTAACAAAATCATGTCTACAACAAATGTGAGGAAACTCATGAACTGTGGAGGTAAGTGATAAAAAACTAGAAACAACACTCATTCATTAACTCAGACTCAGTTTCTGGTTCTACTATATTATAGTGCCACCAAATTATATATTTTCTCTAAAACTTTGCTTACAGTAATTTAACGCTATAACAATAATCAAATAGCATATGTTTGAAGATCCATTTCACAATCGACAGTACAGTAGCTGTTATGTGTCTTAGATTTTGGTTTTGACAATTTTTTACTACTTGGCATTAGCTGAAAGCACACTAACACTAAAAGTCACATTCTCTCAAGTATTTTTTAATGAGCTGAGCATGATTTTAATGAACTATCATGCTGCTTGCTTTAGCTGTACCATACAGCTGAATATTGAGAAAAAAGGAAGCCATAATAGGAGATAGTTAAAAACATCTTTTTGTTCTTTTTGTATGTTTCTTTTGTTAGGTGTGGTCTTTACATTTTCTGTAAATGAACTGATCAAAAAACATTTTGAGATTATTGTAATCATAAGCATAAGCATAAAATGTGAGTGTGACGTGTGCCACAATCTATCAGTAATATGTTTTTATGTTTAATTTATAAAGCATCCCTGTAGGAATTATGCAGATACTTTTTGTAACTGTAGTCCTGATTTTTTAAACAAATACTCAGTATACATTTCAAACTACAGAGATTTATGTGTTTCTTAAATGAACTAATGCCCTACATTATCTGCTTCTGTACATTCAAAGGATTTGGTATGGAAGCCACTCTGCTGCTGGTGGTTGGGTTTTCTCACACTCGAGGGATCGCCATCTCCTTCCTAGTCCTGGCTGTAGGCTTCAGTGGATTTGCCATCTCAGGTATATATATCTGCACCAGAGAAATATGTGTGTATTACCAGAAATTTAAGTCTTTCAGTTTGACTGTGTCCTAGACCTAAATATGTTGGTTTGGTTTGAAGGTTGAGTCATATAAAAACACCTATATGCAGAAAATGTTGCAGCTGTGCCTTTATTCTTTTGTGCCGTTTTCTCTGTCTTTTGCATTTTGAAAGATTAATCTAAGAAGGGAAATGCAGTACTACTTTTCCTTTGGGTGTGATGCAGTACACTGTACTGTATGCATTAGCCTGCCAAGCCTTCACACAGGCTCTTCTCTTGAATATTTTATAGAGTGTTGTCAAGGCAACAAAAAAAAATCTAAATATGCCTATGCATCTAAATCATGTTCACTTTTATAAAATACTGAAAAGCTCAGATATCATTGTTACTGTTTACACATGAATGTGCATTGTGTCATCAGGTTTTAATGTCAATCATCTGGATATTGCTCCTCGCTATGCCAGCATCCTGATGGGCATTTCTAATGGGGTGGGAACGTTATCTGGTATGGTGTGTCCCCTGATTGTTGGAGCATTGACTAAACACAAGGTATAACAGGTTGATTTATAACATGTTTGCATATATAGTATTCTAATAAATATTCACTAGTTGTTTTACTAAATAATACACTCTTGACTATAATTGGAGATTTTTGCTGAGGTCTTTCGATCATCTCTTATTCTGTTCAAATTCTTGTACTTATGATAATCATTCTGTGTGAAGCCATTCCCAGCTAAATCTGTAAAACATCACAGCAACCTCCATGTCTTTCACTGAGATTTAGTATAGAGATAGAGATATAGTAAAGTATAAAATATATCAAGTCTTTTTGTGGAACACATAATTCCTGTACGTAATGTTGCACCTATCAAAAGTTTCTATTAATAATTTATAGAGGTGTGAAATGTATTACACACATTGCAGCAGTAGTATTTCCAGTGGCGGGAGGAAGGCAGTGGATTATAGCATTACCTCCAATTCTATTCATCTTTCCACAGACTCGTGTGGAGTGGCAGCATGTCTTTGTTATTGCGTCCATGGTGCACTACTCAGGGGTCATCTTCTACGCTATCTTTGCATCAGGAGAGCAGCAGGACTGGGCCAACCCTGAGAGCACAAGCGAGGATAAATGTGGTATTATTGATGAGGACGAGCTGGCTGAAGAGTCAGAGCTCAACACCGAGAATATGATGGCTCCCAAAAAGAGTTACGGAACAACAGACAATTCATCCGGTCGAAAACAAGGCTGGAAAAAGAAGAGAGGCGTGACTGCGCAAGACGAAGAGGAACATTATGGGAATGGGGACTATCAGGAACACTACCAGTGACACTGAACTTTCAAAACACTAAAATCCAGTCAAATTCACATCTGTGGAAATGTCAGAAACATCAGTGAAGTGGCAGGAGAAGCTGCATCATGTGTACCTCAAGACCAACTTTTTACATCATCAGTCAATACAAGTACTGTGATGTACTGTAATGTCTGCAGAAAAAAAAAGTAAACAAAACATAATTTTATTAGAAGCCAATTAGATCAAAATAAGAAACAAATATTAGCAAATATATAATCTAATTTATTTTCCACTCATCTACACTGTAAACTAGGATGTTTAATACAAGAGAAAAGTAAACCACAGACCAACATTGATGGACCAACAGCTCACAGCTGTGTTAGAGAACCATCAGAAACACATATCAGCTTTCAAACCAGATTTTACTTTTCCTCCAACCTGCACTGATCATAATCCGTCTGTGCAAGCAAACATTGACTTAACTTGATGTAGCTTACTTTGAACCATGTGAAAAGTTTTAAAAATGTTTTGTGTGAGCTATGCAACATGAAAAGAGACATACGTTTGGAATGTAATGGATTTGGCAACGGACCACAGTGTTAAAGTTATGAGCCTTATTGGTTTTTTGCTTGTATGTATTTGCTGTTGCTGAATGATTACACAGTGTCACGGCCCCCCTCACTCTCCTTGTTTGTAATGAACTGATGGTGAGCTCAGTGCTGACATTATTTGACAAAGCATTTAGTGTAACACTGTTTATTCTTCTGGTGTTTGTCTTTTTGCAACTACTTGATGTTTGATACCTGGAGACCCAGTTTGTTTCTAAAAATAATGTATCTTAATGTTTCATTGTAATTCTAAAAGACTTTAAGAAAATTACACTCATTGTTTATCACTACCACAAAGAAAAGAAAGTCAGTATTGTACAGTAAATTATCTTTGGTTTGAGAGAGTATTGATTTGATTTGCACTTTATTTGAACAGACTGGACATGTAATAAACTACATTTCTATTCATGCTCCATAAAGACCTTTAGTGCATGAAATTATTCAACATTTCATGTTACTTGTCTGCAGCGATGCTATTCGCTTTGTGAGGTTTTACTGGCTAAATGCTAATATTAGCACTGCAACATGCTCACAGTTACAGTGCTAACTTGCCGATGCTTAGCAGGTATCATGTTAACAAAGTTCAATGTCTTAGTTTAGCAAAGTAGTGCACGCAATGCACGCAGAGAGTCAGCAAAGTCTGAGTCTACATCAGTGCTGGAGCCAGACTGGAGGACTAGCTAAGAAGATAACATTTTTGTGTCTTCTCACTTTATATTATCGTTTAGTTTGTCTTCATTAGCTGTCTCCTCTGTTGCTTATTTTTACTCTTAAATTATTAACAAAAAGCTGCGATAAAGGCACAGTGTACTGTCCATATTCATTAGCTTAACGAGAAACTAGTGACAGTATAAGCAGTGCTCAACTCTGCCTGTTTATATTAGTGAACTAAAATTAGACATTTTTAAATATCCCAAGACTGAACTAAACACAAGACATTTTTAAATATCCCAAGTCTGCTCTGTTTCTCATCACAGCATGGTAAACAAACTTTGTCTTATCTGTCTTTGTTCGCCTGCTTCATTTTCACTATGGAACGTTAATTACTGGACAGAAAAGTCCTCTTAAGTGTCAGACTGGCTTCTATGAACTACAGCCACTTGAAAAGATGAGCTTTTATTGTGAAATATAAATATAAATAGGTTTACCACTTATAACACTTTACCACAATAATTATTTGTGTGTATGTGATGATATGAAAAGTCTGATGATTGTTTCCTCTAACGTGTTTAAAGGTTTAAAACGTAATGGATTATGCTTCTAAAGACCTTGCAATGGCTTATGTTTTTTGAAATAGTGGGCAATTATGTGACTTTCCAGGATGTGTACTTCAATTACAGCACGTGTAAATAATAACAAAAAACCAAAAACACCAACGTAAACAGAAAGACAAAAGTCCAAATCAGCACCTAATAGTGGTTTTTGTCCTCCAAATGAAAATAAATTTTAGTTTATATTTGATTGAATTGAATTTCATTCTGTACATGTAACTTAGAAATATGTTCAATTGAGTTTTGTTCACTAGAAATCACTGCCAACTCATTCCTCACATGCTCTTGATCGCAGACCAGATAGTCCACAAACAGCAGACAGCCAATGGCAAAGGTTCTGTTTATTTCAGAGAGACTGTCTGTTGACTCAGAAGGGCCTCTTCTAATGGAGCAACAACCCATCAATGATTAAACTATTGTTTTTGGGTAAATTAAGGATTATATAGACAAGAAGAATTTGATTTCCTGGGTGCATGTTCATCTTAGAGTACATAAAGACAACAGGGCAGGTACGCGGTGGTATGAAAGTGCCAATATAAACAAATATGGCATAGACTGCAGTGACATGATAATGTGCCTTTGATCAGTTCAAGGACGGGTGACAGTGATTGCCACACAGTCTGCTTTCAGAGGTTTTTTATGATTCACTCAATTTCTTGTTGTACTTGTTTAAATATTATAAAAGCACAGTAAATAGAAGACATACTTTTACAAAGGAACACAGACACACACCACAAACCTCTGTTTTCATTCAAAGATAAAAGAGTATAAACTGTTGAACTGATAGCGCTTCTGCTCAGCTTGCCCTGACTCACACCCGATGTTTACGTCATGCTAATGAGTGCATGTGTGTTCCATGTGTGATGGTTCTGCGTGTGGGTGGGAATTCATGAGGCTGCCTCTTGTCTCGTTAAGATAAAAAAGGGATTTTTGGGGAGGGTAGTGGGGTTGGGGTGGTGGCACGGATGTGCTCAGGGGTGGAGAGACATGAACAGGAATGGACAGTTTAATTAATAACCACCATCCTTTTCTCCCTGACCTCAACTGGTCACACACACTCTCACTGGAGTCCAACCACAAACAGCTTAATGTTCATTAGGAAATATTGATGGAGTTGTAGCTCGCTGTGTGGATACCAGAAACAAGGATTAAGCACACAGAGTCACCAGGGAGGAACATCATCTGACCGGGAAGAGGTAAGAGCCAACACAAAGTGAACACATTACATGTTCACTAGTGAACAGATGACTTCTTATGAGCCTGTGTGTTTAACAGGTACAGAGGTATATTTGGCTGCTGTGTGGGCTGTTGGATTGGACTGGGGGATTCTGAAACCTTGTGGGTTGTTTTTTTTTCTCAGGGGAAATTACAAAGTTAATTAAAAAATGTGATGGCCGAGGCCATGACAGTAATGTTTCACGTGTGACTGCGTTGTGGCCTTGACACCAGAAAGGCCATGGACAAGTTTGAAAACGTGTCATTATTGAGATTTCTTCAATGTTATCTAGCAGTTTATTGGTTTTACCAAATTATACAGTATATACTGTACTTTGTATTGATTATGTTTAGTAGATGTTTAATAAAATTACATTAGACAACTCTGATTGTGATACAGCCTGTCAAGTCAGCTCTATTGACATACTTGAATATGACAAAAACATATAGGACAGAACATATAGTATAATAACTGCTCTGACAGATGATAGAAGGACTTTTCTTTGACTTGCTTTTAGAGAAGCCTTGTTGTGGCCTGACCTTCTTCACCCACCTCCCTGCAGGCAGCTACTGAACATCACATTGTTGTGTGGGAGGGAGGACCTCTCAGATGTATTGATGAAATCTTAGAGGTCGACTGTTCAGGACGTCTTCACAAGTCACACTATTTTTATTATTGTTACAGAGGTGAACAGAGTACTCTGTGACCCAGTCCATCCAGTGTTTTCTGAATTGGTGCCCAACAACCCTCCTGAATGAATGAGTGGGTGGGCACCGACATCAATGTGGTGGGACCACTGCAAATCCCACCCAGCGAGGAATTCTCCATATCAGAGAGCTCCCACTTGTTTGGTAAGTCTGCATGGCAGGAGCCAGCTCACTGAAATATGAAACAAGTCTACCGACGGGTATATAGCCATGCTTTAGCGAAATGCAAATATCAGCATGCCAACACACTCACAGTGACACAAAAATGTTGATGTCAATGTCACTGTAGCCCAAAACGCAGCAAAGGATGATAGGAGTGATTAGATTTGCAGGAATCTGGTCATAGATTTTGAACAAATCTAAATTCTGATCTAATGAAAAATTAACATTAACCACATTATTACACTTCACACGTATAGCCACAAGAGTCTGGGCCAAATTTCATGGCAAAAACATGTGATGGACCAGCTGAACAAAAGAAAGACTTTGTCATAGCTTGAACCACATTTCTAACTTTGCAAAAATACCAAACACACTAATCTCGTTCCAAAATGTTTTCTCCTGCAAGGACATGACAAATGTTATACCATCTCCAGAGGTGAACATGTAAGCACACCTGTTTAAAGTGTGTGTAGATGAGCTGCGGTAGCATGTCACACATGATTTATGCATTGATCATATACACAAGGACAATATGTCCAATCAATCACTAATACCATGTACGAATTCCCATGTGCGCGCTCCATCAAGATTTTATTAAAAGCTAAACACTACAGTCAAAAGGAAAACAGTGAAACTTTATTTTAAGATTCCAGTTTAAGATTATAAACTGATGTGAGCCTGATCTTTTATGAATGTATTGTCACAACAACTCATCAATTACAACAGGCTGATGTGTGTGTATTGAACATGAAGAAAATAAAATGAATAAAATGTAGTCAGCAAGCGGGGAAGTGAAATGTCCAGATTCTGTCACCCTGTGTGGATCACATGGTGTACATTATATAATGTATGGACAATAAATTGTAACAGCAATCGCTTTTATATAAGTGATGGAGTTACATTATTTTTATTTTCACACACATTCCTCCAGGGTCATCTCACAAACCCAAGCACAGCATACAGTAGCAGTCAGCCAGTACCACTGTCCAAATCTAAAAAATGACTCCGCACATTAGCCAGCTACTTGTAATGATGTAAAGAAATGTGACTGTGTGGTTAATGAGTAGCTGCAGGAACCTTTGCTCCCCCCTGGAATTACTCAAGCAAATGCCAAGTAGCTCAGTGCTTCATCTGCTGCTCTGTCGTCTATAGAGGAACGCTTCCCAATAATAAATGGATTTTTAGTTAGAAACGAGGGGCGGACTGACCTGCAACAGAACTGAACTGGACTGTCTGGATTAAAGAGTAAAGTCTCTAAATAGTCTGTGCATTTGGCCACACAGACATGGCCATGGTCCAGACCAAGTCTTCAAGAGGTCAGTGATGCAATGCTTATAGATATAGCTAGCATATAGAGGTTTATAGAGATTTAAAACCCTGATAATATTTCAGTATAGTTTAGGGATGATCCTTACAGACCACATATTGTTTTAAAATGAAATGTCATGTCATGAATATACCAGACCTGCTCTGGAATTCAGTAATGATCACGAACACCGAGATCCTGTTCACATTCTTGTATCAGTTTCAAAAGTGCCAACTTGTTCAGAGTTGAATTACATGCCACTCTAAAGACAGTGCGTTCTGTCCCAGCACGTTAATCATTTATGGGTTTATAGTATGTGTTGTATGCGTTACAGACTACTGCTTCTGCAGAGAAGAAGGTTTTTCTTATTAAAACTGAAGGTTTAGGAATATAAGGTTCTGTAGGTTGTACAGGTTGTTAAATGCTCAGACAAACAAAGAAAAGAAAGAAACAAGCCAGTCCAAATTATTAAAGCTGTTCTAATCAATATTTGTATTTTAACAGTGGGACAAATGGCTACGAGTAATGTGAAAGGGCATCACTGATAGTGATGATCCAACAGATATTTATCATCAGTCTGTGCAGTTCTTCTGAGCATCTTTCAGCTACCTGCTTTGGTTTTACAGCTCGCAATGTTGGTTCAGTCTCTCCATTTACAGCAAGTGTTTGCAGCTAAAAAGAACAGAGACAGTTAGTGACTAGCTGAAGAACATAGCAGAAGCAGGTAGTTTCCTCAGGAGCTGGTGGAGATTGGAACTTCTTAAGTTTGTCATATGAACAGAAACACATTTCCAAATGATTTATAATGTCAATCTGTGTCTACTGTTTGTGTAAAAAGGCACAGCTGTCCCTGATTTATTTACAATAAATAACAAATTGTAAATCAGTTATTGCAGACTTTTAATTTTATATCTAAAAGTTAATGTGAAATAACTCTACTTTCTTTCTGATAGTTTAGTCCAAACTTTACTTCATTCTTGACCATGAAAATTGTAGGTTCATCTTTGTTCAGGGTCCATATACTAGTTTCTCTTCAAAGCTTTCAGCTGCACCTTGGGTTGTCTTTGGTCAGACATGCGGTTTAACGATTGTTCTGCTCTTCTTCTCTTATAGATATTCTGGCAGACCAAGGCAGTCCTCTGCTGCAAGAACATGACATCTTACCCTTCAACAGCTATCCCAGCATGCAGTACCCACCCATGGAGCCAATCATGTCTTCAACACCGTACTACTCCAGTCAGAACTACTATCCTCAGTACAATGGGGATGAATGGTATTCACACACAGGAATATATGAACTGAGGAAAGGACCCCTGGAGGTCAGTTATGATGCTGAGATAGAGGAGGCATCTGCTGTGGCGCCAGTTGTGTGCAAGAGGACCCGGCATATGTCACAAGTTGGAAGGGTCAAAGGGGAGGAATTATGTGTTGTGTGTGGAGACAAGGCCTCTGGATACCACTATAACGCTCTCACCTGTGAGGGATGCAAAGGTGGGGTTTTAAGTCAGACACTTACACACACACTTTATGTGTAATTTTTAGTCCTTCTCAGATTAGTTTGTGTTTTTAACAATGTTATAATAGTTCACTTGACATTAAAGAAATTTTATTATTCAGATATATTAAACATGTAGGCTTTCAACCAGCTATTATTCTCATTATTAAATGTTTTGTATGATTATTTTGGCCATAACTTACAAGAAGGCAGTAAAAACATGTATTATTGCCTCATTGTTGTACACTGCAACTGTCAAGAAATTCCTTCAAGGAGTCAACTGAACAACCCAAAAACAGAAATCCTGCAGCCATGGCTGTTGCCAACATGGAGGCCTAAAATTCACATCCTGGTATACTGCACATAATCCACTACTGGAATAACTGATTCATCATTTCAGATCTGATCCATTGGCATAACCTATGTAGCAAAAATTATTTGGTTGTTTTCTTTGGTTGCTGACTTGTGGGGGTCACTCACTGATTGTTCATATTTGCAGCCAAAAAAGCAGCTGCTCAAGAGTAATGTGTGCAAATGTGTGAATTGTATTGTGGATTGACAAGGAAGTTCAAGACAAGTCACTGTTATGGCATTTGTGCATTATATTTGGCAGCAAATGCAAGAACTGACTCAGGTTTTTATTAGTAACAGTAAGTAACCAGTAAGTACTGGTGTATAATTACAGTACTGCAAAAAGTCTTAGGCTGCCATTAGATCTGTTATTTTGGCAATTCTAGTATGACCATATACACTACCAGTCAAAAGTTTGAACACACATAGAAATGAGCATGTTTCTGAAAGAAAAGAAGATTTCATAACATCAAATTGATCAGAATGAATGTGTAGACATTGTTCATATTGTAAATGACTATTGTAGCTCAAAACAACTGTTTTTAAAAATGAATATTAATATGAACATACAAAGACCTAAATTCTGCAAACATTAGTACTGTCTTCCAATATGTTATATTTGCTAATGCAAATGTATTAATTTAAAAGGATAACTGATCATTAGAAAACCGTGTGCAATGATGGTAACACAACTGAAGACAAGGAAGAAGTCCAGCAAGGACCTGACTTCTGGCAGCTTCATCTGGAAGCTGACCCTTCCATAGCCTGAAGATGCTTGATCAGTGATGCTCTTTGTAGAAGGAGAGCAGCTTAGGAACCACGTTTTGTGTTTCTAATTGTTCTAATGTGAAAACGGAGAAACAAATATATATGGCCATTATAGCATTTCTAAAAATACTAATCTAATTGAGTCCTCAGACTTTTGCACAGTACCGTACATGTCAGGTTCATATCAGGTTCCAGGCTTACTGAAAGACAACAAAAGATAAATGAGGAAACATTACAGTAAGACCAACATTTTACAACTCTTCTCCATGTAAAACTTAACCACTTGGTGACAGTTGTGGCTTTTAACATCTCCTCCCTTGTGTTTTTATAACCCTGTGAATTTGCTGTGATTCCTGTTTAACCAAAGGGTGAATGGATATGAGTGTAATTCCACACTGTGAGGTTGGACAATGCCAGGAGTGCAGCCGCAGGTCTGTCCTGCCATTCGACTGAGAACGGGCTCAGGTCTACCTGGAACTGCTGCCAGATTGGGTTCCTTCTCAGCTTTCTGCTGTACAATGCAGGAGCAACCTGAGCTCAGTTACGCTAATGCATGTCATTGTGCTTAATGTTGTATGTCAGAATGTCTTATAACTGTTCCAAAGTTAAAAAAGTGTGTGTGTGTCCACACGTTTGCTCTGTTGCTCTCCCTTTCTGGCTCGTTGCCAGCTGGGTTCTTGGGATTCTCCATGTGCCATTATTAGAGCAGTGCGTAACCCATGAAGCGGTAATTTTATTTTTAATGACACCTTGTCAATCATCCTTTCTGGTTATAAAAGTTCAAATTGGTACAGCAACCTGTGGATGCAGAATTCCCCATTTCAGAGTGCTGTTGTTATATAATCCATGTAGTGGTTGGATTATTGTAAATTGGGGGAAATGTGGTGGCGCAGAACAATACTGAATTAAATAAAAAGACAGTATAGATTCTTCCAATTGTACTGTACTGTAATTAAGCTCACTCTATGTGTAAACTGCGTGCGTTTTACTGTGTACAGGTTTCTTCAGACGGAGTATAACAAAGAACGCTGTGTACAAATGTAAGAGTGGCGGAAACTGTGAGATGGACATGTATATGCGCAGGAAATGTCAGGAGTGCAGGCTCAGAAAGTGCAAAGAAATGGGCATGCTGGCTGAATGTGAGTATCACCTCTCGTTATCATGAAGAATGAAAACAGGAATGTTGCTTCTTTCTCTCAGTGCATGAATTCAAACTGATTTGCAGTGTTCACATGCACCAACCCAGTCTTCTAAAAATGACGTTCCTATACAACTAATCTGTAATCACAAATAAGTTTTTCTGTTAACATAATAATCATATGTTCGCAATTAACGTTGATGACACAAAAACGTAAAAAGTTCAGTTACATAGGAAGGTCATTTTTAGGAGACGGAGTTGCATGCACACACTGTACTGTCCTTTCAGTAGAATCAAGAGAAGCTGTCAAAGGCTGCCTTGATAAACCCTCATTTTCCATTCTGACATGGGCTGTTTAATATTACTGGGGATTGAATGTCACATAGCCGACAAAAGAAATGTCCAGTGTTTGTTGTTGTTACAGGAATACAAGCAATTAAGCTTTGTTGAGGAAAGATTAACCCCTATTTAAAGCAATTTGATACATCTTAAACGTTATTTTGAGGAATGTCTCATCAGTTTACATCAGTATAGGAAGCATGCCACAATGTGAGGACAGAACTACAAAACTATAACTATATGACCTGTCCACAAGGACAATGTTATTATTAGTACTTTTCTGTAGTCTTTGGTGGGTTTTTAGTAGCTGGTTCTATAAAGAGCTGTCAGTTGAAAGGAGGTGGAGGACAGACAGGACTCCTGTTGCTCATAAATAGTGCACAGAAGGAGTGATGAATATTGCAGGGCAGCAGGCTTTCATGACCATCGACAAGAGCTCAACAAATTAGACCTTTTTGGTCACAGTGTGAAAAGACAGATGATAATTTACTGGAGAGGCTGTTGTACTATTTCTTTCATTACTTTCCACTCCTCACTGTTTTCTCTGGTTTGTTATAAAGAGATATATATTTTGTTTCTTATTTGACTGAACTTACAAACTAGACATAAAAATGAATGTGAAGGAATGACAATATATATTTGTGCATTAGAAAACATTAGGATAATAGAAAACACATAATTAGATTGGAAAATGATTAAAACCAAAAGTTTATAAATGAAAGAAAAAGCTTTGTGATGATTAAACATCACTGACTGAAAAAGAGGACAAGTTACTGTATAACATGTTACAGTATGTTTTAATATCACTTGGAAATAGTATAGGCAAAGATCACAAAATGACACTTAAGATCAATAAATTCAGATTGTTTACAATATTTAAGACAAGCTAGATTTGGTCTCATGATAAATGGAAGTGAGCATTTATGACTGAATTGTGTGGCTGTTGAATAAAGAGCTCTGAGGTACTAAATACACAAAGTAAAGCCTTCATCACTGCTGACAGGCCTGCTGACAGAAATCCAGTGTAAATCTAAAAGGCTACGAAAGAACACCAAGGCGTCTCCGGGACAGTGGACTGGAGACGAGACAGAAGGGGCAGACAACACAGACAGCAAACACGTCACCTCAACCACCAAACTGCTGAAGGTAGTCACAACCTTGTCTTAGAAATGTGCAGTTTTCCACATTGATTTGATAAATTTCTTCAAATTCACAAATTTAAAAAATATTAATTAATTCAAAAATGAATAAAAAATAATATAGAAATGTGTTGGTTTTGATTTCTCTATTTAAATGCAGGAAAAAGTTGAAATCACTAAAGAGCAGCAGGCACTCGTGAAAGTCATTTTAGCTGCTTATGACAGACATCAAATTCCTCAAGATGTGGCCAAAAAACTGGTACAACACCCTTAATTTGGCTTCAAACTTGTTGCAGTGCATATGGATTACTTGTCCTGTGTCTTTACTGTTACTTACTGTTCTTGTTTAACTCACAGCTACAAGAACAATACAGCGCAGAAGAAAACTTCCTCCTGTTGACAGAGATGGCAACAAGTCAAGTCCAAGTTCTGGTGGAGTTTACAAAAAATATTCCAGGTATTATTCCCCAGTTTGCGGATTTTATAGATCATGTGTATTTTTATCAACAAGCTGTATGTTTATTGTTTTTTGCTGCTGTTACAAACAGTCTATATCAAAATGAACTTATTTTACAATCTCATTTTTATCTATGTTGCGTAAATAAAAACATAAATTGCCTCATTATTCCATGCCTCTTGTAACGAGTAGAGTTATGCCTCTCACAGGATTCCTGTCCCTGGATCACGAAGACCAGATCGCTCTGCTGAAGGGTTCAGCTGTGGAAGCCATGTTTCTGCGGTCCGCTCAGGTTTTCAGCACAAAGATGCCCAACGGACACACAGAGGTTCTAGAGGAGAGGATACGCAAGAGTGGTAAGTGAGCTGAACTAGTACTCTTTCATCAACTTTCATCACCCAACATGTAGTAATACTGCACATAAATCAGCTTCTGATTCATGACCTTCAGGAATCTTAGTCCTGTGCTCCACCAGCTGCAGCAGGCTGCAACTGCATCCTTGTGACATTCGTATTTCCACTTGCAATCAAGTCTAGTCAGATGCTCCTTTAATAATTGATCTGCCTGATCTGGGAGATGCAGCAGGGAGATGTGTGCTGACCTGTTGATCTCTGGCTTGGTGTAGGTTACGCATGCACACACACCCTCACAGGGTATAGTTTCACCCAGATTAGCTTTGTGTGCTGGCATGCTCACAGGTGCATGAGAGCAGTCGAAGCGGCCCCACACATAATTTGGAAGGTTTTTCCTAAATATAAACTATTTTACAGCCGCACATTTGCACATATTTCAAATGTATGTATGTGGGATGTCATTATGTCAACCGGGTTGGACAGTTAGACTGACGGCAGCAGTGATGGTGGGAGTGTGTGTGCGTCACTGGGTCCCTCAGCACCGCTCTGGTGGGAATGGTGGGGATAAGAGATATTCACACTAAAGGCCAGTCTGGGAGAATAAGAGAGCAAAGCTGTCTGAAAAGACCATTGTTCCTTATCTAAACATCATGAGTGCTATTGTCCACTTCTCTCCCTCTGAGCCCCATTGGCATTTCTGAATGCTTGATGATGTGTCAAACTCTGCTAGTTTGAAGAGCGTCAAAAGTAAGAACTGTTGCCAGTGTGCAAAAGCAAACTGAACACAAACATCTAGAGAGCAGTTTGCGATTTTCATCCTTATTTATTATTAAATCATTACTGAAAGAAAAAAAGCTGAGAAGTTATTTCTTATGTGCTAAAATAACCTACCTCAGCATTTTATATGCACCAAGTACAGTATACAAATAATAATATATAATGATATAAAAGGCTGAGTTAAGACATCAGTCAAAATATTTCTCATGTAAGTTAAGTTCTGTATGTTGCACATTATAACACTGAACCATAGACTTTCTATTCAGTCTATGGATCCAACCCCTCATACTACAGGAATAACTAGAATATAATTACTTTTGAGGTTAAAATTACTTGTATCTTTCTCAAATCCATTCTCTAGTAAATCACATAACTTTGGATAACATTCAGGTTTATAAATATATTGTGCAGTGCTCAGTGTAGGAAAAAGAAATTAAGAATATGTACTGCATTTTTTTTTTCTGCCCTGTTTTTATCTTACTTCATCATCTGTTTCTCTTCTCTCCTTCCTTAATTCGCCTCAGCACACAGAGGAAGTTAGTTGTGGTTAGTGTTTGAGCGTTTGAATAATTAGGGTGTCCAGCTCTTATTCATAGCATTACTTATTTTGTTCTTATTTTGAGCTGTGAGATTTTTTATAATTAAAAACAGTGCTGTATATGAGCACTGTAATCTTTAACATCATCAGTCAGAATCTCACAGCTGATAACAGCAAATGTTGGTCATAAATTTTATCAGTGTTACCTCTGATGTTTTTCTGTTGTGTGTGAAGGAGCCACATATCTGTGATACAACTGGGGCATTGTTGTTGCGGTACTGTAAATGAGCTGAAACTACTGTAAGTAATTATGTAAATAATTAACAGTAATTAAAAAAAGGATTAAAAACATGTCGTTGCATTGTTTTGCAGGGATTTCAGAGGAATTCATGACACCCATGTTCAACTTTTACAAAAGCATAGGTGAACTCCACATGGTGCAGGAGGAGCAGGCTCTCCTCACAGCCATAACCATCTTGACATCAGGTATCAACAAGTCACTTTTAGATTTAGACAGTTTATGTCACTATGTAAGGTGCTTGTCCAAAATCTGTATCTATAATCTTTCGTGCCCTGAAAGATGTATTTTTGCGGTTGACTCTTAGATCGGCCTTATGTGAAAGATCACCAGGCTGTTGAGAGGCTCCAGGAGCCCATGCTGGATGTGCTGAGGAAGCTGTGTGCCTTACACCATCCGCAGGAGCCACAGTACTTCGCTCGTCTCCTGGGTCGACTGACGGAGCTGAGAACACTCAACCATTACCACGCAGAAATGCTCACGTCCTGGAGAGTGAACGACCACAAATTTACCCCGCTGCTCTGTGAGATCTGGGACGTGCAATGATGACAATAACTTAACACGAACACTTGCACTTGCGAGACAAAGTCATTGTTCAACTACAGTAAACATTGGCACTGGAATTAAATGTGCACAATCTGTTTGCCTCTGTGTTGCCTGACCTTGATGGCATTAGTCATGTGTTGACTCTGATGTGTTCATCCTGCTCATGGATTTCTTTTACAGCTCACATCGTCATCACCTCTTTTTACTTTGTGACTTAATGTTAAAACTTTAAGAAGTAAGGTTCAAGGGATTGGGCTTTTTTTCTACTATGTATATATTTTAAAACATCTGCAAAGCCCAATGAGATTATTTAGGCACCAAAGTACAAACACTGGAACGTATTCAAAGCAAAGGTGGTGCTCTTATGAAATATAAGGTTTAATAGTTGTCTTTATTTTTTTTATTTGTAAAATTTACAAATTTTACAAATTTGTTATGTGCTGTAAATAGTTGTATGTTAAATAAGAGAATTAATGGACAAATAGTTTACATTGGAACATTTTTAAATTAATTTTTATAGATATCAGTCAGGGACTACACATACATACTGTATATACCATCTAGTACATCAATGTTAATATTCGGTCCTCTTGAATCTTGCTAAAACTTTATCTCAGTAAATACATGGTTAAATTACCAAAAAACACTGACAAAAAAAGTTGATGTCTAAAGGTTTCCATGATGAAATGTGTCCTCCCAGTGCACAACACACAACAACATCAATGACCTTTTATGCCACATTTATGCCAACATTTAACTCTTAATCAGTAGGGTGACAGAACAAATTTAAAATTTCACATTTCAATTATTATTAATTCTTTCTTTCTTTCTTTCTTTCTTGTTAGTGGTTATTACAGTAGAAACAGTATGTAGCAGAATCTTAATTCAACATTACTACCTACAGCAGTAGTAGCAATAATTCTTCACACACATCCCTCACTGTAGTACAGTAAACATACATTATTTTGTGTGTTTTGGCTTTGAATGAATAAAATTTTTTTATAAATTGAATAAAATGAACTGAGATTAGCACATAAAACATGAATACAGATATATTCACAATATAAAAGCTCTGTACTTCAAATGACTTTCACCATGGTCTAATTTTTTACATTTTACAGAAAATAAACTTTACATCATTTACATCACATACTGTAAAAGTTATTGTATTTGTGAACCAAAACCAGATTTCATTAATGAACGACATAAAGTCTAAATAAACGCAATTAATAAATTTTTGTGTTTTACAGAAAATTGCACTTTAAGAACAAAATTGATCTTGAACACTAGTTAGTGGTTGTATAATTGTATAACAGCACCATCTTCTGGATTAATGTGGCAACATACGTCCACAGGAATAACTTTGTTTTGAATAACTCAAAATGCAAACTACGCAGTTTATGTACTCATACTATACTGATGCTTTACCCACATTGAAATAACCTTCACAGATTCTCTGCAAAACCAGCCAAACATCTTTTGTTGTTTTCTTGATAAAGACACCGTGCAGGGTTGAGCCATTTAGAAGTGAGTTCTGTCCGGCTTGGTTGGAGGTATGAGTGCTTCTGCTTCAGGATAAACCAGGAAGCCAGAAAAGGTGGTGTACCTCCCCTGGTTGCTGTAGACAGCAAAACGCTCATCTTGTTGACTGTACAGCCAGACACTGTCGCCCCGATGGAGAGACAACAGCAAACTTTGACTCTGCATCTCCCGCCTCTTTGACATGTCCTCATCATACACCATGGCCTGCACCACCCCCTTCCCAGTCATCAGCTTCACAGACACAGCCTTACGAGGATGTTTCCCCACAGTAAAGGCAAAGAAGTAAGCCCCTGGGAAGTGGCAGGTGAACTTGCCAGAGGTTTTGTTGAAATGACCACCAATATTGACATATTCTACATCAAAGCTCATAGGTGACTTGCTCTGCTGCCTGCTGCTCTGACCCATGAGTGTGGATGTCCGCGCCACAGAGAAGGCAGACCGTGGCTGCTCTGATGTCAGACCTGTGGCCCATGAATCAGCTCTAGGGGGGCAGTTTGGGTAGGACATCCCTGGTTGAGACAGGTAGTTGCTGATGTAGCTGGTTGAGGAGACGTCAGGATAGATGAGGTTACCAGAGAAGGTGATGTAGGCGCCTGCATTACTGTACAAAGCATACTGAGGACTCTGCTGTAAAAACAGCCACACTGTGTCCATTTCCTTCAGACTGATCATTACACTTTGACTTTGAACTTTCCTTCCTTTCTTGCGGTAGTCATCATACGCTATAGCCTGCACATCCTCCCCATTCTTTACCAATATGACAGAAAGCATTTTCTTTGGAAACTTCCCCACAGAGAAGGAGAAATAGTAGGCGCCTGGGATGCGGCAGCGGAAGTGGCCAGTGTCCGGATTGAAATCCCCGCCGATGTTGACCATGAGCCTGTTGAAGGTCACTGCCCTGTGCTTGTCTCCCACAAGACTGTTGCTTTGTGTGGCAGAGAAAGCAGAGCGGAGCCCTGTGGTAACTGTAGGTGCATGAAGGGGTGAAACTGTTGTAGAGCAGGTGATCATGATGAATGAAAATACCAGGTAGCAGCGTGTGCTCCAGTGAGCTAAAAAAAAAAGGGAAATTAAAGTAATTACATTTACAGAGGGCAGATATATTCCAGCAAGTTTAAATATTTATATTATATATATATATATATATATATATCTAATAGCTCCCTTCAGGCTATGTCTTGTGCATCAGACTAAGCTTCGCTCATAGTGTCTCTATATAAAATACTCTAAGTTGATAAGGAAGTCTGGCTAAGCCCTGTCGAGATAGAGCTTCACACTCAAATCAAGCACTGGATGTGAGCGGCAGCCCCTGTAATGTGGATCATATTGTCTGTTCACTCTGTTCACTGAGAGAAGGGACTAGATTAGGTGCTGGTTCATCTGTTCCTGTGTGTGTTGAACAATGGAAAATTTCAGAGGTGCGTGGAGCAGGGCAGAATGCTAAAAGACACCACTGCAAAGTTTAAATGAGTCACTGTAGTGTTGATGAGCTTCTGCAAATAGTTTGGCGTTATTATCGCTACAATATCAAAACTCAGTTTTGATTTACTTTGATAAGCACTGTTGTCACTGAACAGCATTTTCGGTATGCATGTACAGAAGTGGATCACTTCAACAAGATCAGATTGGTCAGAAGAGTTTTTATTGACAAGTTGTAATTATAGGTTTATTGATAGACTGTTTAGCACAAAACAGTGGTGACAAACCCTGTTTTTTTCATTTATTGGAAAGAATCCTCATCTGTGTTACAATAATACAACATTAAGTACAAATAGAATCAAAAGTCAACAGTAGTGTCCCATGATAAAATGTATCATAATCCTGCCAAAATAAATCACACAATTCTTATTAATTTTCTATTTCTACACAGAATTTGATTAACAAAAAAATATAACTCACGTGTCGGGCTAAGTTGTGGCAGAAATGGCATGCTGTACTTCTTATTCTTAGTTGGAAATTTTAAAATATGTTCTTCTTAGTGTGCTGCACTGTCCTCGTAACAGGTCTGATACCCAAAGGCAAAGTTTTTGTCTACACAGATATGTCAGGAGGAGGAGCTCCACACTTCCTCCAATCTACAATTTCAATTCAACTGCACCATACATTCTTATCAGCCAATGAAAGTGTTAAGTCTAATTCATTCTTTGTTTTGTCTGAAACAGATTAGCACTGAAAGGCAAAGTATGGGAACATATGCTTAGAAACATGCAGATGGAAAATGAATGAAACTGGAAATTAAAACACCGTCATGTTAATGTCAGGGGCAGTAAACCTTCAGATCTGTTGCAGATCTGACAGCAGTTGCAGGAAAACAGCATATGTTAAAAAGTAGTAAAATTGGCATTATTTCAAAAACATGTTCCACGTCAGTTTAAAAAACACTTTTCACATAAATAAATTTAGAAAAATAAATGTAGCCTACAGTTTCTGTGTTAATACCACAGACCTCAGATATGGCATAGATGATATTTATTTAGAAATGGGCAAATTAAAGATATAATTTTAATCTATATTTGTCTGTCTTTGTGACAAATTGTTTGTTTCCAAGACCAAAAAAGATAAATTGTATTGACATGTGCCCAGGTACAAGATGTTGTAGCTAATAGCAAATCTTTATAGGAAATCTTAAAAGAGTTAAATAAATAATAAACAAACAAAATAAATAAGTTATAATATTATACAATATCATAAAACTACAGAGTTACTGTGTAAGTGTGATTGCTAAAAAGCAAAATGAAGATGTATATTTCAGAGAGTAGATTCTTGCACAATGGTAGCATGAGTATACTAATGTCGTTTTACATGATATTCGTGTTAAACACTGACTGTACATCAGATTATTGCTGCTTTGCTCTGTCTCTCCATCCCTGATCCATCCTTGCTCCATCCACTGTCATGACGCAAAGACCCGGAAGACGTGTGTTTGTTGTCAGTGCCAAACGACTGGCAGCTAAAAGTCCGCATTTAAGACAAGATGGCAGGTCTACCCCGCAGGATCATTAAGGTAATTATTTCACAGCTAAAACAGCAGTACGTACGACTTTTCTGTCATGGCTCCGCACACTCAGTCCAAACTCTCAAATCTCTGCGGATGCTCCCGGCGGACAGTTTCGTGTGCTACTGTTAGCAACCAGCTGGCTAACGTTAGTTTGCTAAAGTAACTTCCGCTTCGTTCCTTCCCACAGATGCACCGAGATAACGTTACACCAGGACACGGTTGGTTGAAAACAGACCACTGCTTTGTGAATATGGTGTTTAGGTGGGCTCCGTGCTCTGATTTTCTAAAAAAAAGTATAATTGTGTTCTGAAGTGGCTACTAATCAGATTGTGATGCTAACCTGGCTAAATATGCTAACCCCGGCTAGTTTGTTTATTAGCTTTGAATGCTAAAAACAGAAAAGACTTGGCTAAGATAACGCTGTCTTCTACTTTTAGTTTAGCCCAGGGCACGTGAACGCAAGGAGGAATATTTTTATATTTTTGTCGCCTTGTGTTCTTTTTATTGAGCTTAAGATATTAACCAGACAGAAGTTAGCTTAAAAAAAGTAGTATTAGCTGATTACTTTGTGGGGCAGCGTTAGCAAGTGATGATAAACGTGAGCGCTGCAAGAATTGCTGCTTCATTATGTGCACCATCCAAATGCAAACCCACATGTAACGCAGTACGTTGCACAAGTACAGTGAAAGTGTATGTTGTCATGTAATAACAACAATAATACCTTACTTGCATTTTATTACATTTCCAGTGATACCTCAAATTATACATTTGTGGACACATGTACAGTTGTCACCATCATTTTCTGAGGTTTAAGACAAAGAGGAGAACAGCTCCTCACTTTCTGTAAACAGAGGACGCAACCATCTACTCCACGAAGCATAGACAAATTTGATATTTGGTAAATATAACTTTTACACAGTTGTTCCTCCTCAAGGATTAATGTCAGGATACTGAGAACAATTACTGGTTGTTTGTAAAATCGTTAAAGCCCAGTATCCCGTTTCCCCATCACTGCCATATAATTAAATAATACATTTCATAAATTAATTCATTCTGTTGTTGTGTTCTTTTGTAACCTACTATTTGGAGTATTTGGATTTATCAGAAAGCTTTGTAAAAACATGAATGGTATCTAAAAGAAGGTAGCACAGGTGGGTGAGTAAGCAGATCACAGGCTGGAGTTGGTGGGAAAAGGTGGTAGGGCTGGGGACAGTATTTAGTGGACTGAGGCCTTGAGCCTTCAGAGCGTGTGACTGGGACTGGGAGCCCCTCTCCTGTCTGTGTTTTCACTGCATGGTTTTGTCTGTGGGTTATCTGAAACATTTCAGGAATCTCACTCCCAGTTGCATTCAGGAAAAGAGTGTCAAAAACAAGAGTGGTGGCTGTTGGCAAACTCACTTGTTGCTACTAGTTTCATTCATAGTTTGTTAATTTTTTCATTGTCCTGTTGTTCAAAGCTTTGATGTGTACAGGCACAAGAAGATATAGGCTTTAAATAGTAGAAATATTCATATGGGAGGATTATTAGTGTTACAGTTTGGATAAAGTAGCTCAGCTGGTAGAGTAGTCATCTACAAACCACAGGATCAGTTGTTCAATTCCTGGTTCCTACTGGCTACCTGTTCAGGTGTCGTTGGACAAGATGCCAAAAGTCACTCACTGCACGGACATGTACTGTACAACAACAATTTCCCCAAGGGGATCAATAAAGTATGTCTATCATATAGTGGCAAATACAGAGGTAAGGAATGTGACGATCGTCTGATTTTGTCTGTTGTATTATACAAACAACTGAATGTTGTTGAGTCTCACACAAAGTGAGAAAATTGCTTTGTACATGCAAGAATTGGCTTATAATTGTCATATATACCTTATGTGTGACATTGTAACTAATTGAACTAATTGAGGTAGAAATGAGCTAAAATAAAAAGGATAAGAAGCAGATTGGTTTCTCCTTTGGTTAATTTGCGTTGTACGGATAAGTTAGACATTTTATCAACTGCTCCTGTGGTTGGAGTTCTGCTTTAGTGGCAGCACCCTTGGTGCCTCAGAATCTGATAAAGAGCCACTTGGGGCTTGAAATGTTGTGCTCTTTCTAAATGTAATAAAGAAGATGTGATGATGAGTCTTTGTGAAACTGATTTTTTAGGGGACTCAGTACCTGAATAATAGTAAGAAGCGGCACATCTTTCCTTCTTCTTGTCTGAGTGTACCTGATAGTAGTGGCAAGGTTTTTATCTCCACTAATTTATTTGTTTGTTTCTTTTTCTGTACCAGGAAACTCACCGTTTGATTGCAGAGCCCGTCCCAGGCATAATAGCCGAGCCAGATGAAGGCAACGCCCGCTACTTTCATGTGGTCATTGCTGGACCTCAGGACTCACCTTTTGAAGGGGGCACATTTAAACTTGAACTCTTTTTACCAGAAGAATATCCCATGGCGGCTCCTAAAGTACGCTTCATGACCAAAATATATCATCCCAATGTAGACAAGTTGGGAAGAATATGTCTAGACATTTTGAAAGGTAACTCAGTGCACTACAACGTCACGGTTACTGCTTAATCAAGCTCCTTTGTCTCACAAGGAGTTTGTGTCTCATTTTCATACATCTTCTGCTATTATCTGTGGTGTACATTGTTCACAGTGCATTAAAACACATGCATTCCTCCTCTGGTAGCTTAAATTAACAATTGACAGAGAGTCTGTTTCTTCCCTACTTTGCATTTGTTCTGTGTCTGGTCTGATAAATCAGGCTTGTTACTGTAGGAAAATCCTTTTGTATTGTGTCCTGTGATGTTTGGCCTGTGAATGAAGTGAGGGATTTGCCAATTTCATCTGCCTAAAAAATCAAAGGCTTTGAATGTTTCAGTTGTGACCCCTAACTGGTGCTTTGTGCCACAGCTACTTCATATCACCACTGTCTCGTTGCTGCAGCTTAAAATTCCTGTCCTATTTTTCTGTACCTTCAGTGTCTCACTCTCTGTTGTTCTTATGCTTTTGTTTGTCTCCATTTTGGTTTTTCTTTTTCTTTCAGATAAATGGTCACCAGCTCTGCAGATTCGTACAGTGCTGCTATCAATCCAGGCGTTACTAAGTGCACCCAACCCTGATGATCCCCTAGCAAATGACGTTGCAGAGAAATGGAAGTCTAATGAAGCTGAAGCCATAGAAACAGGTGAGAGCTGTGTTCTGACCGGGTCCAACATAAGATTTATTAAACTATACATGAGGCTCTTGCACTGCTCATTATTCCCTTATTCCATTATTTATTTTGATAAAGGAATATCCAGGCTAAATACACCTAAACAAAAGGGAAAAAACTAACACTGTCTTATTTACTTGGCATTGCCAGGCAGATATTTGTAAGTGGTGCTTTTATTTCCCAGCTGTCCCAACCTCTTACAGTCTCCTATTCTTTGTGACTAGACACAGCGGCATAAAATAGACGTAAGCGGCTTCTTGTGGTCATCTGTCGTTACTGCATTAATGACATAAAAGGTTTTTTGTAGGTTAGTTAGTGCATGGTCAGTCTTAAAAAACTTCCTATGGTAAATGTGGATCAGTGATGCTTATGAAATTTTCTCCACTAATCTCGATGTTCTCTTTGTTTTCTGATTTATTTATTTATTTTTTGTTTGTTTGTTTTTTTCCACTTTGCAGCCAAGTCATGGACCAGGCTTTATGCTGGAAACAAAAATGAGGTGTAAAGCATCCTAACGAATGAAGACACAAATGGAAGTCAAGTGTAAACACAACTTCTCATTTTTTGCCAAGGCCTCTTCCAACTTCATTTGCATTTAAAGGACACAACCTTAAGAGTGAAACAAACGTAAATTAAAAAAAATACAGCTTCTGACAAGTGGTGATTTAAATGCACACTAATAATGATATGACTCGTCTTTGTCCTAACTCACTACTGTTCTGATGCATGGGCAGAGGTTTTAGATCTACTCACTTGGCTTTCTTTGTCCATTGATTTCGCTGCATGAATAAGTGCATTGAGGGAGGGAGAGGATGTCGTACAACTCATTTTTGGGTGTTGGTTTGCGTTGTCCAGAAGAAGGTGAGGAGACAGTGTCCAGATGTGGTCAATCTAGTATTCATTTCATACCTTTTAACCATAGTTTACTTGTGATGCTGTTTGTTTAATAAAAGCAACTAACTACTACTAGCCCACTCTATGTGGACACTCACCTGGAGACGGAGCAGAGCTTTGTCCTGTGTAATACAGCACCTAAGCAGTTGTAGCCACACGCCAAACTTAAGTCACCTTTGGCTTCATTAAGTACAAAATAATATGACTAAAAACAGACTGAGCCTGCCACATTAACTCTCAACCATTCTAAGTGTCGACTGGATGTACTGCGGCGGAGAATACGGACGGTAGGAAGGACATTGTGAAACTGTCATTAGTTTTAGCACATAGTGTATGTTTTATAAGAGATCCTCTGTTTTATATTGTGAATCTTTCATGTTGTCGACACAGTAATTACTCTGCTTTGTTCCTGTGTGTTATCACAGTCTCATTCTAAGAAGCTCATTGGTTTCCTTCTACCAGTGGCATTTATTTCACAAAGAGAGAGTTACATGTAAGCTGTTGGTATTTTGATGATGTGAGTTGGGGTAGAGAAAGAGGTGTTGGGTTGTAGGATCAAAATTCAATGGGTCAAATAAGCATTTGACTATAGAATGTAAAGATTGATCTTTGAAAACCCTGTATTCAGTTCAATATTTGTACATTTCATTGTTTCTGTTAATCTAAGAGGGAATTGTTTTCCTGCTGTCACAGTGCTATGAAGCAGTTCACCTGCATACTTTGATGCTCTATAAATAAAATATGTCGATTGATAAACAGCTGCCTGCACGCAGTTCTTTATTAGACATGAAAATTGTGACAAATACAGCTGCATGTGCTGCAATTGCCACAGTAAGTGAAAACCTGTGTCCACTTGTATTGTTGCTGTTGTTGTCCAAAACTATAGAAACTAGTAGTAGTAGTAGTAGTAGTAATAATAGTAGATGAGAAATAGATATAGAGCTAAAAGTTCAGTATTTTTGGTTTAATGACTGTCCTTATCCACTAGAGGGAGACGCTGAGCTTTTTAACTTTCACACTCCGCTGTCCAGGACTCACATACCTACACAGGTGTATCGTTAAAGCGAACTGCCCGACCCTAACCCTTGAGGAAAAGTGCAGGTACACAGGAAAATACTCCACTACAAGTAGAAGTACCATTTCCTAGTCAAGTAAACGTAGTACTAAAGTACAACCTCTAAAGGTTACTCAAAGTACAAACTAAAAGAACTTCACTAAGAAAACTGTATTTTAAACAATGAAGAGTTTAATAATAATATAAGTCTAGAGGTTTAGTCCACTTTTGTTTGACAAATTCTGCGGTGAAGATGAGGTCTAAAATGTGTTGTTACCTACAGAATTTAATCCGTAAATGATACATCTGCGTTTAATTAATGATAATGATTTTTATAAGAATCTCATCCTGCAAAAAGTAACTAGTAACTAATGCAATGTAGTAAAATCCTTTTCTCTGATTTGTAGTGGAGTAAAAGTAACATAAAATGGAAATACTTCAGTAAAGTACAAGTACCTCAGAATTGTACGTGGGTACAGTACTTGTCACAGATTATCCGTTTTCAATGGTCTGATTTATTAGTATGGATAAAAGCACTCAACATATATTCAGAGTACCACAGTGACGTGTTGTAGAGCTTGAAAGCAGCTGTATGAAGAAGACACGTGATCCTCGTCTGTCTGTCTGTCTGTCTGTCTTTTTTTTTGTGGTGGTAGTGGTGGTGATCGTGGCCCTGACGTGAGGGCTGACGGGCAGCTCGTTGCGCAGCGCTCGGGTGGGTCAGCTGGTAGCAGCTCACCGAGCACCCAGATGTGAGTGAGTGTGTTGAACCATGCGTGCTGACAGCGGCACTAAACCACCATGGTAGGTACAATATACGACCAGATGCAGCCTGACATTGTCTCACAGCGCAGATATGAATGAACCGAGCGCACACGTTTAACTGCGACTATCTGCACACGTTTTATTATAACAAGGATCATTGTGGGGTTCGCTCGCTCCGCTCTCCCTCGGACGTCCGGAGACACTTTCTTTCTTCAGCGTTCAGCTGAATCCACATCCGAACTCTTCCCAACATTTTTGTGACTTTTTTGGCACCGCACTACTGGGGATATATATGATGAAGTTTAAGCCCAACCAGACCAGGACGTATGACGGCGAAGGCTTCAAAAGACGAGCGGCGTGTCTGTGTTTCAGCAATGAAACGGAGGACGAGGTAAGACTTGTGCGGATGGCTGAAGCTGGTAGTGGAGGAGCGAGCGTTTATCAACAGGTTTCATTTCTGAACTCTGAAGCATCACACAGAGCCTGCTTTTCCACCTCCACAGACTGACAACAGAGTTTCATTTGCGCGCGTGTTTGTGTGTTTGTGTGTGTGTGTGTGCACATGTTTGATGTCGCTAATTGAGGTGTTTGGCAGAAGTGCACATAACTTGGATGAAGGACAAAGTATCTGACCTATTAAACAACATGGGGCATTACATGCTGGCACTCAGACCGTCATTTTCATTTCCTGTCCAGCAGCAAGTCCAGATAAGTCATAATTCATGAAGACAAGGCATCCTCATTGTGTCCAGACAATAACTGTGCTGCCTGAGCTATTGTCACCGACAGTCCTGCACACTCAAGAATTTATTTGATGACATATTTCGTAAGATTACATTACATTTGTATAATACAATATGATTATGAACTTTAGTGCCATATCACATGCAATACACTCCAACCTAAAAATACTGTCATAAAATCACTCATATAGACATCAACTAATGTGATTATTGTTCAGGAGCATTTCATATCTACACATCTACACATGTCATTGTGTTCACCAAGCAACTCCTGCACTGTTGCTGACTGGTTTCTGACAACATCCGTATGCAATTAGGTTTTTCCTTATTACTGTAGTATGATTGTATGTAGTGTATGTAGTATGGTTCACATTTCAGATTCAAAAAAACATTGTAAAAGGACAAGTTTGAATGTTCCCCACTAGAGTCACTCCAGAGTTTACATTCAGTTTTAAAATAAACACGTCATTTTGTGCAACACAATGTTTTTCCTGAAAGTTTTTGCACATTTTACTATGTTGTAAATTTATTTGAAAATGGAAAAGAAAATCAATTTATACCAATAATGACAAATAAAAACATTTTCTTTAAAGTGCACATTAGCTAACGTAAAGTAACTTGAAATCTTTCACTTACACACTGTAAGTATTCACAGTCTTTGTTCTGACACTCTGTCAGACTGACAACTTGATTGTACATAATTTAAAAAGGGACTCGCCTGCATGTAACTCTCTCTGTAGACCTCCACAGTCTTTTTATTCCAGGTCCTTTCGGTACTTTCACATGATCCAAAATGTCACTTCACACTGTTAATAACTCCGCACTGGTTTTGACTACTGAGTGGTCAAATCAGCGGCACCTTCCTGCTATAATCTGCTTTATATAAAAAGTCTGCAAAATGACTCCGTTTAAATATAATCTGGAAGTTGAACCATGGCAACTGGACTTGCAAAACGTTTCAGCCTTACAAGAAACAAGTACAGTTTCCATGACTCAACTTCCAGACAACTCCACCTGGACGACTGAGAATCTTCACAGAATTGAAATGTAAATGTCTAGCAGAGCTGCAGACATGGGATAACCTGACGGAAGGATAAACAGTGACACATCATCAATCAGACCTTTAAGACCACAGCCTGTTTGGAGTTTGCTGAACAGACTATGAGAGCATAAGGACACATTGTGGTCTAATGACCCAAAATTTAACTCTTTGGTCAGAACTCAAAGTACAACCTGTGTTGACATCAATTTCAAAATGCCTTAGTTATTTAGTAAATTGGTAGATTTTCTCAGTTTAAACATTTGAATTATCTTAGTGTAATGAGATTAATGCATTTTGTTTATATATAGATTTTACACAGTGTCCCAACTTTTTTGGAATTTGACTTTCACTCAGTTTGCTCAACACTAGGCATTGCTCATCTTCTCTAACCCTAACCACAGAGACTGGTCAGTGACCAAAACCTGCCAAGTCACAGACAGAGTGGATCTGCCAGGAAGAATGGGATAAACTGGCTAAATCCAGGTGTGGAAAGCTTGTAGAGACTTGAGCTGTAATTACTTCTACAGAGGCTTCTACAAAGTATTTAAATAAAGGTCTTAATATTTACATACGTGAGAGATTTGATTTTAGCTTTTGATTAACAATTAATCTGCAAGATGTTTTAAAAATATGTTTTCACTTTCATGTTATTAATTTATCTTCAATGCAGTAAAATGTGGAAACAGTGAAGGGGTGGGAAAACCTTCCGAAACAAAAGCTAATTATATTGTTTTAATGTGATGCTGCTGAGTTTAAGTTGAGCTGATAATTAAGACGTTGAGTTAGTGATATACTGAGAGTGGTGGGTGTCCAATATTAGAAAATATCTACCTAGTGATGGCAGCCTTTCTCAGGACCACATGTGACCGGGGTAGTTGGGTTGTTGGGTGGGGGGGTCTGAGTGTTACACTGTGTGCTAAACACCAAGTGACCTATCAGCTGCAATTTATAGAAACAAGGTGCAGGCACTTGCTGTCCCCTGACAGATTTGCTTTCCTACTCCTCGTGCCCCCACCCTCTGCTTTTCCCATCAATCTCTCTGCTGCTTTTAAACATGGTTTGTCTATATGTGCTGATGGTCATTGAAAGAGTGCTGACAGACGCTTAAAGTTGTTAAAGTGTTGTCAGTGGCTCTGGAGTAGGATGAGGTAATGATCTAAAATCACATGCTGCACTGATCATTTAATTCATGCTCACTGTCTTTGCTTTGATTGCATGTGTCAGACTTTTTGTGGTTAAGTATCCCCCTAGTCTGCATAGCTGGTTTACAGTCACATCCTCAACATGTCAGCTGGCGTCCAGCAGGACAGGAATAGGTCTGCAGAAAAGTGCTGCACAGGATGCCTTCACATTAATGTACTGAGATGAACAATGATTTATTTTCACATTTAGTTATAAGTGAAACACAATTATTGATTTATGTATTACACCAGGCACTACACCAACAACTAGTATATTTCTGCTTAAATTCAGTAAACATATTCAATGTTCTTTAAGCTATTTTGTCCAAGAACTACTAATAATCCAAAAGAAAAGAACCTGCATTTGTTCAGCTTGTTATATCGGTAAACAGTGTTGTAGCTGGACAGTGATAAGTTGTTGATCACCTTTAAAGCTGATGTGTCTGCTCTGTGCCAACTCTCACTGAAGTGTGCGGTGTCTGCGCCTGCGGACATTAACCTCCTCTGGTTAGCTTGTTTTCATATAGAAAGGCAACTGCTGATCCGGTGGTTTTTGAAAAGCCTTTTGGTCGTGAGTGTGTTAGTAGCTGCGTACGTGCAGGAGCCTACGTGTTTCACATGGCGTTTGTGTGAAATTGCGCATGCATGTGTGTGCTGTGTACATTTGTGTCAGTGAGACACAGCCAGTGTTTCTACAGTCCCCAGGGTCCTGCAGAGATAGTTAATGGGGCAGGGATATGCTCTCACTGGCACTGATCACACACTAAGCTCTTTATACCACAGGTTTTAACATTACAGGTTCTTTTTCTGTTGATACACTTTTCACCTTTGAAAAAATGTGCACTAAGTTTAATGTCTAATTGCACTAGTAGTGACTCCACAGGTATTAATGAGTATGTGGCCATCTCAGATTCACGTCGCTGAATATATCGCATCTCACGACAACACATGTAACTTCTAACGTGTTGACCATACATATGCAGAATGGCTTGCGTTCAAAATAGGTTGATCTCCAGAGACTTTGTAAATTCAGTAACAGAGACAAGAGTTTTGCCACATCTGCATGTATTCACCAATACTAAGCGCGTACGAGCGTGTGAACAGGCAAACGGGAGTTCTTCATGTGTATACATTGTTGTTTTATAGTGTGGTCATTCTCGATGATGAAAAAGCTCAGGTAACAGTGAAACTGTTAAAATAATGTTTGAGTGAAGTTCTTTCTGAGTCTTGAGATTTCTTGATGGTTTTATCTTACTGTTGACTCAGTCACAGACTGAGGCCGAGCCAAGGGTCACACAGCATGAAGTTTCACTCATCACAGTCATGTCTGGGAAACGCAGACCATTTAATGGAAATGAAGATGTTATGATTAGTGCTCTTCACTGATCTGCCATCATACCACTGTTCAGTCTCAGCAGGACTGACATATATTAATGTTGGGAAACCACTGCTGGAGCAGTTGTGTTGTTTTCAGTGTTAAAAATTCAGAGTCAATTTTTGGTGCTATTTTTTAATCAACTTTCTCTGTGAAGAGAGCAATGAGAGGGTTAAATTCAGTGCTAGTGGCTAAAATATTACTTTCATCGTGTCCAATAATAGTGATAGTGTATCTTAACTGAGTTAGGTTATAATATTTGAACACTATGTGTCAAATAAACTGATATCAAGCAATGTTTCATATGCACATTTAGTAGAAAAGCTAAAGGTGAAGCGTATTAAAAGTAGCACTTGTTAATCTCTCACTTATTTTAATTATGGGGCAAAGGGTGTTACATGCGCCACGGCCCAATCCACACCATGCTCATGTTGCATTGAGTAAATGAAGCGAACGACTGGCACGACATGCGAGTTGTTAGATACACGTCCCTGCTGAATGAACAGCGCCACACTCCAGCAGCCACCAGACACCTTTAGTGGTGATGAGCTCTTAACTTGGGCATGCTGCTGGTTTTTTTCTAGCACTCTGAACTCAGCTGCAGAGATCTGACGACGGTCGTTCTCCTTGGCAGGTGCTACTGGTGAGCAGCAGTCGACATCCAGACCAATGGATTGTGCCAGGAGGAGGAATGGAGCCTGAGGAGGAGCCCTGTGTGGCGGCCGTCAGGGAGGTGTACGAAGAGGTGAACTCACTGCACACTCCATCTGTGTTCATTTTTCACCTTTTACTTATACACAACCAATACAACCATCAAATATCCATATCCATTTTTAATTAACTTCATGACATCAAAAGTATATTATGTATTTAGAGTTATTTTCTCAGTGGCTTGTTTTCAGCTTACTCAGATTTAGGGAACTTGCATGAGAGTAATAATTTTTCATAACTTTATTTTTCAAGGAAGTCATAGAAGATAAAGCAGGTGAAAGTTAAACTTTATTGTTTGTTGGGGGAATTTCCAGCATGTGAGTTGTGAGACTCATGATGATCAACAGCTTTGCGTCCACAATCTATGCTGTCATGAGCTTGTTTTTTTTTAAACGAGAGCTGAAGATGAACAATAAGCAAACAGCACATTGTGAACCAGGTCATTTCATGTGTTCAGAAAATCTCTGGCGTTGAAGGTGACTCCACAAGACTCAGATGCTGGAATTTCCCATAAACATGTGAACAAGTAGAAAAGTTTTTTAAAGTTTCAGCTCAGGGCTCCATTTCTATGTGGTGATAACTTTGACAAAGAAAAACTGAAAGAGGCTAAGAATTTAGTGTGGATGATAATGTAATTTAACCTTGAAAAACCAGTGGTATGATCCTTTAACTACACGTAACAGAAACACTGTCACAAACATGTTGTGTGTCGTCCTGAAAAATTAATGCATGCTAATAAAATAATCAGTACGTGTTGATTTTCATCAGCTTGAGACACAGACAAAAATGGTGACTATCACAAACAGCAATTCTCTGCAGTTATCATTGTCACTGTTCACAGCACGTGAATCTCCCGCTGTTTTACGAGCCAGATCTAGATAGAAAAGAGGGTTAGAAATATTTGGCAGCGATGCATAAATGGCCCGTTAATTGTTCTGTGGTTTAGTAAAAGGGAGTTGCTGGTATATGGCCAATGTGTTTGCAGTGTGCGCTTCTGCCCTGGATACTAGTGTGCTGACAGATTTGAAGTATAGCATAGTGACGTCTGGGTTTCCAGTTAACACGCAGTGTGCCTCCCAGTCCAGACATGTATCTTAAAATAGATGTTGCAAACTGTGGCAAGTTAACAATTCAAAACATTGCATCAACCAACATCAGCATTACACCTGTGAAATAATTTTGTTTGTGCAAAAATGCTGGAAAATATCACCAAAAATACTTTGTTACTATAGAGAGGTTTTGAGTATGTAGGATGTTTACAGTTGTACTACAGTGCTATGGATTAAAAGTGAGGAGCTGCTTGCAGCTGCAAAAAAATATAATAAACTGTGAGTTGTGGTCAATCTGCTCCAAAAAGATTTTTGCAAAACAAAAAAATGTGTCTCTAAGAAAAATACTTTCTGTGTAATATTTTATTTAATTATTTATAGGAAATAGAAAAACAGTAGAGTATATAGTTCATTCTTTATACAGTTAGTATGTTGTATGTGTTTCTGACACAGCAGTTCCAGACATGCTATCTGATCCTGACAGATCTAAAATGAGAGGCCAAGTCACAAATATGCCACACAACAAGTGTCAGAAGTGCGAAACAAAGCCTTGAACTCCTTGAAGACATCTGAAGTTGATTATACATTCCTTCAGTATCTGCTGAGCGGGCACAAGCTGCACAAGCTGCCTACTTCACTTACTCTAATATAGTGTTTTATTTATTTTGTTTAGGATTGAACACTCTCTTCTCTCTTCAAAGAAGTATCAACTTGTGACCCCTCGACTTTGAAGTTAAACCAAAAAAATATTTTGAATATTGTTTAGTGCTCTGAGCAGGTTGAATTAATATCTCACAAGAAACATGCAAACATATCCAAAGACAAAATATAGTTTTGTATCTCTGCAATTTTATTGCCACCACTCTGGTATAAAGTATACAGTGCTATGAAAATGCATTTGCCCCCTTCCTGGTTTTTCTTATGATTTTGCATATTTGCCATACTTAAATGATTGACACAATCAAACAAATTGTAATATCACATAGGACCAGGCAACATTTTTTCCACAGCACTGTATTTGTAGCAAATGGATTTTGACTTGTGCAGTGTTCTTGTGTTGCCCCTGTGTCATGTCACATTGTAATTTAAGCTTAGGTCTTCCTGGTCATCTCTGCTATGCTGTCTCAGAGCAGTGTGGCTATGCTAGGATGACACCAAGCTGCAGCGTTCCTTTGCCAGATGAGACACATTTTAAAATGTTGTGTACAGATTAGAGCAGAGAACAGCTGCTTGCTGTTTTGTAGCTCTGCCATAAGGAAATATGGTGTGTTTTCATTTAACTTTGTCAGATTTAGAAGTAAAGAAGAAGAATGTATCCTCTCTGTGAACTTAAATGAAAAGATTTAATTATAATCTGTGTGTAATATTCACCGCCTTGTGGTCATTCAGTATATTAAGTGAGGCTTGATATGTTCTGTTTATGTGTTTGCAGGCTGGTGTGAAGGGAAAGCTTGGCAGACTACTTGGGATTTTTGAGGTAAGCTTGTCCAATTGTAATAATGCAAAAGATAATTGTAATAAATTCTCCTGTACATAATGTCACACTGTGTAATATCCTGTATAAACTTAGCTGGTAACTCTACTATCATGCCTAGCATGCCTTCATGTAGCAGCCTTCAGAGTCAGTCAGAGTATTGAGCTGTTTATGTAGTGTCTATAAAAGAAACATCGCAGTTAATCACATTTTGCAGATCTCTTAATTAGTGGTGGGCATAGATTAATTTTTTTAATCTAGATTAATCTCACTGTAATCTTGGAATTAATCTAGATTAATCTA
>JAUYWH010000024.1:9774719-9836146 GCA_034779795.1 Ctenopoma multispine | reverse complement strand
AATAGACCCAGCTCCCAACCCAACTTTGTGAATAGATTAACGGCGATATTTTTTTTATCGCCCGATAAGAGTCTCACATTAACGCAGCACGTTAACGCCCATAACGGCCCACCACTACTCTTAATATAAAAGCTTTGAATTGCATGGACACAGTTTATAGCAGTAACTTCTAGTTTCTTAATCTAAATCTTACAGCATAATCAAGACAGAAAGCACAGGACATACGTCTATACTCTCATAGTGACGGAGATGCTGGAAGACTGGGAGGACTCTGTCAGCATTGGTATGCTATGTTTAAATCTCTATATGTCATAATACTTTGTTATAATTCTGCATAAGGTAAGGATCTTTTACCCACATACAGAAAATACCAAACAAACACAACATATTCAGAGAATAAATTCATGGAAATAGACATACAACTGTTTTAGACCTTTAGAAAGACTTAAAATACAATTGTCAAACTGCACATCGCACATTTCTGTAATTCATCCAGTAGCCGGTACAAACTGATGTTATCACTCCTATATATTTAATTTTTGGACTACAGCTGTTTATATTGTATGTGGAAGAGTTTATTTTGTTCTTATCATGTTTTTTCCTAGTAAAAAAGATTTTTGCCTACATATATGCAGATCATAATATTTCTGTGCACAGTGATACAAAAGCAGAAGTTCTTGTGGTTGATTGTCATCTTGACAGAAAGTCATGTCAGGGTGGAGCCAAATAGGTCAATATGGTTTTCAAGATTTAGATGAAGCATAAAACTGCATCCCTGTTCCCTTTTCTCTGTTCACTAGCACATTACAGCAAAGGTTGTGAATCAGTATTCCAAATGATGCTCATATTAAAATGACAAAAACCCCAATAAAAGAAAACCACTGAGAAAGATCATCAGGAGGTTGAGACAAACACTAAAGGGAGCATAGATAAGTCAGTGATGTAATAAAAACATAAAAAAAATCCTATTTACTTATAGTGGACTAAATACAATGTTCATCAACATCAAACTAATCTGTAACCATATTTAATACAGTAACTTTCAATACAAAACATTTTCTAGTTCCATCTTGTCAGTTATAGAGGTTTGATGATGGTAACATTAATTCTCTTTTGGTCAAAACAAGACGTTTGAGGATTTTACCATGGGCTTGATTTAGATAAAGAAAATCAATAATCAATGCTTTTCAGGCAACTTACTAACTCAAAATGTAATTTTTATTAACTGGCTTTGATAAAAGTGATTATTTATTGCCTTAAGCCACAGAAACAAAAGTTCAATCTGTACACAAGGGGGAGGAATGTTTGCTGTGCCCAGTTGTTTTCCAGTTATAATCACTCACCACAGCCCCCTCCTTTCTTGTCCTCTGTTGCCCTGTGCGAGGGCTGTGACCGAGCAGAAAGGGTTTGGCACTGCTGGTCTAATGTACTCCTCCTCTCTGCTGGGAGGGCAGAGAGGAGGAAAGTTGGTGGCGTACCTCAGGGTGTCAACACAAAGTGGGTGAATTCTTCCCTCTTACGCAGTCGTCTGATTATCATGGGCTGTTTGGAATTGGATTGTGTTTACATAAAGTATAAATAACTCCCAGCTGACAGTTTACTGGACAGATCAGTTTTATGGAAGATGCTTTTTTTAGGAAGCTTTGTTGACATGCAGGCACCACAACCACTAACTGAAATAGGTTGAGAATGTCCATTTACACTCTGACTTTAGTGCTTCAACATGTGCTGTGGTTTATTCTTGAATGTGTTGTATGATACTGTGGTTTAGCAGTCGTATTCAGTGGGGCACACAGTAGCACTGCAAAAGGGGTTTAGTGAATAATAATAGGCCCTGCAGTACAGTGGAAGCTTCATTTTGGTTATCTGTCAGTTTCATTAAAATGAACTTCTCCTGCCAACCCAAATTAAACACTACGCTAAACTGAATGAGTGAATGAGGGATGATTGGGGGGGACAGAAAATGAAGGTTAAAGACCTGAGTAATGCAGGAACAAAACAGGAATAATTTCATACAGAAGAAAACTTCTGGACTATGTTGAAGGGTTGTACAAAGGTTCGGTTGATATATGTAACTTTAAAGGGAAAAAAAAGTAAACCGCTATGTACCTAAAAAAATAATAATATAATAACATAAAATTTGCATAAATAATACGGTACATCCATCAGCAGGATCATGCTTGATAAGAGAGACAGACTCAGACATACAAGGTCACAGGTTCAGCCATCAACCATGAACTGTAATAAAGCCTCATTATGAAGCACTAAACCTGTCGATCAGTGTAATCCATGTGTCCTTGTCCTTTCTTTGACCCAGGAAGGAAGAGGAAATGGTTTAAGGTTGATGAAGCCATCAGGGTTCTGCAGAGCCATAAACCTGTCCATGCAGAGTACCTACGCAGACTCAAAAACACCTGTAATCCCACCTGCGGTCCTGTGTATAGCCCAAATAACTGCAATGCTCCAAGCTCCCAAGTGACAGACAACTCTCCTCCCCTCACCATGTTGTTGGCTCCACACAGGGCTCAGATCTAACATCTCCAGCAGCAAGTTGTTCTTTCAGAGAGGACTCCAGGATGGACGTATGATCTGAAATAGACGTCTGCATTCATTATTTTACTAACGCAGACTCGTAATATGAACTGCCAGGACTAAAAGTTGATTTGAAAGTGGACTTGAAGTGCCAAAATGTATCTGAATATACTTAAGATTATATATGTATATTTTTTACCAACCATCACCAGCTAATTGAGCAAATGTGTCCCACTGAAGTGTACATCTTTATATGGATTTGCTGCTTATGCAATGTAAAGATAATTTTTAATTAATAATTAATTTTAATTAATAAAAAGTTTCTGGGTGGTTTACTGGAGGCTAGTACTGGGAAACTTGGAGACTGACTCTCTCCACAGTGACCAGTGCCAACTAATATCATTCTGCAAACATTTGGAGAGGAGCTGCATGTATATGAATATTTTGTTACAGTTGTTTTTTTTGTTAACTGTTCAGAGTCTCAATCTACTTTAATGTAGGGTACTGCTCCTCCTACAGTAACCACCTTTTTACACAGTATCACGTCTGCTCAGTAGTAAACCAACACTTAAACGAAAACTTTAACAGTTTTGCCTGAGACATTTATTTCTACATGCATTTGATGTTGTCGGACTGTTCTATCAGCTACTATCAGCTTTTGTGTAGTTGAACAGAAGTGCTGTCAACGTGATATTTAAAACTTACAAACGTGCCAAAGATGTAGTGTTAAACACTACAAATACACCATTCTCATACCAGAAATAACATATCTTCTCAAGAACCTATTAGTATTAAGCCTGTTTGAAACATGTGGAGTGCTGATCATGTCTGAGAAGACAAGGAGATCTTAGAGGGTTTTTAGAAGAGAAGTTAGACTTTGTCATGTTGTGTGCCTTCAGAAACACACAACAGCACTGGCTGCCTTACACATTCTTGAAACCAGCCCTTTTTCTTTTTAGCTTTGATTAGATTCCAACAGTGGGATGTTGAAGGAAACATGAGTGTGTTGTTACATTTGAATGTACGGTATTTAGTATCCAGTGACTGGAATTATTCATGTTTCATAGAGAAATCCCCCCTCCCATTGTGAACAGGAAACTATGACAGGAAGTCATGGTCAATGTGTGGAGCAGATTTTTTTCAGCGCCTCAGAGAGTGCAGCGCCTCAGAGAGAGTGTATATATATATATATATATATATATATATATACATATTAGTGTATTGATTCAGTGACCTCTGTTCTCAGGGGCATGGGTACATTCATTTTTTTTCTAGTTGTGCATGTGTGACTAGAATATCCTGCTGTGTCAACTTGTTGTACATAAAAACCTTTCAAATAAACAAACAAAATGTTTATTGATCACCCCCACTGTCACAGTTTGTCAGAACAGTACTACACTTGTGTATATTATCCTGTATATATCCAGGCTAGTGTGTGGATCAACCATCCTCCTCACGACCCGCCCATCTGCCGCTGCAGCCTGAGCTCGGTCAGGTGTTCGTTGTACAGCGACGTAAACTTTCGATTTGGAAAACTGATTTGTGTGTCCGCATAAACAAGACCATGTTCAGACGGATACTTCAGATGGTAAGCTTCTGGGGCTACAAAGTCAACTATGTCAGTTTTGTTTTGTTAAACAGGGTCGTTTTCATTTTGAAAAACCTTCTGTCTGGCCTATAGTCGTCTGGTTTCATGGTGGGAACGCGTGTTTTAAAATACAGTATGTCGCCGGTGGGCGGGTTTTTTGTTTTAGCCAACTATAGTTGCTCAGTTGGACGTATATTCACTGTTCCGTCAGATAGGAGTGAACGTATCAAGCGCTCCTTCTGTTGAGCTAGTAGCCAGTAAATGCTAACATAGCTCGATTAAATTTATGCTACTCTTGACAACGATGTAGCACACTAGTGTCCGTGTATATAATGCAGCAGCAAAGCCAGGGTTAGTGTAGTACAGAAGCTAAAGAGCTTGGTAACTGAATAATTCCGTTTTCGTGATTACCGTTAGTTAGCAGTGTAGCAGCGGTAGGTTAATTCATCGCCCAGTCATCACATGCTAACACTGACGTTAGCCACAGATTGACTGTTGGAAAATCCCATGTTTGCTGCCTGACAGCAACATGGAAAATAACATGCGCTTTAAATAATCGGGGATGTACTAATATTGATGATGACATGGTAGTTTAGTTCAATTATCAGCTTGTCACTAAAGCTACAAGTGGGGGTAACATTGGTTAACTAGCTAGATTCCACTTAAGACTACATTTCCCAGAGAGCATTGCTAACTGCATCATTGTGTACACTCACTAAAGTCTCGGCCTGGTAATGTTAACCAGGAAAGTCCGTCTGTAAACACGGTGTATTTCGGTTAGGAATCGCCAGACTGTGGCTTTAAATCACCACAGGGAATTTACTACAAACGTTTGAGACGCTAAGATCAGCATTTTATGTTAAGAATTTCTGTTTCGTTAGCTTCTCTCATAAACATATACCAGACCCTGTACGTTATGTTAAGTTAATAATTCACGCAGTGGAGCTTACGACTATATTATCATGGGCTTAGTGATTTGCAGGAATTGATCTAATTAAACTGGGTCCGTTGTCTAATGTACATCTACCCAACATATGAAAAAGAACCACTAATATGGTGTATAATGTGGTCCCGTAGTTGTGTCATTTCATGAGCACAATCATGCTCAAGCTGTGGACCACAGTTAAGAGGATTACAATACATTTTATTACTGTAGCATGTCCAAACAATGTGAGCTTGATTGTACAATGTGTGAGTTTTTAAGATGTAATGGTATATTAGGTAAACATCATATCAAACTATTTCAAAGCAGTATAAAAACATCCCTAAAAGGTTCAAAGTTCCACTTCCGCCACACACACATGCATTCACTTTGATCTTGTTCATTCATGCTGCTGGTCACCAGACCAAACAAACCATTTCCTCGTGTCTCTCTCAACCAAATGGGAATATCAGCTCTTTTTAGCAGACTGGCTCATTTGGCTCAGCTCACCAAGAAAAAACTTTTTCGGCTGCTAAATGTTTTTTTGAAAAAAAAAAACCCCCACCCCTCTCTTCGTTTAACCTGATGCTGATTAGCGTGACCTGATTTTAGCTTCTTAAAAATAAGACGGCATCTCGTGGGCGGGCTTTTTCGGATGACAACCTGTTCCAGCTACTGTTTTCCTTAATGTTTAGGCAGCCCAAAAACCCGGACAGTCCTATAAACAGCAACGACAGTATTATTGTTTATCGCAATAATTCCTGGGACAATTTATCGTCCAGCAAAATTTGTTATCATGACAGACCTATGTGTTTGTGCTTCAGGTCGGTGTACAGAGCTGGTTATTGGTGATCGTATCCCACATATCTCAGTCTGCTGCTGAGGTGTATTGCAGTGATCTAAATTACGTGTGTTTTTTAATATTACTTGCAAGTTTCCTGTTACATGACCATGCAGTATTTGGCCTGCAGTATTCAATCTAAGCCAAAGGCTCTCCAGTCAATTGCAGCATATTTATAAAACAATTAAGAAATAATTATAATATTATCAAGTCAAATTCCTATAGTTGGTGGAGATGATGGACAGCATTATAAGAACTTTATAGCATACTTTTGCTTCACTAGCTGCAACTATTTGTATGTAGCTAGTGTTTACCAGAAGTCAGGGGAGATAATGTGTTTTATGTAAGCCGGACAGATCCACACCAACCCCACATAAAATGTGGTGGTGGACAATACCTCAGTTCAGTTGGAAATTTGTGACTAAACATAAAAACTGTTTCTCACATACAATTTAATCTGCATGCAGCTTAAAAATTCTTACACTTTTTTCCAAAGAGGAATGAGGAAAACTTAATCCAGACACATCCACCTAAGCCAGAGAGCCTTAAACTTTCTAAATATGAATTATATAATAAATATAATTATTTTTTCAGTCTCAGCAAAGCTTAATTACATTCACTGTGATTCAAAGTGGAAAACTTCTTTTGTCATAAATTATTGTTCACTTGACTCAATTCTATCTATAGTACATATGAAAAAGAAAATGATGAGTGATTTAAAGTATTTGGCAAGAGGATGAAAACGTGCTCCCCGTTTTTCAGACTAGTCTGTTCTTTTTTCTCCTGTCCAGACTCCTGGAAAAGGAGGCTCTCAGAACACAGAGTCAGAGCAGCCCAGCACAGACCTTAACCACGATCAGACATCTGAGGTAACATGGGTACTTTGTTTTTTTTATAAATTGACAACTTGCACCTTTATTACCTGCAGGCAGAGCTGCAGACTTGAAGCTCTGAAGCTCTGATGGGTTAATGTCACATGGTTGATGTAGTGGTGTGTTTCTGTGTTCAGGGCTTCATCTGTCCTCAGTGCATGAAGTCTCACAACTCTGCAGAGGAGCTGTTCAAGCACTATGAGTTGTTCCATGATACTGGAGACCTCCCTGCTCACATGGCCCCCACTAGGTGAGATTGATGTTACTGTGGCATAAATCATGACAAAGAGTCTGAACTCACAGTGCACTTGACACAAGTTTACTCCTCCTTTTGTAGGGAAGACCTTACAATGCTGCGGCAAGAGGTTCAGGACCTGCACGCTTCTCTCAAGGTGTGGTTGAGTTTCTGAACTGTTGCACACACGTGTAAATGGTTGGTTAACTCATAGACTTGATTGTCTCTGTGTGCGTATATTTTCAACTTATTAGGAGGAAAGATGGTTCTCTGGAGAGCTCAAGAAAGAGTTAGATAAAGTTCAAGGACAACTGAAGCAAGTAATTCCTTCAAGATATTTAACTCGTATCATGATGCACAGTTGGCTTTCTGAGAATGTAAAACTGATAATTAGTCTTACATGTTCCTCTCTTTAACTTCATTTTGACAGAATGATGGACAGATGACCTCAGAGGATTCAGGTACAGCAGAAGACATTATATTTATTTATTTATAATACCCATGAAAAAGATTTTAAAAACTGTCAGACACAAATGTGTTTTTTTTTTTTTCTTAAGCTCTTGAAAGGAAGTTGAATGAAGCAGAGACAGAAAAGTTCAACATCAAGCAGATGAAAGACCTGTTTGAGCAGAAGGCTGCCCAGCTGGCAACGGAGATAGTAGGTTAGTGTTTGGCAAAGAAACTGGGAGTCTGTTTGTGGGTCTGTGTCATTTAACAACACTGGAGTACTTTTTTTGGCTAGTGTTAAGCTTAATCCACCCACAGTCTTGTTGTATAACCAGCATTTGGTTTTACAGCCTGAGGGCATCAGTTTTGTATTCTACGCTAATGACATTGTCCTCAAATCGGTTTGTTCAAATTTATTGAAGCGAACGCGAAAAATATTAAATTACATTTTATGATATGATATTTTTAATTGCTAAATCTGACAGATATAAAGTCTCGCTATGATGAGGAGAAAAGCCTAAGGGAGGCTGCTGATCAGAGGCTGGCCAAATTGACTGAACAGCTGCAGAAGGAGAAGCAGGAGAATGAGAGACTCCAAACAGAACTGGTACAAAAACACACACACACACACACAAGTTTCCGTTGGAATGTATTCTCTTCTCACTAGGCTAAGAGACAGACTTTGTAGTCTGTGTAGACCTTCTATGAATGTTGTGCATTGGAGTTCATTGAATAATGTTGAACTGACACCATGAAATCAGTTTGGCTCAAAGCTAGGTGGATGAAGCTCCTTCCCACACAATCCCCTCGTTACAGAAATGCGAAACAGAACTTAATCTAAAGAAGTGTATAAAGTTACACACTGAGCTGTTGTCTGGTCTGAAATGTTCAAAGTGGTAAAAACAGTGGTTCACATGAATTCAGTGCTGGCACAGATGCTGACACAGCATCTTTTGTTTACACTTATTTGATTGGATGCAGAACACCACATTGCTGCCACTGCCCAAACATGCCTAGTGGCTGCCATATACAGTTGAGCAACTTGGCCATTTCTAAGAAAAGACTTTTGATTTATCCCAATGCAAAAATGTCCTTCCGCCATCCAGTACCCAAGACTGGTAACACAGTGTGCCTCTGTTCTGCCCCCTAGCTGCAGCGACCGGGAGTGGAGGATGTGGAGGTCCTGCAGAAGGAGCTGGTGCAGGTGCAGACGTTAATGGATCGCATGACGCGTGAGAGGGAGGAGGAGTCTGAGCGCCTCAAAAACCACTACGAGCAGCTGCAGGCTAATTACGCTACCTCGGAGGTGAGGAGGCCAAAACACTTCATGTTCTGTAGGGAAAACATGTCTCTGCTCATACCTGATGTGTTGCAACACAAGCTGCCCCGGTCCCACCTTAAGGGTATACATAAACAGGCGTACACACAGTTTACATTGTCATCTGCAGAATTGTAGGGTTGATGTGAATATAGTTTGCTTGCTCTAACTTTAGCCTCCATCCATTTCCAACAAACACTTTTCAGTAAAGCGCAGAAAATAGCTATGAAATAAATCATGAAATCCTTTGGATGTGGTGTAGTTTTAGCATATCATGTGCCTAATTCTCATTAATTATTGTCTGGTGAATAATTCAACTTGATTTCCTGCATTTTTTATCCTAGAAAGAGGGGAGTATTTATAGGACTGTGTTAGGCTGAAAATCACCTTTCTGCAAACTGTCTTAAACACTGCTTCATATTTTTACACATTGTGAATATATTTTAACCAAGTCTGGTTTTTGATTACATAAAAGGTCTCGGGTATAATTAACACGTGGCTTTGGTACAGACTTTAGGTATTCTGAAACAGTAGCTGTAATTCATTGGGCTTACAGTATGAACACAAACAGTAGTTTATGGAGTCAGCAGCAAATCTTCAGGTCTCAAAAATACACCAACCCTTGTTTTTTATATAACAAAAGTGTTGTTCACTGTGGTGAAGCAATTTACCCTTGTGTCTCTCTTTCCCTTCTTCTTTTTCTGCTTCTTGCATAATGTATTCCTCCTCAACACTTAATCTTTCTTCAAGACCCGTAAACTGGAGGTAAAACATGTTGTTTCACATTGGCCCCAATTTCTTTTGTTCGAAGATGTGTATTTGTTTTAAAAACAAGTTTTTAACCCTTTTGTTTGGTTCTTGTGTGACTGTTGTCTGGTGGTTGCTAATCCATATTATTATTTTTGATTGTTCTTTTTCAGTCAGTTCTTCACAGTGGTTTTGCTTGATTACGAAGTAAATTTCTTGCAAAAAAAGAGTCTGATCAATCTGTCTAATGTTTTGCAGATGACCATATCCCAACTAAAAGCAGAGCTGGAAAAGGGTCCACAAGAAGCAGCTGTGTACACCCAACAGATCCACGAGCTGCAGAGTAATCTGAATAATTTGCAGCAGCTAAGCCAGGTATTACATGATGCCATCAGAACCAAAAATCTACAATTATTCTAGTCATCTAACCGTTTTAATTATTAATTAATTTAATTAAAAATACAGTCACAGGTAACTACACTGGTGCAATTGGAACTAGGGAATAGAAGCACAGAGTTTGTGCCAGAGATTAAATTCTCCCACATCAGGTGCTTCAATGCCCTCTCAGCCAACTAGGTTTGTGGGTAATACGGGGATTACAGAGCTGAATCTCCATTACGATGGCTCCACCCCACACATTTTCTTTTAACAGGATTCCCTGACACCTGATACAGACACTTACCAAGTCATCTAACAGACAGTGACACTGGTATCAATCTATCTCCAGGATTAGCTAGATGGATACACCTTTGTTGTCTTTGTACAAGTACATAAGCATAAAAAAATTATATTACAAAAGAATAAAACAGAGAAGTGAAACTGCAGGTACACGTGTCAGTGACATAAGTTAGAAAGGATAAGGCCATGAGGAGGAGGGGAGAAAATGTTGACCAGCAGGCCTATAGAAGTTTATTGGATGTCTGCTAAATCCAGCTGCTATGTCACACGCCCTAGTTAGCAACACATTCCACTATTAACAATATTTTATTCTTTATCACCTTGTAGCCAAGTTTTACTGCAGGAGCAGGCAGCCAGAGCAAGTGCTGTCCACAGACAGTATTTCTAGCGTTGTGTACTAAACTTTCACCTAGAAATACCACAGCTCACTTTACTCTGACTCCTGACAGACCACTGTTCTTTTCCATAGCTTATATCACAAGGCGTAGGTGTTTGTGCCTTGTTAGACCACATCTATCAAACTAACTATGGTTTTAATTAAAGAAACTAAAGCAAATGGTTTGTTCCCAAGTGGCTAAATTAATTGCTGATCAATTTCTGATTAAAGGGTGTCAATCTTCATCTTTTTTTTTATTAGTGTGCTTCATCAAGCAACAAAAATAAATGTTTTTTTATTTTTATTTTGCATATTTGTTCTCATCTGACTTATGTTTTCTTCCCTTCTCACAGAATCTATCTGACAAGCTGGCTCGTAGGGAGAAGGAGTATCAAGAACTGGAGGAGTGTCTGGGAGCTGAAAAAGCTGCCAAAAAGGGAGTCCAAGACAGCTTGAGGGAGAGAGAACTGGAGATCCAGGAGCTCCAGGCTTTGGCCACGGGAGCAGAGGCCTCCCTGCAAAAAGCACGGTCAGAGCTAGGAGAGAGGGCTGACGAGGTGGCAAAGCTGAAGAGTGAGATTACAGAGCTGGAGGTGAAGTATGCGGAGCTGAAGGTTGAGAGGAAACAGCTGGAACAACAGAGGGAGGAAAAAGAGAGTCAAGGTGCTCAGCAGCAGACGGAGATCAGTCAGGTGAGTTTGACCCACAAAGGACACAGACACCTGAACGATTGGAGCAAAAGATACACACCATTTTCATAATCGTCAAAGCGTTTAGTAACAACTCAGTTGTCCACTCACTACACAATAAAGGAGAGCACTCAAAATAACTTTGTATTTATTTGTAGTGACCCTTTCTTAAGAAGACAAGTTGCAAAGCTTGACAGGATATTAATTGGGTGAATGTATCCTGCAGGAAGCATCTGGAATTATTGTGTTTCTCCAACGATTTATTAAGTTTTTTTTTAGCATGGGTTTTTCTTTCTTCAACGTAATTCATAGTTTATTGACAAATCTGAAAAAGTTGTGAAGACTATTTGCACCTTGCGTCTACTAATGAACAAACACGGGCTCAAAACAGTAGTGAGTGACACTTTATCAGGTTGATTTTTGTAATATATAATGTAATTTAGTTATCTGACTGTGATGACCTTGTCTTTTAATGTTGTGAAATGTTTATTGTGGGGAAGTATCAAACTACTGTGAATTCCAAAATTCTGAAACACGTAGGTACGATTTCCTCCGTTTTCTAAATAATGACAGCAGGGTTTTGTTTTCAACTATTTATGATTTAAAATTAGCTTAACTACGATCACAACATGGTTCGGGCTACATGGAATTGTGCATAAATCATCTGTGAATAAAACATGCACATAGACTGTAGTGGCAGAAGTACATATTTTATGTACCAATGTCAGGCAGTATGGAGGATTACAGACGGTATGTTTCTACTCTATTCCTTGCCATTTGTCCTCATGACTGCTTTCTGTGCTCTTCCTAGCTGCACACTAAACTGTTGGAGGCAGAGAGGCAGCTGGGCGAGGTGCAAGGTCGTCTGAAAGAACAGCGGCAGCTGTCTGGGGAGAAACTAAAAGACCGCGAACAGCAAGCGGCTGACCTGCAGCTCAAACTTTCCCGTTCTGAAGAGCAGGTAGGTATCAACGAAAAAGTTGATTGCTGCATTGATGTGATGGAATCAGTGACAGCTTAAAGTGGCTCCAGAACCCCCATGACCCTTAACAGCAAAAGTGGTTAAGACTATGATACATGGATGGATGGACATTAAACTAAATCAAATTAAAAACCTAACAGATATTTATGAAGCTTTTGTAAAACAGTAGTACAGAAACAGTAACAGGCACAACGGCATTGTGAAATGAATGGTACATTTAAGCTTACAATAAAAAAGTAAAATAAACTGAAAGTGCTTCTGATGGTTTGCATTTCCAGTTAAAGGAGAGCTCCAGTAAGAACACAGACCTGCAGCACCAGCTGGAGAAAGCCAAGCAGCAGCACCAGGAGCTGCAGGTGCTGCAGCAAAACACCAACGGCAAACTCCGCGAGGCTCAGGTACTGCTTGCAAGAAAACTCTTATCCGAAGCACTGATAGTTGGTGAGCATTGTGAGAAAGAGGCTGTGAGTTTTTTAGGAAGTTGCAACCTCCAGACAGGTAACAGGTAATAGCAGCTGGACATCTTTCTTGTTCAGATCATAGCATAGTTTAGTATTTTCAGACGGTACAGTATAACATTATGTCTGAACACAAACAAAAACAAACAGTGCAGTACGCCTGTGTCTACAGTACATCTGACTTCATGTTGTTCATGCTGTAGAACGACCTTGAGCAGGTGCTGCGTCAGATTGGGGATAAAGACCAGAAGATCCAGAATCTAGAGGCTCTGCTCCAGAAGAGTAAAGACATTGTGAGTCAACTAGAAACCGAGAGGGAAGACTTATGTGCTAAGATCCAGGCCGGGGAGGGGGAGACGGCTGTTCTTAACCAGCTAAAAGAGAAAAACCACACACTACAAGAACAGGTACCAACACACACACAAAACAAACTATGACTATATAGAAAGGCACCTTATATATAAAATTGACTGGGAATTATTGGTAATTTTTAAATTTTATGTGATAAACATTTCTGTGTGCGGGAATTTAAAGGTGGCACAATTGACAGACAAGCTGAAGAACCAGTCAGAGAGCAACAAGCAAGCCCAGGATAACTTACACGAGCAGGTCCAGGAGCAAAAGACCCTGCTGCGTTCAGCCCAGGATCGAGCCCACACCCTGGAAAACTCAGTCACTGAACTCACTGCCCAGCTTAGCGACAGTAAGGAGAAAGCAGCCCAGTTAGATACTCAGGTAATCCAGTAAAGAGGCACGTCATTGTAATAGATGTTAAATACAACTGATACAAACAAGTCTGAAGATAAAGAATAACCATTTTTGTTGTTGTGTTTTGTCTGCAGCTGAAGGCAAAGACAGAATTGTTGCTGTCTGCAGAGGCAACCAAGGCTGCACAGAAGGCCAACCTTGAAAACAATCTGGAGACTGCTCAACATGCACTGCAGGACAAGCAGCAGGTTGGCTTCATCTTTTGACTGATTAATTTGCTTAAAATGCACTACAGTGTCTCTTTTAAAATACTGTATTTTTTCTGAAAGCATCTGAGTAGCGAGACACCTCATGATTTCTTTTTGTGTTCTTCATTTTGCATCTCTGTCGCCCTGCACATTCTCTCTCCATCTTATGTAGGAATTGAACAAAATTCAGAAGAAGGTGGAGGAACAGGTCCAAAAGCTCAAGGAGAGACAGGAGCAGTGCACTCAGCTGGAAACCAGTCTCAAGGAATGCAAAGATAAACTGCTGGCCTCTGAACAGCGTGTCGAGCAACTGGAGGGGCTCAATAAGGTTTGCATTGAGTTCTGTCTGACATGTTGCTGAGAGGGGTGTTTTACATTCATTTATTTGATCATTTTATAATTGGATCTGTTGTTTGAATCTGACAGAAAGTAGGGTCACAGGTTGGGGAGTTGCAAGCTGCACGGAATCAGGCACAGCAGGAAGTGCAAAAGCTTCAGAAGGAGGGGTCAGAAGTGAAGCAGAAAGCTAAGGAGCTGCAGCGCTCACTGGAAACAGAAAAAGCAGGGTGAGGTTGTGTATTTGAATCCATCAGTTTTAATAAATACCTCAACAATGCAATGCTGTAATCTACTATATTTTAATCCATCAGGTCTAACACAGCATTATGTTATTTCACTGTTAAGGGCTTCCACGCTACAGGAAGAATTAAAGAAAAAGGCAGCTGCTTTGAGTGACACCCAACAGCAGCTGGAGCGCTGTGAGCAGGACAAAGCTGCTCTGAAGCTGAACCTGGACAAGTTGACCCAAGAGGGAAAGACTCAACATGCAGAGCTGGACAGGAAAGCTCAGAGTCTGTCAGCAGACCTGCAAAAGGCCCAACAGGAGAAGGAGGCTCAAAGGCAGGAGCTTGCCACTACACAGGAAAGCTTAGGAAAGGCTAATAAGGCACTAAAAGAGAGCCAGAGTCAGCTGGATACAGAGAGGAAGAACCATAAGTCAACCATGGAGGAGAGGGTAGGTTCATTATGTTACATACACTACAAACATTCAGTTTTTATGTATTTATTTCAAGTTGAAGAAAGTGGATGGTTTTTACTTTTGCCACAAGAAGTAAAAACGATCAACTGATTTACAATATCAGCTCTCTGTTCACAATATTAATCTTTCTTTATCCCCAGGAAAAGTCAAGTGAAAAGGCCAGACAGGAGCTTCTTAAGGCTAATGAGGTCATCACCAAGGAAATGAAAGACTGTAAAGAGCAGATGGAGCAAATGAAAGAGGTAAAGTCCTGAAAGATGGAAGATCAAGCATTTTTGTTATGAATGTAACAGCTAAAAAACCTAAAGCTGCTAAACTACAGCTGATTTACTTTGTGTCTAAAAATGCTAGACGGAGAAAAAGTTGAAAACGCAGCTGACCTCATTAGAGCAGCAGCACTCAAAGACTCAGGAGACACTGAAAGAAAAGGAGAAAGAGATGGAGAAACTACGGGCACAGCTGAAGACAGCTCAGGGGTCGTTTGAAGAGGAGATGAAGAAATTGAAGGGCCAAGTGATGGAGTTACAGGGAGTCAATGCCAAGAAAGTAAGAAACATTCCCAGTTACAGATGTGCAGTTTCAATGCTGTAGATAAATTTGATGTGTAAATTTTACTCTAATCTCTAAGGGTGAAGAGGAGAAAAAGCTGAGGGCCCAGGTGTCCGGGCTCGACCAGGAGCTGATGTCTGAGAAGAAACGGGCAGCTGAGCTGCAGAAGACCTTGGAGCAAAGCCAGGAAAACTTTACTAAACTTCAGTCTGACTTCTACGGAAAAGAGTCAGAGGTTTCTGCCCTTCGTCAAGACCTCAAGGTATTAATGCAAAATAGTTGAAGGGGGGAGTGACTGAGATTGCCTTGATTTAAGGAGATTCTTTTTTAATGAACAACCTTATTCACTCTGGCTCTCATCAGGTCACCTCTGGTTTTAATGATTTCTCTCCTATGTAAGTTCATTTTTGACTTTCTGTGACTTTAGGCATCAGGTGAGAAGCTGAACCTGGTCCAAGAGGAGCTGGCTGCTAACCTCACCCATCAGACAAGCTTAGAGGCTCAGATTCAGGAACTCAAGACAAGCAGGAGCTCGCTGGAGCAGGAGCTCGCCAAACGGGGCCAGAAGCTCCAACAGCAGGAACAAACACTGAAGGAGCTACAGAAGCAACAGGTCGGACAAACAGATTAACAAACTGCACTTAAATACACTACTGTGATTAAGTTTACATGTTCTAAAATTTAATTGTACTTCTTTACACAGGGTCAAATTAGAGAGGAACTGGAGAAGGAGAAGAGCAAAGTGGAGGAGTTGAACCAAGCAAGGAGTCTCCTGGAAAAGAATAACGCCAGATTAACTTCAGAGTTAAAAGCACTAACTGAGAAGAGTGAGAAGGTCTGATATAGCATCTTTTTAGTTTTAATTTAATTTATTTCAAACGTGTGCACATTCACTAGAATTACCTGACACAATTTAATTCTTTTGTTTGAAATTGAGTAGGCAGAAGTATAACCTTACTTCTTTCTGTAGTAGACAAAGTTACTGGCATAATATATAATGATGTGACTTTCTCTTGGTGCTTGTGTCTTATGTACAATAAATGGCCTAATTCATGAAAATCATCAGAAATACATAAAACAATTTAACATGTGCCTGATTTGTTATTATTTTTAAAGCTGTGTTAAAATTGATCTGAAGCTGTTGTCAGAAAAATAACTTAAGTAAGCCTGCTCAAGTCTGTTAAAGTTTGTAATCTCATTTTTCATATGAGCTACTGCTGTAATCGTGTCTGCCAACCAATATGCTTGTGGTTCTATATCTGCTGGTTCTCAGGAGCTGGGTGAGTTGCAGGAAGCCAAACAGCTGTTGATCCAGCAGAAACTGGAGCTGCAGGGTCAGTTAGAGACGGTTCGGGGTACACTCGAACAGGAGCAGAAAGAGCACCAGGCTACCAGGAACAGCAGGAGCCAGAGAGAAGAGCAGCTGCGTGCCCAAACCAAGGATGCGCAGGATCAGTTGGTAGGCTACTTTTTTAATTACTAGGTTAAGTGTCATTCACGTCTCTCACATCAATGTTTTTTCTTTTTTTCTCTAAAGGCAGCAGAGAAACAAGCCAGAGAGGAGCAGGTAAAGCGTGGAGAGGAAGCAGAAGCTAAGCTGAGTGTGCAGCTGACGGCTCAGAATGAAAATGTGGCCACTTTAAAGAGAGAATGTCAGACCAGCCAGAAGAGAGTCGGTGAACTGGAGAAGCAGACAGATGAGCTGAGAGGAGACATCGCTGTGTTGGAGGCAACCGTCCAGAACAACCAGGACGAGAGACGGGCTCTATTGGAAAGGTGCATTCATATTGTTCTGTTTGACTTACATCACCTGAATGACTTTTGGATAGAAAAAATATCATATATATATTTTTGAATGTGGTTTAATGGCCTAGAAGCTCACTGAACATGCACACAGGCACAGGACTTCATGTTTTAAAGAAAAAGATTTCCGAGAGAGGAAAAAAAAGAAAACAACTAGACTGTGTGAATTTAATTTTGGTTTATACATTGAATAATGCCAGGTCTATTCTAAGACTACGTTATACCGTTGTGATCTACTGAACATTGCTTCAGGGATGTCTTGCCCACATCTCTCCTACAACTTTGAATTCACCATTTTACAGTGTTAATTTTTAAAGAACTTCATTTCCCTGTGCGTAACAAATGATAATTGAATATATAAAAGTAATTATATACACGTACCACCACAGCACACACAAAGGATCATAACATGATTCAGCAGCTTCAAGTCCAGTCAACATCCAGTTTCTATTTGCATAAACTAAATATAGGTATCAAAAAAAATTGCTATAATGCTGTACTACAGTACATGACATTGTAACTCTTAGTTAGTGTATGTTACTTTTCAGATACTTATACAGAACAACTGTGGCCAGAACAACAATGGTGCAGCATCTAATAAACCTTATTATGAAAGTTAAGTTTAAAGACACGCCACTGTTTCAGGGCAACTCTGTCCTGTTCAGTCATGTGTCCTCAAGTTATATGTTTACTTTTGGTATGCATTATTTCATCTCTTATTATTAGAACCATTAATCACTTATCCAAGAAATATGCATTAATTTACCACTATCAGTTGTATATTACAGTTTACAGTTTAAGTTCTCTGTGCTTAAGTGTAAGTTAAGTCTAAATTGAAATGAGTCACTTACACCTGTTAACAACAGAGGGCTGTTGTAATAATGATCCAGTGCACATCATCATTATTCCCTTAAGCATTGTGCATTGAAAGTATTAATTAGCTAAGCAATTATGCAGCCAGCTGAGTGGTGGGGGTCGGAAATTCTCCTGAGCCACTAATTAACATTAACACACACATCACTGCTCTGTGTTTGTGTTCCAGGTGTGTGAAGGGTGAGGGTGAGATAGAGAAACTGCAGGCCAAATTGGTGGAACTGAGGAGGAAGCTGGACGACACGACAGCGGCCATGCAGGAGCTGGGCAGAGAGAACCAGTCGCTCCAGGTCAGTCTCAATACACTAGTAGAAAAATACGAAAGGAACATATTTCTGTATATGTAAAACGAAAAAGATGTTTTATTGCATTACCAATAAAACTGCAAATGAGGGCAGAGGTAGGCTTAGACTGTAACTTCTGCTGTGCTTTTAGATCAAGCAGTCACAGAGTCTGACCAGGAAGTGGGCTGAGGATAATGAAGTGCAGAACTGCATGGCCTGTGGGAAAGGCTTTTCTGTCACTGTCAGGAAGGTAAATATGCAATTTTTATCTGCTTTCAAAATGAACAGCACATATGTCTCACTTTGATTGTTCGTGTTTTTAAGTGCCTGCTTTGTGTCGCTCTCTCCTCCAGCACCATTGTAGACATTGTGGAAACATTTTCTGCGCCGAGTGTTCCGCGAAAAACGCCCTCACGCCGTCCTCTAAGAAACCAGTACGAGTATGCGAGACGTGTTTCGAGGAGCTCCAAGGCTGATTTCCCTCTCCTCCTCCCCCACCCCTCCCCCTCTTCCCTCCTTTTCCTACTTCAGCGTGCAGAACAGGCGTGTCTTTATTGTACTTTATGTGCACTATAAACAACATACAGAGTGCCACGACGTCCACCTGCACATGACTTGCACGTCGCAGGATGGGTGGGATTAGATGGGATTGTCTGCATCTGTTTTTGTGCCTTTGCTACTCCTGTGGACTGCCAGAGAGCGGAGACAGTGAGAACAAAACACCATCCATCTCTTCAGCTTATATTCACCACCATTGTTTGCCATCATTAGCATTTGCGAGTCGGCTGCTTTTGTACATTGTGACTTATTTGGCATTTGTTCTCAGGAGGTGTAAGGTTAGTGTGACACTGCAAGAGTGACTGGGGGAGTAAATATTGTTGTATCAGTGCTGCCCTACAAAGAAAAATGCAGGTAACAGTTTTGTCCAAAGTGTATTGAATTGTTGCTTTGAAAATCTACATCTGATCACAAACTTAAAAAAAAGTTTCAGAATTCTTATAGCAAAAATCTAAACTCAAGTAATTAATTATAATTATAATATTTTGTGTTTTTTTTTTTTCAATTCAACTGACTATATTTCATGTCTCAAATACAAATTTAACATGATCACGAGGGTGGGAGTTTTTCAACTTTTGGCCCCAAAAGAAGCTCATCAAAACATGTTAGTTTACAGATGGAGTTTTAATTAGATGTTTGTGAACAGTGTTTCAGGAGGAGGGGTTTTTAATTTAGCATTTTGCATCAGGGTTTGTAAATTCACATCATCATCACAACACACCTTTGTTAAACTGTTGTACAGTATAACACAGCAAAAGGGAAAGAAATTACAGACTTAGATCTTAGAAGCAAAATTTATTTTTTTATAATAAATCTCCCACTGATAAAAACTATTTTGCTACTCTAAAGAACTGTACAGACCTTGTTGTCGAATCAGTTACTGCATATTCTTTTCTTTGTGTGGCAGCATGTTTGTGAATTTATGTATTCGGCCAATTTCATGACCAAAGAATGTCTGCAGCAGGAATCCAGGCCAGATGAAACCCTGAGCTTGTTCTCATATTTCAGTATTTTTCTACACGTCTCTTTGAAAACTTTTCAGTTTTAATACACAGGGTCTGACCTTTTTATCTTGAACACAGCATGTATGATTGAAAGGCTTTTTATGTGCGGTCAGTTGTTTTTGCTGTTAATACATTTCTCTATGCATGTTAATTTCAACAAACTGGTGCTTTCTGCAGTCAGTGAAGGTGCCTGCATGTTTTAATTTTCTGTCCTGCTACCTGTCTCCACTCAACAGCTCTGACTACTGCGAGAGGTGTGTGTGTGTGTGTGTGTGTGTGCGCGCACGCGTGCTTTGCTTTCAAGCAATAACTGTGCTGTGTGTTTGATGTTTTAGTGTTTGGACCTGTTGTGTTTGTCTGCCGACATGCAGAACCTCAGTATCTGTCTGGCACATTATTGGCGATGTCTGTGCTGCTTTCAGGTGCGGCGGTAACTGTCAGTTCTCTGTCCAACCTGTCTGCAACTTAGAACACTGTAAAAGTTCATTACTGCTTTGTTTAATTTATAATTGTTGACAAATTGGTAAGATCTTCTGTGCAATTATCTAGATTGGAGCAGGTGATAACACTGTATGCCAGCTGACAATGCAGGCTGGCATTTTGCAGCAACAAACATCTTTTTTCAGACTCAGTCTCGCCAAATTAGCTCTTTATGCTTGTATTATAAGAAAAGAATGAGTTGTAAGCTCTCACACCTCTAATTTTGTATTTGTTTTGTCTACCTCAGATTGGCACAGGAAAAGCACTATTTTTAAACAATATAGATCACAAATGTTTGCATAATTGCTTGCATTAGATCTAGGAGTTGTGGTTTATCAAGTTGTATAGTCCCTTAAAATCTAGAGACGATTTGCACCTTATTGTATTCTGGGTTTGTTCGTATGAGAACCCAGCCACTAATGTAGAACCACCAACTTTATACAGGCTTCAGCATTTATAGCCCAGATATATGAACCTGCTCATCAGTACTAAGGCTGTCATAATTATCTTTGTAAATGTTTGTAATGAAAGAGAAAAAGGAAATATAAATCACTTGTGGATGTGAAACCATGACAACAGTTCATCAGTGTCTTATCCATTTTTTTTTTTTATAAAACAGAACCATAGACCTGTACACACTGAATTGTGGCTTGCTTTGTGTTGTCAGTTATCATGCATGATGACTTACCTGGCCTTTGGCTCCCACATTTCCTCCATGTTTAGACTCAACATATTTGGTGGTTGTGAAGGTGCCTTAGGCCAAATGTCTCGTATGTCACAGATAAGTGCTAGAAGTGACACACAGTGTGTTACCAGAGTCACGGTGACTTTAGTTCACCCAAAGGGATGAAGGAAAGACCTTGTATTGCACAAGTTGATTTTCTAATTCATCACGACAAATAAACAGTGTTTCTATTTTCTTGTGTTTGTTTAAATAATAAAATAAATTAATAAATATTGAATAATTAAGAAGACTCACTGATGAATTTGGTTACAAAACCAAATTCATCAGTGAGTCTTATCTGTTAATTTTTCCCACTAAGCAGTAGTTTTTTTTTTTGAGGTTTAAAGTACAGTGTTGATGTTGGAAACGTCTAAACACTTATCTTGGGGTCCACTAGTAGTTCTGGAGTTCTACCTGGTACCTGGTCAGTGTATTGAGTTTGTCTAGTTGTAGCAGAATAATAGATGTTCTATTGTCCTTTTTCCCCCCCTAAGAACTTTAAGGGACTTTGTGTCCACCTTGTCTTAAAAATGGAGAAAACATGAATCATGGTGAAAAGTATTTGATGTATCCTAATGTGTGTGAAAACAGTCAAAAACAACTTACTACACAGTCAGGTTTTTATTGTGCACTACTACAGCAGCTGCTTTTAAAGGCAAACATTTATTTTTACAAAATTGTCCTAGTGCTAGTAGGACTTCAGGGGACTGAAGTGCCAGTGACCATAAGCATGTTTCAGATGGCTTGTAGTGCGGTGCTGTGTCATATCTGTGAAGACTCCAGCCACAGTGAGGCGCTCTTGACACGCGGCTGTTGAGAGTCCAGCTTCAGCAGCGCTGTCACAGCGCCTTCTATCTTTGACATCCACACTTTCTGTGAAACAAACATTAAGGTGTTCAGGAACTGAAATATTCGATTTAAGATTCTATACATAACAGCATTCAAAGTAAAACTAAATTTTGTGTTCGTGTGTAACCTGTGTACAAAACTGCCTTAACAGATGTATACATTAAAAACCATTATGCGTTATGCTCTCTGTAGATGTTTACTGTGAAATATTTTGTTATTGCTGTTCTAACCAAAGAAACGTTTAAATATAATTAACATTCAAGTGATGTCACCCATCTGTACAGTACAAAATCCTTTCTGTGAAGAGAATGTGATCAGTCCTCTGCCAACTCTTATAGGAATGCATGCCTTTTGAGGCTTCTCTACCTTGGCAGACTCTGATGCAGCTTGTAGGATGAATGCACCAATACACTGCTGGTAGCGGTTCTGGTGCATGATTATGAAAGAATGAGGCAGCCCCGATGCTACAGAGAAACCACAAAACAACATCAGCAGTAGCAGTACTGGCTGTGAACATATACACAGCATGATATTTGGATTTTGCTGTGTGTATATTAAAAATACACTTGTATGCAAATTCACTGAAAGTAAACAGTAAATAAGCACTATAAATAAAATGTGTTTTCAATATGAAAGACATCTAGTCCCTAAAACAAAACATCGTCTCAAATGCTATTAGCATTTTAATTACTTGAGGCATTGAGCTGATCAATGTTCTTGAGCTGGAGTCGGTCCAGAGAGACGGGCTGGTCAAGAACTGTGAAGGTGCATCCATCCTTAAGCAGCTGATCCAGCTCCAGATCCAGCTTCTGTGGCAGCCTCAGAGGATTCTGCTCTGGACCGGTGGACTTCTGAATGGTTAGACAAACGTGTTTTGATTGGTCCAGGTGAATGAGAACAGGACAACAGAGTGGTGTGCTGTACCTTTTTGTTCCTCTTTATCTTTGTAATCAGCAGGAATTCATCGAACAGAAACAAGAAGACATCTATCAGCTTTGCGTTCTCTGGTAAATGAACCAAAAAAAAAAACATGGTGTGAGATTGTGCTTAACTCAAAGCACTAAGCATGTAAACTGATTTGAATTGATGCCAGCTGTCCACACCTGTGAGCACCAGTTTCCCTTCATGCAGCAGACTTCTGTGAGTAATGAGATTCTCCAGAGTGACAGGCTTTAGGAGATGTTTAAGATTCTGAAAGTGAAGCAGTCGCTCAGGTGAGAAGAGAACATTTTCACCTTTTGACACGTAAACTGCTTCAAAGACTTGCGTTTCTGATATCTATTTATCTGCTGAACCTGCATGTAAATAGCTATCTTTGCTTTTCGTTAGATCTGATTTCACATCCAGATAAATAATTCAAAAACAACTTTTCTGCAAACAAAAGGTTTTTGAGGGTCAGGTGATGGCGCTTATCTCTGTCATACTTTGTCAACACATTTCAAAAACAGTGACAAATACTGATATATACACAAACACGGAGAACCTGGCAGACCTCAGGAATGAAGGCACGCTTGTCTCTCTCCCATACAGGCAGCCACACCAGGGCATCCCGCAGCTGTTTCACTTTCTGGTAGTTGTCCAACCATTTGACTTTTCCCTCTAAGTCACCTGGAAAAGACAAGGAGCACGCTTTAGTCAGTTTAATGATACCTTAAATCATTCTTCACTTACATAAAACAACATTATTTATCTTGTTATATTTTCCCATGTAATGTTGGTTGTCTGCCAAACATGGGTGTGACAGTAATGTAAGATTACAGTTCGCTCAGCTCTTTGAGTAAATATCCCCCACACCCAGAGGACATTGTCCTACACGTCTTAGCTATAGTTACAATTCTGTGTCACCCGTACAGTTCTCCACACCTTTAGCATGGTTATATATAAGTGTGTAATTAAACATGTGGGAACCCACTCTGGTTTGTAAAATTATTTGTTCAATACAACAAGGTGACACTGAGGTGAAGTGCTGCAGCACATTTCCCACAGTCTATTCATCTAGTTACACAGTAAACCGCCACAACAGGTCTGCAGGCTGTGGCATGCTGTGAGGAATAAGTGGTCAGGGCTGCTGGCTGCTGTCCAAAGCATGTAGCCTCTGTGCTCCAAAAAGACACAGACTGGTCTGTTTGTGATGGAGAACACAGCCTCTGTTACATCTACTTCTTAAAAGGTTCGTAAACCACCTGCTGACAAACTCAGTGCTACAGAAAACACTTGATGATCAGATGAATGAAACTGCAGCTGACAGAGTCTATGTAAAGTGAAGTCACATACAGTAACTGGTCCTGCAACACTAAAAGCCAGCTCAGTCAGTCAAAGTCTGCTGATCTGCCAATTATATAGACCAGTTTTATCTAAGTAAGAGAACATTCTGTATTGATGTATTAAATAAGAAATAAAGTGTAATGGGTCTGCTTCTCACATATAGATGTGTCCACTTGCTCTGCTGTAGCCTGCAGGCCTCTGGTCTCGTCCTCCGTCTGACATCTCTTTGCAATATTCCGCAACAACAGTGGATATCGAGTTAGGCGCTGCAGCGGTGCCACCAACAGGTCACGAAGTTGCAGCCTCCGGCACTGCTCGTTCCTCTCGCACCACTGGGGAGAAAAAAGGAGGGGACGTGGTAATGGGAGAGCTGGTAGAAGAAGCAGGTCAGAGGGGTTAAAGAACTGGTCATGGTGTTTTGTTATAACGTAGAGGAAATGGGGGATGGGCAGTAAAAGTGTGTGAAGAGAAACAGCAGTGTCGCTGTGGGTCCCCTCATGCTTGGCAGCATGCTGCCTACTACGTTGAGCATGCACATGAAAGTTTCCCCCTGTACCTTCACATAACAGCCAAAGTCCTCTCTGAGCTTCAGGCTGTCCAGATAAAGCAGAGCCGTGGAGTAGTTGAGGCAGTACTTCTGCAGGCAGTGACATATGCTTTCCTGAAAGGCCTGCCAACAGATAGGACTGTTAAATAAATACCGTGATACAGACTGCTGCGTCACATCAGCCATTAAGTTACAGATAAACGGATCATAAACTGGCAAGAAGAAGATACCAGACACCAAGCACAAAAATACACCTGTGTGTGAAATTCTCCAGCTGATCTGAATTATATATCCTCATTGCTGCTGAACAAAACATTAAACTTTGATCAGGATTGTTGCACTGATACCACCTGTTCATCATGATTTCCTCTTATTCATATTTTATTTTGAAAAGGTTCCTGTAGTGTGATGTGAGACAACAGACTAGAAACATAATACAAAAAAATACAAAAATCATATGTAGTGTGGAAAAAAAGGTATTTATATATTATATTTCTTCTTATCAGTTTGCTTTTACAGCTAAACAAATTATCAACCGTTGGGTGCAGCGAGAGTCTGTGTTTTAATGCATGTGCTCATGTGAGTCATACTTGCCTTGTTCAGGAGATCCAGCAGGGTGGGCCTGCCACCGTCTGTAATCTCCAGCGTGTCCTTGATGACACGAAGGAGGTTGTTCAGGAAACCAAAGCTGACCTGCAGCAGAAAACAGTGTCAAGTGTCACTGCACAGCCATGAGACACTGTCATACCGCACTTACTTTCATGTTAGCACACAGGCGTGCTACTGCACAGTAAGCCATGCTACAGAAGTTACATTTAGACAGTTATTTTACAGAAACTACAACATTAGCACCAAATGTTAGTACTATTAGAAATGATAAAAATAAACATTTAACATGTCATCTATGAGTTATACATTCCTCTATTATCACAAATATCTGACCTTGTTTTTACCCAGGTGAAGAAAACAGATGCTTCATTCACTAAATCTTTGTCAGATGAAAGAAATAAGTATGTTTTTCTCTTCGAAAAAAAGATTTCTAGTGCAAATGAACAAATTAATTGACAAATTAATAATAGTAACTACAGACAGAGCCAGTCCTCATTACCCCAGATTCATCAATGTCAATAATCCAGGGACATGTCATTTAAGTGTTTTTAGGCTAAAATTCTTTAAGGTGAGTTTTTTCTATTATTTTTCTGCTAATTTCTGATTCTTTTTACCATGTTATATCTTGTATATCTGGAAGCTGAGTCGTGGCAACTGTACTTATTTCTTGTTAAGTTGAGATGTTTGTGTAATCTCTCTTAGGTTGTCGGTCTTTAACTTATGTTGCTTGCTATCTTGCCTCTTAAAAAATGACTTTTAATCAATTGAAACAATGTTTTCCCGGTTAATTATATATTGCATAAATAAACCATTTGTCATGTTCTCTGTATGGCACGTTTTCCAAGTTTAACTGAGCTAACATTAACTCTCTTGTGCTGTTTTGATGGTGCACAACACACAGTGTTATCATTATGTCATGAAGGTTGCTGTTGCTTGTAATTATTTACATAATACATATAAAATAACAGGCTTCTTGCTACTTATTTGCATCATGTCTCACCAGGCAAAGCTCATTGAGGTTTGCAAACATTCCCCAGGAGTCAACATCAGTCAGGCAGTTCCTCATCTGCAGGTTTGTCAGGGTAGTGAAAAACACCTGAAAGCAACAAAAGGTGTGAGAAGGAATGGGCTCAGGCTATCTGCTGGGATAGCATTAAATTCCTAACCCACTGCTATAAAAACCAGAAAACTCTGACAGGAGTAGAGAATGAGAAACAGAAAGCAGTAAATGTTGGGTTTGCTCTATTTATCTAGTGTGTTTGTGTGTATTTGCATTTGCATGTGTATTTTGAGTCACCTCTTTGAGAACCATGATCTGATCCAGGAAGTAAACACACTCGCTAGTGAAGAGTTCCCAAATGGCCTCTTGTCTCTTGAAAGCCTGAGGGTCAGAGTCGGCGCTCACCTGGGAGGACTGGTCCCGGAGGAAGTCTGCCAGAGAGTAGTCCTGTGGGCAGATGGCGAGAAAGACAAATCACTGCAACTGGGTAAAATGTAGCTTCCTCAGACAACTTAGAAAATGTGTGTAAAAATGTACATTAGAAATGATAGTTCTTGTATGAATTAAAAGCCACAGGAGAGTCCCTCTAACTGCTGTCCGTTATTTCTTTGTCTCTTGTTAAACACAGAGACCTATTTGCATTGGAAATCAGGCTCTGTTAGTTGTTCAAACTCTGAGTTTGCTTGGATTACAAGTTTCTGTGCAGAGACAACCAACATGATGATTTACATATCAAGCAGAGTGAATGCTCAGGGTGTTTGCTACCTGACTGCTCATGCTGCTCATTTCTCACCTTATACCTCTGAGGGTCAGAATTTCTCCAGTCCTGAATCTGCGCAGTTGAGAGGTATTTTTCAATATCTGACACTGTGCCTGTCTGTGACTTCCCTTTAGTCTGAAATGTGAAAGAAAACACAAACAAAGACAACAGTTATGTATGAGCGGAGAGCAAGAAGAAGGATTTGTTTGCAGATTTGTTCTTTTGTTTAGATGAATTTTCTGTCCATATAACACTTTATCATTCTCAGAAACTAAATCACTGAGGTTGGCTCCAGTTCTGTATTTCAAGTGTTGACCAATCACCAAAACTGTGTGGGACAAAATGGGATAAGAGGAACCACATTGATCTGCTTTGAGAAGTGGGTCAGAGAACAATGTCCAAACTTACCGACCACTGCTAAAACAAAGTACATCAAAACAAAACATGCATAAGCACTGGCAGACACACAAAACACCTACCGTACTACGCCTTGAAAAAGGCCACTTCGACTTCTTAGTATCTAGAAAAATCAAATATAAAACACTTTTATTAAAACACTATTATTCAAAGGTAAAGGGAGAGATTGTGTGCAATCCAGCAAATGGGATTAGAAACAAACAATCAAAACAGTGTCTTAGAATAAAAACTGCGGTGGACTTGAGGACATGACTTACAGAAGGCACAAATCATTTTGTTATTTGGGTTAGGGGTTATATTGAATATGATGTGAAAATAGCACACAAATACATTTTTCTACATACTTAAGAGCATAAAAACATAATAATAACTCTTCATTTGTTAATCCATCACAAAGTCTCTTTTAAACATGGATCTGTTGTATAGTATTGTTCCAAAAATATTTAAGTATAAAACGTTTGTAAAGAACAATAACTCAACTACTGACTGAATGCTGTGAGGTTTGCTGGGACACTGTTAAAGTTAAATCCAAATCAAACACTTGGCTGACAGAGTGAACAACTGTACAGGTAAGATATATCGTATTGTTTTACCAAAGAAATTTGAACCATTTAATATATCAGCTGCTCCATTGGATACAAACAGGTCTCCTGGTGAAACATCCAATCCAGGCAAGCTGACCACCACAGAACTCCGTCTTCTTTCCTGAAGCCTGAAGCAACAGATGCAGACAGGTGAACATCTTCAGACCCTAATCCACTTTTTTTTGGCTATGTAACACAATTATATTTGCACTTGTGTTGATACTTGACATTTTAAAACCAGCCTCAATGACCAACAACTGTAATGTACCAATATTATTCTACTGACATTGTAATACGGCACAAAGAAAACAGGAAAAGTCAAAGGAAATAACAAAATTCCTTCTGTCATTTCACATGGTTGAAATACCATCGGCATTGTGCAGAAAACCGTTGATTAACACGAGCAGCAGAACTTATGAAGGATAAGCGTTATGTCTGGCTTATGTGGGGATAGCTGCTGATTAATGGATCACCCTATTTGTGTGGAAGGAGGTGAGCTGTCAGTATGAGCCTGCAATAATCCTCTTGGTCTCCTTTACACAGTTACAGTTGCTGGAAAAACACAGGCCTGGCTTTTTAGCCTTAGGCAAAGCTCAAACAACCACTGTTCTCAAGTGTTTTGACTTGAACAGTGACATTAAGTAGAGAACCTTGTGATATTAAGTATGCAGACTAAATATCCAGAAAAGGCACGGCCACACGAATGTTTTCATTTGTTACAGGAATAAGAACATTCCACATATAGTAAAACTTGATGGGTGACTCTTAACAATAATAATCCCTACAATGGCAGTGCTGACGAGGGACTCGCAGTCGTTTAATGTTACTGCAATCAAAAGAAATAATGTTCACAGCAACCAGAAATGCTGGTTTTTGGAAAAGTAAGATCCACTTTCAGCACGCTAACACTGATCGACAGATGGTCAGTGACCCATGCTGAATCACTGCGGTTACACTTCTAACGTCAGGCTTCATCAGAAGAAAGAAAAGGAACTGACAGAGGAGAAACAATAACACATCATCTAAGAGAACAGTGTAATAAAACCTTTTCATGCTTCTGGTACAGTACAGTGATAGAGGGCTAATACCTCTGTTTATGACGGCAATACAATAAAATGGAGCAGAAGTACAAGCAAGAGGAAGAATACTCGTACTGGTTTGTCTGTGTCGACCATTGTATACAAAATCTGCTTCGTTAAAGTGATCCCACTTCCTTCCTCATATACATCTCATTAAACAAAAGCTGCATTTCTACTCCATTACAAAACCTTTTTTTAATATTTATGAAACCTTTATAGTAGTATACTACTACTTACATACTTACTTATTGTACTAATAGTACTTCTAAATGTGCTATTTCAATATTTATTTGGAATATATTGGCTCACTCTTTAGTTTATAAAAGTATACTTTTGTGTATATGTAGTATACAACTAGTTTACATTTCAGTTGTATTTATTTATTTTGTCTTTTTGCCTTTATTTGATAGTCAACAGTGGAGATACAGAAAAGAAACATGAGGGTAGGAGGAGGGTAGGGTTATAATATGTAACAAAGGTCTACAGCTGTACTCGTGGATGAAACCATTCAGCTAACTGTGTGCTCCACCCAAGCTTTATTTTTTACTGCAACTATACTGTCAACTGTACTAAAAGATAACTTACAGGTACACAGTATCAGTTTAGAAGTTGTTGTTGGTGTTTTTCGGGTGGGTTTTTTCTGTGTGGGTTAATAACTCTGTGTACATGAAGGTGCACCTGTGTACAATTTACTCTTAGCTATTCCACCCAAACTACGAGACAAGAACTCTTAGGGCAAGACAAAAATAATTATTTATACTTAATTTAACTTGTATCTCTATCATAATAGGAAGTATTATAAGTATGGGCTGAATATACAATAAAGGCATTTCTGTATACTTGTCAGTAAAATCCACACATACCATCTCTAGTAAGTACATAAAAAGTACACTGAAAGCATACTCCCTTATTTTTTCAAGACGCAATCTAATTAAAGAGCACATGTAGCCTAGGCCACATGGCAAACCTGTGCACTCAAGTCAGTCTACTGCTAAACAAGAGTAGCCTGGTATGTTTTCCAGGGCACTTTTGTTGAACTGGGAAAGCACCACCTGTTCTTTGCACTACACACAAAGACAGTGTTCATCTTGGTAAACTGATACGACCCTTCTCCAGCTCAGTGTCTAGCAGTAAACGAGATAATGGTCAGCAGCAGCACCTGAGCACTGCACAAGATACAGTACATAACTGATGGGAACCCAAAAGAGACACGATTGCTCCACTAAATCAGGTCAGTGCCTACTTGTACTTCATTCCACAGCAGCTTCACAATGACATCCTGGTGCTTTGTGACCACTCAGAAAGCGTTCTCTGTACCAGCCTCTCTCCGCCACCAAGATTTCTTGTAAAAATGGTTGCTTTGTTCCCGCACAACAAGAGGGATAATGATGCCCCAAAACAAAACTGTCCCAACCAATGGCTTGCAAGACCTGTCCAGTGAAAGAGGCACAGTGCCAGAGTGTAATTACAGGGACAAAAGCTGCCTAATTATCCAGTGAGGGGAAGAACCAAGCAGCCCATTAGGAGGGGTGTGGGCGGCAGCAAGCGAAAACAGCCATAATGAGGGTTTGTCTTGCACATACATAACCATGGGACTCTCAAAACTTAACCCACAAAGCTTTTGCTTCATTAACAAGGACATAAATGACAATTAATGGACAATGGGGCTTCTTAAACCAAAGGTCCAATCATCCTCTCTTGCTCAAAAGCGTCCAGCGAGGACAGAAAGCATGACACTCATGAGGCCAAAGTGACATATCTGAAGTTTTTGTGTTTACAAAATTATTTGACACACATATTACGCAACATCATGCACATTGGAGATGAATAAGAGGAACAAAAGAACAAACGTGAGCATTTTAATACAGCTTATCAGTTAAAGGAAAGTTTTACTAGATTGCTGATATGCAAAAAGTCCTGGTGTTTTGGCTATAGTGACAGCTACACAGACTACATGCAAAACAGTGCAAGGTACACCTACCTATTATGGCAATGCTCATTCTCCTGCAAGAGAGAATAAAGGGAAAACACTGCATCAGTCAATGGAAAATTATATCTGTAACCATACAACAGACTAACATACATTGGTGTAGATGTAGTGAAATGGTTCTTTAGTGCCTCCTTCAAAATTAGAAACACCCACATTAGTCTCCACATTAGCCCAGTGACGATAAGACTGTGCAGAGACCTCCTACCGCTAACAACACCACTATATCACTTTCAAAGACATTCAAATTTGAATCAGCGTTTTAAGTGATTGCTTGGATTCAAAAGCCTCCGATATCTGAGGAGAATGTCGGGACTCTATTGAGAATGTGCTCGCTTGAATACCATGAGTTGATGAATAGATCTCCCCATTATCTTTTTCCATCGCTAACTGACCCCTCCATTATTGGGTGACTGCTGACTGCGGTGAATAGGGGCCCAAGGAGAGCACTTCCCAGGGTTCTCCAGGCAGTGGGTTTGGTCAGAACTGTCAGTGCATGTAACTGCTGATTCATTTGCTGTCAAAAGCTCGCATTGTGAGTGACCACCGCGGGAGGCAAGACAAAATGAGGGAGAGTAAGTTTCCCCCAAGGAAGGAATGTGTAACCATTTAATTCATAGACGTTGTGTAAAAATCCACACCACACTACAGCATGTGACTTGTGTCGATGGCAGAAGAAATGATGATTGAGAAAACAAATGATTTCTTGTCTTCTTTGTTATGCAGACATGCTTCACCTCAAACAACAAGTAAAAGCTCACCTTAACGTCACCATCAGAGAGATCATGAGAACTCTGACACTCCTGTCCTGTGGAAATGATAGCTTGGTCAGAAGTCTTTGATCTATGTGACCTGGTTCTCTGTCGCCCTGAGAAAGAAGTGGGCTGACGATTGTGACAGATCTCTCCATCAGAGAGGGGGCTCGCTGCAAGAGGAGACTTGACCCTGTGCACTGGAGACAGAGGGCTCACGGGGGATGGCGTGCTCGCGGAGGAAGGCTCCTCCTGTGTGCTGCCAATCCTCACTGGATCCTGGGAATCTATCAGTGAATGCCGGGTGCTCCTCATCCTCCTCAAGGTGGGAGATGTGGAGATGCGGCCGGGGGCCTGCCGGTCAAACTGGAACAAAGGTGCCACTAAGCCGTCAGTGTCCACCAGGGATGAATGTCTGAGCTTGGAGTTTGTTCGTGTGACATTTATGTGCATTATGACCGGGTTGCTGGTCTGAGTCTGCTTGTGATCACAAGGTCCCCAGTCTGTTTGTGTCTGCGCATTCGCCACACCTGTGGTGACGACTTCATTTTCAGCCCATTCAATGTAACTCCAGTCCAGCTTCCTTTCAATGTCCTGGCCTTTATCCTGCAAAATAACGTGCTTCAACGTAGACATTGTTACCTCAAAGGCATTGTTGTGAAGCAAAGTTCAGAAATCGTGTGATCTAACGGTCTGGTTATATTGCCTCCTCCGAGTTAAGGTCAGATGATAATCCTGTTGCATTCCAACACTGTTCACACCAGACGACTCTCAAGCTTCTGAGGGGAAAGCAGAAAATGAATGAGCGCACACAAGCAAGATGAAATAGGCCGGGCACAAACTGTAACAACTAATCTTTTCAAAGAGGATTTGATCGAGGTTGAAAACAGCCAGTTGCTCATGCACAATACAGACAATAGAGAAAACATCGTGTGACTATAATTTAGTGAGAATTAATACATGTGTGTGTGTGTGTGTGTGTGAAGGAGGCACCCGACTTGATCAGTGGGGAAACAAGGATGCTACAGCAAACACACAGTGTTCAGTAACTGTACAGTTTGTCAATGTCAGTCGGGACAGTTCGAGACACAAAGAAGCAAAGGAGGTCACGCACCTTGTTTCAGCTCTCCTGCCTCACACTGTTGTCTAGTCCGCCGTCTGCTCCCTGATATAGACTCTGTCTCTTCGCAGCCTACCAGATACGTCACATTCAATCGTTTCTGTTTCTCTTTTCTCAACGTCTTACTTTAGCTCTTTGTTTATTCGGCGCCGCTGTTGAGTCGGCGCATCCACGAGCTGACACGGATAAAAGCAACAATCCTACATTTACGGCGACAGCCACCTGCGCTCCACCCGCGCAGACCGCACGTGCTTACACACAGAAACTCATTAACATTTCATAAGTGGGATTTACTTACTCACAGCCTCGCGACGGCTACAGCGACGGCTGTTGTAGTGGAGCCGGGGAGAGTCCAAGCCGAGCAGGTTCAATACAAAAAAAAAAAAAAAAAAAAACAGCTCACAGAGATTTAAGGAGGAAGAAGAAGCTGTTGAACTGTGCGACAAAACACGATAATGACTGCAGCTGGCTGGGAAACAGGTCTGTGTGCTGCTGCGCGGAGGAGGGAGTGGAGCGTCTCACGGTGTAAGGTGCGACCGCTCCGCGCGCACGAGCACATCACTTCTCTCTCTCTCTCTGGGTCTCTCTCTCTCTCTCTCTCTCTCTCTCTCTCTCTCTCTCTCCAAATCGACTCGACTTTTATTTCTTGTTTTATTTATAAAGATGTGTTTCATTCCCATGTAGCCTGCAACCGCTTTATAATCTAGTAGGCCATATTGACATCATCAAATTATTGTTTAAATTATATCTTAAGTAAAGTTATTACCGGCAAATCTATACTTGTTACGAAGAGCCACCACTTGCAGAATTGTATTAATATGTAGTGTTATACTGAGCCATTGAAATGCAGCATTAAATGTTCAGGCCTAATATATAACCACATTTTAAACATACCTGCCGAAATGTAGTGAGGTAAAATCTTAAAGTGGCATAAACACTGAAGTCAAGGCTCTCAAATGAATAAATGTAAGTCCGCAGGACTGAGGATAAAGCGAGTAATATGTAGGGCTATACAATAAAATCATTTGCTGCACTTCATAAATTATTACAGCGCAATTACAACATGTTTTTTGTCGTGGTCATTCCACCAAAGAAGGTTTTTATTTAACAGGTTTTTCCCATATAATAAACTACGACTGTGAAGTTCTCTGCTTCAACATCCACGTCTGTGTTAAGAGGTTTGTGTCAACGAGACTGTTACGCACGTGAAGGCTGTAAACATGTTACTTCCCAGTAGACATAAACTAAATTATTTTACAGCATAAAAGGGTTAGTCTGTGAGATTTAAATGTGTGTCACTGTGTCTCACTTGCAGACCGAGTATACGGCCTAAAATAGTCTTTGACACCAGTATAAAATAGGACTAAATTATATAAAATAGGACTTTCTGCTATGTTTTTTTTATTTCACGCTGAAACAATGCCAGAAAGTTAAGAACCTTAACTTTTTTATTTAATAAGGTGAACACTAGAGGGCCATACAGGCCAGCTGATAGGCTGACTGTGTGTCAACTACAGGTGAACCCTTTGAGTCTGGATCTCTAGCGGCCCCTGGTGTGTAACTACAGGTAGCACACCTTGGGCCTCCATCACTGTTAGTTTAGAAATTAGATCAGTTTTCTATGTTGTGAAGCTCAACATTTTCATCCAAATAAGCATTTTTCAATTTTCAGAACCACTATCAACATTATTAGCTTTATCATTATAGTAATTGTCAGTGGTACGCAGATATTTTACTATTGTCATATACACAGTAAAAACATATACATATGAAATTCTTATCACTGGATAAAGTGCACAGTGCCTGATGACATACAGTAACGATCAAACATTAGATAAATATTATAAAAGTATATTTGTGAGGTCAGTGAGTTAAGTTGTGAGGTCAGATTAACTTAAGCTTTTATTATTGTAAGTAACTATTAGTAAAACAAACGTAATGGAGTTAAAGGTACTCCATTACATTTTACTATTTCACTTATTCTGAAATGTAGCAGAAGTATAAGAAGCAAAATAAGGTATATAAACTGAAAAGTACCTCAAATTGTACTTTAACTCAGTACTTGAGTAAATGTATTTGTGACTGTATCCAAAACTAGGTGCGATCAGGATGTTATGTGTAAAGTCTGAGTCATGCCAAAACTCCTGATTAGAACATGAGACATGGACGGATTACCAAACAGGTCCACCACACCCAGGCCCAGGGGCCCCAGGCCTTCAGCAGGTCTCTGGTCCAGACCCTCTGTATTAAGTGACTGTGACTGCCTTATGGGATTTGTTTGAAGTCTCAGAGCTCAGTTAAAAGATGTAGAATGACAACAAAAGGGCCAAAAATAACCCAAAAGACAAACAACATGAACACAAACATGACCAAAAAGAGACACTTGGTGACGGAAAAGAGAAACAAACAGATCGAAAAGAAATGAAAAGTGACAACAAATGTATAAACAAAATGACAACATGATGTAGTCGTCTTCCTGGTCCCATAGAGTATGAAGGCGCATTTTAACCTGTCTGTGTCCAGAGGTCCATTTTTGTTGGAATCCAGCCTTAGTCCAGAGTGATACTGTCTGTGTTAAATCATTCACACAGTGTCATGGTTTGGTGAAGATAAAACATCATAATGTCAAAACCTTTCCAGAGGCTAATGTGTAATTTAAAATCTCCACAAAGTGTTCTAATCTGTTTAGATCTGTGTCCAGCTGTTACTTATAATAGTATTTGAAATGATATTTAAAAGAGGGCTCGTGATGTTTAACTATTGCAGCTTGTAAAAAAGTTGTGTTTTCTGATATGGTAAATATTTTGTGATAAGTGCATCAAGTAAATCTGAAATGCTGCAGGAAAAAGAAAAGAAGGATAAACTATTATTAAACGCATATCAACATCTTATTTATTTATTTAATACTAAATACTATTCATATCAGTACAGTTACAATATAGTCGCCTGTCAGTCAGAGACAAATCAGTTTGTTTGTGTCCATACATTTGCAAGTCTGTGTGCAGCAAAGAATAAATACAAAAACATGTCATTGAACGGAATTTGCTCACAGCCCTGACAGAAGCAGTCTCCTCCCCCTGAAGTGGATGTGAAGAAGAGCACTCTCTGGACTGTGTGTCATACAGGAAGAAGTTGAATAAGTGTTTAAAAAAAAAAGAAGAAAACACAGCGTTTTCTTGAAAATCGCCAGCAGTTTGTGTTTGCACTTTCGCTTTTTTTTTCTCCCCCTGAGTCGACCTGCTGAAAATTAGATCTGGAAGAATGAAGGTGAATCTGAGAGCTGCTGCTGCTGCTGCTGCTAAACTGGAGGCGCTGTAACGTGCGTGGATTACTGCGCCGAACAGAAGTGGTGTTCGCTCGTAAATGGAAAAGCAGGACTTTATTTAAAGGCGTCTTCGGTAAAAAAAATGTCGGAGCACAGGTCCAGTTTCCTACACATCGGAGACATTGTGTCTCTTTACGCGGAAGGCTCGGTGAATGGCTTCATCAGTACTTTGGGGTATGTTCCTGCTGCCTACTTCTCACTTTTCACCCACTGGGGCGTCCATACGGGTCGATCCTCTCATATGCAGACTGCTGTCTTAACTACTTTCACTTCACATCTGACACGGTTTTAGCGCTTTCTTAACCCCCTCCTTCACTAAAAACTAAACTCTGAACTTAACGTACTACTTGTGGCCAAGGCCTGTCGCCGCGCAAACTGCTTCTCAGGAAATTAACGTTTACGCAAATGCAACAGGAATGCAAAGCAGCGACTTCCCCAGGTAGACAAGTGCTAATAGTTGCAAGGGGATCTGTGGTCGCTGTGATCCCCAAAGTAGGGCCCGGGGACCCAGAAGACGACATGAGGAGACGTGTGTGTGTGTGTGTGTGTGTGTGTGTGTGTGTGTGTGTGTGTGTGTGTGTGTGTGTGAGAGAGAGAGAGGGGGGAGGAGGGGGATTTCATAAAATTGAGGAAGGAGTAAAATGTCACATTTGCAGTTAGGAACAGAAGTTATGATCAAATAGCATGCTGCTCACTCCCCCTCGTCTGCAGAATGAAGTGACCCAGCTGTGAAGATCATATTAAATATTAAATATTTACAGATGCCTTCACCTTGTCTGTAGTCAAGTCTCCTGGGCCCCCAGGACCCTGCCACCAGGCTTTTTTTCACTGTAGTCACTTGAGTAAATGAGTAAGTCTAAGTGTTGTGATTTTTCATGCAATATAGTTTTAACAAGGCATGAGTAAGACGACAATAATCAATATATTTTTAATAATATGAGTAGACACTGCTGAACCAAACAGAGCCTGGGAAACACTTGTCAGGTGTGGTATCCTTCTCTTAAGTATTTAGGTCATACAGTAAGTGTGAGTGTGACATCACATTTAACTGTGATACTTAATGTGTCATTCTTCACACTGCAGTACAATAAATGCAGTGCACAGTTTGGCTGTAGTTCCCCCTGAGTTGAGAGCTTCAGTGCAAGGTGAAACACTTTGGTGGTTCCGGGTGCACTCTGATCTCTGAGCCTGCAGAACAAGCGCGGAGAGATTGACTGACTGGGCCTGAGGAATGAGCCTGCCACACCCACCTCCTCTCTTTTTTTCCACACTCTCTGTTTCTCACTTTTTCTTAAATTTCTTCTTCAAACAGTAACTTCACATCAAATTTTATATGTTTTATGTAAAAACATCTTTTTAAATGCCTTGTTGTGGAGAGGATTCAAATTATCAGAAGGATTTTTGATTATATGCTTCTACATTGACTTACAATCTGGTTGTTCTCAAGAATGTTCCCTGACTCACTATCTGCGGCAGTGCACACTGCCATACTGCTTTTTTTTTGCTGAAACACAGGGGCTATGAATTTCAGAATGCAAAAGTGCAGTGCAATTGTTCACATCTCCTGTTGTTGTGGACCAAGGCAGCGAAATTCTTATCAGTAGTTTTACAAGTCCTGCAGTTTGGCAGGAGTGCAGAGTATTTTATCAAGGGTTGCCCTGTTGTCAGAGTTTGTCAAGTTCCAGAGAAAGCTGCAGTTTCTAAAGGAAAGAGCCTGCAGGAACCTCCCTGTGGGGGCAACGGAGCCTCACCTACAGCCACAAATATGGGCTGCTCATGCCTTTGTTTGCTTTGAACAACAATACAACAATAACAATAGAATAACAATAAATGTGAGTTCCTTACACACCTTACATTGTAAACCCTCAAAGTGACCTTTTATGTTCCCTATAAGGTCATCTGGCTGTCGGCTCCAGCCCTTGATCCTTCGAATCTAGTGCTTTCCTACAACTTTAATTATTAGTAGAGGTTTATTTTGGAGATCTGCAGTATACTTTAGTTTCATAGTTATCTATCACTTTATAGTGGATAAAACATAAAATAATTCTCTGTGTCATTTCTTAATTTTGTATGTGCTTTTTTACCCATTTGTCTAACAACAAAAGTTAACTTTTAGCGTTATGAGTCAGTTAGATTTCTGGACTGCCTTATCTGCAGGTTCAAACATGTAGTAACGGAAAGTGGTTGTAAATATGTACGCTGTACCTGTTTCTCATTAATAAATTTTTCTGTTGAATTCGTATGGAGTAAATGCATACCAGAAGAAACCTACCTGGATCTGCTGCTCTGCATTACCTGCTGCTGCGTTTCTTTCTACGTTGTTGTTGTTGTTTCAGTTCACTTCACACAAGCAGTGGAGCTATAATTAGCTTGTCTATGTCCAGCATCATAGATTTATCTTTGGTTCATGTTTAACTCAGTTACAAGACAAAACTGTGCACTTGCAGTGTCAGGGACCATCAAAGCCTCCCTGTTTGAACTAACGCCCGGCCAGCTGCAGACTTAAAGTTACTCATTTATGAGCTCGAAGGACTCATCCAGAGAGCCTTCCTGTTTGGTCATTTAGTACTTGATAATTCTTCCTGTTGGCCTCTATTGTTTCTCATTTAGATGTAACTCTGATACAGAGTTTGAGGAAATAACACACACCCTGTGGATTGACAGTGATCAAGTGCAGTGGAAGAGATAGGAAATGGCTCAGTGCACTTCAGTGTGGCTGCCAGCTTTGTATGAATTGGGGGAATTGTGCATTGCATTATGTTTCTCCTCAGTGGATGGGATGAATGGACGTGCTTGTGCACCTCCTCTGGTGCAACTGAGATAGAGAGAATAGGATGATATGTAGTTTTTTTTATATAGAACATCATAGCTGGTGACATGTAATATATTTCAGCTGATTAAAATGGCATTGGTATTTTGGTATAAATCCATCTGTGGCTATAAAGCTCCTAAACAACACACAAGAATCTATCCTCAAACATGTTGACAGCTGTGAGAGAGCTCAGCACACATAAGTCAAACCCAGTTCTAGAGTTAAATGAGTTTAACTCCAGATGATCTTAAATAAACTTTCTCAGACATGATTTGTTTAGCTTGTCGTGATTTAACAATACTGACTTAAAAAGACGATTAGAGCTACTGCAGGAAGAAATAAAGCTTAAAATAAAACTTCCTGGGGTAATTATTTAATTAGTTCAGCTGAATCAAAGATAAATAATCAGTACCATATAGATAATGATTTAATAAGAAGAGCAGCTAGTCCAGTTCAATCATTTTGATAATATGAGACCCTCTTGCTCCCTCCCTGCTTAATGTAGTGTTAGGTTTTTTTTGTTCTTTATTTTTTTTAACCTGCTTTCAGTTGTTAAATAAATATAAAACTCTGCAATTTCAGCTTCTTCTTTTTAAATTTAGTCCGTGTGATGATTAGTAACAGAGGCTCATGATATTGATCTTAATTTAGACAACTATATTTAACATAATTTCATATCACCATGTATTACTCATCTTTGTGCTGTTGCTGCTTGCACCAGGTGCTGTTTTATTAGATGTTTTTTTTTTAAATGAATGAGATGAATTAGCATGTGCATCAATGTCTAACGTGCACACTTGGCAGAGTGCCTACTACATGCACAGTTTAGCCCAACACATTAACTCTGTATGTCTATGACACACCTCTAGTGTGTAAAACATTTAGAAACTATGATAGGATGTGCGTAAAAAGGCAACTATTAACAGAATAACAACCTTCAAGTGCCCTCTAATCAGCCCTGTGCAGAAACCATACAGTTTCCTCTGGTGATAACAGCCTACTGCAGTCTACACTTGCTTTAGTAATCTAAATTTAACTTTATCTCAATGACCAATACAGTGCTTCTCAAAGTGTATTTTATATTTTGCACATACCTTGTTGTCATCTTGTAAGATGTTATTTTACATATTTTCTGTCATTCTTCACTTTGTACTAAATGTGAAAGCCACAGAAACGTAAATGTAATTTCATTCCAGTTTATCTATCTCAATATAATCCAAAATACTGAGCAGATCTCCCCCGGCTGAGCAGGAAGTAGAGATCAAAGAGGTGTTAAATTCGATGAGTTCTGTCCAGAAATGTTCGGAGCATCAGATAGTGGGGGAGCTGTAAGGAGACTGGTAAACTGAGGCTTTTCTTGTTCTGCCAGCTGAGCTTTTCACCCTGCAGTTGGCCAGTCGATTAAAGACTAAGTGTGGTTTTGAGCGCCATATTCAAATGACTGGTTTTCATAGTGATCTGAGATTTAGTTTGGTGCATTTGTATTTGTCAGTGGTACCAAACTTAGACCACAGTTTATGTTGCAAGAATTATTGCTTTTTAAGACAACAAATTGGCCTGTAAAGCCACTGCACCTGAGGTATGAGTATGTGAACATAAAGGTTATGAGTAGCTACAGGTATGTACTTATGAAATCATGGTGACTGGATTTGAGCATATCTTGCTTTTCTCTCCAGGCTTGTTGATGACAGATGTGTGGTCCAGCCTGAGGCTGGAGACCTGACCAACCCACCCAAAAAGTTCAGAGGTGTGTATGAATATAGTTGTCATACTGGTTTGAGGTTAAACACACACATTCACACAAACACACACTCTTTTTTTTTTTGAACTGTCAAGGCTGACCAGATCCTCCACACTCAGTGTTTTTTAACACAACACTATAGGTTTAGAGAAGCTTTTATGTGTGTAATAATGTAGTTTAACTACATTGAGAGCCTTGAGTGGCACTTAACTGCATTCACAGAGAGAGTCTCGTCATGTGTGCCTGAATGCTGCTTCTCCTCTGCAGATTGCCTCTTCAAAGTGTGTCCCATGAACAGATATTCAGCCCAGAAGCAGTTCTGGAAGGCAAAACAAGGGAAACAAGGAAACAACAACACACAGGCAGACCTGTTTAAAAAGTTACAGGTGGAAGCTTTATCACAGTCCACATTTACTTGATCTCCATTTTCATTTGCATCTCAAAGCTTGAACAAACCTTTTTCATTACACAGCATGCAGCAGAACTGGAGCAAAAGCAGAACGAGTCGGAGAACAAGAAGCTCCTCGGAGAAGTTGTCAAATACAGTAATGTCATTCAGGTACGGCACGCGTCTTTAGCAAACACACCTGTTGTGTCATATTGTCTTGAATCCAGGGCTTTGTTTTGGTTTTGTACTGTTACTCAATCCCTGACTGCTCTGCTCTGGCAGGTGTGGAAGAACCTGCACTGGCAGAAGCTACATATTTAATTGCTGTTGTAGAAAGTGTTCAAAGCAATGGTAATGGTTCTGCAGCAAATAGACAAGCTCTTCAATTCATTCAGACAATGTATCATATGTGTGAGGGAAAACTACTGCTACTATGTCAATAGAGAAGGAAAGCCTTAACATTTTAAATTAAACCACCATTAATCGGTTGACAGCTTGAGCCACTAGTTTCACTAGTGAAACACAGATTGTCTGAATGAGTCTTACGCCCTGACTCTTCTGTCTCAGCTCCTGCACATTAAGAGTAATAAGTATCTGACGGTGAACAAGCGTCTTCCTGCTTTGCTGGAGAAGAATGCCATGCGGGTTTCTTTGGACCCGTCAGGGAACGAGGGCTCCTGGTTCTACATTCAGCCCTTCTGGAAGCTCCGCAGCGAAGGAGATAATGTAGGTTTTTCCTCACATTGGAATCAAACATCTGTGAATTCAACAGTACTGCACAACAACTTGACATTCCTCTCTGACTAGATGTTCAGTTCATTGTTTGTCTTGTTCCACTAACATTTTTGATTTTGTCCTTCCCCTCTGGCTTTAGCATCCTATGGTTAAAGGTATCGCTCTTGGTTGTGCATGGTGTTTGTGCATTAGGTCAGATACAGAAGATCAAATAAAAGCATGGATGCACTTGTTTTTCCACTGCATGTACGGTAGATCTACAGGTGGCTCTTAAAAAAATAGTTAGTCTGTTGTTACTTTTCATTCAATAAGTACTGTAAGTACTGGACTGTCTTTGAAATATTCCATCACACTATTTTAAATAATATCTTTAGTGAACGGCTGCTCAACATGAACTACATTTGACTGTGTAGAGTCGTCTATACTTTATGTTAGACTGGGCTAGAGAGCATGTAGTACTGTGCAATAATAAACCGTGTTTTTTTTCAGTCACCATCTCTGTGTATGCTACATTCATATCCGCTCATCATGGTATGAATAAACCTGTTTGCCACAGTTTGAACAGCTTTACCACTCTCTCTCGTGTGAAGCGCCGCCTGTTGTTACCTGTGCACATATTTTGGAAAATAAGGCATTTTGTTTGCAAAAAAACGCCTTGCATGGATACACTTTTATTTCTGTCTATTTGAATACTGCTGGAGGTTTACAAACCTGTGTCTTCCACTGTGAAATGATTCAAATGTACCTAAATGGGTTCTAGGTGGTGGTTGGAGACAAGGTTGTGCTAATGCCGGTGAATGCAGGACAGCCGCTTCATGCCAGTAACATCGAGCTGCTAGACAACCCAGGCTGCAAAGAGGTGGGAGCGTTTCGCTTTTTCTGATTTTAATATTTCACTTTTAATGTACAAGTGATCATACATTATCTTACTTAACATATATTAGTCAGTTTGAAGAATTCAGCTTGTGGATGGATGCTTGTGTTTGATAAAAATATTTTTGTTGTTCTGTTTGTCGCCTGCTTTCTTCTTTATGTTGCAGGTTAATGCTGTCAACTGTAACACCAGCTGGAAGGTCACCTTGTTCATGAAGTTCAGTGACTACAGGGAAGATGTTCTAAAGGGGGTATGGTGTTTTATTGCTTGTAATTCCTTTTACTCACTGTGTGTTTTAGCAGAATTGTTTGTACTGCTGTGCAGAAAGTCAGAGCAAACATGTACAGATCCCTCTGATGTTTTGTACTGTATGTGGCCTCTGTCAGGGAGACGTAGTGAGGCTGTTTCATGCTGAGCAGGAGAAGTTTCTGACCTGTGACGAGTACAAGAAGCAGCAGCATGTCTTTCTCAGGACCACACTGAGGCAGTCTGCCACGTCAGCCACCAGCTCCAAGGCTCTCTGGGAGGTCGAGGTAAACCACAGACAGAACTAACCACATCTCCCTTTGAAGATGAGAACATTATTAATAACACTACAACTACTTTATTAAAATCATTGCTCTTAGAAATGATGTTCATTCATCAGGTTTTGGTGACTTTTGGACACCAACATAATTTTGAAATTATATGGTGTGCATTGTCCTAGTATTGACTAGCCATAAATCAACATCAAGACCCCCGACTATATTATATATATATAATATATACTATATTATAACCTTTGTCTAGCCCAGTTTTAAATGTATATTTACAGGTTTCTCTAGAATAATATATCACAAATTTCTTCTTTGATTACCCAGCACTGCATGAGGTGTGCAGATCAGTTGTTGATGTGTTTTGCGCCAGTGTGACAAAATTCCTGCTGTACTGAATGACTCTCATTCTGATTCATTCTGACATAGTGGTGACAGGTTTAACTGGCTGTGCATCATGTGCTGAAAATGAAGACACACATCCCTGTTTCCTTTGGTTTTTGAACTTATTTCTCACTCACTAGAGAACATTTGACAGAAATGATGCTTATGCTGATTTAAACCAGTCCTCTTTAAGAAATGTGAATCTTAAAGGTGTCACAAAACAAGCACTGACACTTAAACCCAAACTTGCGGGAGAGAAAAAACATAATTACCAGAGAACAGAAAGAAATGCTTCTAGATGTAGGATTTATCATTTTGTGTCTCCATGGTAGGTTGTGCACTATGACCCCTGCAGAGGTGGAGCCGGGCAGTGGAACAGTCTCTTTCGCTTTAAACACCTGGCAACTGGAAATTACCTTGCAGCTGAGGTGAGTTTTACACTTCTGCTTATGTCAGTACATCTGGTGCCTTTCATTTAGATTTGAAGCTGCTCATCATTGCGTTTAATCAAACATTATCCATCATTTTGTCTGAGAAACTTCTTTTTAAATCTGAGACGAGTACCATTTTAGTGCATGAGTGCTATTTGAAGGACATTTTAGGGGATGTACTGTAGGTGGCAGTGTTTCCACTGATATGTCCACTATAACCAGTCTTTAACTGTTTAATAGTTTGAATGTAGGTGATGTAGTTAATAATGACTTTCTAGATCTGAGGCCACTGACTGGTCAATTTCTCTGCAGGTCAACCCAGAATTCAAAGACAACACGGTGGAGTCCAAGGGAGAGGTGCGTTGGTCAAACAGGCACATTTGTTTGCAGAATCACATGAAGCTGACGATAAACTGTGCATCTTACTGGCTACTGTTGGCAGCTTTTTCACATCATCTTTGATACTGAGTCAATACTTCTAATTTAGGATATCAGCAATGCAAATCATTTTACACCAGAGATGAGTCAAATTCTACTTGACTGAAAGAGAAATGAGTTGGTGAACCAGAGAAAATGATGTATTTTAGTGGAAAGATTAGATTATGTCAGCAGTTATACATTGTCTCTCCAACTTCAGGCCCTTCTCTGGCTCCTCATCCTTTGGTTATGCAATATTGCCAGTTCTGTCACACTCGCAAAGTACTTGTACACACACATACACACACATACACACAAACTCTGCCAAACTCTGAATCTATATCTAGACATATCTTTCAGCTCAGAACTGCCTGCACATTTGTATTCTGGCAGTGTGAGAAAAAAGCACACAAACTCTCTCAGCCTCACACACTTTCTCATGCACATGCTGAATTTCAGACACACAGGGGGCTCCTTACATAATGTCTGGATGTGGGGGTGCCCTGCGAGAGGGGATGGAGGGGAGGCAGACGTGCTGTCTGCTCTGCTCCACTTGCCTGTGCTAAGCTGGTGGGGTGAGTCACCAGCGGAGGAGAGGGGAAGGAGGAGGGAGGGAAGAGAAGCCGAGGCATGGAGGCGGCTCTGGGGAGCTTCCCATTGACATGCAGAGAACAGTGGGAGAAATTAACCCTTTGCCATTATCTGCTGCATCTGCACAGCCTACGTACCGCAGAGTCTAACACACCACACCGTGAAATTGTGGCTCTGCTACTGTACAATTCTCTCTAATGTGTTACCTCATTAGTTTAAGAAGCTGTAACAGTATAGCTTGACTCACATCCGTTTATCCTCAATTATAAATATTTATCAAGAGTTAGGCTCATTTATCACTATTTACGTATGTGTGAATATAAATGGCAACACTTGTTCACTTGAGTGAGGCTGAAGTTTTAAACTATACTAAGATATATGTTTAATTTATGAAGAACATCAGATTAAAAGTTTCTTAGTAGGACTTTAAGTTATTGTTTTATGGTGTTGAAAGATAAAGCTAATGTGCTGCTGTACATGGAGGAATAAGAAGGTGCTGTCCTGCTGGGTGTACTGCTGTCAGTGATTTTTCAGTTAATTAATTAATGATCACAAGAAGAATCAAGCAAAGTTGTTAATGTTAATCGGTTGTATGTAATATAGTACACCTCTATGATCTAATGTAATCCAATGCAGCAGCAGCTCTATTATGAATTCTACTTTTTTAAGGTTATAAGTTTCAGTTTATGTTGAATTGTTGAATTTTTCAAATAGATGATAGTATTGTGTCTATTGTATTTTAATAGTGGTCAGTAGTATACAATTCACTGTGTGATATGGAAAAAGGTCTTAGTTGTTTGTGTCATTTAAGCTTTTAGACAGAAAACACTAATTTTTACGTGTGTGTGTGTGTGTACAGCAGAAAGAGACGGATACTGTTTTCTCTAAGAAGAAGCATCAAGCTGCAGAGAAGATTGCTTTCACCCTCGTTTCAGTGCCCCATGGGAATGACATTGCTTCTCTTTTTGAGCTGGATGCCACCACTCTGCAGCGGGCCGACTGTCTCGTACCGAGGTCGGTCACTCAAAAGGGGGAAACATTAATATAAGCAAGTTCGACAACTGTTGTTGTTTCCACAAAGAGCATTTATGACTAGAGTTAGGGTGAGATAGTATTATTTTATTTATAAGTTTTTTCTGTATATATATATATATATATATATATATATGTATATTTAAAAGTATTTTATTATATTACATAAACAAAAGATTTGGACATCAACACAGTTTTTTTTCTCGATGATGCTGTCATGGAAACAGTCACAGATGTGTCAAGCAAACATTATCTAACTGACTTAATATTATGTGGCAGCTTTGTCAGTGTAGTTACAGTAGCAATATCATACAAATGAAAATCAAATGATCCTTCCTCAGAAACTCTTATGTGAGGCTCAGGCACCTGTGCACCAATACCTGGGTGACCAGCACCAGTATCCCCATCGATACAGAGGAGGAGCGACCAGTCATGCTTAAGGTCCACACATACACATATAAACACACACAAATGCATTTCCACAAGTAACACAAGCAAAGGTGGATTATTTTGACATTTCTCTCGACTGTCACAATAGATTGGTACTTGTGCCACCAAAGAGGACAAAGAGGCTTTTGCCATCGTATCTGTTCCCCTGTCGGAGGTCAGGGACTTGGACTTTGCCAACGATGCCAACAAGGTCTTGGAGTACACTGTGAAGAAGCTTCAGTGCAGCAACATCGCTCAGAACGAGAGGAGGTGCAGAGACATGAGCATGATTATGCTGCTGCCACAAGATGATGTGCTTATTTTATAAAATGACAAATTTTTTTTTCTTTATATATGTATTTCAGGTTTGTGACTAAGCTTCTGGAGGACCTGGTTTTCTTTGTGTGCGTGGTACCCAATAACGGCCAGGACGTTTTATCTGTGGTCACCCCTACACCCAACCGAGAGAGGCAGAAACTCATGAGGGAACAGAACATTCTCGCTCAGGTCAGCATGAGCACAAACACTCACTTGTGCACACACTCGCACACTTCATTTGTCCTGTTTGTCCTTCATGTTGGGATAGAATACAGATGCACCTGAACATGCACTGTAACACAGTGTAACAGTGACTGGAAGTGATGCCTAGAGTAAATCTTTATTGTATGGTTAGTTTATTATTGTTGTGGTGTGTAGATGGTTTATTGGTCTTTTATTTCTCTTTCTCCAGATCTTTGGTATCCTGAAAGCTCCATTCACTGATCAGGGTGAAGGTCCAATGCTGAAGCTGGAGGATTTGGGGGACCAGCGCTATGCTCACTTTAAGTACATGTTGAGACTCTGCTACAGGGTGCTACGACACTCTCAACAGGACTATCGCAAGAACCAGGCATGTTTTAATCTTTTCCAGAAGTCTGATATTGAGTGATAAATGTGTTGTCATCAGGCTCATTCATCATTATCAACAGGAAGCAGTGTGGTCTAAGGACAGTGAGGTGTCTTTTAACAAGGAGCTAATCAGTATAGATTCTGTCAGACCGTCTGGGAAAATCTATCCAGGGGCCACAGCTGCAGTAATGATGCCCTAATCAAGAAACCCACATCACTGCTCAAATGGTCTTTTAGTCAATCAGTGGATCACACCGAAAAATAATTAATGACAAGTTCAAAGTTAATTTTAGAATTAGGACACAGTTTCTGTTTCACACAGTTTCACAGTTTCAAGCAGCTCAGTTGACAACCAGTAAAACACTTACAGTGTTTATCAGTTATGTACTGACTGATTTTAGCTTGTATCTTAATGTCATTTAAACCTTAATGTGGTTTTATCAGAGTAGGAGTAAAACAAGCAAACACATGGTACCTTCCAGCAAGACGCACTTGCTCTTTTACTTGTGTCAGCTGATAATTACTTTATTAATACAGGTCATTTTGACATGTTTCAATATGTAATTAGTTAATGTTAGTTAATGTTATTTAGCTGCTGGTGCTGGTATGTTGCATGGCTGTGGATGGTTAAGGATGTGACAGGCAGCTTTATGTGTAACTGTAGGTAACTTCAAAAAGCATGAAGCTTTTTTTTTAAGCCATCTTGTTCAACTCCGTACAACGGAACAAACACAAACTAGATGCAGTGATTCAGCACTCTTTAAGCTTCTGTGTTACTCTGTCCTTTTCTCTCACCTTCACAGGTGTGTTTGTAAATATGTTTCTTATTTCAAATAGGAGTATATCGCCAAAAAGTTCTCAATCATGCAGTCCCAGATTGGGTATGAGATCCTGGCTGAGGACACAATCACTGCCCTGCTGCACAACAACCGCAAGCTGCTAGAAAAACACATCACAGCCAAAGAGATCGAGACCTTTGTCAACCTGCTGAGGCGCAACAGAGAGCCCAGGTCAGTCGTGTGCACCTCTCAGAGATTAGATGACCCAAGGAAACAATTCAATAAAAGAGAGTACCGGAAAAATCTGATATTATTAAAAGTAGTCATATATCTTGATTTTATCTTTAGTTTGTGGTGTTGCACTGGAGTGTGTTGTCAGCGTATTGTAATGTGAAGCTGTGTCCATCCACTTTACTTGTTTTATATAAATCACCAGTAAGAATGAAGAGTTCCCTGAAATATTTTACCTGGAAAAAGAGGCGGATAAAGATGCTACGTTCCATCATTTATCATGTGTTCTCTGCACTAACACTTTAAACATGGTTTCTCATGTCTGGTCTACTCTTTCAGATTCTTGGATTATCTCTCTGATCTCTGTGTGTCCAACAAGACTGCCATTCCTGTCACACAGGAGCTTATCTGTAAATTTATGCTGAACCCCACAAACGCAGATATCCTCATTCAGACCAAGTGAGTCACACTCTGATGTATCTATTTTTAAAAGATCCCAGTTGATCCTGTCATATTTCAGTCATGCATTTTTAAACATACATGTTTAAACATGCACACAATCTCCACAGTGTGTGAAAGTGTTGTTTCCTCCACTGGGTCTTTTGCTAAATAGATTTTTCCAGCAGTAGCTCTACTTCAGAATTTATTTCTATATATACTATTTCTAGTAGCTATGATGTCACAAGCTCTCCCCTGCCTCCTTCCCTGCACCCAGACTCATCTCTAATTCAGAGACCACCCTGGAGTCTTCTCTGCTACAGGAGGAGGTGGAGGAGGAAGAGGTTTGGCTCTACTGGATCGACAGCCACAAGGAGCCTCATGGCAAATCCATCCGCCACCTGGCCCAGGATGCTAAGGACAACCACAAGTTGGATGTAGACATCATCACCTACTACAGGTGATGGTGTTACTGTAAACTTTAGTCACCACAAGTCTTCTTTCTTCACTAACTTAAATTAGCTGAAACAAGCAAGCAGGCGTGAATATTTTACCCATTTTCTTCCCATTTCCAGTTTAAAAAACAAAATCCCTTTAGTTTTTTTTATCATTCCATGTGCATCACCTCCTCTTCAGGTACCAGCTGAACCTATTTGCTAAAATGTGTCTGGACCGTCAGTACCTCGCCATTGACCAGATCTCCCGTCAGCTCCCTGTGGATCTGATCCTACGCTGTATGTTTGATGACGGCCTGCCCTACAACCTCAGAGCCTCATTCTGTCGCCTCATGTTGCATATGCACGTGGACCGCGACCCGCAGGAGGCTGTGGTGCCTGTGCGCTACGCCCGCCTCTGGACGGAGATCCCCTCGAAGATTACCATCAATGAGTGAGTGGCTTTGTATGATTGCATGTGATGGTATGGGAATGCTCACAGAATTACCACACAGAGATTGTGATTGTTGTTTTCTACAGGTTCGAGTATGAGTCCACCGACACTTCAAGGGAGGAGATGAAGCGGAAGTTTGCTCCCACCATGGATTTTGTGGAAGAATATCTTAATGATGTGGTCACCCAGCCTTTTCCATTTGGGGACACTGACAAGAATGAACTAACACTAGAGGTGAAGAATCTCAGATTTTAGTGATGTGTACAAATAAAACTTTTTTGATTTTCTTATTCTTTTAGTTTGATTTACTGTTTACTAATAAATTACATTGTTTACTTCTCTCTACTATCTTCCAGGTGGTGAATCTGGCTCGTAACCTGGTTTACTTTGGTTTTTATAGCTTTAGTGAACTGCTGCGTCTCACACGCACCCTGCTGGCCATCCTGGATATTGTCCAGCATCCACTACCCTTTATGAACAAACTCAGCAAGAGCCCAGAAGCTGGTTAGTATAGTTGCACAGCATCATTATTTAATTAAGTGTAAACAAAGTTGATGGAAAGTTTAAACTAACGTGTAAAACGTCATATTTAAGGGAACACACTTGAGCAGGGAGGGATAGTTCTACAATTTTAGGACAGATGAAAACCAGGTTTGTTGGCGTAGCTACATGTTGGATGTTCAGCAGACACACAGACTGATAATGACCCTGTACCACACACAGTGCAGTCATTCACCTCGCAAAAAAACAGTGACAGAATTAAGCTCAAATCATCAGCCTGAAAGAAAAGGAACTTGGGGAATATTCAGTTCTGGTATTGGTTAAATCCTCAACATTGAGAGGATCCTTTTTTTTAACAGTTTTTACATTCTTAAAATTCTGGGGGGATATGACCCAGTCCCTTGAACGTTGGGTGTCAGTGTGGGTAAAATGCTGTGTGAAGTTTCAGAAATAACAGAGGGTACAGAGACTTGTTACTATAACGAGGAAGACAAGACAGGTCTGAAATCAGTCAGCATAGATTGCAACTGAACTGACAAACTAATTTGGAAATATTTAACATAAGTGGATATGGTGGTAAATATAAATATTTGGTTTTATGGGATGAAAAGAATAACTACACACACACAAAGCTAATTGTGTAAAGACTAATTCTCTCTCTTTTTTTTAGGCAATAATGTGCTGAGAACAATCCATGGCGTTGGAGAAATGATGACTCAGATGGTGATGAGTAGAGGTGTGCTGCACAGCCTCCCTGACACCCCTCCCTCCCTACGCTATGGTAAAGCACACTTCATGCAGGATAATGAAGACGTCATGGTGATGGACACCAAGCTTAAGATAATTGAGATCTTGCAAGTAAGCACTACCATCACTGACATTTTTCACTTATTGTCCAAGTGCTATGTGATTTAATTTTCTTGCCTTTTCCCTTCCCATTCAGTTCATCCTAAGTGTGCGGCTGGATTACAGGATCACCTACTTGTTGTCCATGTACAAGAAAGAGTTTGGGGACAAGACTATAAATGAAAGCTCTGCCTCAGTGACTGACATGTCTCTAATTACATGTGAGATTATTATATTATATACTCAATGCAAATACTAAAGCTTTCCTTTTACGTTCTCAGTTTGGTGTTTGTCACTGCAGCCTGTCACATATAACGACCAGTTGTTCACTTATTTTGTCTTTAGCTTCTGAGCCAGACATAGATGAGATTGCAGCCAAAGCAGAGAGTATGTTTGCAGGAAGGTAGGTGACGTCGACTTTCAGTGTTGCAATGTGCTCTCACATCTTCACACAGAATAAACTTGTGCATATGTATGATTTCAGCTCAGAGTTAAGTGCAGTGGAGCTGGATGATGAGGGTGGCCAGACGTTTTTGAGGGTTCTGATCCATCTCATCATGCAAGATTACCCCCCACTAGTATCTGGGTCGCTGCAGCTCATCTTCAAACATTTCAGCCAGAGAGCTGAGGTGCTGCAGGCCTTCAAACAGGTAGTGATACAGCAGTTTACACTGAAGCATTTGATACTTCATGGGCTGACAGAATACGGCATTAGGCACTTTCTGAGTTCAGTGATTTTTGTCAAAGTTGATGTAATCTGTTTGGATCATGAGGGTTCTCCAAAGAGCCAAACAACAGCTGTAAAGTGTCTCACTAAGAGCTTCCTCAGCTGAAATCTAGAGCTGCACAAGCTCCCATTTAAACAATGTCCTGACTTTTCAAAGTGGTGCACTGAGGCGTCTTGGCAAGGATTTGCTTTCACACACATTTGTTCTTTTATTATCTCTATGTCTGGTTTGCTTCTCATTCTGTGTGTGTGTGTGTTTGGTTGTTTTCCAGGTCCAGCTGCTAGTGTCAGAGCAGGATGTAGAGAACTACCAACAGATCAAGGCAGACCTGGACCAGCTGCGTCTGGCAGTTGAGAAGTCAGAGTTGTGGGTGGAGAAGAGCGGTGTCTACAGCAGTGAAGACCTGGGGGTCAGACAGGGCAAAGAACAGAACGCTGAGGTGCTGTATGATCATTTAACAGTATCCAGAATTTAAAAGCAGAGTTTCACATTTCAGATTTTAGAGTGACATTCAAAGCTCTGCAGGAAGTTGCTATATTTGTCTTAAACAAACCATCAGTCATTCAGCTGCACTGTGAATGTCTTATTTGTTATTGTTAATCAAGGCTGGTGGTAAGCAAACGGTGCAAACTATTCTGTTATGTAGCTCAGAATAAAAATGTCTGTCAGGAAAGGAACCTACTAAATCAGTTTTTATTAGTCAAACCTGTGTCATGTATGTATGGTACATTATTCTTACTTTATTGTTTGAGAAGATATGATGATTGAAATAATGGGATCAGGACAGGGACTTGTTTAACTACACCATGACAAATGCTTGGTAATTACAGACAGGATACAGAGGTTGTTATTTGCCACAATTAAACCTGTTGGGGGTGAGCACATGAGAATTGTGGAACTATTAGTTATGTCATGAAACTATCTAATATAAAATGAGTAATTAGCAGTTGTCTCTAAAGGGATGTTTTTATGTGTTTTGCCAGGAGGTTGTTCTGAGTCCAGTGCAGAATGGGGATAACAAACCTCAGATTGACAGTAATAAGGCAAACAACTACACCATTGTCAAAGAGGTGAGTTCCCCATCTTCATCTCCAGGTCATTTGTGTTAGATATCTTTTTATGCTGTTATGTGTCTATAAAGGATTTGTATGTTTCATCTGCAGATCCTCCTGCGGCTCAGTAAGCTGTGTTTTCCCAGTAAGAAGAGTCGTGTGCAGCAGCAGAGGCTGCTGAAGAATATGGGGGCACATACTGTGGTTCTCGACCTGCTGCAGATCCAACACGAGAAAGTGAGTAAACGACTGCAGCAGCCAATTGAATGACTCACTTCCTTTTTCTAACAAAGTTTATTAACATCTTTCTGTCTGACCTTTTTCTCCAACGAGCTTCACTTTTAACTCTATGATTGTCTTTGCACAGAGTGACGAGAAGATGAGTGAGATTATGACTCTGGCACATACATTTCTGCAGAATTTCTGCAGAGGAAACACTCAGAACCAAGTTCTGTTACATAAACATCTGAACCTCTTCCTCACTCCAGGGGTATGTTGACAGAACCTTGTGTACCTTACCTTTAGCTGTGTCCTCTTTTAGTGGAACACACAGTAGCACCAGCAGAAGGTCCAGAATAACTGAAGCTGAAAAACATTCTTTGTTTTTCTTTGTTTGCATGAAAATGATTGATTTCTGTTTTGTCACCAGTTGCTGGAAGCTGAGACAATGCGTCACATCTTTATGAACAACTACTATCTGTGCAACGAGATCAGTGACCGTGTGGTCCATCACTTTGTCCACTGCATCGAAACACACGGGAGGCGTGTTCAGTACCTCAGGTTCCTGCAAACCATTGTGAAAGCTGATGGGAAGTATGTGAAGAAGTGTCAGGACAAAGTCATGACAGAGGTAGGATTTAATCCTGTATTGCACAGATAAGGAAAAAATGTCTAAATAAATATTAAATGTGTGGAAAGTTCCTGTTCCTGATGGGACCTGTTAGACAGGATAATACAAACAATATTAACGAGCTCTTCTGATGCCTTAACAGTATGGTTTTGCAATATTTGCATAGCTTTTACAATTACATAATAAGGTTATATCATTTTATGGGACACACATTTATCGTGATATTAAAAAATTAAATTAAATAATTTATAAGTTACAGTAGTAGTGTGGTTTTTAATGTTTGTTTTGGTCATGGTGGCAGGACCTCAACATGTCCCTTGTGTATGTTTTTTCTCTTTGTGTGTCCAGCTGGTGAACGCAGGTGAGGACGTGCTGGTGTTTTATAATGACCGCTCGTCGTTCCCAGTTTTGCTGCAGATGATGGGCTCTGAGCGTGAGCGCACAGATGAAAATGGAGCTCTGGCCTATCACACCACGCTCGTGGAGCTACTGGCTGCCTGCACTGAGGGCAAGAACGTCTACACGGAGCTGAAATGCAACTCTCTGCTACCCCTGGATGACATTGTCAAAGTTGTCACTCATGAAAACTGTATACCAGAGGTATTGGCTAGACAGCTTTACTGGAAAGTAAATAATATAGTTTTATGGTATAGATAAGTGATGTGTAGTGTTTTTTGTGTCCCCCCAGGTTAAAACAGCTTATGTGAACTTTGTGAATCACTGCTACGTGGACACAGAGGTAGAAATGAAGGAGATCTACACCTCCAAACATATCTGGAAGCTATTTAACAACTTCTTAGTGGACATGTGCCGTGTAAGTCTCAAACTGAAAGCTCACACATGTCTACCTGATCCTTTCCTAATGAAGTACGGTTTAAAATAAACAAGGGCTTAGTTATATGCCAAATCTGTTCACTTACTGCATATGCAGAGAAAATGATAGAGATGTAATGTGAGGATTTCCTTTTTCTTACGTTTTCCATGTTATTTTTGTATTTCAGGTATGCAACACTACCACAGACCGTAACCATGCAGATCTCGCCCTGGAGAAGTATGTAACGGAGTCAGTAATGGCCATTGTTAAGGGTTTCTTCAGCTCGCCTTTCTCCGTCAACCATGCAAACATGCAGGTATTGTTTTCCATCTCCTGTGTTTGCTGAGAGAAACTCATGGCACACCCACATCTTAAAATCTTAAAATATCCAAAAGCCTCCTTCACTGCACCTTCACCTGGGACCCTCTGGTTTCAATGCAAACATTTGTACCTAAAGCAGCTGCTTCAGGTGTTTTATACAGAAGTCTGTACTAACATTGCCCATCAGAATTAATATTGAAGTATTCCCTTCAGAAATATCTGTTTTTTTTCTCTGCATTTATGCCTTTTAAAAGCTGTATTTCCTGCTGCTCTCTCTGCTATTCGCAGACAAACCAGACTACCTTCATCCAGCTGCTCCAATCAGCTTTCAGGATCTACAACTGTGGGTGGATCAACGCAGCTCAGAAGGCTAATATTGAGAGTTGTGTCAAAACTCTGGCTGATGTTGGTATGTGTCGCTACTTTAGTATATATTTAACACACAAATTAATAGGAAACATAGTAGAAAATGTATTGATTGTGCTTCATAGCAGGATAATTCAGAGGGTTATTTTTCATGTCAAAGATGTATGTATGATTATGTATTCAGGTTAAAAAGTAAGTACAATGCTACAGTCTACTGATAAGCTCTACTGGATTGACTGGGGTTTGGGTTCCTGTGCTACATTTCCTGGCTAAGCAGAAAAAACATTCAACTCTTCATATTCTTCGCCAGCTAAAGCACGAGCCATAGCCATCCCAGTGGACCTTGACAGTCAAGTCAGCGCTTTGTCTCTCAGAGTCCATAGCAACATGGTGCAGCGGGCAGCCAAGGACTGGAGGACCTCTGCCCGCACACGACCCCGCAAGGAGACTCTGGGAGGCCTTGACTACAAGAGCATCATCGAGAAGCTGCAGGTGCACATTTTAAACAAGACTATTCTACAGACATGCAAACAGCGAGGGTTGAGTGAATGCACACCAGAATCTAGTCGCTGGCCATGAAATGTAAAAAGAAACCAAACAGTTGGTCATATCAATAAATTATGGAAACTTAGTTTGCGGTCATCCATATCATAGTTTTGCACCACCTTAATTTAGCCTGTTAGCATGCTAACATTTTACAGTTATCTCTTATGGGATGGGATGTCAGTAGTATCAGTAAAACGTGTCATGAAGAGGAGATTACAAGTGTATGATTTTTATATGTACAGTATGCAGCATTTGACCAAAACCTTTCTGTGTGTGTGTGTGTGTGTCTGTCTGTATGTGTTCAGGGGGTTGTGTCCTGCCTGGAGCAACAGTTTAGTCCCAAGGTTCAGGCTGAGTTTTCTGTGCTGGTCGATGTTCTTCACAGCCCTGAGCTGCTGTTTCCAGAAGGTGCTCGGTTGCGCTGTGAAAGTGGCGCTTTCATGTCCAAGTATGTTGCTGTTTATAACCTGTGTATAGAACAAATAACACTTCTCTCTTCTTTTAAAAGCCTGTAGGCTTACTGCACAGCTGAAGTAGTGATTATGGTTTGTTGAGTTAGGATTTCCAGATTCGATATATGCTCAATTAAAGCGACCTGACCTAAAACAACAATAACTGGTTGTTGTTTTATTACATTGCTGGAACTTATATCTAAGGTTTACACTCATTAACTATTATTTATTACCGGTATACTTTTTAAATATATGTGGAGGTTCTGTAAAAGTGAAGAAACCTACAAAAATACAAATTTGAAAAATAAATGAAGAGCATCCCAAAAACCACCATTTACCTGTAAATTAAAAAAAATTAAGGGGAAAAATCAATCTAATGTATTTATGGTCAGTGGACTACTCAAACTATTCGATATATAATAAAAATTATTTTGATACATCATTCAATCTCCAGGGCTGCTGCTCTCCTTTCACCCTGGAGAACATAATGGAAATTTTACCTGTGGTGATCAATAAAGTATTGTTTTTACTTTTGAGCCAGTGACTGCATTAACAGTATGATAAATAATTCAGCATGTCTGTGTCACTCTGTCAGGCTGATCAAACACACCAAGAAGCTTATGGACAAAGAGGAAAAGCTTTGTACCAAGGTCCTGCAAACTCTCAGAGAGATGCTGGTCAAGAAGGAATGCTTTCAGGAGTCTGTGAGTATTTGACACTGTATGTATGGAAAGTGTGACATGGGTCACATGATGTAGCACTTATAGAAGTACAATTTCAGAACTCTTCAAGGAAAATTAAGTTATTTCTCAAACCTTACTGCTACAACAACATGAATTAAGTGATATTGTGGAAAGTTTGCTGTGGATTCAACCTTGCCTTCATGTGCCAACAGTGCTGTCCTCCTATCAGCCGTGCAGTGTAGTCCTTGTTTTCTCCCAGGTCTATTGGCCCAGAGCCCAGACTCCTCTTCATCTGTATGCTGTGGGCCTTTCTATATTACATAAGGCAGGGAGGCACTTGAGGACACACTCACACTGAGAGGGAGAATAGGAGGGAGGAAGTATGGGAAGAAGGAGGAGGAGGGGGCAAGCACTGAACAAACAAATCAATACTGCAGCGAGTGGGGGGTGCAGGAGCCTGTCTCCTGCTGCACCTCCTATCAGCCAGAGGCCTGGGAAGTGAATGACAAGCGTTGATAGAAGAGACTTAGGAGGCAACTGCATGTGTGCGTTTATGTGCAAGAGAGGGGTGGAGGGTGGAAGGTGAGGGGCAAAGTACAAAAAAAGTCAGGTCTGTAATCATATTTGGAAGGTTTTAGGAGAGTTTGTTCCAGCTGCATGGTAAGAAGAGGGGATGACATGCAATACACCCAACTTAAAATGAGCAGCAGTCAGTGTGCGCGGAAGAAGAAAGGAAATCTTAGAGACTACAAACTCTAAAGATTTGGATTGAAAATTGTTGAGATATGAGTTTTTTTATGACTGACAGTGGTTTCCTACCAAACTCCGTTTTTGTTGCACCAGAACATCATCTCATTAAAACAGAATGTATGTCTGTGCCTTTACCTTCTCTCTCTCCGTGTAATTGCATTAGTAATACTGTCAAGACTATCTTTCTCAATATAGTACATGCCATTCAGTGTCACTTACAGCTGCTTGAGGAGTCAGAGTTTTATTTACCTATTTGTGTTTGCATCTTGTGTTAGTCAGCCAAGCTGTTTTTCGAAAGGCAAATGATTCAACAGTTGTGTGGAAGAGGATCAGAGGAATTCAAAGTGGAAAAACAGTCACTTTTTTTTTTTTTTTTAAAGCGGCTCAGCGCATTTGAGAAGCCAGACAGTGCTGTAACGATATGTGAAATGTCAGTTTGTGTAGGTGTGCGTGAGTGTGCTCAAGCATGTATTTGTGGCCTCTCTTTGTCATATCTCTGTAGCCCTGAGCGTGGAGCTGCAGCTTCACTGCACAGGAGAGAGAGAGGCAGAGAGAGAGAGAGGGAGAGAGAAAACGATTGATGGAAATAATGAGAGAGGGAGAGACAGACAGACAAAAACAGAAGGAGAGAGAGACAGAGTGACAGCATAGGCAGCAGAGGTTGGTGGCTCCCCTGGGGTGCAATGAGTGGGTGGAGGAGAGTGAGAGAAAGAGAGAGTGATTGAGGGAGGGAGGAAAGGAGGCAGCCATGTGAGGAGCCATGTGAGTGGAAGGGAAAAAAAAAAGTGGGCAGCGGCTGCAGGGTGAGGGATTGGAGAGAAGCGGAGTCTGCTCAGTCCATGAGGAGACAGGGCAGGGGGTGCGCTTACGTAACAGCCTGCAGTGGCTGAGCCAGCGTCACGTGGACCATCACGTTCTACCTCCCTCCCTCCTTCCCTCCCTCCCTCCTTCCCTCCCTCCTCCTTACGCTCTTCTGTCCGCTCTTCCTCCTTTACCCCCTCCATGGTTTGTCTCCATCTATCACATTCTGTCTGCCCATCCAAATTATTTTCTCTCTTTCTCTTTAATAATTATATTTTGTAGTTACACCCAGACCCTGCTCTCTGTTTGCCTGGGTCATGCGAGGAGCAGCGGTTGGGGCGTTGAGGACAAAATCTGCAGCAGTCCCAGCATACAGATGTGTCGGCTCCTACAGCTGCACCTCACTTGTTTTGGCTGTCGAAGAAGAAGTGCTTTATAAACGTTTGTGCTCAAAATGTTTTTGACGAAGAAATATTAACGCAAAATACAGTTTCTTTATTTTGAGACTGTACTGAACATTAGCATAAAATGCCATGTTGCCTATTTAAATTTGCTCTCATCTCATGCACTTTATTTGTTGAACATGGAGGCAAGAAGTCTCAGCAAATCCCATGAAAAGCCAACTGTTGCTGCTGCAGATGCAAATCCCAAAAAAATGGAACACAAATATATAGATTCCTTATAATTTCACTAAGTTTCTTAATTTGTTTTTAAACAGCTGGGTGCAGCAGTTATTAGCAAATATTACTCAAACAGGAGTAAATTTGTTGGGAATTATTTCAAACAGAATAATATATAGCTACTGCTGCATTTACAAAAGCTTGTTTCCACCAGCTCACACTAACACAGTGACAACTAATAGCGGCTTAAGATGGAAAAACTTTTTGTATTTGTGCATATTTTTGTTATTTCTGTGAACAATCACATGCATATGATGTGCCATCATGTGTATGTACATGTAAACATGTCTTCTTGTTTACAGAGGACTGTAAAAGCCAGTTATGTAAGAGAAAACCTCTCACACTCACTTTCACTTTCCTGCATCTCTTTCACACTCCTCTGTCTGTCTTTATCTTCCCCTCCCTCTCTTTCTTTCTCGCTTGCCAAGTTTCACACCACCTGCCCATGGCAAAGCAGATTTACAGATTACCACCCTCTCAATGCGTCGCACGCATGTAGATGGAAAACCTTGCTCAGACACACGCGCACACCATGCAGTGCCACGCTGGCTGTCCCTGTGTGAGCCCATCTTGTAGGGTTTTCTCTGTTTGCTTGTCTGCTGATGGGAGCAGTGGAACATGACTTAGGTTCATCCACAGGCAGGCAGGGAGAGAGCAGGTTGATCTCATGTATGCCTCATATGGTTTGACCTTTGGCTGGACAGTGCGTCCTGCATCAAGTCAGAAAGTTGGAGTTGGGAAATGTCTAACAAAGAATCTGAACCGTGAATGTCTGTAGAGTTTATATCTAACGCCAAACAGGAAGAATAATTTGTGTAGAAGTCTTTTAGTCACATATGTTTCACTACCTGCGTTTGTGTCTGATAGTTATGTGTTTTGTTAGGTTTCCATGGCGATGAAGGATAAGTACATGTTGTTTGTCTGTCTGGTCTGGCTGTGACTGGGCACGGTAAGTGTATCAGTGCTTGCTGAACTTCTTTTAAATCTGTGAGCCGTGGAGGAAAGACACGTCTTATAAAAATGTGAAAGGCTACGAGTCCATGGCCGCATTCATCTGGGGGCCACTGTGAATGAGGCTGATTGTCATTGTGAACAGTGTTTCGACACAGTTCAAAGTGTGCTACTTGAATGTGATTGAATATGTGTTAGGTCACTTGTGCTCAGAGAAGCAAATCAGTGGCAACAGGATTCCAACTTGTGTTAAGACTGATTGCTTCTAACTTTGATTTCACTAATGCACACAGCTGGTGGACAAAAAAATTAGAAATACATTAGAACAAACAATAAGCTCATACTGTTTGTGTTTTGGAGAGATTGTAAGAGGTGGTAATACTTGCGCTTGAGGTTGTGCTGTTAGGCAAATATACTATTGGATTTCATTGACTCAGATTGACCTAAGAACATCTGACTGGATATCCATACAGCAACTGTTTCTCTTATTTTGTGCAATTTGTATACATGTTTAGGTTGCCAGACAACCTTATTTTTCAATATCACAGTCTTCGTAACAAACACGATCAGCGCTTAACAATGTTAGTGAATCACATGTAACACTTCCATAGTCAACCCACCAACTAACATTTGGCCCATTGCTGAATGCTTGTTTACACTGCGGGACTTGTATTTCTCTGAACCAGATTCACCAATTGCTCTCACATGTTGGCTTAATTTGTTTTGCTGAAGTGCGTGTTTGTTGGATAAAAAGCACTTTATGTACTGTGGAACTGCAGCTTGAAAACATAGCAAATAGCGACACGTGACGTGTGTGGGTGTCCGAGCATGTGTGTCTCTTACAGAATTCCATCAGATGTGTGTACACTAAAAGACTTTTGGCCCACAAAACAGCAGTAGCTACCTGTTGTAACCGTAGGTCATTGTGGGTCAAATGTTGCAGCGGGGAAAAGTGAGTAAGAGCAGTGATGTAGTAGTAATGATTCTGTCTGCCTAAGCCTAACGTAATTGAACAGCATCAGCTATTGTAGCATCTGCCTTTACCTTCACTTCATTTTCCCATCATGTTGCACTGAAACAGTGTAATAATCATAATGGAACTGTGTGTGCTTTTACTATTCATGAAATAAACCCCATAGTGAGGAAACCTTGCAAAATAGATCATATACATCATATACAGTGGCTTGCGAAAGTATCCGGCCCCCTTGAACTTTTCCACATTTTGTCACATTACAGCCACAAACAT
>JAUYWH010000024.1:9729307-9774025 GCA_034779795.1 Ctenopoma multispine | reverse complement strand
AATAGAATTGATTCATGTTTGTGGCTGTAATGTGACAAAATGTGGAAAAGTTCAAGGGGGCCGGATACTTTAGCAAGCCACAGTATTATATTATATAGAGTTACTACTTGTAAGCTCACTAACTCCATAGAAACAACTGAATTCTTCCTTAGATAATGAACACATGCATTTACACTCTACATAATGAGATTCACTTTGAGTTTTAGTATCACGTGATAAGTGATACCCCCCCACCTCCTGCGTTTGGGTAAAATTATCTTACTTTGAGGCCTGAGTCTCTGCTACAATCAACCTTGTCTGACCTGAGCAGCTCAAGCCTCCCCCCCCCGTTTGTGTCGCTGTCTTTCTGGCTTCACAGCTGCCCTCCACTGCCTTACAGAGATTTCAGACCACCTAAAGAAGCACGGGGCGGGTTGTGTCTTTGTCTTTTTTCTTTATCCATCTCTCCGGAGTTGGAGAGATTTGAAAACAGCAGAGCTTTGAGGGGACTGGAGGGAGGAGGGAGAAGAGAGGGTGTGAGGATGCCTGTGGTGGGGATTGGCAGCTCATCCCCATCTTGGACAGTGGAGCCGCAGTGTGGCGTGCCGGTGCACATTTTAAAACACCACAAGTGTGTGCTCCTCACTAGGTTTGTTTTGTTTGTTTCTCTCCTCCTCCTCCTCCTCCTCCTCACCAGCGCGTCTTCCTCCTCTTACTTCTGAGTTACTTACCTCTGTCTCTTTTTCTTTCTCGTGCCTCTTACATCACTTGACTGGAGTTTTTCTCGTCAATGCAGCAGCAAGCAAATGAGTCAGGCTGGGCTGACTCTCCTCTACAGCCACCCTGCCTCCCCTCACCTCTCCTCTCTCTGCAGACCTAGCCAGCAGACTGCATTGCCCAGAAGGGAGGTGAACAAGACCCCCCTCCACCCTCCTCTCAGCTTTTTTTCCATAGGTGTTTGAGAGTCGTGCAAACCCAACATGTCCTTTGTCAGGAAAGAGGAAATGTTTAACCAAACGTTGTTCATTTGCAGTCAGTCAAAGATGTGCATTGAGAGACACTGCTTTAAAGAATGCAGTGCTGAGTTGGTAGCTGCACTGAGTGTGTATGTCTGCATTTCTGTGTAGAAATGAGAGGTTGGCTCAATGGATCCTCACCTTCAGTTCAAGAAGTGTGTTTGTGTGTGTGTATCTGCGTGTGTTGGTGAAATAGCTCAGCCAGACAGTGCAGGCAGACAAGCATCTCTGCTGACTGCAGATGAGATGGAGTGTTTACTGACACAGGGAGCATCAGCTACACGTGCTCGTCTGCATCTCTACATCTTCGTTCTTTAGTGCTCTTAGTTTAATGCTTTTCAGCTGGACTGTACCTGGGCATCTTCCCTGATGAGGACTGGAGGTTCCTTGTTTGTCTGATCGCCCACTGTCAAAATACTGATGGTCTTTTTGTTGAACTGTGCAGTGGTGTTGAAAATAAACCAGCTGTAGTGATCAGTTTCTCTTTAACAAATGTCTGGCAGTGTTTGCACCAGACATTTTCGGTAAGCAACATCTACGGTAAACAAATGCAACTACACAAATGATTCATATTAAACTGAATACCAATTAGCAGTATGTGTCAGCTCTAACAGAGACGTGACGATCACAATCTTGATGACGAAACGCCAGATAATTACCGCCTGGTGCACCAGTAGATGGTTTTTATTGCTGAGCTTCTATTTAATCATTAACTATTCATTGTAGCCTATAAAACAGTGTACTGATATCTTCAGATGACTCATTTTATCTAAATTCTTATATAAACTGATAATATACAAAGGCATATGAAGCAGCAAATTAGTGAGGCAGGGACCAAGACATTTTGTACTTTTTGCCTGCCAAATAGTCATTTATTTGAATTATTGATTAATTAAGTATCAGTTAATACAATTATTGGCAATATACTGTTTGGTGATAAACTAACAAGAATTAAAAACTAATTGTTTATTTCACAAAATTCAGCCTAAAATCATTTAGTTGAATCAGCATGTCTTAAAAAAATGACTTCAGTTTAATCAAAAATCTCTAATGTTTTCTAGTTATTTTGTCCGCCACCTGTCCGCTTGTCCTACGAACATGTTTCCGTGGAAACAGCAGGTGGCTCCTTCCAGTCCATTCATCCTTTTGCTCCAGCCTTTGATCAGTCTGTTTACCCCTCTATTCAGTCATTCTTCCACTCTGCTGATCAGTAATGACTGTGATGAGGTGTCATCAAAACAAGGCCATTTTGAGTTGTTGGGTTATCGTAGAAACTGATTCTAATCACCTTTAGTGTCTGTATGTTCCTTATATAGCATCTATTCTTTCATCCAGGACTCCTTGCAGTTGTACAGTAAAAGAAGAAAAGGGCACAGTGCATTTCATTCACCTGTCACTCACTGTCACACTTTGATTACACAATCATCGTAAGCAGATTAGCTCTGCGAATCTTTTCATCTTAGTTCTGCTCATCTGCATCAAATGTCACAAAAGATATACAGAAATGTTTGTGATCATAAATACATCCATAGTTTAAATAGATGTGGTGTTTTATAACATGTTTTCTGGCATGTATATAAAAACATCCTCACACACAGAAATACCACCTTTTATCATATTGTCTCTGCAGTGCTTCTGTGTGATGGATGAATGTGTATTTTTATTTCCGTCTTTGGCCACTCATTGAATTTTCACAATCACAGTTGGTGGAGAACAAACTCTTTCATGTGTTTACGTGTAATCAAGCGAAAGTTGTAATCGTAGTGCGTGTAGTTCTTAGGTTGTAACAGTCATGACACATCTCGAATGGTCCAAAAACAGTTTAATTTGTTGTAAGACAGAATAAAGATACATCAATGCAAAATACTAAAATTACAGAGTATAACTCTTATATCTTTGCTGACAGCTGAAAATTAAAAAAATCCCTCTCAAATGCTCTGTTATGGATGTAGATATTTATGTAGCTATTGGACATCACTGTTATTTTCATGCTCCTCAATGACAGGCTCCAATTTCTTTGTTGATACAAGTTATTGCCCGCATTAAGGGAGAAAGACATCATGTGATGACAGTGATCATTCACATTAGATGGAAGATGAAATCTGCTCTGTCCTCTTAAGGGATGATTGGGAGCATTTGATGCCATTGAATACACCTCACCCCAAATGATGTATTGGATGGCACATTTGTTAACGTGCCCTTCCGTTTACAGCAATGGGTCACAAACGTCTCATTTTTCAAAGGTGTTAAAATGTGAATTTCCTAGTTTGAGGCTAGCACTGTCTTAGACTGTGATATGGATTTAATATTGTGATTTCTGTCTCCACAGGGAAACGAGTTAAGAAAGATTTTGCTCACACGCTACTTTGGAAATCAAAAGCTTCTCTCCAAGTCAGAGCTTGGGAGTGGAAACAGCTCATCTGGCAGCTTTGTCAAGTCGTCATCCGGAGGTACTGAGAACCCCAAATAAACTCAGTAGACACTGCAATAATGATTCACTGCAGAGGAAACAACAGCATCTAACATAACACTCTGTTTCAAAGTGCTGTTTGACAATCACTGCCAGACTTTGACTCTGGTTAAAGCAGTTCCTAAAGCACCACATAAATTTATACAGCATTTATGTCAAATATTTTGTGCACGTTAATATAAATTTTTTTGCAGGAGGCTCACTCATGCTGGACGCTGACAGGCCCAGCAGCAATATGGTAGAGATCCAATGTCTCTTGGACAATGTTGGAGCTTCAGAGCTGGTGATTGACCTCATTGTCAACACTAAAAATGACCGCGTGTTTGAGGAAAGCATCCTGCTGGGAATCGCTCTTCTCCAGGGTGGAAACACACAGATACAGGTGGCCAATACAGACACTTAGAAACTTTATTTCCTTCCACAGATATCAGCTTAACCCGGAACAGATAAACACTGCTTTATAAACCACTCTGTCTCTCACTCAGAACTCCTTCTATAGCCAACTGTTCAAACAGAAGAAGTCAGAGACGTTCTTCAAGGTTTTTTATGACCGTATGCGTTTGGCCCAGCAAGAGATCAGATCCACTGTGTCCGTGAACATGTTTGAACTCAGCACCCGGAAAAAGGATGAAGACAGCGACGTCAGTAGCATCAGGTCAAAAAAAGGTACAGTCACGCAATGACGCATTTTGAGTAAACCTTTTTTAAACATAAATTGCAGCCAACACAACATAGAATTAAGTCCTGAGTGTGGCCAGAAATCATTTGCTACCCCTGCTGTCTGAAATGTGCAGCAAACCACTGTATCACCCCAAAGATGAATATAAATAAAGTTTATTCCAAGTGATCCCACTGGAGAGTAATGGCAGGTAGCCTTAGCATTTAAAAATGATACACTGAGTCACTGAGGTTACGTTACTAAGCACAGCTAATCATTTCCACAGAAACAGTGACTGAGTTGGCTCAAATATAAATTTGTTACAGTATGTGTGGTCATGAAGTTCAGCTCGGCCTTTAAACAATAGTAAATCCAAAAATGATCTCTGTTGCTCTGCTGACCTCTGTGCAGACTGTTGTTCCCAGTTCCTGCAGTCACATGTCAGATACCATGTGACGACCCACATCACAAGCCTATCAAAGGGCTATTGTATCAAGACCGGGTGCGTTAATGCAACAGAACCCCACTCGGGTCTCTGAATTTCCTTTTTTTATATGTCTAGAATCTCAGAGTGTAGGCTGCCATCGACTCTCAAAATAGTGACCTTCTGCATGTTTATGGCCATCAACTTACTGTGCACTGACCATATTGAATACGAATATTTAAACAGTGGCTCATATCTTTTTATTTCTCTCTGCCTGCTGCACTGTAGGGAAAGACTCAGGGCTTCATATGAGGGAGGACATGAGGGGGCAGCTGAAGGAGGCCTCTTCAGTGACCTCTAAGGCCTTCTGTGCCTTCAGAAAGGAGGAACTAGATCCTGACCTTGAGGACATGGGCCAGAACAGTGAGGTAGCTGGGGCCGAGGACGCTTCAGAAGAACTTCAGATGAGCCCAGCCATCACCATCATGAAACCCATTCTACGTTTTTTTCAGCTGCTTTGTGAGAACCACAATCCAGGCCTGCAGGTACTGGCTTTTGTGAGTGAAAGTGAGAGTCCGTAAAGTTCTGTTAAATTCACTAGTAATTTTTTTTTCTTCTAAATCCAGAACTTTCTTCGCAACCAGAACAATAAAACTAACTACAATCTAGTATGTGAGACTCTTCAGTTTTTGGACTGTATCTGTGGAAGCACCACTGGAGGCCTGGGGCTGCTGGGTCTTTATATAAATGAGAGTAATGTGGATCTAGTTTGCCAAACACTGGAAACAATCACAGAGTATTGCCAAGGGCCCTGTCATGAAAACCAGGTAGGGGAGAATGGACTGCACGCAGATACAACCCATTGCATACAATGCATACCCTTTTCCCGTAACTCTATTTTAACTCCTCCTTTTTGTTTCATCTGCCTACAAATATCAACAAAGATACAGTTAAATGCAAGTAGTACGAGGATTGGTCAATTTAGAGTATTTCAGTGGATACTTTGTTATTGTCAAATGTGCTTTGACTCTGACTATACTCTTATTTCTCCAGACCTGTATAGCCAAGCATGAGTCGAATGGCATTGACATCATTATAGCCCTGATTGTCAATTCCATCAACCCCCTGGGGAAGAATAGGCTGGACCTGGTGCTGGAGCTCAAGGTGAACCACAATTGTCTCAGCGAGCCCTGAGATCCCGTTCACTATGATGCACAGCCATTACTCTATTGTAGCAATGCTTATGACGCCTTATAGTAATTATTACATGTAACATTAGAAACTTGGGACAATGTAAATAGGAATGTTACAATGCCCCCAGTGTTAAATTAAATAATTCAAATTGATTTATTCTACTACATCTTTTTGATCTCTGTAGTTTTTACTTGATTAAAAAAAAACTAATTTGTGGAAACCTGTGTTGTAGAATAATGCCTCCAAGCTCCTGTTAGCTATCATGGAGAGCCGCCAGGACAGTGAGAATGCAGAGAAGATTCTCTGCAAGATGAGACCCACTGAGCTGGTAAGTGTGTATAAGCATATATACCGCGCACACATAGATATGCCCCATGTAAAATAGTTTTGAAGTGAATACACTGTAAGGAGCAGTGACTTTTCATAACTTTTCTTCCGCTGTTGTTTTGTTTAGGTGGATGTAATGAAAGAAGCCTACGCACAGGGTCTGGACAGTGAGGAGGATGAGGACAGTGTTGGAGACCAGATCAAACCCAAAGATGTTGGACACAACATTTACATCCTGGCCCACCAGGTAACACGAAAGACTGGTTGTTTTAGCATTACTGCACGTCTGTCTGACCTTCTGCTGACCTCAGGGCAATTTACAGGAAGCGACTTTGTGTGTGTTCACATAAATGCTCCTATTAGAGCATGTCCTCTGTGCTAAATGATGGAACACTGCTCTTCTGTGAACAAACCTCACTCTGCCAGTTTGCTTAAATCAGTTTTCAGGATGTAACCCTGAATCTGAGGTAAGGTAGGCTGCAGGTGCTCACTGAGGCAGATAGTCACAGTTAGCAGTTATCTCGTTAACTTGTGTCTGTGTTTCAGCTTTTCTCTAAAGTTTATGCCAGTCGGAGAGGCATGTTAAGTCTAGTGGGTTTTCACTTCTGCTTCTTTAAAGCAAAGTGTCAGACAGAGTATTTTTGTCCAGCCAACCTGACTTGTTTCATCATGACCTGGAAAATGTCTTTTCACTGCAACCAGTGTTTTTCTTTTTTTTTTTGAAACACCAGAAAATAAAAATGCACGATTGTTTAAAGATATTTATATAGATATATTAATGGGAACGAGAAGTAAATATTTATCAATTAAATACAGTCCTACACAGAAACAATCTTTTTCTTGCAGTTCACATGTAAAATAAATCTTTTTTTTTTAAAATCCCAGCTGGCCCGACACAATAAGATTTTGCAGCAGAGCCTGAGACCAGGCTCAGGGCTAGGTTCAGGCCTGGACCCCGACAGTGAGAAGGATGATGCCCTTCATTACTATACCAATCACACAGCTCAGATAGAGGTAACCCTCATAATCTCTTCATCCATTTCTTCTTTCAGTCTCCAAAATCTTTACAATACCCCAGTATGTATTCATGAGGCTTCACTCAATATGTATTTTACCAGATCGTGCGTCATGATCGCACCATGGAGCAGATAGTGTTCCCCGTCCCTAACATCTGTAAGTACCTCACCGAAGAGTCAAAGGTTCGTGTGTTCACTACCACAGAGAGGGACGACCAGGGCAGCAAGGTTAACGACTTCTTCCAGCAGTTTGACAATCTCTACAATGAGATGACATGGCAGAAGAAGATTCGCAGTAAGTCTTTACTTTTTGAATCCAGTACCCAGAAAATAATGATGGTAGCATCAGAAACAGGTTCCGGGATGGTAAACCATTATTATTATGAATGTCTGGTTATTCTGTAATAAATTGAAAGGCCTGCAGTTATTATGTGTTTGTTGAGTTTGTCTTACTGTACTTACTATCTGTGTTCTGTTCTGTTTGTGCAGAAAATAAGGCCCTGTTCTGGTTCTCACGCCACATTTCTCTTTGGGGAAGCATCTCCTTCTACCTGGCCTGTCTGCTCAACATTGCTGTGGCTGTATTCTATCCATTTGGAGATGACGGAGATGAAGGTGAGAATGTCTGAATATTTTTAGTGGTGTTTTTCATGGTATGGCCTGACTTTTGCTAAGCATATGGTCATTGGTTAAATTAGTAACAACTGTAACTTCCTCTCTCAACTCTAACACGTGACTATGTACTAGTGCACAGGAGACGTTTTGACATGTAGCAATAGCATAGGCACTGGATGTGTTAACAATAATAACAATTATTGAGGGACGAACTTCATTCAGCTGTCACTGTCAAAACGTACTACACTAAATTTAAACCATTGTTAATAATATTAGTAACATGTGTTTTTTCTGCTATAACCAGTCAAAATCTCTGCAGTGAAAAGACATTTTGTTATTCTGGATTTAATTTTACTGTTTGCATTTGAAAACGGCTGACCTTTGCCACCCGAGGGTGTATTTACTGTATCTAAAGGTCCTACACACCCATTTAATGTATCTGCAGTGCTGTGAGATTCTATTCAGGTTTTGTTAAAAAAATCACACATCCCGTGACATTTGACACCTTTCAGTTGATTGTGTGTCACTTGATGTGATCCAATGTTATTGTCTCACTGAAATGCAATGAGGCTCTTTTTGCCTCGTTTTCCTGAAAACCTCATGTGTCAGCAAATCATCAGAGCGCTGCAGTTTCCTAAAGAAAGAGTTGCGAGCTTGGCTTTAGTGGTTTACAGTGCGAGCTGATAAAGAACGTCTGTTTTGACTGATGGAGTTGATGGCCCCTATGGAACTCTGTCTGACATTTTAAAGTGTTGCCTCTGACTGTGTTGTGCTAAGTTAAGCTCATAACTCAGTAAATAATTTATGGCACAACGTTTCAGAGAACTGATGTGTGGTACTATGATTGATGCTTCACTCTTGTGTCCAGGCATATTGTCATCCTTCTGGAATACCTTACTGTGGGTGGCTTTGGGGGTCTTCACCTTATTACTTCCTGTTTTACCCAAGCCGTGGGGCATCCTGTTCTTCCTGGTCTCCCTTATTCTACGTGCCATCTACACGATGGGCCTTGGTCCTGCTTTGTTGTTGCTAGGTACTATCAATGTAAGTAAAGGAATATTTGAACCAGTGTGGTACAAGAAGATGTCTTTTACTGCCTTACATCAAATCTGTTTCTTGTTTTTATCCTCTCTCAGCTGTTCAACAAACTAGTGTTTCTTGTAAGTTTTGTGGGGAACCAAGGAACATTCATTCGAGGTTACAAAGCAGTTGTTATGGACATGCTCTTTATCTACCATTTGAGCTATGCTGTCATCTGTGTCCTGGGTCTCTTCGTGCATGAGTTTTTCTACAGCTTTTTGGTAAGAAATCTCTGATATTTGTCTTCCGTTACATTTATACTAGCTCATCATCAGAGAATAATAAACTGACAAACACATTCTGAATACATCAGTTTGCCGATTATACATGATGCCGTTTTTGCTTCACAGCTGTTCGACCTGGTGATCCGAGAGGAGACGCTGCTCAACGTGATAAAGAGTGTAACGAGGAATGGCCGCTCCATCATTCTGACGGCCGTTCTGGCCATCTTTCTCGTCTACTTCTTCTCTATCATTGGCTTTCTGTTCCTCAAAGATGACTTCCGCATGGAGGTGGACCGACTTCCTTCACCAGGTCTGAATCTCTGAAACTGTTAGATCAGACATTGTTTTGCTGTGCTGGTTTTTTTATAAGCTTGATGCCTGTCTCTGCAAAATAAGTCTATAATTCAGGTTTCTTTGCAGCAACACTCCCGTCACTTCTGTGTTTTCAGTGACTTCTTAACACTTAAAACACAAAAAGCACTGCACAAACTGTTTATGTTCTCCTGACAGAGTTATGACAGTGGTTGTGACACTGTACTTATTTATAGATACTGTATTTTGTTTATTTGTTATGCTGTGGGTTCTCTGCTTTTTTTTCTTTTACAGTGCTGTCACAAATGTCTGTATGTGTTGTTTGTTTATGCATTTTCTTCCTCTAAACTTATCAATCACACAAAAAACTGTACATCCTATCGGTTAATGAATTCAAAGCTTGAGATGACTGACACAGACTGACAGAGTGAGCTTAACCCAAATCAAACCTCTTAACATTTGGACAGTTAAATTCTGCTCTATCAGACCGATAATCAAAAACCTTCTTTGGCTCAGAACGAATCTGTTTGCTTAACTCAGTTTCAGCGTGATGGTTGGTCCATTTAGAATCATATGAGTTGTAATTATCCTAATTTACTTTATTTCTTAACAAATATGAAAGGTATGTTTGCATATGTACAGTCTACATGCAAACGTACTGCAGAATATGCAGAGTATACTGAACTATGTACTCAGACACATGTATCTGTGGAGAGTGTGGGTGTGTTAATGAGCTCTGGCACAGTGCTCCAGTGGTCAGGAAGACAACCTGCTAGCACATGTGCACCTGTTGCATAACCTGGTGGCCACACCATCCTGTGTTTTGCTGAATAGAGCACAGCAGACACAGCAGAGCAGTGGTGGATTATGTAACCAGCCGGGCTCACTCCTGTCTGTCTGTTAGCTGAGGGCTGAGCCACAACTAGAGCTCCATGACAGCTGAGAAGCACCTTGTCCACACTGCTGCCGCCTCAGGGCTTTGACCCCTGCACCCCACCTCAGCTCCCCTGTGCTCTCCGCTCTTCTTTTTCGTCTTCCTCTGACTCCTTGTCTCTCCACCTTGCCCTCTGTCTTCTTGTCCGTCTGGTGGAAAGGCCTTTTCGGTGACACCCCACTTTAGTGGACAGGTCTCCTTCTGCCCGTTATCCTGAGCCGATCACACTCAGGTGCAGCTCCTCTGCTGCTCAAGGCTTTACCGATGTGCACATCATTTGTTCAGTTTTTTTCAGCAGTACTCCACTGCCCACCCAGCAGCTGCTGATTCAGTTTATATAATGCTGTACAATATCTTTCTTGCTTGTTTTATTTCTGAGAATTATTGGGAAGGTGTTTTTTTTGAAGAGCACAATCTTCTTTCATTTGTTAATTCTTGGTGGTTTTATCAACAATCATCATTAATTATTTTCATGTCTCTTTTTTTGTAGGAAAAAGGGATTTACTGAGTAACAATAACAATGACAACTCATGTATGACAGATACCTGCCCTTTTTCAACACATAAATCTGTTTCGGGTAAGTTTTATGATTAAATTAAATTAGTTTTATTTATATCTTCTTTTATTTTATTTCAATTTACATCTTAGCCATCATGAAAGTCCCTGTTGAATGGACGTGTTCTAAGATTTTGTGGTTTTACCACAGTGTGGGTGTGTATGCGACCTTTCTGGCAGTAGTCAGTTCCTGAAAGGTTACCCTCTTTCTCTCTCTCTCACACACACACACACACACACACACACACACACACACACACACACAAAGAAACTTGATGAGGCAAAGGAGGTGACTCACACTCCTATTTGTTCTCCTGCGTCTCCATGGATCACCTGCACCATAGGGGCACACACGTGCTCTCATCCACTTCCTTCACCTCCGCTTTCTGACTCAGGAGTAATGCCATGCTTGTAATTTCCTATATACAGTATACGTACATTTCATATGTGAAAAACAGTACGTAATTTCTCATGTTATAGCACTTAAATTATTTTCATTTTTTGACCTCTGGTCATATCATTATCAGCTATTCACGTGACAAGGTGTTTTACTATAGTTATAAAAGTCATCTTGGTGATAATTTTTTCAATAAGGTCAGACAGTGTTTGAACAATGAGTTGTTTTACGGAGCTTGGACTTGAGTTTTTTAAAAATCTTTCACACACAAGTTTAACTTAACACAATAACTTTAATTCTGGTTTATGACAATAAAATGCAATAAGATGCTTTGAGTTATATATAACTTTAATAACAATGAACTACTAAAAAAGAGGTTAAGATGTTTATGACACATTTACAAACTGTACTTTGTTAACTTGCTCCTACAACTGCCTATTAAATATATAGAATACATTGTATATATAATATATAATGACATTTTCTGTTGTATTTTCTATTTTTTATCATCATTTTATTGTGTGTCACTTTCTTCTCATATGGTTTTCTGTGTGTATGTGTGTCATGTTGTAGATGAAGATGATGAGCCCGAGCGGGTGTGCGACACTCTGCTCATGTGTATAATCACAGTGTTGAACCAGGGACTACGGAATGGGGGAGGTGTGGGAGATATTCTCAGGAGACCCTCTAAAGAGGTTAGAAAACCTATTAAGAAATTAGTATTTTTTTTCACTTATTACAGCATTGTTGTACTATTTATATCTGCTTGTATTAGCTTGAAATCTACATTAATTGTATTTTCTCCATATTTTAATTGCCACCGGACCATGCAGGAACCTCTGTTTGCTGCCAGAGTAGTTTACGACCTTCTGTTCTTCTTTGTCGTCATTATCATCGTGCTCAACCTAATATTTGGTGTAATCATTGACACCTTTGCTGACTTGAGAAGTGAGAAACAAAGGAAGGAAGAGATCCTGAAAACCACCTGTTTTATTTGTGGTGTGTACATCTGTGTAGTTCATACAAACTATGACTTGACGATACAGTACATTTGCAAGAACTGATACTAAATACATTTAATATGTTACAGGGTTGGAAAGGGACAAATTTGACAACAAGACTGTGTCCTTCGAGGAGCACATAAAATCTGAGCACAACATGTGGCACTACCTTTACTTCCTGGTTCTAGTGAGGGTGAAGGATCCGACCGAGTACACTGGCCCTGAGAGCTACGTGGCTCAGATGATTGCGGTCAGTAGACCTTTACATACAGCATAAACACACAACCTTTTTTAAAACTACCAGTTTTAATCACTGTAAAATGTGAATCACACAAACTCATCATCTAAATATTATAGCTAAAGTTAGCGTGAAGTGCTTTTATTTTGCGCTTGCAATGTAATGTACAAATTTGAGACTGCACACCAAAGCCTGAAGGATCTTGTTTATTATTCCAAGAACATATGGACAAACAGGCACATTCATTTCACATCCTAATTCATATTTTGCTGGCAAGCCGTACTGATCAGCATACAGATGCCTTAGTGTTGGCGTTTTAAAGTTATGCAGGCTTCCTCAGTTAGCAGACTTAGACAGTGTGCTAGAGAAGCGTGAGCCTCTACAGCAGACGAGCGATCGAAAAATGAGACTGAGCCTCTAGGCCTGTGCCAAGCATCCCAATTTATTCTCCTTCCCCCTCACTGCTGGAGAGAGATGGGTCTCTGTGCTCAGGTAGTCTTCAGTGTGCTGAGTTCCTAACCTGCTGGGACACATTGTGGTTAAATAGTAATTAAACCCAGTCCAGCTCCATTATCATCAATGCACCAACTTGCTGCAGTGACACACAGACAAGAAGTTGAAGGATGTAAGGCCAACTAAAGGTGTTGCCGTTAGGTTAATGGATTCAAATGAAGCCTCTGAGCACAATGGCACATTTTGTGATTAACATTCAGTCGTGATGGGCATAAGAATGGTTGCATTATAATGAACAATTTGCATAACAAACAGGTGACAGACATTGAATTAATATGCATCAGTAGGTCTTCTAACAGGTCGATTCTCTGATGCCAGGCCAAAGTATCACTGTGTGATGAGGTAATGATGAGTCAGGAATTTATATTAACACCTCCTACAATGCTGCAGAGTGAAAACACATGCAAAAAGGTAACAGAAAAATCACTACATACTGTATGTCTGTTTTGTTTATTCATGTAGTACCTATGTGTTTTATATTTAAGGAGAGGGTGCAATCAGCTTCACCTACAAAAAGCCTGTGGAGGCTGGCTATGTATGGAGGTTGTACATTGACAAAAAGAAGAGGATGACTTTTTACATGCAAAAATGATTATTCATTTTATTCCATCTGCAAAAATGTGACAAATTATGGCAAAATAGTGAATATTATGGAACCAGGAAACACAGTAAGTTACTCTGAGTTAGAGCATATAGTAGGGTCATCTCTGCAGCAGCCTGTTCTCCTCTACGTCGCAGCATCTTAGGGTCTGACCCGGTGGGGGTATTGTAAGTGTCACTATGCAGTTTCGGGCTCCATCTATTAGGTTCTATCTTGATTCTAATCTCCTGCACTACTGGAGTACAGTTTTCATGTTTCATGAAGCCCTGACTAATTACAGCTCAGTGCGCCCTCCCCTTGTTGGAAAAGAGCAGAAACCTGAGGACCTCCAGCACACATGTACACACAGACCCTGACTCTCATAATGAGTGCATCTGGTTTGGTACAACAGAGTGATGTGGTGCCAAGCTAAAGAGCAGGATCATCTTACACTGAATCTCTGTTGTTGGTGTGTTGTACTGTGGATGTGAATTAGTGTACGGCTGTTTGTGTGTAAAATTATAACAGCAACTACAGGCCTAGCAGGTACTGCAGCAGCCACAACGCTGTTACATAACCCATCTCAAGTGGCCTGCTAATAGCTCAGCCCTGCCTGGCACGTGCTCTCCTGTCCCTTTCTCTCTCTCACTCTCTGTCACACACACACACACACACACACACACACACACACACACACACTCGTACTGTACAGGGCACAGAGTCACCATCACATCATAAACCCTTCATTTACTACATGCATGTGACATGTTCTCAGTAACAAAAGCAGCAATAGAAGTGTCAGAATAGGAAAAGGGCCTCCACTTGAGCTCAGTTTTAGTTTTATGAGATGTAGTATGACTGTGGCTCTGTAAAAAAAAAAAAAAAAAAAAAATGTACTTGGCTTTTGAGGGTGTGTGTGTCTGGTAAGTGTGGTAAGTGATACTATCTGCAGCGCTATATGCTACACTCCTTAAAACTTCCTGGTAACAAGCGTTGTACAGCTACATCAACAGTTGAAACTCCGCCATTTTTAGTTACAAATCCTGACCAAAGTACAGTATTACGTATAAGGTCAATAATGCATGTTACTCTGGATACAGCTCAACTCACAGTACAGAGAGTTCTAGTAATGTTTGATATAAATTAAATGTAATGTCTTTTATTAAATTATGTTGAGAATAAAAAGCATGATACACTTTATTTCACAAAAAATCTGATAAAAGATTATTTTGTCTGACTAACAGTCAGAAAACCCAAAGATTAACCTATTTAAAAGCACAGAAGCAAGCAAAGCTTCACATTTTATAAAATCATATAAGAGGTTATTGCTTTGTCTATTTCACTGAATTGCACTATTAGAGTTGATTTAAAGAAGATGACTAAACATGAATTCAGGAGTTATGTAAAAATTATGTCTACAGCAGGGTTAAGAGCAAGCACAGTAAAAATGGATTATAGTATCGCCACATGGTGGAATAAAATAAATCCATGTTTAAGTATTAAATTGTTTAAATATATTGGTAGTACAAATAACATTAGTAGCAACTACAGGGGGAGCACAAGCTTCTACACCTTACTAGAATTTGACTGTGGTCTGTGACGTCGGTAAAATCGTTGTTCACTTTAGTCTCTTCAGAATATCATTTTGACTGTTCTGGTATCGGTTGTAGCTCTCTGCACATCTGCGCGGTACGTACATGTGCATGGTGAACCACGCCGACGCTATGGTGACAGCAGCAGTGAGGAGCAAGTGAATGTCTGTAAAACCGTTCTTGCCAAGATATTTAAAATGGATCAGTGAAGCAACACTAAAGCCTGAGTCATTCAGACAGTGCAGCACAACACACGGTGGACTATTGTATAGCATAATGAATAGTAACAAGGCAGGAGTGAGTGATTTTGTACCGTAACTGTTTAACTTCATCTCATTAATCTCAGGATGATGCTTCAATTGACATGACATTCACACAGAATATTGTGTTCACCCTTAATAGTGTCTCTTAGGTCTCTTTATTGAATCTTTGACGTTACTAAATCCATCATTTATGCATGACTTGATTAAACAAGCATCCAATAGTCCTCAGTTTCAGTGATGCTGAAGCTTTGTCTTTGAGCTTACAGAGATTTCGCTGTGTTTCTGAAGCTGTGAGAAAAGAATCTATTCTTTCTTTTATTTCATTGGCCACTTTATGCCAGAGGCCCAGATTAGTCGAGGACTTTCAGGCAAGCTCTTCCAGAATGCCTCGATTCATACTGTGGGTGTCAGCAGTCATAATCAGTCTAACTGCTTCCCCTGTGGTCATTGATAAAGAGTGTATGCTAGTCAGAAAGGAAACATTTGGAAAGATGTTGAAAACAACTAAAGTACGATAAAAAATACAGAATAAAAAATAAAAGATGTGTTTTCATACACAAAGAAACTACCAAGTTAGAGTAGTCTGAGTACATTCATTCCTTCTTCTGCTCTTCACTCTCCTGGCTTTTATGTACTGTTCTCTCTAGTATAATTAATTAAATACGGCATGCATTTTATAGCCAAAAGCAGAATGTGTTACAAATTTAAACCATTTTCTACATTTGGACTGGCTTCATCTTTAGAATTAAATCAAGGTTTCTCACTGCTAGCAATTATATAATAATGATTTGAATTTTTAAAACAACAAAACCTGGTCCAGTTTATAAATTTCACGAGTCTCACTCAGCACAGTGGGATAAACTCATTCACTGAAGAAACCAAAACTAATAACCCACACTCTCCACATTCCTCTGCATCATCAGACTGCGCTCACCTCATGTCCTCAGCACCTCACACTCTGATAGTTTTCTTTTTTTTTCTATCCCTCCAGTCTATTCTTATATAAGAGTAGGTGGGAGAATACCTTACTCCTCCTACTGGACTTAATCTGGTGCCAGTCAAATCCCACTCTTAGCACCTTTTAAGTAATTTTCATAAGAAGAACTGGCATAGGAATATTACATAAGATCAGCTGATGGCAGTCTGTGTCTGTCACACCTATCTCACTTTCAGAGAGGCACAAGAGCATACGTGTTGTAAAACACACCCTCTTGCTCACAGTCTGCTATGTACATATCCATGCAGATGCACACCAACAGTACACACACCCACACGTACAAACACAGATGCACTTAAGTTCATTACATAATGATATAGGTTTGTTTTGCTTACTGTTTGCGCGTGACATTGCTGCTAATGGTTTGCTCTGTCCACTGCACAGTTGGACAAACAGATAATAAACTAAACATCTCCGTTTGGCATGTGAGCATGCACATAAATAACACCATACTCCTAGTTACATTCTTGATAGACGACGGTGACTCATCAACACATCAATAGTGTGTTTATGGAGTGGGTGAGAATTGAAATGCCAGTTACTGTTCACTTAGTGTATAATTGCTATCAGCAGTATCCAAGAGACAGCAGTGCTGCTTAAAAAAATTTACACTATCAAGCGTGAAACGAAGAGCAGCTTCCATTCTGATGGAATGATTAATATTAAACCTCCATGCTTGTCTCCAGTTACCAATACTTCTCTGTTCAGCAGCCTGCAGACTGGCTTTAACTACAGTATAATGCTCCCTGCATCTCTATGCAAACCCTACTTGTTCTTGTCTGTGCCAGCATATCGTTGCTGCTGTTTCTCTGACCAACTAAGCCAACTTTATTCTAGATTTTTATTATTTTCACCTCTCTCACAACCCATAACTCCCTCTCTCTTCACAGGAAAAGAACTTGGATTGGTTCCCCCGAATGAGAGCCATGTCTCTGGTGAGCAGTGAGGGAGACAGCGAGCAGAATGAGATGCGCTCTCTGCAGGAGAAACTGGACAACACTGTCACTCTCGTGGCTCAGCTTTCAGGCCAGCTGGCTGAGCTCAAGGAACAGGTAGAGTGCCACTTCATTTTTTGTGCTGTGGTGGAAAAAGCTAAATCTTCCAGTTTTTTAAAAGTATGTATCTTTGTAATATCTTGTTTGGCAGCTTGCTGTTGAGTTCACCTCAGAATATGACCTACAAACTTTAAACCTAAAACACCTCCAAGTTAAAAGGTCACATATGTCATTTGTCTCATTTTTTTTGTCTACATTAATGTAGACAGACTGTTTTGGACTCTTGGTGCTCCTGAACACATCACAACAGGTGACTAGTAGGTGACTGCTATTGAAAAAACAGTAGGCCTCTGGCTGTTTGGATGACTAGCTCTGCTGCTACAGTGTGACTGATCACATCACCTGCCTCCTCTGCATGTGATTCCAGTCACAGGCCTGTCCTTGTTCCTCTTGTGCCAGATGTGTGAAAACAACTCTTACTGGGGAGAATCACGCTACAGTAAACAAAACAACAACCTCTGTCGACCTCAGCAAGTCTATAACTCTCCCTGCTAGGCGGTTTCTTGTGTAACCCCTATAACAACCAAGTTTATGTGCTGTGGAAGTGCTCTTGAACAAGCCACTGACCCTATCTGTGAATCTTTTGTTTGGGTTAACTGCAGATCATTTATTTTCATAATCTACGTTTACAGTCTGTACTGACTAATACAGAGCCACAGGTTTAGCCAGGGTTTCACTGTGCCTTTATGATAAAACACATTTTTAGCATGCAAGAGGTGAGTGTGTTTATCCAAAACGAGATGAGGCTCAACACCAGCTCTGTTTCTCCAGCACCATGAAAACTTCTGATGACCTCAGCACTTTAAACTATCACACCTTAGATTGTGTGTGTGTGTGTGTGTGTGTGCGCGCGTGTGTATGATGTATGATGCTTTGTGTTCTGCACACATACAGCAGTTACTCAAAATACTCAATTTATAGTTTGCAGAACCAGTTCCTTCATTTATGGCGTCACCACTGAAAACACTGAAAATGTGATTGTTGTAAGAAACGAGCTGCTTCTGATTCATGAAACTTCCCCCCACACTTACACAACATCTGACTTGCAGGTCACACTTCTGCACACTAACACACCCACACGGCAGTGTCCTCTAATGAAGTTTCCAAGGGACATTTTAGTTTCCAGTCTAACAGTATTAATGCATGTTTGAAATAACAACTTCCTGTTGTTGTTCTAATCAGTATATATTGTAACACACATAAAATGATCCAGATTCATAAAAGTGCAACAGTAAGAGAACGCACCTGGTTTCTATATCATGTGTAAACTACATATAAAATTAAAAGCAGCTCCATGTTGATTTAATATCTTTTCTCTGTCTCCTCAGATGACAGAACAGAGGAAGAACAAACAGAGGCTCGGATTTCTTGGTCCTCCTCAGCCCAACCATCACATCTCATCTCACTGATTCTCATCTCACGGTTCAAACAGGAGACAGTGATAGGCTTTTAAACTGCAGGACTGCAGTAGGAACCAGAAAAAATGAAGAACAATAAAGTAAACAATAAAGTACACATGCTCAGATGCGCATCTACAATTATTGATATCAAATTGTAAGAGGCCAGTATATCTTTACAAAGTGCCCCATATATGAGACAATCACTGCCTTACTGGATACAAATCATGCTTCACGTGTGCACTCAGTCACTAGGAGCACACTCCACTGTTGTATACAGACGAATGGAACTTGTCTCTGAATCACGGCACACATGTGCCAGTTCTTGTGGTAGACAGAGATTGAGGGGAAATGTTAAGGCAAGGTTAATGGTTAAGTGCTGCCAAGTCTGTGGACTTCAGTCCTCAACTGTCTCAGTGCGAATCCCTGGCCAAAAAGAGGTCAGTGATTGGCTGTGAACAGAGAACCGGTGGGTTTGTGGCGTTTCCAACTGGCTTCCAGGGGAAGTGTGTGTGGACTAACATCAGATATTCTCCACTCTGTGTTTTAGATTTCTAATTAATGCTGCCTTACTCATTATGTTTCATGAAATAAAATCACAATTGCTGAAAGTGCACTTTAAAAAAAAAAGGGTAAGTTAAGCTTGGAATTGGAATCACTTATCATATGGGGTTTTATTTTTAAATGCTTTGTGTATTGTTTAATAAATGCACTCACTGCATGATAGGCGATAACTTTTACAGATTTCTACAGAGTATATAGGTAAAATGTGTATAAAAATAATAATTATCTGTGCCAAACGTACTTGAAATTTCTAGAAAGTGTAAAGTTAAAACTTTACACTACCAGGCCAAAAAAAAAGGTCCCACCTGCATTTACAGGTGAGAGCCTTCCATTGGATAATTACTTCAGTGATGAATATGTTTCAGCTACTGGCACAGTGAGGTCAGCTGACTTCCTGAAAGTACTGAATGACCAGGTTTTTTCTCTCCTGACGGCACAAGCATATTTCAAAATGACAATTCCTGAATTTATCAGGTTCAAAGTCTCACGGGGCATGACACATCATTTTCGCAGATGGACTGGTCACCACAGACTTTGAGAATCTTTGGGATGTGCTGAAGAAGACTTTGCACAGCGGTCAGATCCAATTGTCAGTACAAGATCTTTGTGGAAATTAAAGCGAAGGGGGTCACCGAAACATTAGACTGGACTTTTTTTTTTGGCCAGGCAGTGTATATTGGTACGTAATGCAATGCTCACTTAAGATGGAAAGCTTACAGTTCTGTGTTCCAATATGGAGGCCTATAGAGATGTCACATCTATAGAGTTGCCAGTTAATAATGTAATATTTACTGTGTACGCTCATATCTTCATCTTCATTACCTACTGTGTGAATCATCTCTCTTGGGCTGTGTCAAGTCTGAACATGTGTTTTAAACTTGCACAAAAACATGGCACATACCTGTGCATGCACGTAATGCTAACTGTACATTGACACTTTCTGTTAAAGTGAATAGAAAAAATATGTTTTGTGGTCAGATGTAATAAATTTGTTGCAAGGCTCATTGATATGCTTTGAGTCAGCAGCTTTCAATTAGAGTTTGCTTCAGTTTACCTCAATGAAGACATTTACCCCCGAACTCTGAACCCTGAACCACCCACACATTCACTTTATACTCACATTTGAGTTGTCCATGAAAGCAGCACAGGACACAGGAGAAGACCGGTCATGATTCAGAGAGGCTCTTATTTCATATTCAGCTCGTGCAGTGCAGGTAATCATGTAATATTAATAGCAAAGTTATCAGATTCGTTGTGCACTGCTTTTGTTTAGCTCATCTTGACATTTATTTATGTGTTTTTAAATTGATTGTATTGACTGTTTCATCTGCTCAATCTGTTGAGTAACCCTAGGTCTTTTAAAAGGCTATAAATAAAATGTATTATTATTATTATTTAAGTGCAGCTAATTAAGGGACTTAAAATAGAATTCAGGTAGTAAAGTACAGAAATAAGAGATCATTCTGGTTTTCTAGAAAAGTGATTCCTAACCTGTTTTTACTTTGCTGTTCAATATATTTATTCATAAAGAAATTACATTTCTCTCCAGGTATGAGTCCTCAGTTATATTGAGGCCTGTAATCCACAGATCCATCCACACTGCTGATAATTTAGCACTTGTGGAAACCAATAATTTGGTTTGTTTGCTCTTTTGTAACATATTTGAAATGATAAATGAATCACAGAAAGGCCTCAACTGGTCTTTTATCCTGTCCTGTCATTTACCCTCTACAGAGGAGCCCATCCTTTTTGGTTTCAGTTCGCTGTTTACGCTGGCAGGCCTGCATTTGCTCCTGCTGCTTGTGACAGCCATTAAAATTAGCTCACGCAGTGCTGTAATGGTGAGCAGCTGTCACTGCGCAGACAAGAAGGGTAAAGTGCAGCATTACTGGAATGTATTGGACTGGGAGAGGCAAGGGAGGGGAGAGGATAATACCAGGGCTGATACTGCTGTCTGGCAAAAGTCTTCTTCCTATAGTGCGATCCCTGCTCACCACACTACTCATGTGATCCGCTCCATTTCATTCTCTCAGTGAACCCCTTTAACACACGTGAGCGGCGTATTGTTTTGGTTTTTGAACACAACCTTGGACACATTTGGATCACAGTCATTTCTGAATCCCTTTTGCAAGCCACAGTCAAGAGTCACGTGCTTAGCCTGTGTGTATTCAGTAGAGAGAGTGAGAAAACACCCAGAGAAGGTCAATAAATATGAGGCAACGTCCCAAACACCTCTGTGGCTGGAAGCAGTTTGAGTGACTCAGGCATTTAGACTTTAATTCACTGAAACAACCGCACAAAAAAGGACATCTTACAGGAAGGGATTTATAAAGTATACGTTTAGGCTAACTCTATATGAACAATATATACTGAAGATGTACATGTAAGAATAACATAACTTAAATAGCTGCGGGTTTAAACTGTTGTTTTCAATTGACTACAAACAAAGTTGTTACTGAGGTTGGAAGGGGGAAGCTCCCCGCACACTGTCATTTTTATAAATAAACATGCCCCCATGATGACTGGCATGTGACTTCCTGTGTCTGGCTGTGAGATCGAGCTCGTGTGGTCACATGATGTATCAACATTATAACGCTAAATTAGTACATGGAAAAACACTGCAGATGGGTGTGCCCTCCATGCCATGCACTGTAGATGTAACAGATGTACAGAGTCATAAGTAAACAGGATGAATAAATCATTTCAACAAATGTTATTTTAACATTTTAATATCTAGGTGATTCTCCAAGAGATCACAGTAAAGAACAACCTGACAAACAGATACAACGCTTTATCTTGATTATAGCACAAATTAGTCACCGGTTTGGATTCTGTCTTGACACGAGAACTACATAGCTGTTTATATGGTTAACAATTTTTTATTAGAATGTGTATTTTCTCATCAATTTTAGTGTTGTGCTTTCTCTTTTTGTTTTCAGTCTTTTTAACTAAACCTTTTTGTATTTATATTAGCTGTGTTTAACTGTTTAACAGTGGTGATACAACAGGAAAAAGGTAGATAACTGAAACAAAGACAGTTTGACAGTCTTAAAATAGGTAATGCTCTTGTTTGCATACTTGGCTTAGTAAAAGTTCAAGATCACCAGCTTCATGCTTTCTCTTTTTACACATGCAAACACTCTCTCTCTCTCTCTGTTTCTCTTTTTCTCTCTGTCCCTGCTTCACCACACCAACTAAGTTTAACTTAGGTTAAACCAATAATATTGTGCCACTATCCCTATGAGTTTCCTACTCAGAGCTAAGCTGATATCTGAACATGATGGTCCTTACCCCAGCAACTGTTGGAGACAGCTTCCACTGACTTGTTGCAAAGGACCAATCACATTATTCCAGTTCAAAAGCTCCCCCTCTCCCTTGAACCCATCTGTCCAGAGTGATGCCTCATCTGTACTTGCTTGAGGAATAAGAAATTCTTTACCAAGATCCTTGACTGTGAAGACCATGCCACATTGTGGGATTCCAGGCCGTGTGGGACAGACCCACAAAGCAACCAGAAAATCTGGACTTGGAATCAATGCTTCTGGTTACCTGCTGTGATTTCATCGTCTCCACTGTTGCCTAGTGGAGCTATATAAATAAACTGAACTGAACTTAATAAAACTGGATACATGTCTGTATCCTTTGCATCTTGCTGTCGGTGTCTGATAGGTCTGACATTCAGTTGTAGGACTAGCTTATGCATATTTAACTTCTAGCTTCTGAAGTGCTTCTTTAGATTCTGTTAAACCAAATCAGCGTCCCTTCTCATCCCCATCTGCTGGACTATTTCCTAACGCGAAAACTCAGCATCGTCTTTGTCCCCATGTCCCAAGAGAAAACAGTTGGTCACATACAGGCCTAGAGGTTCTAGCTGTCACATTTGACTCTGTCTAGATGAAAACATCCCTGCCAGCGAAACCTTAACTTCGCCATAGGCTACCTGTCATCCCACAGGGTTGCTCTGTAGGAAATGAAACATATTATAACTTCAAACATAGACAGGTTTCCATGACACCTGCCATCATCTCCTCACTTTAGCACAAGTGATGATCTCTTATACTGTTATGATGAAAGATGTCACATTACCTTCTCTTATGGTGAGATCGTCCAGCGACTCGTGTTCTTCTTGGATCCAACGGCTTTGTGTTCTGTCAATGCCAGCAGTTTGCCACCACCAGTCTGCTAATGTATGTGCTCTCCGTGATGCTGTATTTGTTTTTAGTTTATTTAAGGTATTTTTTGAGGCTTAAAAGTTCATGTGAGCGAAACAGGTATATTTCCTTTTCTGATCTGACCATCCCAGTCACTACAGTTTAGAACATCCTAAAAATCCTTTCCCTGTAATACGGGCACACACTTGCTCTCCTTTCTGTTCCAGTTCTTTTTCTTCTCTACATCAAAAACTCCTGGAGATGTTCTTGTGGTGAAATCATTTAGATAAATCAGTCTTATCAATAAAGGGTGAATGCAGTAATTTGCTATATTTTTAAAATTTTTAACAATTCTCACAAGGAACTAAAACCACCAATGAATTGCTATTTACCTTCATTTTTGTCAATCTTGCAGTTAGATTTTGCTTATTTGATGCTGCAGACTTCCACTGTTGTCAGAAAACAATTGAATACAAATCAGGATTTTGAATATCTTCTGTCAGTTCATTAGATAAAGCAGCCATAGGTCCTCCACTGAGGTCATTGGAAGCCAGCTCTGCATCTCATCCTGCTTCTCCTCTTCTCAACACTACCGGTGTCATTTGGGAGATACTCCTGTACTGTTGCCTGACATCCCTTAGAACAAATGGTGAATAGCTACATTCACCATATGTTTTCACTCATCACTTACAGTATACATTCTGAATCTCTCCTTCATTTCAGCCTTTTCTGATTTAGTCCAGATTAATAGCTCCTTCATCAAACACCACTTACACTATATGGCTCGTGGAAGAAATAAATAATATTTTATATAATTCCCAGTCAATCAGCCTTTATTCATCATTGACAAAATAGAGTAACATTGTGCACTACTCTCTGGCACTGGGCACATGTTTCATCTACTTTCATTTACTGTAGAAAGTGCCTCACATTTACCATTCTCTGCTGCTCAGCACACGTAGACTGTTGGCTTACAAACCTACAATTCAGTGGTTGTTCCATCCCCCTGAGCTCTGTCATACAACTAAACAACTAAAACACTGAAAACACACTAAGATGATTTGGATACTTCAGTCTAGCTGCCTGTCTGAGTCCCCCCTTCCTTACCCCAGACCATTCCCCTCCCTTTGTGGCTGCAGTAGTTTGACTCCTACAGGCTGCTTGAGTCATGCTGGCTCCTGGCCTGGCATCTGCCTTCACAAGCCCCAGTCCAGTTCAGTCTGGATCCAGTCTCAGAGTACTCTGCCCAGGTTGTATTACTGCCATCAGGATCAGCTCTCACTGCATTTAACTGGACTATCTGAAGTATAACAGTATTATAAAAACAGGGTTTTCAAGTAAATAATCCACCCAGTTTGTGTGCCACACAATGTGAAAATTAATTACAGCAGAAAACAATAAATAAAACTTGAAAAAACTATGAATATTAGATTATTTCCTTATTGTAGAGTCTAAAAGTATTTATTCTTTTATCATTAGTTTAAGATTTTAAAAATGTCTTAAAATAAGTTTCTGTTGAATTTGTCAGTATTTGACCTTCTATTTGTTTTCTGAAGCTTGAGGCAATATCATTTAACATATACAAACCATAATTTGAGAAGACAGTGATTTCAGTGTGCCACCGAAAGTATCGCTATACAGCAACTAATGACAGTAACTCATGACAAAGGCTATTTTTGAAAGACCGAATGAACTACAGTAGTTTGGCTCCAGAGTTGTTTTCATAAAGTGTCTGATAATGCAATTGCATGTGAGCGTTATGTTGTTATAATTAGAAACACTGTGCAAAGACAAAGTGTCATTGTTGTGGAACACAAATAATTGGTTGAGTTTATCAAAAATAGACCAGGTGTTTTGCTCTTTTTCCTCTTCAAGTAATTTTTTATATCATGGCAAACTGAAGTACAAAATGTCTTACATTGTATACAAAATTTGTGCAAAAGGCCAATATAGTACAACTACTGCATATTAATATAAACTGACATTAAAGAAAACACACACCAACAAGGCAAATGTCCCCATCCTTATGAATGTAATCACACAGTTGGCATTACCCTCACCCATCACCCATCAAAGTCGCTCCATTAACTCTACCATTATTACATTAAACCTTCTGCCATTGCTGGGTGGAGGAAGAGCCAATGTGAAGACCAGCGAAGAAGACCTGGTACCGGTGCTTCCACATGATGAAGGCACCGACAGCACAGACAAGTGCTTGGAATAGGTTCAGTACAATCTGAATCAAGAAGTAGAGGGGGAGAGTCCCGGTGATCACCTCACAGTCGGTGACCTCTTCATAGGTGAAGGTGCGGGCTATTGGGTCATCTTGATCCAATGTGCACACGCAGCCCTGTTTCACCTGCTCACAGCTGAAGCCACTGGTTTGAGAGTAGTGGTGCACAGCAAATGCCATAACCAGCAATGAAATGACCAGGCCGATTGTACACAGGACAAAGTAGAGGAGCTGGAAAGGGCAGAGGAGAGGCGTGATGTTCACATTTACCTTGAAAGCTTTGACTGAAAAACATGTTGTTACCCTCAAGTCTGTGTACTTTCTTATTCTAGAAATGTTGCTCATGCTTTAGTCTGTTGTCTCATGATTAACCTAGGATGCCAAAACTGTAGCTTAGAAACAAGCTGGCTCAGTGCCTATGGTAAGTTCAATTCAAAGAGATTACCCACACTACTGCAGGTCAAGGTCTGACCCTCAGAGTAGGAGCCCAGCTTTCAGCACAGAGCAGACACAGCACATGTAAGACTGCCCTGCAGCTACAGCCGCCTTACACCTTTAGTGAGCATCCTTTGTGAGTACGTTTGAAAACAGAGTGAGTCTAAAAATAATGTTTTAAAATGTGACAGAGGTTTCGTGGTGTTTTGCTGTTGCACAATCTCAGCAACACTAAACCTTCATCTTAATCCGTTGTTTATGTAACGGCAGCCCTCGTTTGCTGGTGTATTTTGCTCTCTATTACAGCTGCTTATGGAATTATGCAAAAGACGAGTGGTGCTTGATTTGAAATTGCACGTATATTAATTATGGAATAGCTGTGAAATTACAGTGTTACAGTTACAGTGTGCGCAGAAAGTGCGTTACCAAGTACTTTGTTGAGTATTATGTATTTCACTAAATTAAAATGATCGGAAGCCTAAAAGCAGATAAAAAGTGAAAGGAGTTCCATGAAATATATGGGCGTGCCTTGACACAAAAGACAAGCAGCAATTAACTTCAGAAACACCTCTAGTTTCAGCATGTTTCCTTCTCACTCCACTTGTTACTCTCCTCTAGAAAACACTGCGCCGAGGGCAATTGAAATACATAATTAAATGAAACGACTGTAAAGAATGACTTTAGGTCGGTTCATTGAGCAATTTGAATTGATGGCCTCTCTTTTGAGGGCTAAACTTTGAAGGCTAGAGAAAGAAACACGGCCGAGTAATTGCAGGTGTTTATTTCTTATAAATGAGAACTGATGATTAGCAGATCAGAAAGTAAGAGAAAACGACAAGAGAACACCAAAAACCTACATAACTTCACTACAAAACTGCAGATCAAGACTGTGTTGAACAACACTGTCTTTAAATAGCCCACAAACAAACGTTTAATCATTTCAAAACATTGCTTTGTAAATGTATGTATTAGGATGCAAATTAAAATAATCCCTGTGATTCTGGTCACTCTGAGTCTGACAGCATTTAAAACTACACAGTGCAGGCATACATAGAATTGGCTTTTTCTTGTGCCTTTGCTGCCAAGACCATTTTGAACATTAGCTGCACTTGTCCTTGCAAATACTTACTACTGAAATGTTTGGAAACATGTACATATTTCAACCTGGTATGCACACTCCAGAGGAGGATGCTGCTTCTAAGACGTTTGCTGCTTCTGAGCAGCACACAGTGGTGGACCGATTTTAATTGCCTAGAAATTCCAGCAGCATATATTGTATGGCTAATTAAGCTGTACGATCAAGTCGCATTAATGAATGCACTCATCCACTCAGAGGAATCCCTGCAGAGCTCTTTTAAACAGGAACGCTGTTAAATGCCTTTGTCTCTACGCCACTGCTAGCTGCAGTTTGTCTGCAAAGCTCCCTTGTGTCTTGTGAGAAAATACACTGAATCATCTGTTATCAACTAAGATGATACAACCTTTGGTCAGTGTCAAAGGGATATGTAGTACATTGAAAAATCAACCTGATTTGAATCCATGCGTGATATAATCACAAACTGGTCTGACCACTTCTGTTTTTACTAAAATTGAGTCAGAGTGTGTGTGTAGCCTCACCTTGACAATGAATTGCATAGATGTCCTCTCGTCAGGGACATAGGTGATACAGTACAGGATCAAGCCCACGATGGAAACTACACACAGCTGCAACGACACACCACAAAATGGTTGGTATTGTTTGATTAGAACATTTCTCAGCATATTTTGAACATTATAGTCTTTATCACAAAGAGTCTAAGCAGCACATGCATTTCTGACTTGATGCACTCAATATAGATCATGTGTCGCTGTAGCATTTTAATATAATGCACCTTGTTGCTGTATATGCGAAGTACCGTGAGTATTTTTGCCAGTAAAAACAACAGTTGTCTTATGGTAAATCTGTTGTGTCCAGGTTTTAAGGATTGTCTCGCTAGTGGTGGACAATTACATTTAATCTGGTGCTGCACTTAGAATTTTGAGACATCACTCGAGTATTTCTATTTAACGATAGTTCACATGTTTACTTAAGGGGAATGCTGTTCTTTTAATTCCATTACATTATCTGACAGCTGCAGTTAGTAGTTATTTAGCTTGTTTTCCACATTAATAATGCACAAAATAATGAATTATAACATATTATTATAGGTGGTTGTTTCCCAAGTTACTACTCAGCAGTAGGACATACAGTATAATATAAAACAAATTAACTCCATCTTTACCAGCTGTAACACTAAAGTGATTGTGTACACATTATTGCATTACTATATCCATAAATATGCATTGTTCTGAAAACTATTTACTCTGCATAATGGGTACTGTTACTTTTGGCACTTTAAGATTTTTTTTTATGATAATACATTTTTACTTTTACATAAGAAAATGTTTAAATGCAGAATGTCCACTTGTAACTGAGACATGTCATCTACACATGGTTTTACGACTTATACTTAAGTAAAATATCTGAGTACTTCTACCACCGCTGGGTGCATGATACAGCAGTAAGCTGTCATCTGATTACATTACTCTCTCTCTCCCTTTTTCACAGAGACACTCTCACAATCTCTCCAGTGCAATTGGAGTCTTGTGACTAACGTGCAGCATCTTATTTAAATGTTTTTCCCAGGTTCTTAAGCACTCAGGACTCTCTGGAAAGTTCATGATGACCTCAGTGTTTTTCACTTGGCTACATCTCGTGAGGATCTAACTCGGGATGGTGGTGTCCAGGGATGTTTTCGAGAGTAGACTGCATCTGAGATAGGACACAGTCTGGAACACCATGTTTTTTTTCTACTACCAACATTACACCCTAATGTGAATTATGATTTTATGTAAAAGGCATCATTTTGATCTTTTATATTACAAACTACACAAAAACAGGGAATTATTATTCAGAACCATTTAACTTTGTCATTAATGTAAACTCAAACATAGATTATTGCTTTTTTTCTAACACTTTCATGATTAGTTATAAAATATTACTTGTCTACTTACTGTAGAGGTGAAATAGAAATTTTACGCTTTTACTTTTCGGTTGATGTTTACTCTTTAAATGAAACTAATACTGGACTTGCATTTTATTTAATACATATTATTATTACTTTTAGTATTTAGTCAGTCTACTGACATTTCAGCTGCTTTCATGGCTCAAACATCAACTGACACTTTAGCTGTTAATGATAACAAACAAACTCACAACTCAGCTCACCACTGGTTTAAATTTGACCTGTTTTAAACTGATTGAACTGAATGACATTTATAATATTCACTACTTTAGTACTTCAACTTCACGCTTCAACAAGGTATAACAATTAAATCTTCTTTAGAAAACTTAGCATTTTCTGTTTACTAAGTTTTGGAATTACACAAATTATTAGACACATAAACTTAATTAAGTGCAGCTTAAACTTAAGGTTTTAGTGTTTAGAGTGTTTAGATGTTGTTTAAAGGTCTGGCCGATGATGATGCTGACGATTTGTTGGACATGCAAGACCAAAAACAACAACTGGTGCAGGTGTGTAACTGTGAGGAGATTCTGGTGTGTGCATTTCCATTGAACATGACAGAAATTTATTAGCACATGCTGGTATCAGTGTTTTACCTATAGTCACATTTTGACTGAGACAAGTGGGTAAGTGGGCCAGCTTTGGTATGCAGTGCGGTGAGGATGTAGCTGAGGATCATGCAGAAGTTACAGAAATAGGATGTTCAGATTCCATGCAAGCATATAACTATAATGGCTGTTAGAGCATAAGGATGGAGCTTACGATGATCCCAGCCCAGTGTGGCGTCTCCCTGAGCATGAGTGAGGGACTTATGGCCAACATAAGGAAGGCCACGACTGTTACGGCCACCCCCAACAGCAGCTGGAACAGGGCGACAAGCAGAGGGAAGCGACAGACTCTGCACTTTTTGTTGTCTTCTGGTCCTGGGCTTTCATCTCTCTTCTTCTGACCCCCCTTGTCTGAGGAACCTTTTCGCCCTTGCCCCATTTCTTTTCCCGTGGTAACAGTCTTTTCCTTCTCTCTCCTCTCCACTTACTGTTGCAGTCTTTGGGGTGGATGAGCCTGCCTGCTGTCTGCCTCTCTCCTCTTGCCTTCCCCTCCCTGCCGAGGCCTCCTCTCACCATAAACCCAGCTTGACTGCTATTTGGAAACAGAGAAGGCTCTGAACTAATATGGAAAGCATTTGGACTGGATTCCTAAAGCGGCTCCAGTGCCACATATAGAGCAGGCAGCATACTGTAGAGGAAAGGAAGAGGAGGAAAAGGGGGCAGGAAGACACAAAGGGGGATTTCAACAAACGACTGTGAGATGATTTCGCTTGTTGTCACATTAAAGTCAATAAAGGGAAAATTCAGAGGCAAATCAAAAGGGCCAAGTTAATGAAAAGCCAGCACAGAGGAGGTCACACTTCATTTGATAGTTAGAGTGATTGGATCGTTCTTTGTCAGCACTGTTACACAAGAGAGACATATGCTGCCAGGCAGAAAAAGTCACATGACTAACAGGAAGAACTACTGTGATCATAAGGCATGTGAGGGCATTACAGGCGCTCAGTTTGTTTTTAATGTTCAGAAGGGAACAAGTGTCATTTAATATCAGGTTAACTTCCTTCACACACTTGTACGACTTCTGTAAATAGTAATAACATCATTAATAGAGTGGAAATAAATTACTTTTGGGACATAACTGTCGCATTAAATCAGACAATCAAAAGTCAAAGTCACCTAACTTCAATCTTTGACACATTATGATTCTTATTTTATTAGTAGACGCTCAGATGGAGGTGGGAGAGCAGCGCCCTGCAGAGATCAATAAAGGACGGAGGCGCACGTGTTTGAGCACACAGCTGGGCCGGTGTCATGGTTACCGACAACGCAGCTTTGAGCCACTGGAGATGTTTTAGTGGGTTATCCTGCCCTGCTCCGACGTTTACCTGCAACAGAAAGCACAAAGTGACAGATGCACACGATGCGCACACGCACACGTCTCGGCACTTGACAGAAGTCGCCTGTTCACTGCCTGTATTTACTTAACATTAACCACCATGTTTTCACTTTCATCAGCATGGGTGACATGTGGCTCTGGAGTGATGACGAAGCTGCCTTTGTTTGCTCCACACAGGATCACATTTAGTATGAACAGCAGGAAAGAAAAGCATGATTCTGTGATGGGGATGGAGGATGTATGTATTTACCATCGCTTATCAGCCCGCGCTCCTTTAGTTCGCCTTGCAAACTTTTGGAGACCAAACATTTCGGATTCAGAAACGCTGCTGTAGTGAGCGAATGCTTCTGTGGAGTCTGTGCGCGTCACGTTTCTGCAACCACGTAAAAAAAAAAGAAAACGGTTATGCTATATTGTTATAGGCACAGCCGCGATAGCTGCAGCAACACAGAGAAGCTCTAATTACCGGACTTTGTGCTGGTGCAGGCTACACGTGAGACGGAAGCTGTTCCCCGTCGGAGGCGCGCGTGCGCTCTAACACAGTACCGACGGCTTTGCAAAGTGGCAGCTCAGGGAACTATAGACATCAGTCTGAAGCGCAGCTCCACCGGAGGACACTCACCGTGCATCATCTCCGCTCAGCAGTCCGCGCGCGCGTGTGTGTGTGTGTGTGTGTGTGTGTGGATCGCGTGATAATAAACATTCCCCCAAAAGCAGCTCAAGAGCGGATCAGCAGCAGCTGAGAAGCGATGGACGAAAGGATACCGCATTTACAGGACAGACAGTTCATGGAGCACGCAGATTTCTTGGGGTGAGTGTCGCTTCTAGAAACTCTGTCAAAGTATATCTCATAAACTAGTGTGACAACCTAGTGGTTAATCAGACAGTTTCCTATTTGCTTTCAGGATGGATTATCCCTCTCTCTACATGTGTAAATCCAAAAGAGGAATAAAACGAGAGGACGGTGGGAAGGTGCGCGTGGTTTCTTATGCAAATCCTAATATCTAGTTTGTTGTTTTATTTAATTTACCAACATTTGTATGTTCCTTAAATAAATTCATGTGTTTCTAGACTCGAACTTTTTACGTCTACATCTCTGTTTTCATAAAGTGAACGCTTGTGTTTTTGCCAGCAGGACGCATACAAGTTACCACACCGGTTGATAGAGAAGAAGAGGAGAGACAGAATTAACGAATGTATTGGGCAGCTAAAGGATTTGTTACCCGAACATCTGAAGCTATCGGTGAGATCATGACATTACAAAAGGTTTTAACGTGCTTAGCTTACGTGTTTTTTTTTTTTACATGACAGGTCTCGTAAATAGCCCGTTGAACCTTTGTTTTCCTCCATAGACGCTCGGGCATTTGGAGAAAGCAGTTGTCCTGGAGTTAACATTGAAACATTTAAACGCACTGACTGCCGTCACTGAGCAACAGCACCAAAAGATTATCGCTTTGCAGAATGGTAAGATGAGCAATCAGCCTGAATCTGCGCTTCCTGGTCATATTTAGTGAGATTAGGATGTCTTAGTCTAATACTGTATAAATAAAGTGTCGATGATTTTGTCAGCTGAATCGTATTTGCAGAAAACAGCAAACAAACTAATGTTATAGGAGCACATCTGATGACACGCGCCCGCGTTATCTTGTCATTGACTGTGGTGAGCTACACCTTACACAATAATGATATGTTCAACTTTGCACTGCACGTTTCGCAGGAGACCGGCCGATGAAATCTTCCATTCATGCAGATCTGGATGCGTTCCGCTCTGGGTTCCAGGCCTGTGCCAAAGAGGTCCTGCAGTACCTGAGTCAGTTTGAGAACTGGACGACGCGAGAGCAGAGGTGCGCGCAGCTCATCAACCACCTCCACAAGGTTCTGGCGCAGTTCCAGCCCGGCGCGCCGCCACTCCAGCACCAGCTACCCGGCGGGGACACGCAGGACGGGCAGAAAGCTGACAGCCAAGCCAACTGCGTTCCGGTCATCCAGAGGACCCAAGGCGGGGAGTTAAACGAGAATGACACAGACACGGACAGTGGATACGGGGGCGAGGCTGAAAAGAGCGATGGTAAAGATAAAGAATGTGAGCGCAATAAGGCGCAGGGACCCAAGGCAGTGAAGATCAAGCAAGAGTTTGGAGACGATCGCGCTGCCAAAAAACCAAAGATGAGCTGGCCTGGGAACGGGTCAGGGGGCGCAGACCTCATCAGGCCCGATTTGGCGTTTATGAACTCTTTGATGGGAATAAGCAGTGTGGGACAGCAGACGCCAATTTGCATGCCTTTCTACTTCATCAACCCGTCGACTGCGGCATCTTATATGCCTTTGTTCGACAAAAGCAACATTGATAAGTACATGTACCCGGCGGCTGCTGCTGCTCTTGCGTCCCCTTTCCCCTGGCTATACCCTGCGCACGCGTCAGCAGCGGCGGCCGCGGCTGCTGCTGCCGCTTTCCCCGGTCTGTCTGCGCACTTTGGAGCCTCTTCTCAGCCCAAGGACTCCCATTCTCCAGACAGCGACGAGTCACAAGAGGCTGAGACGGGCTCACCTGAGGAGCGCGAGGAAAGTCCCGCGAGTGAAGACGGGGAGGATGACGTAGGTGATCCCTCCCAGGAGAGCATGAATACCCTACACGATCAGTTTCCTCCTTGTCAAACGAGCTAATATGTCTGTGTTACTTTTCAGTGCATTCTGCCGAAGAGTTTGTGTAATTTCATTTTTTTTTAAATTAGGCTAGTTATAATTAGTGTAATATCTTGGCAAAACAGGGGACAGTTGTGACGGCGTGTGCCTTTTGCACTGCTACATTAATCAACCTGAATGATTATCGACCATGATTGAAAATGATAAACAACTGTGTTGTGCTGAACTTAGTTTTTTATCCTTTGATAAAATATTTTGAAATGGCAGCATTGGTGCCAAAAAACTTTGAGTACTACAGTAGTGCGCAATATCCCAATCAGAGAGTCCCTTTGGATGTATGAAGTTGCAACTGACCTCTGCCAAGGTTATTAAGAGATTGGCTGACTGTAAATATTAGGCTATTACCTGGAAGTCATTCTTATTCATTAACATGTAAATGTGCACTAAATGGGCCTATAAAAGAAGAGCTCCAGGAAGTGTAACAGTGAAAGTCAGCCATCTCAATCCCCAACTTTGCATGGGGCTGGTTCATCGGGAGGCACATTACTATCCCTCTTACTAAGAAATAAATGACACCCCCCCCCCCCCCTTCCAACACACCATCTCTATCATTAACTTTAACAACCACACATTAATAAAATGAGGTAAAGGGGGGGGACTTACGCCTCATTTCCCTCATTTCATCCTTACAAGTCTGAGTTTGCTTAAGTTTGCTTTGCTTGATTATTTCTTGCAATGAAAGTAAAAAAGAAACAATCATTGAAATCATTCAGAGTACCGGAAAGACAAAACCTTCCATTCACAAGGGGCTGCTTGACCTGCATATTGTACCTCTCCTGAATGAAGCATTTCAGCACAGAGATGCAGTGACTGCCTGTACCTCTAAGACACATTGTAGGATAGCACCTTATAGAGCTTTGATATTGAATGTACCTGCATTTTCCCAGTTGTTAAAGTTTGTATGTAAGATTATCTTTATTCTTTGAGACATAAAGTGCACTTTGTCACTTCATAATCACTGTACATCTCTTTGAAACTGTGTTAAGTTGACAAAAAAACGACTTTATTTCAAAACAGCAGATTCCACACAGAAAAGTAGTAGTCAAGCAATTTGCCCTGTTTAACAAAACATTACTCATTTCTAGCTCTTACACAGCAAAATTGTCAGTGCAGGTTTGAAAGCTGCGCACCTCAGACTCTCCCTTAATTTGTGTTATATGCTGTCACTATGTAAAACCTTGCTTTTTAAATATTTGACAAAAAGTGAGAAAGAAACTGTGGTCACGTGACGATCATTGCCATTTTAGAAACGTTAACTTTATCTTGGCCTGTTTTCTAAGAAGTTATTCCAGCAAATGTAGTGTTGTTCAGCTTTTTCACATGTGATTGAATAAACAGATGATTTTCATAGTATTTTGCATACATGACATTGCTTTTGTAGTTTTCTTCCGCTGGGTTTGCCTCCCATCAGTTATCAACTGTTATATAAAGTGGCATGTGTGTCTGTAAATAGTTTTGTGTGAATATACCATAAAATATACATGTGTATGTCAATGTTGTAGAAGTCTATGGATTTTTTAAAAAAAAGATTTAACTGAGCAATTGTTGCACATTTCATTAATGCTTTACACATATGCTGTTCTAAATTATTGCTGATTAATTGTAAAATAAATATCAAAACTACTTCTGCAGGCTTCTTCTTATTTAACACAAATTCTGTACATATCTCCACGTTCACTGAGCTCAACTTCAGATACTTAAGACATGGTAAACAACGTACACTGTAAGACGCCAAACTGTGCAAGCAATATCCAAACTTCTCAGAGTACAGTAGTAATAATGTTCACAAATGAACAATACTGGAAGATCAGCAGATTAAATGTATTGTTACTAACAATCAGAAACAATCAGCTGACGGGTCACAGCAGAGGAATGTACAGTATAAGCCAAGACTTCAAATAAATGTCATGTGATAAAAGGATGATGAAGAGAGATTACTCTCAATCTGCACAGGCTGATGAAAAACAAGGGGCCTCCACCCAACTAGTCTTAAGCAAGATCAATCTTTTCTTTGTTACTGCCATTAACTTTATAAATAGTTAGACCACTTGATATTAAAGTGCCAACTTCAGTGCTTTCTAATGCTCTAAACTGGCACTAACATAATTTCCAGGTGTAATAACAGAACAAGGACCCATCATCCTGCTTTAAACCTCGTGTGAATTCAAATAACATTGTTCATGCAAAAAAAAAAAACGTCATGACATTTCTCATTTTATTCTTCTGTGGGAAAAAACAAACAAACAAGTTATCCTTTGAATTTCTGCCATCCATGTTAAAAACATTTTGTTTCGATCATTACTGAGTAAATGACTCCATCTACTGGTGGAAAGCTTTGAAAACATTTGGAGCACATCACATATTATACAGAGTAAAAATAATTCACAGTCAAAGACAAATAGTGTTAACATGATCACCTGTTGTGACACATTTAATTTTATCCGATGGTTTATTGAATCATGCAATCCAAGTCATATCAGTAGCCAGATACAGCCGTACATGTCAATATTTTGCAGTATATTAAGGCAGGAAAAAAAAAAAAAAGAAGTTATGTACAGTTGACATCTTACAGTTCTCTAGAACATATATACATTTGTAAACAGTGACCACAGCTACGTTTCACCCCAGGCTGGAAAATGCACACAACTGGTTACTTAAAGGGAAAATTCATACATATATGTGCAGACTACCACAGATTAGTTTAACCTAACAACTCAGTCAACATGTCATTCAAAGGAAAAGTACAGACACACGTTACATTTCATGATGCATGTTTTTGTACTGAATGTTACAGAGTAGACTTACCTTCTCTATCGCATCAACAGTTTATTCCTGGGCAACAGTACTGCTTCAGACTACAGTACAGTACTACAATACTACTACAGTATGTGTTGCATGACAAGAAATAAATCTGAAAAAATGTGCATGCATACAGGGGAGTATCATGGTGACTATTATACAGGAGCAAAGTGGAAAACAATGTCAATAGTGTTGTTCCCACTGACATTTTTCCAAATACTGACAGATTTATAATTTAATTTCCAAGTTTCCACTTTGTGGCTATGTTATTGCCATTTTTCTCTGTGCGGCAACGTGGCACTAATACTTCATTGCATTTATGTCTCTACTAAAGCTTTACAGTACACCATTTACACATCATCTGTGGAATGAATATAAGGCACTTGGATGCGTTTAGCAGCTGAACTACAACCTAAAAGCGGCTTCAATCCTTGGCTATTCTGACTCTGCAAACACACACACACGCACACACACAAAATGCAGCTGTAGCTATCCATTGTATTACATGCCTCAATTTTGAAGATTCAACTAACTGATTTACTGTACTCTTGGCTAATCCTCATATGGCTATATTAACAACACGATCATGCAATAAGACCTGCTAATCTTTGGCCACTGATCCTTACAGAAAAACAAGCATGATACATTTGGCAAAAATATACTGCGTACTCATCTAACAACAAAAACAGCTCTATAGGATAATTAACACGATTTCATTATGCAGCGATCACTGCAAGAATGAGCACACTGCATTTTTCTAATAGTAAATGGATCACTTTGTAATAAAATATAATAATTCACTAAATAAAGCTAAAAAGTAAAAGAAAACAAAAAAAAAAACACTTTTACAGTAAACCTTCATTTTGGTACATACAGACAGTAACAATCTTCAGTAACAAAACTATTAACCATTTGTGCATAGATTTAACATGAACTGACAGAGCTACAGGAATAGATTCTGATATGCAAAATAATTGATTCTAGACAAAGTTTTACTATAGACACAAGTGGATTCTTCATTACGTAATATAAGGACCAGTCATTATGCTGGTTTAGATGCATTCACTGAAGACATTTCATATGCTTTTAGAAATATAGTTCGTAAATTCACATAACAAGATTATCAAGAATACTGTTCAAAAGGCAATAGTGTTGAATCACGATGCTTGTGATGAAAACAATACAAATCATTCAGCAGGTACTAAAGTGACAGTAAGTGGATATGTTCATATAGAAGTCCAGAGCAGCCTGATGTTTATAGACTGTACTGCTGTGTTTTTTTCCTTCACGCTGTAACGTCTGTCTTTCATTACCGCAAAGAGTTCCATCACTTATTATAAAGATCAGCTATGTATATCATTAAGTAAGTCTTCACTTAAGGCTCCCTCCAAGTAAATGAAACAACAGTGCATAGCAGTGTGCTACTGAGGTAGCATTTACTAAGATATCCACTTACAAATGGGTTCTGGGTTGAAATGGACTCTTTAAGGGAAACAATATGTGTTCCCTCCATTCAGAACTGTGTCACACATAGATCCCCTCTGGGTTCAGGCCAGAGCTTGCAGGGCTTTGGAGGACCCGGAGGTGACTGGACACAGGGTGAGATGAAACAGGACGCTTCAGTGAGCCAGACAGGGGAACTAAATCTGAAAAGAAGACACATCAACAAAAGAAAAATGTAAACAACAATATGAAATTTGATTTAAATTCCAGCCCAGTGTGTGCCACACAGCAATTCTGCTATGGTGCCACCAAGGGGCACTGTTGAGTCATGTTGAGATTCAGCTGATGCAGTGATTTTACAGGCCAGAACAAAAGCTCTACCAGATTTTACAAACATGAAGCAGAAGGTTACTAGAAGGACATGAAGACTCATTTTATTATTTTCAGTAACTGAAAACCATTACCACGTGCACTGCTGTAAATGACTGGATATCCAGGTCTTTGCCTGCAAGCCTAATTTGTGTTAACATAATACACATAACGCACTGCTCTGAAGATCAAGACCTGATCTAAAAGACAAAGAAATCATATTCATGTCATTCACCAATATCTTATTAAGTTTTCTTAAATTTGTTATATATATATAAAAGAAACAACGTTGCATTTATGACGTGATCTTAAACTGCTGATTTTGCTTATGTTGCTTATGTTTATTCTTATGTGAATTCGATCATCCTGGTAGTTGAAAGCGTATTCTACAGAAGGGCATGACTTATGTGAGCTGAGTGAGTCTGCTGTTTGGAGCCAGGAGGAAGGAAGTGCTAATGTAGTGATTATTAATTATTAATTTCAAAACTACATAATGCTTTAAATAATGGAATTTTATTTTATTAATTGTATTATGTTTATTACAAATCCTAAATAAGGAAACATTGGTGAATGACAGATGATATTTCCTCTTAAGAACACTTCTTGAATGAGTCCTCTTGTTAGTATTATTTTACTCTAAGGTGGTAATAACTGTTTGTGAGCTCTTTCAGAGCTCTTAGTTTGTGTGTCAGCTCTTTGGCGGTTTCCTGGAGGACAACAGAGCTTTGGTCCAATAATCCCATCACAGAAACTGCTGAGCATGTGATAGAGGGACAGCATGGTGGAAGGAGTGAAGGACAGTAAAAGAAAGCACAGTGAACGGATGATGCCATGTCTGGCTGTATCCAGGCAGATATAATTGCAACTGGAATGGGTAGTGACTTGATGGAACAGAGTAATGCGGGGGCAGACACAAAAACTGCACTTGAATAAAAACAACTTGCTAATAACCAGACAGACAGACTGCACTTTCACATACACTGAAGTAGAGATTTCTTTCTTAGATCAGACCCCTTAGACTTAACGGACTACTCACTGTACATAGGTCAGCTCCATTCTGTGACATAGGTTAAATCAATAATAAATTAAACTTCTGAAGAGAAGTAAATCCACATATTTAACATTTAAAACAAAACGACGTTACCTTTACCATGGCTGCTGTGGCTGCTTTCATCCTCAGTTGGTTCAGCTGGCAGCACAGTGACCTTGGTGCCCGTCTGCTTGATGAACTGCTGCAGGTTAACTTGCCTCAGCTCCTTGGTCAGCTGCTCCATCTCGTGCTGCATATCCTGCAAAGAAACATCACCAGGTAAAATAATTGTTCATGAGAGCATTAGAGCTCAAAACGTGACTCTACATACACAGATCATATGAGATCCTTTTGTTCAGGGACCATTACTAACAGGAAATAGAATTTTATTTAGCTATTTAACACAGTGTCTTAAATTTGAATGTTCATTGTCAAAATCTGACACTGTGCAATGTCATGAAACCAAGGAGGCTGCAGAGGTCCGATAAGATCTGTTGTCTGACTGTACACCTCATTTTCAAACTTGCAGTTTTTAAGTCCATCTGATGCTGCTTCAAGTGGCTTCATGCTGCTTATGCTTATGTCTGACCTGCAGTTTCTTGCTGCTTTGTCCAAGTGACCTGTCCACAGCTCTGCAGCTGCTCTCCAGCTGGACAGCCTGTCTCTCCTGGCCTTTCAGTTCCGCTTTGACCCTGAGGACCTGAGCACGAGCCTCTGCCTCACTGACCCACTGGGTCTCCTGCTGCTCCCTCTGTAGCCGTTCCTCTTCCAGACCTGCCTCTACACCCTGATGGAACAAAGAGACAAACAAGTAAGATAAAAAAAGGAGGAAACCATCTAATAAAAAAAACAAACAAAGAACTGTCTATTTTAGCATCACTTGAGAAAAGATACTGTTTTTTTTTTTTTTTAATTATACATCCCAAAACCTCTCCCACAGATGGCACACCTGTACCATTGCCAGCTTTTCTTCCATCTCCACTTCACAGCCCTTCAGACGCCCTTGCAGCTCCTGTAATCTTTCTTCTAGTTGTCTCTCACTTTCTAACTCAATCTGTAGCTCTGTGGCCCAAAACTCCTCCTCTTCCATCTCCACCTCGCTCTTCCTCAGATGTTTCTCCAGCCTCATTATCTCTTCTATCAGCTCTCCTCCACCACCTGGATCACCAATGAAACCTCCACCTCGCCTCCCTCGTCCTTCAGTCCAGGTCTGAAGCTCAATCTCATAGGCCTCCAGTTTTTTCTCCATCACATTGAGAGTCTCTCTCTGTAAACCCACCAGTCTGACCAGATCTTCCATGCGACAAGCCCACAGGCCAGGGGACACGGTCCCAAATGCTGGTCCTGCATGTCTGTGATTGCCACCATTTCCCAGAACAAGACCCCGTTTAGTCTCAGCCTCCCCAATCCGGCCTCCGCCGAGTATCTCCCTAAGGCCCCTTGGTGTGCCGGTGAACGTGAGAGATTTTCGGCGAGGTTCACGACGTCGGAGAGAACGATCATTGGGATGGCGAAACTTTGCAAGTGGAGGGAGGCTCTGCCGATGCAGCCCGCGTTCAGGTCCCCTAAGAGGGGGTCCTTCTGAGGGGGGTCGTTCAGTCAGGGAGGGGCCCGTCCGATGTAGAATTAGTTGGACATCACCAGCGTATTGGCCCCAGGTGTTCAGAGAGGCCACAGGGCTCTCATGGGGGGCAAGGTGGCGCTCAGTGTCCCGCCATTTTTCTACCAAGGTGTATCTACCAGTGCGACCTGTAAACAACACAACAGAACAACCCACTTAGAGAAACTGTGACTTGTAGATAGTTACACCACAATTGCAAGAATATTGACTTTAATTTAAAGGGTCATTTAGCAAAATCTGACCACACAAGACTCATCATGTGATGAAACTTGAAGTTCAACGAGCTCGTCTTGAGTGTGGTTTGTGTAAACAGCTTACTGCAGTTTTGTAAGTGAGATGAGAGTCTTATGTCTGAGCAAAAAAATCCAAAAAATGTTAAAACAAAAAACAACACAATAAGCCTGCAGTGGGGATGTTATTCATTGTTGGTTTCAACACTACAAACACTTGAGCACGTCACATTTGGTTCGATGTTTAGAATGAAAAAAATGGTTTGTGCTGTTTAAAGAATACTTGTACCAGTGTGTAGACAGAGACACTTGTAAAATGCCCAATCAGTATTGATGTTTGATCATTTAACATGATGTATGTGTTTTTAATGTAAAAAAGGTGGAGGAGGGGGCTCAGAAGTGCTATGTTCCAAGTTTGGCAGGAGACTTAGGGATGAGTCACACTTTCCCTCCTCCTACCCTGTGCTTTGTGGGAAGTGATGTCAACACAGTCTGCTCAAGTGCCTCCATCCCTGAAGAAGCCATATGGGAAAGGGGGTGCTTAGATTCAATAAAGCTTGAGTAAAGCCTCTATGGCCCACTGTATCTCAACGGGAGTTTAACATGTAGGCAGGAGAAATACCAAATAGCTCTTCTTCATAAAGACTTCTTTTAGTTAAAAGAAGGCAGTTTGGCATTTTGGAGAGTTTTAAGACAGATTTCATTTGTGGGATGAAAACACTTGTTTTATAAATCTGCAACTGTGAAATGATACAATGAAACCCAGGTATGCTAAAAGTTACATTAAAAAAAAGAAAAACATAAAAAAATCTAATATGGCATAGAGACATTTCTCGTGTTTATCTGTATCAACTTTTGTAAAATGATGGAGGTGTATCTAAAATTGTGTTATATACAAAGAGGAAGAACGTGTTGTTGATAGTTGGGGTGATAAACACAAAAGTCACATTCTACTGACATTTGATTAGCTTAAAGTGTGGTGACAGCCTGGAATATCTGCACTTTGTCCTGCTGCATTGCCTGAAATTTCACAATTTCTTTATGTCTCCAGTGTGACATGGAGGAGAAACAACAAAAGAACCTATCACCTAGTTCCTGGTGATAGGTGGCTGCTATCAGAACTAGAAATTGTTATGTACTGACCCTTGTGAAACAACAGCCCCGGAATAATTTAATATGTGTGATGTAACCCAATAATGAGAAAATAAAATACAGTAACTGGAGCCATATGTCCAAGAAACTGTTTGCCAACTTAGGTGTGTTGTTACTAGCAAATGAGGAATTTAAATAGCAGTTGTTTTCACACAATTGCTTTCACAAACAGTTTGGATCTCAGACATACACTTTGTATTTTTAAAAGGAATGATTTACCTATGGCCTGGGCCAGAGCAATCACCACTTCCTGACAGGTGGTTGCCTCAGTGACCCCGCAGACGACCCTCTGGACTCCATCCACCCAGACCTTGAGCTCCATGTTAGGTCAGAAGCGAAAGGGCCAATCGTGGTGTGTTGGCCCCGACATTATTGAACGCTGCAGGGGTGCAGAGCAGCTGAAGCCCCTCTGGCTCCTTTCACTGAAAAAATTAGGGAAAACAGGAAACAGAGAATCAGGATGTCCTCAAAGCCAGTTCGCTTTGAGGGTTGTCTTATTAGACTAGGTACTGCCAGGTAACACAAAGAGTCAAATGAGCAGAAAATATAAGGTACATTCAGGCTAATTTAGCAGCGGCTCAAGGTAAAATAATCGCCCAGTTAAGAATGGATTCATCCAGCCAGACATGCCAAGACCAGCTGGCCATAACGCTGTTGTTTTGTTCTTCTCTATGAATAGGTACATGTCTGCTGGAGGTGCAGGAAGAGTCTGCCAGCAGACATTCCCAAACCCAGTTCCTGCTTTTGTACTAGCAATTGCATGGAAGCAGTGAAGACAGAACAGGAAGAGTGACTCGGTGTGTGAGGACAGGAACAGAGAGTGAAAACAGAGAAGGCATGAAACGGGAGAATTATAACACAAGAGAATGGAGAAGGCTTTTGTTTTCGGTGCCAGTTAAGAAACTGTTTTCTAATTGCATTCTGACCTGAAAATCACTTCTAACCAATTTATAGATGCAATTTAAAGACTGTTGAAAAGGTAAACAACTGACTAACATTGTCAGACTTCGAATGCACATGTAAAAATGTGAAGGTTAACAACTGAGAGTCTATGAAAAACCCGTAGAGGAACAGATGCTTCAAACGTTCTTCAAGGACAGTGCTCAGGAAGAGAAATAATGGCACCTCTCCAGATCCCTATCACTCTCTGTGGATATAACCTTCAATGCACCTACACTCCTGAGTCAAAAGGTCCTTTTGTTCACCAACCCCCTACTAATTACACTCTCCTGTCTGTGTACTCCCTATCCACATTCACAAAGTCACCCACACCAGCCTGCCCTACTCACAACCCGCTGCTTGTTTAATATGGTGAAGACATAATTATTGCTGAATGGTAACATTTGTGACATATCAAACATATTTTAATGCCCATTGTAAAATACCTTGTTCTGTCCAGCTGTAGGATGTTAAAGTACATCAAGTTTTGTGACTGATGTTAAAGCCGGTGAAATAAACAGAATTCCATGCTGTAGTTACAAACCCCACCAAAAAACAAACAAACAGAGAAGAGCAGCAAATCAATATATTTGAGAAACTAAAAGCAGATATTGTTGGGTTTTTCTGCCAAATTGCAAGTGTGCGTAAATTACATAGATACAATATGTGTCTGTCATACTTCCTATTAATCCAATGAAGTCCGTGTGTTTGTCTGTGTCACCTTGGTCAGTGGCCTGGCTCCTGATCACTCCATTCTTGGACTTGGTTGGAAAGTCCTTCTGCCCTTCATTCAGAGTTGCCTTAAATGGCATTAAGTGCAGAGTGATAGAGAGGAAAATGAAAGTCATACACACTGCGAGATTTTTATGCAGTGACCCAAAACACTGTCACTTTTTTGTTTAACCCTCGTTTCCACGAGGATGTGGAACAGGGAGTTAATAGGTCTTGATGCAAAGCAGCCATAGTGGATCAGGGAAGCTGTAGATACACTAAAGGGGAAGAGCCTAAAATACTAATATTTGAAGACTAGGATTATGTGAGGCAGATGATTTGTGACTACAGCATAGAACCCTGCTGGCAATGTATTGGTATTAATAATCAGTCACAAAACTGTTAGTCAAATAAACGAAAACAAAACTTTGCTCCCTGTTGTTGTATTGATCTCTGTTGCCTGTTGTTCTTTTCTCTCTCCTCTGTCCACTCACCCCAACTGGTCGAGGCAGA